>OZ019975.1:27116216-28316216 GCA_963970395.1 Ephialtes manifestator | reverse complement strand
AAAATAGTGAATTTCGTAACAATGTCCATTCTATATATAGACGTTAGTTATTTGAAAATTCGCTATTTTACCCATTCGCTTATGGTCATTTATTATTATGAGCTGCAGTTAATTCACTTAAAATTCTCCTACTAAATTTATGAGCTACTGATACATAAAATAGAGTTCTGTTATACTGCACCGCAACGTGCATTCCAGTTAAATTGTATTCCAGTAAACATTTGACTAAAATATAAATCTGTCATACAAAAATAATTCATACATTATTTTTCTCAGTCTAATTTATCCGTATAAATAAAAATCATTTCCAAAGTCACAAAAATCGAAAAAATTTCGATTTTCAGATTTTCCCAAATTACTTCAGGGTTAAACAAATATGTATGTTTACGAAATAAAAATAGTACTCACCCATTTTCGTAGTTGTGAATTCCTTTTTTTTTTTTTTTCGTTCTCACGATGCGTTTGTTGTTATTATTGTTGTTCTCCGCGAGCTCGAAGGTTGAACGAGTGGAAATGGTGTGGACGAGTCCGTAACCCAGACAACGGAACAATCCACTCGATATATGTCCCCGTATTGCCAATTACCAGAGGCTCAATTCAACTCCCTTTGTTGATTGACATCCCACGCTTAATAACTCTCTCCTTCAATCACTAGACACGTCACCACCCATCTTGCTTTTACTCACTGCAACAGCTCGCACACTCGCTTTCTTTATTCCCAGGAATTCATCTATAGACGAGTGGCAAGCAGCAGCTTGGACAACACAACGTACATTATTTATTTCACCTCTTATATTAAAGCCTTTGCGTTTATTTATATTTTCGTTAATTAAATCTGCCGCCACGTGCACCGTACGCGAGTCTAACTGATAATAACTATTTGGAATGCACTGCTCATCACAAATTTCCTCTTTTACGAGGAATTAGAATGTCAACGTGCGCGCATTACACTCGCGTCAAGTAGCAAGATGGCGGCGTATGTGCAGCGGCGGGTCAAGTGGTTTTAGTTGTAACAGGCGAAAGTCCGAGATTGTATTTTCATTTTTTATTTTTTTAAATTCAATTTTTTACAATCCTGGTGGGAATTCCCTTGTATTACAGGAACCGCGGATGTGCGAATGAATAATTTGATGTTCTACTCAAGGAACAAGGAAAATTTGTGGTCACTCTTAATATATATATATACAGATATTGATGATAGACCTGTAACCGGATGCACGGAGACTTGAACGGGTGGTAACGCGATGAAATACGAGTAGGGCTTCGTGGGGGAAAGGCGTATTCAATGTCCATGAATGCTGCATTATGTTTATGATAGTTTTACAGGAAAATTAACGACGCTCACCAGTCAACGCATTACTGATGCATTACTAATATTTGCAATCGGAATTTAGAACATCACATTATTTTCCAAATTACTATATATTTTTTTATTGCATAGATTGTCATTTTTTTGTTTAGAATATCTTAATGATATGCAAATATGTAATTCACGTAATGCGTCGTTATTTTTACTATATTTTTTTATTTAAAAAAATTTTGAATAAATAATTTGTTCATTTCTTCTCAATGGAAAAACGTTTCTCCCAAAAATGTATTAAAAATGCTGTGAAAATCAAAGTAATGAGTGAAAGTTTATTGTTATTTCATTATTTTTATTGTTATGATGTTTTTTAATGAACATGTCAAGTTACTGTAAAAATTTAATTGATATTGGGGTATTTATAATATACATAAATAGATAACGCGATTTTAAAAGAATAATTCTGGTTGCAAAAGGGACTTAATTAGTACATAAATAATAAATGAAAACTTTGGTTTTACCGGCAGTTCCAATTTATTGTATTTGTCATTATAAATTCAATTAGGTATTTCTACAATTATTTATAGTTATCTAATATGGAGTGTATATATAATATTTGATATAAAAATACGAAATTCAGCGTTACTTCTCTGGTATAAACATAATAGTACACCCTTGGCAATCTTATTGTTCTGCGTACCATTTGTTTCTCTAAAGATTTATAAACTAGCGTATAATCTTGTGTTTCGGCTGAACCAAATGCTTTATCACCAACGGCAAATGTCGCAATTTTTCCCTCACCGGGTAAGGAACTTGGGTTGTTTGCTGGTAATTCTGATTGTATCGAGTTACGATACCGGTACTACTCTGGTACATTATTCCACCTCCGAAGCTCTGAGGGCTTACCTGTAATTAAAAAAAAGTTTAACGTCTTTGTATACAAAAAATTAATATATCAATAAAAATAAATACTGGTATTATCTGCTATGAAAATTCTCCACACTATTCTTGAAGCACAATTTTAATCTATGAAGAAATTAATTAAATTAATCAATCAGAATTGGATTATTAGATTAGAATCGACAAATTTCAAACCAAAAGAATTGAATTTTAAAAAATCCTGGAGTTGGTGGCAGAATTTTTTCGCTATTTATATATTTAAGTAAAAAATTCATCGTCTCTAATTAGTTCATTTATTGAATTCGTTTTTGCGAAAATTAGGATTATGTTCGCCCTTTGGGTTTCTCCGTCTTCCGTTTTATCGTCCGAATCTAACAAGCATGAATTTCGATCCGAAATATGCTATGCATATTTCCGTCTTGGAAAAAAAATGCAATATGTGCCTAAAATAATGTTGTGTCTGTAAATAAAATAATTTATATAAATAAGTATTCACCGTGAGAGTGGAGCCGTCTTTGTAGTCAACGCGAACGTCACCAGAAGGTAATTGCGTAGCGACGCCGACACCGGGAATAGCGACGTTATTCATATTGCTATAATTCGAGACATGAACCGAATTCGTTCGGCGCGATCTCGTCGTTGCGCTGGAAACCACGGAGCAGGTGCCATCAAATGAAGGCATCTGAGAACAAAAATACATTTTTTATTTATTCACCAATTGGTTATCAATTATAGCTTTATCAAGATTATTTGGAAACAATTTTTCTAATTGCTTATTCATTCCAGATTTATCGAATTTTTTGTCTAAACGATTTTTCTAATTGTTAATTACTATTTGCTGTAAGCAAATTTAATAATTATATGATTAATAGATTAATAATTATATGAATCCATTCCAGATTTATCGAATTTTTTGTCTAAATGATTTTTCTAATCAGTTATTGATTATTGATTTATCAAGATTATTTCATAATGTTTCGAAAAAAGTTCTAGTGAGAATTTTTCTATTTGTTAAATACTATTTGCTGTAAGCAAATTTAATAATTATATGATTGTTCGTATTTGGATGTTAACCGTTATTACGTAATTAACTTTTAAAGGACTAACCACCGGTGGACTATTAGTAGTTCGCGAAATATTCTCTTTTCCCTGCATGCAGGTAGCGTCGTTGAGAGCCGCGGTTGGCCGTCGTCCAATTATCGCCGGAAAGTATGAATGTCCGGTTGCCGACTCGAGCGATGCTAAACTCGACTCCAACACGAGGCAGCGCTGATACATCTCTGTGTAATACTCATAATACTCATCCAATTCCTGCGGTATGTCGCCCTCCGCATAGGAACGTCCGTTATTATTTTCCGTTATTTTTACGGCCGAGTCGACCCGTGTAACCTGAAGTTAATAGACCAATTTAACAATTTTCTTATCTTAACCCGTTAAAAAGCAACTCAGTAAAAATCTTCACTATGAAATTTACTTTACTCACTCTTTGCGGAAGTTTTTATGCATAAAACTGTCAATTTAATTTAATGTACAATTGTAACATAAAATTAACTTTTACCATAAAATTGAAGAAAATTATTGAATCTGCTGTACCATATATTCATTTTACATCGCACTTGCATATTAAATTTAATATACCAGTTTAAGCATTAAAAAATTCCACTACTTGTCCCTTCAATTTTAAGTAGATTTTTTTTACAGTGTATAATGTAACATTAATAAACTATAAACTATACACGTTAAAAAAGTAATTTTTAATATAACACTATGTTAATATTAATATATAATTATACATTGAATTTTAAATACCGGTTTTTGCATGAAAACTTCCGATAAATGTATATTAAAATTTCTTAATATTTTGCCAGTGAATAGAGTTTAAAAAAATAAAAAAATAAATATAGATGTGAATTACCTTTACTCCATCGTAAAAGTACAATTCGCAATCAGGCTGTGGTCCATTCTCCATAAAAAGACATTTCGCTCTATTCGTGTAGAGCGTAAGCTTTGGAGTTTTCGCCCTAACGAGCTTTACGAAACGTGCGGCGTACAAATACTTGCGGTGATGCTTCTGTGGCAAACTTTCGTAGGAATGGATGCTGTCTGCTCCGCGACTTGGTATCGGCGGAGGCTCATTACCGATTTCTCGTGATTCCGCAGGCTTGTATAAAACTATTCGCAAACCATCGCCAGATATTCGACAGACTTCACTCACCCGATCCTGTTAAACATCGATAGAAAAAAATAACGTACATTTAATCTCTTTATAGTAGAAAATCATTATTTCGTCTTGATTTTTCCATACATTTTTTATATTCTGCTATTTGTAAATTATCCTCCATTTTATTTTTGTATTATGTTTACTTTATGGTCAGAAAATCTTAATATTCTTAGCAACCATTAAATTACACTTATTATTATTTCATCGACTAAAAAGTAATAGTTGTTACTTAATAGTTACCAGACCTAAAATACTTTTTCTGTCTATAACTTATAATCTTTTTAAAAAATTTCTTGGCGTTTAATCGGACTTTACTTACATTTAAATTTAATAAAACATTGAAAACATTTAGAGAATTACTGTTTTTTATATCAATGAAATTTGATATGGATTTGATCATTCGCATAATAGAATTATTTAATAATCGAGGAAACGACTAAATTTTTTAGAAAATTATTACAATACCGTCGAAGTTCTTCATATTTATGTTGAAATTATCTTACCTCTCCACCCCGTTTTTTGATAAACTCGATGCAAACTTCCCCGTTTTCGAGAATAGTAAGAACAGCATTTTTCGTTCTGTGTCTCGTTGGTTGAAGTCGTTCAGAGCTAAACGGTGGAATTTCGAGTTTTCCGTTAATCTCTTCTTGCACTTCCTGTTCCTTGCGTCGCTGTCGATCGCTCTTCTGTTTTTCCGACTGTTGCCTAGTCTCGTGTTTGCTGTGCTGCGAATTTCCAGAGAAAACACGACTTCTCGGTGGAACGAGCCCGAATAGAACCGAATTTTCCTCCGGACTTTCTATGCGATTTGGCCTATGAATCGATGGAATTCTTGTGGTTGATTCGGCGATCGGTTCGCTTCGGGCGCTGAATTGCGTTGAACCAAAGTTATTGAGCATTGGAACGAAAGCCGCTCGTTCCTCGGAACGCGAACGCATTCGCGTTGAAGGCAAACGACCGCACGAGGAAAGTGTTCGGCCCAATCCCGAATCAACCATTCCTCCGCTTGACATTACTCTGACCATTCCAACTTTGTCGTTATAGTGACGATCTTTATCGAGCGAAGTGATAAACGGATGCTTCGCGATTTCCCGTAGTTTTATCCTATCGCGGGGATTTTTTTTCAACAATCTATCTATGAGATCCTTGGCATTGTCGGAGAGATGCGAAGGCATCACGTAATCGGCCATAACGACTCGGGTCAGAGTGCTCTTAACGGCATCTGTGTCGAACGGCGGTTTTCCGACTAGTAAAGTGTAGAGCATGCAACCCAAACTCCACACATCAGCTTCGAGTCCATGTGACGATTTTGTTGCAACCTTGAAACGAAACCGTTCTTTTATATACAACATCTGTTAATTCAAAGTGGGCTCTAAAAATTTCAGATAAAACTGTGTGTCTTAATATTTTTATTTGGAGAAAAAAATGTATCAAGCATGTCATGAAATTGATTGATCGTGAAATTCTAATCATGTTAAACAATCCCTTAATATACAAAATTGTAGGAGTTTTGTTTTATTTTTTTAATGCAACATTTTCATGTTCCCTATTTTTTCAAAATAAAACTTCTACAATTTCATGTACCCGGAATTGCGATTTTTTTAAAATAAAAAAAAAATTACTAGACATCATTTTTAAGACGTGATATAAGTATAATTTTTCAACTATTATTTATCGATTTACTAATGCGTGAAGTGAACTTACTTCCGGCGATATATAGTTCGGTGTTCCACACATCGTCAAATGCTTTTCGTCAGGACGACTCAATTGTGTCGCTAGTCCAAAATCGGCTATTTTCTGTTGGAAAATAATTCTATAAAAGTTTCTGTGGATTTTTTTTAAAATACAATCTGCTTCATCTGCTTACCACTTGCATGTCTCTTGTTAATAACAAATTCGAAAGAGACATGTCTCTGTGAAGAATCTGATGGGAATGCAGGTACAAAAGGCCCTGTACAACTTGTTTCATTATACGTCCAGCTGTGGAAGCAATAATCAACTTATAGCAAATTTAAACATGAAACAAAGGCTAGAAAAATGTTTTTTTAAGGGATACGAACCGTGTTCTTCAGGTAGGGCGTGTGAACGTTGAGTCTTAAGGTATCTCTGCAGTTCCCCATTATGACACAACTCAAGGACCAGATAAACATAATTCGCATCTTCAAAGTATGTGTACACTTCGAGAATTGCCGGATGCTTGAGTCTACTATGGATATCCACCTCTTGTCTCACTCTACCCACCATCCCAGCTGCTTGCATGAGCTTTTTGTCGATCTAAATTGAATCATCGTATTAAATAATCATCCAGCCAAGAAGCTTTTAATTAATTTTCTATAAAATTTTGAAAATGTTTTGAGGATCTCATAAATTATAAAAAATTTAAAGTACTATTGATTTTTTATTTTTTTAAAATAATTATAGGATTTAACATGAAGCAATAAAAAAAACATTTAATCATAAAGTAAATTATTTCCTCACAAAAAAGTATTTCTAAAATATGGAAAATAAAAAGTATGTAGAAACTGAACATTAGTATTTTTTTACAAAATGTATTTTTTTTTTACAATATTTAAAAATATTCATAAAATATAAAGTAATAAAAATTATACACATTTTTTCATAAACTTTTTGCTAAATAATTTCTAATAAAAAAATACTTAAAAAAAAGCATACAGAAATAGATTTCTCAAAAAAATGTGTTTTTTTTTCTACTTTAGGAAGGAAAAACATTATAGATATTACATTAATTAATATTAATTTGTAGAATTTAAAGATTTTATTGTGATTTTTGAAAGGCAAGACCAAGCTTAAAATTATCGAGCCTTTCAATCCTCTTAACGAAAGTCAGCTGAGTACATTATGCAATTATCTCCGCAGTCTTCATCGAGATAATTAAATTTTTTAGCGTGCTTTGATATTGGAGCAACAAGTGCTCAACCTACATTAGAAACATCAATAAAGCAAGCTAACCTACAAAACTGTAAAAAACATTGTCATACCATTTTTATAGCCACTTCCATACCCGTGCGAAGACATTTTGCTTTGTAAACACTGGCGAATCCTCCTTTTCCAAGCAAGTTCAGAACCTCGTACTCCTAAATGGAGTAATAAAGGTGAAAAAACGTTTTCGGATGTGTCAAAAGTTTAACTGTCTATGCGTAGAAATTTAAAATGCTAACCTCAATTCGCTCACCAACTCCGCCGGACTCCAGCGGCATTATTGCCGGAGTCGCGATATTGTAATCAAAATATTTGTGTCCTGCAATATCACACGTTAATTGCCTTTGCAGCAGGCGACTCTGCCGTAAATAACTCTAAATAATTGAGAAAAATCGTTTGGTAAACACGACGAAACCGCCCGCCATTCGGAATTTTTCTCAAACGGTGGGCGAGAGCTTCTGAATATAATCGCTAGGCGGACTTTTATACGACATATGTGTTTTTATCTCGTCCACATGTATGAAATACAGTCGCCTCTCTGTAACGGTAGGTGTTTTTGAGTAGATTTTTTTTTAAGTTTGTCAGATTTTAGGAGAATGGAGCATAATTGTTGTTTTATACATCGTATGTTATATTCTTTATTAATCTCATTTTTCTTATAAAAATTGACTGTATAATTACAGGCACTATGAAAAAAAAGCATTTACTTATCGAAGGGGCTACTGTAATATGTACTTATTTTATGGGAATTCCGATAGGAGCAGCTCGTAACGCGCTAAACGAAATGCAGCATGTTGCTCTGAAGTAACTTTTAGATTTTCTTAATTTTGTATGTATGGGTTTTTTTAATAATTTTTTTAAATCAAAAAAGCTTAAAACCTATATGAAAAATCTTGCCCAATTTGACTATAAACTAGATAACTTTTATATGCAACTAAGAATTTTTCAGAATTTTTTCGGATTTTTAAATTATGGCATTCGATGTCAATTAAAAAAATTTACATAGAAATAATAAAAAAATTAAAATCTGGTGCATTTAAGGGTCTAACCAATCCTACAAAAAATTACAAGCCAAATCGGGGAGGTCGAGGGTCAGACTCAGGTCAAATCGGGATATAATGTCCCGTATACAATTTGTGTTTGTATATTTCATGTATAAAATACAGTCGCTCCTATCAAACGGCGCATTTTTTATTTTTAATCTGCTAGATTAAATATGAGACTTGGGATTTTGTTGGTTTGGGGTTAAGACAAAAAAAAATAATAATAACAGACGCTTGTAATCATAACAAAGTTTATTCAATTGTACTGTAATAGTTAAGTATGTACGTACTATGACTGTAGACGATTTACGCAATTAGACTGGCAGACAGAGTGAAAGAGAAGATAAATCGAACGAGACTCATAAATTCTGTAGCAATATTTATAGTATATATATATACTACGAGTATTTTGGGTAGTAATAATACCATACTCGAAACATTAATACAACGAACAAGAGACGATCGCTTCGTACACGCTGAGCCAAACTATCGAGCCTCGAAAAAAAGCGCAGCGGTACATTTTCTTTTTTGTTATGTTTAAAAAAAAAAAATTAAAAAAAAAGAAGGTAGAAGTCGTCGATTCGAGACAACGTGCGTATAAACCTGAGTATAATCTCTAAAAGACTCGAGAATCACTTATAAACTTGTTACGCGATCGGAGTTACGCTCTCCAAGGCATTATTCGCTCACTGGCTCAAAGTCCTTAGTAGAACGAAACAAGTTTTTACGAATGAACCTATTGTTGTCCGAAAAACGCTTATTCCTTTTTCGTATTACAATTCCTGGCGAAAAACACTCCCAGTTTTATTCGAAAAGAGAAAAAAAAACACTAGAGCGGAGGATTGTTTCGAGCTGTCCAGGTAACTGACGAATGGCCACGTTGAGCAGGCGGCTGGTAAATTGCCTGAGCACTTCTCTGTTGCCCTCGTTTTCTGTTGTATCCTTTTAAACCTGCATTTCCACCGCCTCCTCCACCACCCCGGCGAAATTCCATACCTGCTGTGCAAATAAAGTGTCAGATAAAAATGGTACGGAAACCTAGAAATATTTTTGTGATTATTTTTCCCATCCAAATTTCGACCAATGGAATTGCACCATTCGACGTCACGTGGGGCAAGCTACACAGTATTATACTGATAATTTTTTGATAATTTTGCGTGTTGGTTATATATACAAAACAAAAAATCATTTAGCCGCGTCAACCATCTGTCAAACTGACAGATTGAATTTTATTGTGGCAGTCAAAGGATTTTTATTTGATATGAGTAGGTTTGGAGTTGAATCCTTGCAAACTATTGATGGAAAAGTAAAGGGAAATGCCCCTGTTAATACGATTAAATCGAAAACCTCAGTCTGGAATCAATATACAAATGTCTATAACAATTGTGTATTTAACTGCAATCCTTTAAACCTGAATTAAAAGGTTTTTGTTCTGATTATGAAATTTCCTTGTCGGAATGATATTTTTTGTCTCATGATGCAATTCCATTTGTCGCAATTTGAATAGAAAAAATAATCCCCCGAATACCACTCGAGCTTCGAAATTAATCTGATATTTCCCTCCAGGTTCCCTGCAAACAAATAAACTCGTCAAGTTTGCCAGAAAAATCACTCGCGCTACGCGCTCGTGATTTTTTAACCTGGAAAACTTGACTCGTTCATTTGTTTGCAACGAACCTGTCAGGAAATATCCGATAATTTCAAAGCTCTTGTGGTATTACAAGTGACAATTTAACGCTCACCGGAAATGTGGTTGTCACTTTGATCGTAGCGAGGTGGACGATTTCCGTAACCACGATCATCATTCCGTCTTGGCTCTGATTGCGCTGCTCCTGCGACTACATCTGGTTTCTGAATAAACAAATATTTTCATTGTTATTCTACGATTTCATTTCACACCATAACTTTGTACTTTGTACAAAGATAAGGACTTCGTATATTTTATGTTATTTCGAAAAATATACATAGCTTTTTAAGAAAATAACCAGTGTATAATAATTTACCCTGTTTATTTATTGAAGATTATTAATAACGAGGAAGAAGAAACTTACATCAGTAATAGGTATGCAGTCGACCTGAAGCACCTCCTCGTAGTTGTTGAAATCTTTGAATAGCACCACGCAAGTTCTCGCAGACACAGCAGTTACCTCAGCGTTGTAGTACTAGAATGTCAAATATATATATATATATATATGTTAATGCATAAATTTGCAAAAATTACTGTTTATTAATTTATTACACCTCTACAGTAATTTATTATTATTTGCACTTCTCACATCGTAAACATTCAAAATTTTGCGAGGCCAATCAATATTTAAAAAAATGTACAAAAATTAAATTTTTGAAATATTTAAACGTCAGATAGCTTCGAATATCAATATTATTTCGTAAGAACAATTTAACGATCTTACAAACCAGGATTTGTAAGATGTTATCTTATATCTCTTAAGATCAAAATTAAGAGTTAAATTCGATCTTAAGATCGACCTTATCATTACAATTCAACGCTAAATATTATACTAAGATTCAACTAATTGCTATTATATTCTGTACATTCGCAGCTATTTCATTAATCCACGTCAAAAACTTTGTGTATAAAAACTAATGTTCAGATAACATACTGAAAAATCTGTTCATCAATTTTTATCAACATTTTAAAAGGACCATTTGATGAGGATACTTTCTCAGTATGAAAAGTTTTGAAAGGATAAAACTAAACTCACTCTATTGTCCTCCCAATATTTAGCCATACAGTCATCTCCCTCTTTCCAGACCCAAGTTCCGCCGGCGGAATCGTTATCGGAATTGCGACTGCTGCCATAATTATTGCTCTCCCTGTCGTTCGTTGCAACGAACTGTTGTGGCCTGTTGTTTTGATTTCTGGTATTTTTATCGGTCGCATTTGTATTCCCGTGTGTTCTGTGAGATCCTCCGTCTTGTTGTACTCGATTGTGCCTGCCATGTCCTGCAGAATCATGACCTGAGCTGTGTTTGGGCTTTGGCTCGTTATCAACTTGCTGAGCTTGTTGATGTTTGTCGACGTGCTGGTTATTCTTTCCAATAACGCGATGTTCTTCCCTGTGATTCTTATTACCGTGAATATTGGACGTCTCTACGTTCGTCACAGCATTTTCACTTCGTGATTGGCCAAAGGGCGGAGCACCCTTACGCTCATTCGGCTGAGACGGTCTGACATAATTACCCTTAAACACATTGTCTTGCTGATGATTTCCGTGAAGCTCCTGATTTCTCTGAAATCTCGGTGGCTTTCCCTGATGAGAATTACTGAAGGTACTGCTGGTTGGCGCGAAAGAATTGTAACTTTCAGTTCCCTGACGCTTTGGATATTTCATATCATCCGGTGCGTGTCTTGGTAGAGTCTGATGACCACGGCCGCCCTTCTGAGCTCTGTACAGACATATTACATTGTGTTTTTATTATTTTACTTCACAAATTGCTATATTATGAAGTAATTTTGAAGAGATATTTAAGGCACGTCGACAATGTTGAACTTTTAAACTATTTCATGTGGAGTCATATTTACAAGCAGTTTTCCAAGCAAATTGTCGTCGCAAAAAACAAAACAGCTCTTTTGTAAAATTTGTATAATAGAGAAACTTGTTTTTAAAAAGACGTACCGCCGTACAAGAAAATTTGTAAATGAGAAAAAATTAAGCAAATTGTCCTCAAGAATCGTAACGAATCTTCTGGAAAAATTTGTAAAATGGAGCAAGTGTTGCCAAAAACTGAATAACATTTTCGGAAAATTATTAAAAAACAGAGAAAATTGGACTCAAAAGACGAAACAGCCTTTCTGAAAAATGTGTAACATGAAACGAGAATTCCGTAAATTCAACTGAATTAAGTTATCTTAAAGTGAATTCGGTTGGTATTATTAAATAAAATTTATTTTAGAATACGTATACGAAGTAAATTTTTTTATTTTCGGTGGTATCGAAAATTTTACTCACCGTCCGCCTTTTCCAGCTTGCGAATATTCCGAGCCGCGCATTTCCAGTCGTTCAAAATGATTTTCCAGTCGGTAATTTCCAGAACTCTCGTTCGATCGCGGTTGCTGCTGCTGATGATGATGATGGAATTGTTGCGACTGCTGCTGCGCATTTTCTGGAACATCGCTTTGGGCCGGTAGCTTATCTTCGAGGAAATCAAAAAGCGAAACTTTTCCGCTGCTTGGTTTAGTCTCTTCCGGCTTCTTTTCGAACCTTTTAGGACGTACTTCTCGAGGTTCGCGAGTATCTCGTCCACCACCGGCAGAACGATTCTCGCTCGTTCGTTGCAACGACTTCAAAGCTCTGTCAACGTTGTTTCGACTCATTTTCAACGCGTACTCGGCCTGCTCCACGGAAAATCCTTGATCCACTATTTTCTGAACACTGTGGTCCAATAGCTTTAAAAAAAACAACCAGTTTATAATAATTTCCCCTGATTATTTATTACTCCACTGATTAAAGCCATAAATCGTATTTTTAAAAAATAGTTTCATTTTTTTTTGTGGCGAGAAAATTGACACGACAAAACCATTGCAGTTGATTGTTCTTAAACGGAATTCGATTACGTAAAAATAAACCTCTGTCGGAATATAAAGCAAAGCATTTTATTAGGAAGAAAAATTGTTTTATGTTTAAAGAACAAAAAATATTTTTTGAATTTCCTTGAAAAAAAAAAAATGATACACCTACAATTCATTATATTTGATCGAATAGAATTGATCGAATAGATAATCGGATAGAATTTTGTGATTGATTTTTCTTTACCATAAAAAAAACTACAACGCGTTTTCCTGACTGACATTGGTGAAGTTTTTATTGTTATTACAACGCACCTGCTTATTTCCACCGCCAAATACTTTTTTCCCACCGAGCCTCGCAGCTTCGGCAATAGCGTCTTTTCTCTGAGCCTCAAATTCCGTAGTTTCCTTATCCGTTGAATCCTTACTAAGTCCAAGAGTCTTGAAATTCTTGTCTGCCTCGGCTCCAGCCTTCATTATTTTCTTACCAAACGGAATCCATGGTGGCGGACCTCCTTCTTCTACTGATCGTAAACGCGAATGCGTTGCTAATTTCTAAATTAAATCCAAGAAAAATGTAACATTTTACCTCTTTGTAAAAAAAAGAAACTTAAATTTTTCTTTGATTTAAACTTCTTGACTCACTCTATTGAGCTCCCACTTTTCCACGAGATTCATTACTTTCCCTCCAAGCACTTTAGCAATGTTGGAAGGCCCCAATAACAAAATCCCATGAATCAGAGTAATTTCTCCAGATTTCAAAAGTATTTTTGTTCCAGGAGGTGTGTCCAGACTTTATTGAAGATAAGATTGTGTTATTACAACGAACATCATTATTTTTTTCGGGAGATACAAAGATTACAAAAAAATGGAAAATTTACCTCAAATTGGGTATTTTTTCAATCTCTACAGCCTGATAATTGTTCTTTCCATCAGTCAGAGAAAGCTTGAGCATACGCGGAGCAGAACGAGACTCCTCATTACTTTTTGGAGCAGCTATGTTACGCAGTTTTTGTATTTGCAAAACTACATTTCCACGAGTGATATCACCCTGGCCACTTCCAATTTCTCTGAGATCGGTCTGTAAACAAAAATGTGCATTATTTATAATGTTAACTCTTGTCCAGTAAACAATACTATTTGAATAGTAATGTACACAAAATACCATTTGGTTCAGTTAACTGTAAATGATTTTCACAAAAGTTAGAATTTATTATTTAATAGTGCTTATTATTGTTTGTTTTTAAGGCAGACTTTTTGCCATTAACAATTTAAGCCAAAAAGTATGGTAGCTTAGTAGTTTTTTGTACTTAATTAAAAGATAAATGCAAATCATTAAGCAAAATTCTACAATTTTTCATATTTGAATCTACGGATCTTTTTTACATCATGAAAATACCTTGGAAAACAATCAAACACATGGAATTTTAAATAAATGTTTTAGTACTATCAAAAAACAAATATGCCTGCAGATTCTAAAGGGTTATAAGCAAAAAATTCACAGTTTTCTTAAACAAATGATATTCCGAATCCAAATTAATTTAAATATCGTCCATCTCTGCTCTTGTTTTAATAGAGCTTGCAAGCTCAAATTACTCACGTCGCAGGCTCTCTTTAGGAGCTTTAGCGTGTCGACAATGGATCCAGAATCGCTAATAATATTATATCCCTGCTCTGTGAGATACCTACAAAAATAAAAGATCATTGTATTAAAAAATGCCATTGATTATTTTAAAAAAATCGTTTGCCCAAAAAGTGTAGATTTGTTACAGAAAGGACGTTAAAACTCACCAGCCCTGATCCTGCAACTTATCCATTTTATCGAATGTCGCGATGCTCTCCGGGAACGCGATGACACTGATGACAATCGACTCAAGACGTTTGACTATGTACTAACTAGGAAAATGATTAAATGACGTTAAAACGTCACAACGATCGCAACAATTCACTATTGAACGATTGTAAACATTTGTCAGCTGACGTACATTGTTAATTAGATTTTTGTGGCCACTCCGAGGCACTCGCGATTAATGTTTCGTTGGGAATAACACACCGGGAGCGATGACTTTGCGACTGCCGGAACGGGCGAGTACTGAGCTCTTCTATAGTAGATAGAGTACAGAGATTTTTTTTTCCCTCGACTATCGAATGTTTTCTATTAATAATACAATCGAATTGAAAAAGTTCGCACCTGTCAATTCTCGTTACTACCACTTACTGCTTCGGCGATGACAATCTTTCGTCATCATCGGGGCATTGGATGGAATAATTGTCGCGAGCGCTCGACTTGCGCTTTCATCGACGACTGCAAACGTGCAAACATCAGCAGCAGCGTCCTGTATAACCATACCATATATAACAATCGCGATTACACGATAGTTATTATTATTATTTTGACATTTGGCGGGAATTTTGAATCGTGTTAAGGTAGTTCTGTCGTGAAGGCAATCCAAACTCATATGCATGAATATTTGACATGTTGTAATTTAGCTATTCAATTTTACGCGCACAAAATCTTGAAGGCTATTACCGAGTATTTGAATGAACAATTAAAACTTGAAAATCGATCTTTTTACACGTCGCTCACGGGAGGGCTGGAAAAATTGATCTTTAAGTCGAAAATTAACATACTTAGATCAAAGATAGAGGAAAAATAAAAAGTACTACGGATTCGCAAATCATTCAGGAATTGATGCATCATGAAAGAAGGTGAAGTCTCCGGAATAATGTTTAATTGAACCAAGGTCAAAGTGCACGATACCGGGCCAAATGACGTTTCCTAACCTAATTATCGTAAAAATGAAGTCAAATCCGCACTAAACATATCAACTATTTACAAATAATCGTTTTAATTTGATTACGATAATTTCGAAGGATTCTCGATTAATTTTTATTTTATTATTGAGGCAGTCAAAGTGATGCGTATGATTATTTTTTAATGTTATATAGACTCTGAGATTTATGACTCCGGCGTACCGACAGAACTACCTTAAGGTAGTTCTGCCGCGAAAGCAATCCAAACTCATATGCATGAATTTTTGACATGTTGTAATTTAGCTATTCAATTTTACTCGCACAAAATCTTGAAGGCTTTTACCGAGTATTTGAATGAACAATTAAAACTTGAAAATCGATCTTTTTACACGGCGCTCACGGGAGGGCTGGAAAAATTGATCTTTAAATCGAAAATTAACATACTTAGATCAAAGATAGAGAAAAAATAAAAAGTACTACGTATTCGCAAATCATTCAGGAATTGATGCATCATGAAAAAAGGTGAAGTCTCCGGAATAATGTTTAATTGAACCAAGGTCAAAGTGCACGATACCGGGCCAAATGACGTTTCCTAACCTAATTATCGTAAAAATGAAGTCAAATCCGCACTAAACATATCAACTATTTACAAATAATCGTTTTAATTTGCTTACGATAATTTCGAAGGATTCTCGATTATTTTTTATTTTATTATTGAGGCAGTCAAAGTGATGCGTATGATTATTTTTTAATGTTATATAGACTCTGAGATTTATGACTCTGGCGTACCGACAGAACTACCTTAAGGTAGTTCTGCCTTACCTTAAGGTAGTTCTGCCGCGAAGGCAATCCAAACTCATATGCATGAATTTTTGACATGTTGTAACTTAGCTATTCAATTTTACTCGCACAAAATCTTGAAGGCTTTTACCGAGTATTTGAATGAACAATTAAAATTTGAAAATCGATCTTTTTACACGGCGCTCACGGGAGGGCTGGAAAAATTGATCTTTAAATCGAAAATTAACATACTTAGATCAAAGATAGAGAAAAAATAAAAAGTACTACGGATTCGCAAATCATTCAGGAATTGATGCATCATGAAAAAAGGTGAAGTCTCCGGAATAATGTTTAATTGAACCAAGGTCAAAGTGCACGATACCGGGCCAAATGACGTTTCCTAACCTAATTATCGTAAAAATGAAGTCAAATCCGCACTAAACATATCAACTATTTACAAATAATCGTTTTAATTTGATTACCATAATTTCGAAGGATTCTCGATTATTTTTTATTTTATTATTGAGGCAGTCAAAGTGATGCGTATGATTATTTTTTAATGTTATATAGACTCTGAGATTTATGACTCCGGCGTACCGACAGAACTACCTTAAGGTAGTTCTGCCGCGAAGGCAATCCAAACTCATATGCATGAATTTTTGACATGTTGTAATTTAGCTATTCAATTTTACTCGCACAAAATCTTGAAGGCTTTTACCGAGTATTTGAATGAACAATTAAAACTTGAAAATCGATCTTTTTACACGGCGCTCACGGGAGGGCTGGAAAAATTGATCTTTAAATCGAAAATTAACATACTTAGATCAAAGATAGAGAAAAAATAAAAAGTACTACGGATTCGCAAATCATTCAGGAATTGATGCATCATGAAAAAAGGTGAAGTCTCCGGAATAATGTTTAATTGAACCAAGGTCAAAGTGCACGATACCGGGCCAAATGACGTTTCCTAACCTAATTATCGTAAAAATGAAGTCAAATCCGCACTAAACATATCAACTATTTACAAATAATCGTTTTAATTTGATTACGATAATTTCGAAGGATTCTCGATTATTTTTTATTTTATTATTGAGGCAGTCAAAGTGATGCGTATGATTATTTTTTAATGTTATATAGATTCTGAGATTTATGACTCCGGCGTACCGACAGAACTACCTTAAGTCGATAATTTATTTTAAAGAATTTATTGGGGAATTTATTTATAAGGGATTGATTAAAAATCTATTTTTATTTGGCATTGATTTGGAAATTTGTAACAATGGCGATGAAATTATTAAAGTTGCAGCATTCCTTGGTGAAAATAAATTATAGAGACTGATACAGATTGATAGAATTTGAATGGGATTTAATCGTATGTTATCATATTTATCTATTTGGACTTTAATCAATTTATACAAATTAAATCGTTGTTAATAGTTTCCTATTGTTTTCGTTTTCTATGGGTTAAATACGATAGATACGTTATCGGCAGAGTTGCAATCCCCAATTATTTTAGAAATAAAATTGATGGTACAATTGGCTTTGTAATTACGTTTTTGTAATAATAACTTGTAGTGATTATAATATGATGTGTAAACTTTTCAATAGAGTCAAAAAATATTAATTTCACATAAAATTTCATGGTAATCTTATTGAAAAAATGCAGAAATATTGTTAATGCATTACGAAAGTAGTGGATGACTGTGCGTGTCCATCTTTTTCACAATTTTACCCAAAATTTAATTAAAAATTAGGTTTTTCTTACAGCTTTTCAAAAGTTCACATATAATTTTATAATCGCTACAGATTATCATTATAAAATGGTAACTACAAGACAAATTGTTGTGTAAACTCTATCTCTTAAAGAAATAAGAACATACAACACTGGTTATTGATATTTATGGTGCACCAATGGTTTTAAAGTATCTTATATTGAATTTACGTTTCGTAAAATGTAAATTTTTTCACTTGTAAATTTTTATCCGTTTTCTGGTGTCACGTGTTACATCGTAAATATATGATTCATCATTAATCGTTCGCAATCAAAGAAGCATAAATAAAGTGATTCCATCATTTTCTGTCGTCTCACAATTATAGAAAGTATATCGGAATAAATCGTATGTGTTTAGACAGAAAGAATTATGGTAATCTATCGTAAGACTCTGATATAAATGAAACAGCTTTCAATCATTTATACAATAATTTCATGCTTTCATGACTCTCGTTTCCCTTTTCATTGTTTCACAGCTATAGGAAGTCTATCATAATGAATCTTGAATATGATAAATATTTGCATACAAAGATTTGTGGATGAAACTTTTTTTTAATGAAAAATGTAATAATTATTATTATTCCTACGATCGTATATTTTCATTATTAAATTTAATACGAAAATTCTATTATAGGATATGGAAGAAATATATTAATATATAAATTCGCGAATCAAAGTCCATATTCAGGACGATAGAATTTTTCAAAAACGCTTTCCATGATTTAAATAATTTTTTTTTTACTACTACATCGATATTTTTTGTTTTAACAATTTGTAGGTTAATCTAGTAAGAAGATCTAGTGTTTTCGCTTGTCGCCGTCGCTTGTATGAGAACGTAACCATTATTCGTAATATCCATCCATAAAGATGCGAATGCAGGGCTGCGTTCCGAATGACGAGGTGTTTTGTCGTTCGATGCGCATGCGCAATGGTTTTTGCAGAGATTTACGGTGAACTTTAAGAAGTATAATAAAAGTGGAAACATAAAAAAAACAATTGTTTTATTTATACTGGTACTGAAGTATGAATAATTAGATTTCTCATGGATTTGCCTATTTGTAAAGAATTCAAATATTATCCTCGTCTCCTGATCGGACGACAACTATTCACCCTACTCGCGAGGTACGGCAAAAAGTTGTTGTCCGATCGTGAGGTGGGGATAAAAAATGTTAATACTTTATAAATGGCTAATCCGTGAGAAATCGAAATTCCGATACTTTGGAATTAATAGAAACGAACAAACTGTTTCCCCTATCTTCAACTTTTACTATAATTCTTAAGCTTCACCGTAAATCTTGACGGAGATTATTGCGCATGCGCATCGATCAACGAAACACCTCGTCATTCGGAACGCACCCCTGGGGTGCGTTCCGAATTAATTCCAAAGTATCGAATTAATTCCAAAGTATCGGAATTTCGATTTCTCACGGATTAGCCATTTATAAAGTATTAACATTTTTTATCCCCACCTCACGATCGGACAACAACTTTTTGCCGTACCTCGCGAGTAGGGTGAATAGTTGTCGTCCGATCAGGAGACGAGGATAATATTTGAATTCTTTACAAGTAGGCAAATCCATGAGAAATCTAATTATTCATACTTCAGTACCAGTATAAATAAAACAATTGTTTTTTTATGTTTCCACTTTTATTATACTTCTTAAGGGGATGCTGGAGTAGATTTTATTACCGACTTTGGTCGGTAAAAACAGGCTTTTTCGTAGTTTTGATTATTATTCGTTAATACGCTACAAACATGCTTCAAATTGTACACGATTGTAATATCAACATAAACGAGTGGACGTACATTCGAATATTTGGTGAAAACGTACAATAAATGAAAAAAATCGTATAATACTAAACCTCCCGAAATCAAAATGGCCGCCAGGGTTTGACAGCATCGCCTGTTTGGTACGATATAAAAGATTCTGGAATTCACATACGTTAAATCGAAATGTACGTCCATTCTTTAGCGTTCTCTGAATATTGTGCGAGCGTCGAAAAGTCAATTACACAAAAGGAATCCACGCAAAACCGAAACTACGATCACGTAGTCTGTTTGCGATCCCCGCGATGATCCAGGCTTAGTAATATACGAATATCTTCATTCATTGTACGTATTCACCCAATATTCGAATGTACGTCCACTTGTTTATGTTGATACTACAATCGTGTATAATTTGAAGCATATCTGTAGCGTATTAACGAAGAATAATCAAAACTACGAAAAAGCTTTTACCGACTTCGGTCGGTAAAAACCTGCTTCTGCACTCGACTCCAGCTTCCCCTTAAAGTTCACCGTAAATCTCGGCAAAAACCATTGCGCATGCGCATCGAACAACAAAACACCTCGTCATTCGGAACGCAGCCCAGTTGTATTCATGCGTACCAGCCGTCGTATAATAATCATAACACAGAATAATAATAATGTTCTCCCTCTCTCTTTCAGTATTTTCCCCACCAAGAAGTCGTTGTACTAGAAGAGACGCGTCGTTTAGCTCGTTCATTTCTGTTTCCGGCGTCGAAAGGACGAGTCGTGTTCTGTCTTCAAATGGTGAGTAAGCAACACAATTGCAAATCGTAGCCACGAGGCAAAAATCCACTTGCATCCGCGTGTTGCAATCGTTTATTTATACCCCTCGAGTTTTCCGAGCATTATTGTAGACTCTTCGATATAACTGCGAAGATATTTTTTAGTTTTCGCACCGAATAATACCAAAAGTTTTGCCACATCGTGAATTATCTGATGATACACGTATAGTCTCGTTCGTATGAACATTAGTGATTATAAAAATACATCAAAAGTACTGATTTATACGATAAATAATAAACTAACGTCTGTTGCAATAACGAGGAAATTTAAAGTCGTATTATTTTGCACTTTAGATCGGCAGTTCGAGGTCATAAGCGTCGCTTCTACTTCGTTAGCGTCGCTGATACACAAAACGTGTCGAGAGTCTAGAAGAAAAAGGTATATAAGACTTTATTCACGTTTTTCTGTTGAAAATAAAGATTTGACAAAGTTCGAAATTTCCCTTTTCTTTAACATGATGCGATACAATTACCGCCCCAGTCTGAGTACCGTGACTGATTGGTTATTTTTATTCTGATATTCTCCCACTTTTATTCAATAGTGTGCGACAAAAATTGGCTTCATATTAATCGCAGTTAAATTTGTTTATAGAAATGAGTCGAGCAGCACGAACAATGGAAGAAGGAGTCAGCTACAGTGGCTCTAAAATACAATGTAAGTATTGTTTTATAAAGATTTTTCTCTTGAAATTTCTTCATCTTTTTTACTGTGAGAATCATTTATATGATGAATCCAATAACGCTCCAGTCAATCAGAATGTACAGTGGCGAATTGTTACAGCTGAAACTTTCTAACAAATTTAATAATATTTTTTTCCAAGCATTTTTGTGTCTAGAAAATAATAAGAAAATATTATGTTTGTTTTCAGACAAACTATGTGAAATGGGATGAAGATATCACTGAATGGAGCAGAAAAATGCTCCTTTAAGGGGAAAAACTAGCAAACAATGAAAAATGGATTGTACAAGCCTTTCCTGAATTATTCTTCAGGATCATGGAAGGGTTTCTGAAGATCAAACAACCATCGAGCTATCATATGTAATTATACTTTATTACTATTATGTGCTTTACGAAATTCGATATTTTCTTCTACTTACAAAGAGAATTCCATTGAGTGATGAGTTTTTAGTTATCCCTGTCATACATGTATATATGGTGAGAAAAAAACGTTCTGAAGTTATTTCGATAGAACAAAATTTTCTCGCCAAGATGAATTCAAGCAGCTAACAACGAAACTTTTTTTTAAATGCTTTTAGCTCGAAAATTTGGATCCGCGTGGTCGCCGTTTGAAGCCAACGATTCAACGAGCCTCAAGATCGATCGAATATAAGGTAAGATTCGAGGCTTTTGCCACAATTCTGTAAAACAATTCCTTCATCGCGAATCGAATAATTTACATGATGTTAAAAATTGACAAGCATATGACTGATTAGTTTTGATGTCAACCTTTATTACTGATAACGTTGCAGCGTTAAGTAGTTCATGTAATTTTTTTTTTATTATTTAATGACTGCTTATTGATCTTTTCTTCCTTTTTGTTTTTTCAGACTTTCGCAAATTGGCCAACTGAAGACTTGCTAAGTAGGCCGAGGAACAGCTGTGCTTGATACTCGAGGTAATTACACGCTTTTATGCAGGATTTTATTTTTAATCCAACTTCGCGTCTGTCTTAATAATATGATGATATAAACATATACGCTATTACGATCTAAGGATATGATTAGTTCTTGCCCTCACTGATAGTTATTCACAAAGAATTTTCCAAACGATTTTTCAGCTCTGCAAAAATTGATTAAAGTGTTTGTTTCATTTGCATTTTAGGCTCCAGTTTAATTTGGCGGCGTCTCGAGCTTTTTTCCACGGTTAGAAGACTGACCGGATTTAGGTAAGAAAACCCATCGTTTTTACAGCAAGAATATTCGCTATTAATCAGAGATTGGCACCATTGTTATGAAAAAAAATTGAAAATATTTCTGAGAATAAGTAATTATGCCCAATTCTTTTGCGGAACCAAAAATTTTCAGTTTTGAATTATAAATAACCAAAGTCATGCAACAATGTTAAAATTTTGTTTAAAAAAGTATTTAAAGTCCTTTTTTTTTCTTTCAAATGGTGGGGATTCTTGCTCTTAATCGTCGACATTTTTTTGTGATGTTATTCCAATAATATACGCTATGAAATGCAGTGATATAGATTTTTTTCTGATAAATCGTGTGAGAAATATTACTTTTGATGTAATAAGAACAAATTTTTAAGTAGTTGCATTTTTTTCAGGTTTTGCGGCCACAAAGTTCCGGCTCAAGGATGGCAAATGCAGTAAGAAACTATCGAAGCTTTGTAAACGGAAAAATAAAAAAATCTTACAAAGAATAAAACAGCGTTATTTCCTTGGATTGTGTAGCCAAGCGCTATATAATTCTACCCGTAGAAAGTAATCACATTAATTAGAGGATGGTTTTTTTAAGCGACATTGCCTGACCATTAAGCTGCAGAAAATCATAACGTACTCGCGCACTCGTTAATGGGTATCTCGTCTCAATCTCAACGCTTGATTCACGGACCAGGCACTTTGGCATCTCGCGATTTTCATTTTTATTCGCGAATTCTTGTAACGGACCTTATATGTTGAGAATGAGAGTCGTTCTCGATTAATCCAACGCACTCTATTTTCTTTTCTTTCACCAGAGTAAAGTTATAACCGAAAAAAGAGATTCACGCACCTCGTACTTCTGAAATCCTTGGAAAATCCTTACAGTTCTAGTCTTACGACAAATCCATACAATCCAAAATTTGTGAAGTGCAACACGACATTGCTGCGACGTTATAACAGGCAAAACAGTCGCAAATCGGTAGCTTGTTTTCAAAATCCATTATTTTTCAAACGTTAACAAATGGTACGATTTAGTTAAATACTATCGATCGGAATTTGAGTAATCTCATTTCATTCTAACTCACATTCTTAGTTTATTTAATATATAATATAATATTGTTTATTTTGTTGAAATTATCCTGCAATATTGGTCGAATAAAAGTTTAAACATTTCATAAAGATCAAGAAATGAGGCGATTCGATAAAAATTTCGTAAGAAAATTTTACGAAAATGAAAAACGGCAATACATTGCGCCATTATTTTTCAGTAGGTACATGTCAGTTTTCTTGAATCCATGTGAATATTTTTTCGTTTTCTTTTTAATTTTTTAATGTTATACATTTTCTTACAATTATGGCATATTTCCACAAATAGGGAATATCATTTTATTTATAGAATCAATTGACAATTTGAGTGAGTTCGAAAGTAATGAGATTATCACAATTTTAGTACTCATATCATTTTCTAATCGCAACTTTCAAAACCCATGAAGTTTGTAATTTCAAACTGTAATCGCTTTAGTGTGCGATAGCTGACCAATTTCGAGATATGATATAATTTTCATTTTAATCGAATTTCTCATCGTCGGAGTATATCGATTATATTATTCAATTTATATTTGTGAATATACCGAGTTTTCTAGTTAATTCTATGCGTTTCAGTCTTTAATTAGCTATATCTTTGGCCAAAAAATATAACTAAAAGAAAAGTTATTCAGGAACGATGACAGACTCAACGAGATGTAAAATAAGACCTCAAAGTTCGAAATCGTTTGAAAATTGTAGATCAAAACCTCCAAACAGTACCAAAATTTTATGACCTGTAAAACTCCAAGTTTTCCGCTTGAAATATAAACGATTTTTCTAGTACATTTCTTTCCCACATATTTTTTGTCACCCAACAGTACACTTTGGGTCTGCAAGACCGGATTAACATTCGCTCGCTATAATTTCCACAAAAATAAGTTTAACCGTATGATTTTTGTTCTCAATTAAATTGGAAGTTACAAATAATTCATCTGCAAAGATAAAATATGTTTCTCGTCCATATTTTGTCAATTTCATGTCAATTTATATAAATTTCTCGAAAAATTAAAAATGCCATAAAATCCGAACATCTTTATAAATTCCACTCAAATTCAATACTGGACGTACTTTCGCATCACTTTAGTTATAAAGAACTATTTAACAGGACCGCCATACATTTTGTTTTCGTTAAATTCAAAATTTCATAACATTTGAAACAAATTTTCAATTGTACAAGATACTTGTATATTAAATTGAATTTAATAGACGGTACCTTCGAAATGACTTCTATATAGTGTATTAATTTTTAAAATACTTTTAAAAGTGCAAACTGCGATCGCTTCATGACACTTGATTATCAGAGCGTGTACTTCTAGAGTTAAAAAGCAAAGGACTTGGTACTTGTTTAAAAAAAAAAATACTAGAAAATTGTGCTTCCGATTGGCGACCGTTTTCCCTGAACCGATTCACCTCCTAAAATTGTTTAAATTTGGTCTTGGAGCAGTTTCGATTGATGGGACGGCGACGATCCCGTTTCGGGTGAGTTACATCTCATTACGGTAAGAGCAGCGGCGTTGTCGTCGTATTAACATCCACGACCACCACCGCCACATAGGTCACAATTCGACAAAATAATCTGTGATAGGATCAAAGTCTTTTTGGTGGGTAGCATTAGTGGCCAGCACGTAGCCCCACAATTTCATAGCTTCGCTGCAGACGCTTTGTATCTCGTCGACTTCCTCAAAATCGAGATCGGTGCGCCAGTGAAAAGGCGCGACTTTGGAATTTCTGAAAGTACTCGAGACACCGCCCATATTGTTCTTCGTATGAGTCTCCAAAAATCGCTGGACGTTTTCGTGATAATCCAAACCGTAAAAATCAAACAGATCTTTCACGTGAGTAAAAGGATCAACGGAAAGATCCTCGTATCTTACTATCCTGTAAAAAGGAAAAGGAAAAACAATGATTTTTGTCAAAGTGCACTGAAAAAAAGTCATTTATTCAATAAATCCATCATTTGCGGGCTGCCAAAAAGAATAATTTTTTAATTAACTCTAATTCTTATTCGTTCAATTCCATTTAACATTGAAATAATAAAATATTATTTTGCTTATTTTAGAGTTATTGTTTTGATCTCGTATGGAATTGGTTGAATTAGAATTCAAATTAAGTTGATAACGCTTGTTTTTGGCGACCCGCAAACGATGGATTTATTGAATTAATGACATTTTTTTTCAGTGTAATGTCTATTTAGTGATATTTCTTTGGTTTAATTATTTTACCTGAAATTGCGCGGATATTTCTTACGCAATTTAACTGCAATTTCGTAATCAGATACCATATCAGCGCAGACAAGCGATGGATCGGAACAATCAGGATTGCTTGGACACCAACCTCGATGCTTGCGTGATTGCAATAAACCCCTCGGATCTCGTACCAGTAACACCATTCGAATTCCCAAACTGTTAAATTCAACAAGGTTTATGTCGGATATTAATGATGTCGTAAATATTAGTGAATAACAATCGCACCTTTCGTCCTCGAGAAGCTCCTGAGCTGCCGTGAGCCTCAATCTTACAAGTTTCATTGACTGAAAGGGAAATAGATTACAGAACTTGGACACGAATCTGGAATCCCAGCATATCCTCTTGTGAGCCTGACACTGTCTCCACAGGTGAGTATTGTGATTGAATAGCCACAAATGAGATTCGCCGAACCTTAAATATCTTTCTGCAACAAGAGAAATCTACATTAGCCACGCATTTAATAACAAAATCATTGAAAAGTCGTTTTACATTACATGATGATTTTTTTACAATAAGTATCTAAATTTACATTCGTTAATGGTACGCGACACAAGGTAACACAGCCAATTTTACATTTATCTCAAATTGCTATATTTATGCCAGAAAAAATTCTTCTTATGTGTAATAGAACAATTTTTTTTAATGTTGGCTTATCCGTTATCTCAGGAAATTTTATAAAGACGTTCAAAAAGTTATACATTTCCTATAACTTATTTGCAATAGTCAGAAGCTTTTGACATTTACAAAATCTCATTTTCAGGGTTCAAAAGAATATATCAGGCCTAAAAATCTGAAAAAATTCTGTAAAATACAGTTTCATATACAGAAATGTTTGGCAAGTCGTCCATAGTAGTTTGATTTTTGTTCTAGTTTTTTATAATTTTTTTAAATAAAAAAAGCTTAGAAACTATAAGAAATATTTTGCCCACTTTGGCTATAAGCTAAAAAATTTTGATATTTATCAAAGTATTTTTCAAAAATTTTTCAGATTTTTAAATCATGGCATACTGGTGCTAGAATGTGGTGTGTATGGTGCTGGAAAAATTTGACAAATTTCTAAAAATCTGACAAAATTATAGAAAATCCGAGTTTACATAAATAAACGTTTGACCAATCGCCTGTAGTAGATTTTTTTTTTCTATTTTGTCATAATTTTTTTAAATAAAAAAAGTTCCAAAACTGTAAGAAGAAAAGTTTTGCCCACTTTGGCTATAAGCTAGAAAATTTTGATATTTAACAAATTATTTTTCAGAATTTTTTTAGATTTTTAAATTATGGCGTATGTCACTTTAAAAAAATATTAAAAAAAAATTTGCATAGAAAAAATGAAAAAATAAAATCAGGTGCATTTGAGGGTCTAACCAATCCTACAAAAAATTACGAGCCAAATCGGGGAGGTCGAAGGTCAGACCCAGGTCGAATCGGCATGGAATGCCCCATATATTTTTAATAACAGTAGATAAACCGGAAGATATCGGACAACGAATATCAACAATTTACGTCTGACATTCTATCTTTAAAGCGCAACGAACTCGTAAAATGATTGCCATATTTGATGTACAACAAAATCTTACCTAATTTATAATAATCGCACTTGAACAAGGCATTAATATTCTTAAGTGCCGCGATTGACAGAGGCGGTCCTCTCACTTGTACGATACCAAAGTCCAGCAGTGGCTCGTAGTGATAAAAATTTGCGGGATGTGCGTTTAAGACATCCCCGAGGAAAGTGCTACCGCTTCGCCAACTTGTGAGGATGACACTTCTTATGGGAGTTCCCCCTCGCTCCAATACAAGATCGTCTAATGAGCTAAACGCATAAAAGATTAATTACAAATTTTATTCTCCAAAATTTCCCCTAATTTTCTTATATAAAGACTCACCTGACGTTTCTTCCATAAATTCCATCTGGATACGCATAGCCATCCATTGCTCTTTCGATATGTTTTCTCTGCTGATCGACGACCTCGTCAATTTCCATCGCAATGAGATCGGCAGGCGATGGTCCATGACTCGAGAAAACCTGATGGAAAACATTTGGAAGCTCCTCTAATTTTATTAACTTTGTTCAGGAAAATATTTCGTTAATATTTACATACAATTTAATAGAGGCAAATATAAATTCATGCTTATGTTAAGGAATGAAAATATTTGGTTAGAAGTATCAGAAATTAGTCATAAGAGAAGCAGCAAGCGGTTTAAAAACTTAAGTTAACTTCAGCAGTCCATGAAAATATTTCCACAGAATTTCACAGATTTATTGTATATTTATGAGCTCCTTTTATACTTAAATTTTTCTGAAAAAAATGTTAATTACAAATAAAATAATCTCGCAAGCATGGTTATAGGGTTTCAAATTGTAGCATGTAGACGAACATCTGGGTGAAAAGGCAAGCATTTTTTATGCCCTTACAGCAGGTTGATTACATAGAGTAAAAGCTTATATGCTAGGAGGAAAAGTCGTTGCGTGAGTCATGTGTACCTGCGATAACAAGCCTCTACCTCAAAAACTGCCAGAGCCTTTGAAAAGCGCCATCACTATCGCTTAAAGGAATATTTTCCTAGTTTTATTGCAAGACATTTTTAAAGATTATTGGTGTAATGATTTTAAGAGCTCAACGAGATTAAAAAGTTGATTTTTATTAAGCTTTACGACTGGTGCATTGAAAGTCTTTATCACACAGCTCTGTAAGACCTGCCGATAGCAATCAATGAATACATCGTTTGAACAGCAACCACAAGCAAAAAAAAACAGTGATTAACAATGAAAATAATGAAACAAGCAGATACATTCTCGATGACGGCATAGCAGAGACTTGCATAGCTTACCGTGACTGCTTCTTGAACTTCGACGACCTGCGGCCTTATCTCGGCATCCTAAATTAAAGAAAGTAAAGGGATATGCAAATGTGATTTTTGTGCACATCTAAGTTAGCTGTTCGACTTTTTTTCAAGCTGTACAACGCGGATGTACAAGAAAACCAATGATTAGTCGCGGGGTGATTTACTTACAATGTAATCATTAGTAGAAATTGGGACAATAGACATTTATTTAAAACGGTGAAAATAAAAGAAAAAGAAAAAAAAACATAGATCGTGTAGAGAGTCCGATGAAAAAATAAAAGAATATTCCATTGTTTAAAAATTTGTGGATCCCACTGTGATTTGGAAAGCTTTTTAATCGTGATAAACGATGAACTTTCGAAATGCGTATGAAAAAAAGTAAAAAAATTGTTTTGTGCAATGTAACAAAAGTAAGTGCGAAAGTAAAAAGATGTTACTTTTTTTATCCCCGTGGATTTTAAAGCACTTTGCGATTGTTATATCTTACTGACCGACAAAACCGGCTGCAGACGATGCTCGAGATATCCGCTGTAACGCTGACTAAACGCTAGGAAGAAGATGCAGAGAGATGCTAGGCCAACCAGCCCGTAGAAGCTCAGACGTTTCGACATCATTGTACCTGATAAAAGCAGATGTCCAATAAACAGTTATAATGCCTATATGTATATGTTAAGCGACAATGACAGCAGGTTTTTATAGATGGCAAAAGCACATTGCACTGGCAATATAGAAATGTCATTACAATAATCAGTATGGCTAAAAGAATTATTATTAATACTGGACATTTCCCTAGAAACCTAGAAGGACTTTTTGACTATAAAGTAAAAACAACAGTCATTTTAATTATAGCCAGAAGTCCTTTTAACAGATTCCACAACTGAAAAAATGAGGTTGATTACAGGATTCAATTGGCCAATGAAAATATTTCAATTAGTATTCTGACAAAATGAATGTTGAAAATATAATACATACAAAATATATTACATATAGAAATTTTTATTTATTCATATATGAGGGACATATTTTGCACATATTTTGAACATCTCAGATAAAGATTTTTTTAAAAAAGGGTTTTTGATATATTAAAGATATTTATATTTTGTATATCATGCATATACTTTATGTCCACGGAATGAAGCATGTTTTTTTTAAAACTCATTATTGGGTTATTTTCAGCAGATATAAATTATATTTTCATATTGTGTTTTATGCCTTTTTTCTATTTTAACAGAATAGTAATTTGAAACATGTTTTCATTGATGCCCACAGTTCCTGCATATTGTTAAGATATCAACTGTCCATTGCTTACCGCTTACATATCTCTTCTTTATCGCCATCCCTTCAGACAGGATGTCTTATCTCCTAAGCTTAGCCAGCATGTTTATTTATTTTACTCCGACATCTACAGCAATTTGGTATCTCTCCATGGAGTCCCCTTCACATTTTATCCCACGTTTTGGACAATTTGTTCTGAAAAATGAAGTAAATTTAGAAGCGATTATTTTCAATTAAAATGCTGCAGAAAATTGTACATGATAAAGTGGTTTAAAGTAGAACCGGAAGCTCCACATAATGCTCATAAATCCATTTTACAAAGCCCAATAAAAGCATTTTATATTTAGCCCAATTGACACCCGAAAACAAGAAAATAATTTTTTATCATCAAATAGAAGAATAAATAATACCTTTTAATTTGATTGTAACAATTTGAGATAAGAGTAAATTTGGGAGAATACCATATTCTTCATCAGAGATTTATAGGAATAATTTCTTATATAAATCAACTTTAACTTAAAAAACGAGTCAAACTTATGGAAAAAAGATACATGTTACATGGCTAAAAATTATGCAGAAATATTTAGCCTGCCAGTTCATGTATAAAAGTATACGGAGTCAAAAAAATTACAAATTACTGATAAAAGGCCAAATGATTTTGCCACTTTGCATCCTCTTCCTAATGACATCTGATAAAATATATTTGCAGAGATGTTCTAATTATAAGATCTTGTGCTACATATCTGATAAAATTAATGTTACATAATGAACACATTCGTCTCAAATCAGTCAAGATTAGATAAGGTACGCAAATGCACATTTCCAGCATTATTTTACAAGATGCATATCATTCACAAATTGTAAGATTTAATTAGAGATCCATAGGAATAATTTCTTATTAAATTGACTTTAACTTTAAAAAAAGCTACATTTAAAGCAAATATATATTATGCATAGCAAAAAATTATTCTCTATTCTATATGAACATCACTGATTTTAACCAGACATCCTCATCTTACATAAAATCTGATAAAATGTATTTGAAAAGTTGTTCTAATTACAAGATCTTGTACGGCATATCTCATTAAATTAATGGGACATAATGAACACATTCGTCAACATTTGATAAGATACGCAGATAGAAATATGCACATTTCCAGCATTTTGTAACAAAATGCATAACAACAACAAATTGCAAGATTTAATAAGAAATCCATAGGAATAATTTCTTAGTAAATTAACTTTAACTTTAAAAAAAAAACTACATTCAAAGCAAAAGGATACATATTATGCATAACAAAAAATTATTCTGTATTCAATGCATCAACAGTATCTATGTTTAATTTCATATCAGCAGCCAAAAATTATGATATTCAACAATGAACATCACTAATTTTATCCAGACATCCTCATCTTACATGGCATCTGATAAAATAAAATGCATTTAAAAAGTTGTTATAATTACAAGATCTTGTACTACATATCTCATTAAATTAATGGGACATAATGAACACATTCATCAAGATTTGATAAGATACGCAGATAGCAATATGCACATTTCCAGCATTTTGTAACAAAATGCATAACAATCACAAATTGCAAGATTTAATAAGAAATCCATAGGAATAATTTCTTAGTAAATTAACTTTAACTTTTAAAACAAAGCTACATTCAAAGCAAAAGGATACATATTATGCATAACAAAAAATTATTCTCTATTCAATGCATTAACAGTATCTATATTTAATTTAATATCAGCAGCCAAAAAAGTATGATATTCATCAATGAACATCACTAATTTTAACCAGACATCCTCATCTTACATGGCATCTGATAAAATAAAATGCATTTAAAAAGTTGTTATAATTACAAGATCTTGTACTGCATAACTCATTAAATTAATAGGACATAATGAACATGTTCGTGAAGAATTGATAAGATACGCAGATAGCAATATGCCCATTTCCAGCATTTTGTAACAAAATGTATAACAACAACAAATTGCAAGATTTAATAAGAAATCCATAGGAACAATTTCTTAGTAAATTAACTTTAACTTTAAAAAAAAGCTACATTCAAAGCAAAAGGATACATATTATGCATAGTAAAAAATTATTCTCTATTCAATGCATTAACAGTATCTATGTTTAATATCAGCAGCCAAAAAAGTATGATATTCATCAATGAACATCACTAATTTTAACTGGACATCCTCATCTTACATGACATCTGATAAAATGTATTTGAAAAGTTGTTATAATTACAAGATCTTGTACTACATATCTCACTAAATTAATGGGACATAATGAACACGTTCGTCAAGATTTGATAAGATACGCAGATAGCAATATGCACACTTCCAGCATTTTGTAACAAAATGCATAACAACATCAAATTGCAAGATTTAATAAGAAATCCATAGGAATAATTTCTTAGTAAATTAATTTTAACTTTAAAAAAAGGTACATTCAATGCAAAAGAATACATATTATGCATAACAAAAAATTATTCTCTATTCAATGCATTAACAGTATCTATGTTTAATATCAGCAGCCAAAAAAGTATGATATTCAACAATGAACATCACTTATTTTAACCATCATCTGATAAAATGTATTTAAAAAGTTGTAATAATTACAAGATCTTGTACTGCATATCTCATTAAATTAATGGGACATAATGAACACATTCGTCAAGATTTGATAAGATACGCAGATAGCAATATGCACATTTCTAGCATTTTGCAACAAAATGCATAACAACAACAAATTGCAAGATTTAACAAGAAATCCATAGGAATAATTTCTTAGTAAATTAACTTTAACTTTAAAAAAAGGTACATTCAATGCAAAAGAATACATATTATGCATAACAAAAAATTATTCTCTATTCAATGCATTAACAGTATCTATGTTTAATATCAGCAGCCAAAAATTATGATATTCAACAATGAACATCACTAGTTTAAACAGACATCCTCAACTTACATGACATCTGGTAAAATGTATTTAAAAAGTTGTTATAATTACAAGATCTTGTACTGCATATCTCATTAAATTAATGGGACACAATGAACACGTTCATCAAGATTTGATAAGATACGCAGATAGCAATATGCACATTTCCAGCATTTTGTAACAAAATGCATAACAACAACAAATTGCAAGATTTAATAAGAAATCCATAGGAATAATTTCTTAGTAAATTAACTTTAACTTGTAAAAAAAGGTACATTCAATGCAAAAGAATACATATTATGCATAACAAAAAATTATTCTCTATTCAATGCATTAACAGTATCTACATTTAATTTAATATCAGCAGTCAAAAAAGTGATATTCATCAATGAACATCACTAATTTTAATCAGACATCCTTATCTTACATGACATCTGATAAAATGTATTTGAAAAGTTGTTATAATTACAAGATCTTGTACTGCATAACTCATTAAATTAATGGGACATAATGAACACGTTCGTCTCAAATTAGTCAAGATTTAATACGATACACCGATAAAACGTTGGTATTACTCAGAAAATTGCTGTGTTTATGTGTGTCAATAACTGCACCTGTTATTTCGTTAAGAAATGTCTAGCTTTTTCGGCGTATCTGCCATAACCAAAAATCTCAATCTCCGAGAAATGCACTTTGCCCGGGCACAACAGGTATTATTGACTCACGTCTTCTATCCTAACATAATCGACCTTTCCAAAAATGACACACCACATTATCTGTTGTCAAGTTCATTCCAACGTCTTGAGTAAACATAACACTGTTCAACACACGGCCAATCACTGCCCATTGTATGATCAACAAATATCATCACACTCGCGTTCGAAATCATTATTATGTTTTACAACACAATTCCAATAAAGCACGTTTTCTCACGATAAACAATAACAAAATTCCGCATATTATTATTATTATTCTTTTAACAATAAGTCCGTTCTTCATTGACACTTTCACAATAAAATTATATGTCAACACTTAAATTTTCGAAATTTCCAAAATTCAACGTTAGTGACGATTTTTAAAATTCTAATACGATTGCCAAAATACCTAATGTCACTAAGCCGCGATTGCCACGTTATAAAATGCCATGTAAAAGAAAATTCGTCCGGGAGGTCATCACCGAATTATCTAAGATGTCATCACAGATGCACAAGACGAAATGTCAACAGTTTGTGTATAAAAAAAAAAAAAACAACCGGCTCACCTCGTGACAGCAAGCGAAGGGATGTTGGGTGTGAAAAAGCCGTCGTCGTGCCCGTGTGGATAGACTTCTGATAGTCGAGTGTACACTCGACGCTGGACCGCAACTCAGAAGCTGGAATCTTTCTCTCTCTAACTCGCTCTTCCTCTCTCTCTCTCTCTTGGCTTCTAAGATTTCTCGCTTCCTCTTATTTTCCACCCGCACAATTTCCACGCAGCACGACACAAGCACTTCGCCCGAACCTCGTGTCAGGCAGATGTTGTATCATTCCGAGCGTGGATCGTGAAAGAGGCTCTTGAAGTTCTTCCCCGAAGCTCCCAATAAATCGAGAAAGCGAGAAAGGGGAGAGAAGCACCGTTTCAACGTAACGCGTGCATCAGAATCTGCAGTTGAAAACGGTATTCAACCTATTTGGCTCGCATCGCCAACCACGAGCATCCGTTAGGCTGTAGCCATGAAATATACTGACATATGTATCGCGAATTAGTGATGCAGTAATTAACGAGGCACTGCAGCTCTACTTTATTAAGTTGCTAACGATGAAACACGATAAAACAAATAGAATACTAGCAGGAATCTATGTATCATTAAAAAACCATCAGGTTTTATAGAATTCTCGATTATTATTCTTTTTTTTTATGGAAATTTCCGAGGTAAGAGACGCTTAAGACTGCAAACGTTTACTTGGACGTGCATGTGGCTCTCTTATGTATTCTTTTTATTATTGAAATGCGCCACTGCTGGAGTCAGCAATGCCATTCGTGTGTGTTTGTGTGTGTGTGTTTATAGTGACGATGTGTGCAGGCAAAGAGCAGCCGCATGACCTGCAGAGCACACAGCACACCGACACCTGACAGTTGAGCTGTGGCCTCGATGACGTGCCAAGGACGTATCCTCATCGATTCAACAACCCTACTACTACTCCCTCATCTACGATGCCAACAGCCTCTGTTTCTATATACCCACTGAGTTTTTATCTCTATCAGCAGGGTGGTTAAATTCTCACGTGTGCGTGACTCGAAAACCTGTCGTTCCAACATTATTCACGATGATTTTGAGACTTATGAATTTCGAATGCGCTCCGGGGAAGCGCGAGATTGGAGATTGCAATATGCATGTCAGGAGAAAACTCGTCTCGACTTTCGAACAGCCGCTGTGGTGACCGCAACAGCCTGGAAGCTGTCCAAGTCAATTCTAATACGTATTAAGGGGGTTACATCAATATTAGACAAAATAGTAGATTTTATTTATTTTTTCTACATAAAAAAAGCATTTAATATATTACAGGATACTGATTGTACGAAACGCTTTTTTGCTGTCCAAATTGATTGTAATAGGTATTAAGGGGGTTGCATCAATTTTAGATTTTAAAAAAGTCAGTTTTATTTTTTTTGTTGCAGTAAAAAAAAACGTTGAAAATATTACAGGATATTGATAATTTGTATGACATGGTGTTTTGCTATTCAAGTCGATGCTAATACGTATTAAGGGGGTTACATCAATTTTAGATAAAATAGTACATATTTTTTTGTACATAAAAAAAGCGTTTAATATATTATAGAATATTAATTGTACGAAATTCTTTTTTGCTGTCCAAATTGATTGTAATAGGTATTAAGGGGGTTACATCAATTTTAGACAAATCAGTTGGTTTTATTTCTTTCTGCAGTAAAAAAAATGTTTAAAATATTACAGGATATTGATAGTTTGTATGACATGCTGTTTTGCTATTCAAGTCGATGCTAATACGTATTAAGGGGGTTACATTAATTTTAGATGAAACAGTAGGTTTTTTTTTCCAGCGGAAAAAAACGTTTAAAATATTACGGAATATTGATTGTATCAAATGTTGTTTTGTTCGTTTAAAAAAATGCTGAGCACGAATATCAAAATTGTAAGTGTTCTATTTTAAGAAATAGCAATAAAGTTACATTCAAGAACAAATCAAAAACTTGTTCCCGAATTTATTTAATTTGGATCTGAAGATTTCTTATTGTAGAATTACAACTTGTATACGTTGGTTTAAATAAGCAGAAAATATCAAACAATATTGAAAAGTTGAATTTTCTACAATTTGTTATATTCAGAATGGAGGCTTCTGTGTTTTTTAAATATAATCCGAATCATTAATTGTATCGAATCCATCACGTGATTTTTCTTTGCCAGGAAACAAACTGCAGGAATTCAATTTTAAAAAAGCCGAAAACATTAATAAAACAATGCTACATTTTTAAACTTTAACAGTTTTCGACCTTAAATTTTTTTTTAATAATCAGAATATTCTTTTGAAAAATCTTATAATGCGTAATTTTTATTGCGATTCTTTTATCAACATCAACCAATCGAACCCGCTTTTGCGTTTGCAAACGCTGCTACAAGAGCCCCTTAAGTCGATAACCGGGTTTTCTTCCTGACCGATAGCCCGAATTAGCCATTCGCCATTCGAAAGAGCGGTTTTCATTTCACTTCCCGTCAGCAGCTCGAGAAGAGAAGGGTATCCATCGAAAAAGCCGAGCGTAGTAACCGTAACAGTCGTGCAGTCCCTTGGCTGTGACACGGATAGTCCATAGCTCAAGCGTCACACGCACATCTCTCTAAAATTTCGTACCTCAGTGCGACCCTGCAGTTCACTTAGTGAGTCAGTCATCACAGTGTAAGCCGAACAAGCACGACTCATAGAACTTGGCAATCGAGAGTCGGAGATCCAGTCTCGGATGCTGTGTTAAATAAATAAAAAATAAAAAAAATCCTACATCATCCACCAAAAAAATCTGTTTATTTATTTTTATTATCAATATACCTGCGTATAAACAGTGACGATCTTGTTGTTTTATTTTCAATCCTACCCTCGTAAATCCGCAAGTGACGACAGAAAACAAAAAATGTACTGCCTATTGAAAAAAATCATTAGTGACCCAAATGTTTTGGAAAAATGTGCCAAGCGTTGATGTGAAGTTGACGAGCATTGGAAAAGAAAAAGTCAATGAGCTTCTGCTAGGAGCTTATTCTCCTGGTGAAGTGTGATGATCGTCGTGTTTCTTTTACTGCCACCGCTGCTGCTGCTGTTGCTACTATTGATGGTGACGGTAGCTTACGCAGTGGTTAAAAAGCGTGGAGGAGATTGTCTGGTCGTAGTTACGACGACCACGGGGACGACGAGAACATCGAGACCGTCTGCGCTGCGCATCTACTGGCGTTAAAGTCTACTACTATAGTTGTAGTAGAAGCTCGTGTTGTATTCTACTACTTCACTGAACGTCCGCCGATTTGAGGGAGAAACGCCACTGGCCGCTGCTTCACGGTCTTTCGCCGCCCAATACGAGTTGCAGTCGTGCCGGTGTCGGCGTTAAAATCGGAGGCAACAGCGAAGCAGCGACTGCTCGCTGGCGTTTCCGACAGCGGTGATCATATCACTGAGTCTCGTGACTTAAAAAAAAGAGGATTAATAGTGTGTATTACAAAAAAAAATAATTGAGACTGCTATTTTCAAGGATTTTTTAACACGTGCTCGAAGAATTTTTCTATGAACGATTTCTTTTTTTTTCTTCTAAATATCGATCAGACTGGATAATTGGTTAATCGTGCCGGTGATCTTAAAATTGATACACGAAGGACTATCAAAGACTCTGAATCTTCGAGGTCAATGTACCTAAGCCTATATGCACGAAATACTGGAGATTCCGAAGGCGGATGTCTACAACGCGTGACCAGAAACAGGATATATACGCGGTTCTGTGCCTAAAGATTGGGAGTTTGGAAAGGAAACGTGTTGCTGTGAATAAAACACACGATATTGTCGGAATTTTTGACGTTATGTGAGTAATATCTTGTCTTCGGGTAATCTTATAGGACGTTCACTTCGGAGAATTGATTTATGTCCTTTGTGAAAAATCTTTATGTGATAAGAGAATTTTTTTTTAGGAAATTATGTTTAGTGGAGATTTAGAAATACTGTAATGCTGGCGCAGCGCAGTGCAAAGGGCTTTAATAGGGTTTGGGGAGCTCTCGTTTCTAGAGAAACTGGTTGCGCTCCACGCACATGCGCCACTGCTTTTTCACTCATCCCTTTGATATATACATGTGTATATGAGATTCTCGAAAACGTTTTGTTTGTTTGGACGAAACCGGCGAAATATGATGTTTATGTTTGACGCTGTAACAAGCATTTTTTCGGCTTGGGGGTTCAACGATTTTCACAATGTGAGAGACACGTTCAAATGGAAAAGAATTTATAGTTTTTTAATTAATCGCTGTGCAGGAAAAAATGTTACACTATTGCAATGATTGTGGATAAATAAAAGCTATTTTTTCTTTTTATAAAGAATAAACGGTTTAAAAAAGGTTGCAAAGTCGTTCTTTATCTTTGGCAGAGTTACAATGTTAAATTTTTTTCGAAATTCACAGTTCTGGAAATTTTATTCATTACTGATGTATTAAATTTAATACACTTGTGTAGTAAAATAAATAAATTTTTATATTAAATTTCCGAATTTTCATAGGATTTAGGGGATAGTTTTGTAATTTTATGTCTGACTTGTTTACCAAATTTAACACCCACTGGGGTATTTTTTCTAAAACACTTTTCTCGATGTATTGGACCATTTTAAATATCTTGACATAAGAATCACGGATTTTTTTTCATGCGAACAAAATTTTATTTGTGTGCCAAATTGATAAATTTGCGAATTTAATGCACCGAATAAAAAATTTTCATGCATAAACTGGTATATTCACTTGTAATATCACAAGAGCTTTGAAATTATCGGATATTTCCTGACAGGTTCGTTGCAAACAAATGAACGAGTCAAGTTTTCCAGGTTAAAAAATCACGAGCGCGTAGCGCGAGTGATTTTTCTGGAAAACTTGACGAGTTTATTTGTTTGCAGGGAACCTGGAGGGAAATATCAGATTAATTTCGAAGCTCGAGTGGTATTCGGAGGATTATTTTTTCTATTCAAATTGCGACAAATGGAATTGCACCATGAGACAAAAAATATCATTCCGACAAGGAAATTTCATAATCAGAACAAAAACCTTTTAATTCGGGTTTAAAGTATTGCAGTTAAATACACAATTGTTATAGACATTTGTATATTGATTCCAGACTGCGGTTTTCGATTTAATCGTATTAACAGGGACATTTCCCTTTACATTTTCATCAATAGTTTGCAAGGATTCAACTCCAAACCTACTCATATCAAATAAAAATCCTTTGACTGTCACAATAAAATTAAATCTGTCAGTTTGACAGATGTTTGACGCGGCTAAATGATTTTTTGTTTTATATATATAACCAACACGCAATATTATCAAAAAATTATCACTTGTAATATCACAAGAGCTTTGAAATTATCGGATATTTCCTGACAGGTTCGTTGCAAACAAATGAACGAGTCAAGTTTTCCAGGTTAAAAAATCACGAGCGCGTAGCACGAGTGATTTTTCTGGAAAACTTGACGAGTTTATTTGTTTGCAGGGAACCTGGAGAGAAATATCAGATTAATTTCGAAGCTCGAGTGGTATTCGGGGAATTATTTTTTCTATTCAAATTGCGACAAATGGAATTGCACCATGAGACAAAAATTATCATTCTGAGAAGGAAATTTCATAATCAGAACAAAAACCTTTTGATTCATGTTTAAAGTATTGCAGTTAAATACACAATTGATATAGACATTTGTATATTGATTCCAGATTGAGGTTTTCGATTTAATCGTATTAACAGGGACATTTCCCTTTACTTTTCCATCAATAGTTTGCAAGGATTCAACTCCAAACCTACTCATATCAAATAAAAATCCTTTGACTGCCACAATAAAATTCAATCTGTCAGTTTAACAGATGGTTGACGCGGCTAAATGATTTTTTGTTTTATATATATAACCAACACGCAATATTATCAAAAAATTATCACATGTAATACCACAAGAGCTTTGAAATTATCGGATATTTCCTGACAGGTTCGTTGCAAACAAATGAACGAGTCAAGTTTTCCAGGTTAAAAAATCACGAGCGCGTAGCACGAGTGATTTTTCTGGAAAACTTGACGAGTTTATTTGTTTGCAGGGAACCTGGAGGGAAATATCAGATTAATTTCGAAGCTCGAGTGGTATTCGGGGGATTATTTTTTCTATTCAAATTGCGACAAATGGAATTGCACCATGAGACAAAAATTATCATTCCGACAAGGAAATTTCATAATGAGAACAAAAACCTTTTAATTCATGTTTAAAGTATTGCAGTTAAATACACAATTGTTATAGACATTTGTATATTGATTCCACACTGAGGTTTTCGATTTAATCGTATTAACAGGGACATTTCCCTTTACATTTTCATCAATAGTTTGCAAGGATTCAACTCCAAATCTACTCATATCAAATAAAAATCCTTTGACTGCCACAATAAAATTAAATCTGTCAGTTTGACAGATGGTTGACGCGGCTAAATGATTTTTCGTTTTATATATATAACCAACACGCAAAATTATCAAAAAATTATCACTTGTAATACCACAAGAGCTTTGAAATTATCGGATATTTCCTGACAGGTTCGTTGCAAACAAATGAACGAGTCAAGTTTTCCAGGTTAAAAAATCACGAGCGCGTAGCGCGAGTGATTTTTCTGGAAAACTTGACGAGTTTATTTGTTTGCAGGGAACCTGGAGGGAAATATCAGATTAATTTCGAAGCTCGAGTGGTATTCGGGGGATTATTTTTTCTATTCAAATTGCGACAAATGGAATTGGACCATGAGACAAAAATTATCATTCCGACAAGGAAATTTCATAATCAGAACAAAAACCTTTTAATTGATGTCTAAAGGATTGCAGTTAAATACACAATTGTTATAGACATTTGTATATTGATTCCAGACTGAGGTTTTCGATTTAATCGTATTAACAGGGACATTTCCCTTTACTTTTTCATCAATAGTTTGCAAGGATTCAACTCCAAACCTACTCATATCAAATAAAAATCCTTTGACTGCCACAATAAAATTCAATGTGTCAGTTTGACAGATGGTTGACGCGGCTAAATGATTTTTTGTTTTATATATATAACCAACACGCAATATTATCAAAAAATTATCAGTATAATACCGTGTAGCTTGCCCCACGTGACGTCGAATGGTGCAATTCCATTGGTCGAAATTTGGATGGGAAGAATAATCAATTTAATTTACAATTGTAACGAAAAATTAGAGAAAATCATACATTCGAAAAATCAAAGCACTTCACATTTTTTAAATACCGTAATTTTGCATTACATTTGTGTATTACATTTTTTTTTCAATGTTATTTTTTGCAGATGCGCGATTATTTGAAAACGTGTATATTTAAAGTACCCACTTTTTTATTCGATTTTTATGCCCATCCTTGTATCAGATTGGCAGGCAAATTGGCTAGGAAAAAATGAATAGATCGGTGAACCGTTTAGTTGCTACGCTAAAGGCACTCGAACTAGTAGACCTCTCGACCTGTGATGAAAGAGGCGCAGCGAACGATTCGACATTTATCTCTGGTTGAGGAAGGCATTTCTCAGGCCAATCATAGTTGAAAATGTGACTTTTGTGTCGTAGCACGAATCTTGCCGAACCAGTATTTACATGTTCTAGGCTATTTACACAGGTTAGGGTATTTACGAAAACATAGCCGTCTAAAAAAAGAGTATAACAATATTTTTTATTGATATTACTTTTTAGAAACAAAGTGCTTCATACTTTGTTTCTAAAAATATACATACATTTCATACGATCTTAAGATCGTATGAAATGCACAGCAAGTACTACGAATTTGCGATTTTGGATTGGTGCATTTTTTAAAATATTTGCAAATATACATTATTAAATTTAATATACAAGTGTAGTAAAACTTCAAATTTTTATGTTAAATTTTCTAATTTTCATAGAATTTAATAGAAAATATTGCATTTTTGCATCTTACTTACATATCAAATTTAATATATCAGTTTCTGTAAAATAGCTTCATTTACCCAGTGAAAATGTACACTAAATATTTTTTAAATGATTTTTCTGAATTGAAATTTACACTACATATTTTTAACCTTGTGGTTTTCTATAGTTATATTGTGCGATAAGAATCCTGAGGGAGAAAATTTAAATATTGATCCCTATTTTGAATAAAAATATGTAACCCCACGAAAAATATACGTTTTTTTTCACCCCAGAAAATAAATCATAAATTGATGTAACACGCATTAAAAAATAAATTGCAGAAATGTAAAACTGTAAATTAACCACAAATTTCCTACATAAAGTGAACAAAAACTTTCTAGCAAAATTTATTATTGGTATTTTTTACATAAAATTTATACTCTAGGTACTTAAAAATCAATTTTAAACAAAACAAATAAATAGACACTTTATTTTTATTTATTAAAATCCATGCCATATTTTCACCTATCGTGAGCAAAATAACTGTTGGAAAGTATATTATATAAAAACATTGTATTGATCCATTAAAATTATAATTTTTTTTCTAGTTCATCGAAACATTCATTGATAAAACTATTTGTTTTTATTTATAACTGATGAACCTGCACAACTTGCACTACATACCAACTTGCATTTGAAACACAAAACATCCAGTGAGATATTCGGTATTTGGCCTTCGAAGGTTTTAAGATCTTATGAAATGCACAGCAAGAACTACGAATTTGCGGTTTTGGATTGGTGCATTTTTAAAAATGTTTGCAAATATACATTATTAAATTTAATATACAAGTGTAGTAAAAATTCAAATTTTTATGTTAAATTTTCTAATCTTCATAGAATTTAATAGAAAGTATTGCAATTTTGCATCTTAGTTACATATCAAATTTAATATATCAGTTTCTGTAAAAGAGCTTTCTTTATCCAATGAAAATTTACACTAAACATTTTTTAAATGATTTTTCTGAATTGAAATTTACACTACATATTTTTAACCTTGTGGTTTTCTATAGTTATATTGTGCGATAAGAATCCTGAGGGAGGAAATTTAAATATTGATACTTATTTTGTCGTAACCTCACGAAAAATATACATTTTTTTCACAACAGAAAATAAATCATCATTTGATGTAACACGCATTAAAAAATAAATTCCGAAAATGTAAAACTGTAAATTAACCACAAATTTCCTACATAAAGTGAACAAAAACTTTCTACCAAAATTTATTATTGGTATTTTTTACATAAAATTTATACTCTAGGTACTTAAAAATCAATTTAAAACAAAACAAATAAATAGACACTTGTTTTTATTTATTAAAATTCATTCCATATTTGCTCCTACCTATATATATTATATAAAAACATTGTATTGATCCATTAAAGTTATAATTTTTTTTCTAGTTCATCGAAACATTCATTGATAAAACTATTTGTTTTTATTTATAACTGGCGAACCTGCACAACTTGCACTATATACTGACTCGCATTTGAAACACAAAACATCCAGTGAGATATTCGGTATTCGGCCTTCGAAGGTTTGAATATTCTTGCAAAGTTTGCTCGTGTAAAACGTATCCAACATGCAGTATATTCGGGCAGAGTGATGTGCACGATGTATACGATGTTGGCCGCCACCAGTTATCCAATACTGATGTCTATATCCATACATAATGGTGGTATGTAACATACGGTACTTCCTATTGGGCTGACTACATAAAACCCTGAGGTGGTTATATCCTTCCTCTATTATAATCGACCGTACGTGACCGTACTTGAGCTCTTAAAAAATACAGGGGCCAGTTCGGCACCACGTGTCCGTTCATGAATCGTTACTACATATATGTATGCATATTCCTATGCCATAGCATAGAAGAGCATAATCATAATACAGTTGCCCCATCGCCAGTCTCATATCAGTGGCATAACTAACGTTCTGAGCACAAGTGACAAGTACAGCTCATTATTGATGGCATTAAATTGCCAGTGATTTATATTTTTAATGATTGAAGACATTTTTGTGTCGCTTTATCTGAGTATGGTGGGAAAATTATAATAATATGCGGTTCGATATGATAGTGTCAAATTCATGAAATATAATAGGCAATATGTTATAATTAATATAGTTGAAGTGTGATTATTAGATACTTGAAAAATAAAAGACTATTTTTGTCTGTAGTATTTTGATTAATGGGTTTAGCGTTTTAATTACCTTACTTTCGAATTTTTATTTATTTTATGAATAATTTTATATTCAATTTTTTTTTATTTGCGAGTATGTTGGTATGATAATGTAGAAACATTTTTATTAAAAATGAAAATTAAAAAAATATGTATAGTTGCAAAAAGAGTACGACAAAAATTAAAGTAAGGGAGAAAAATTTGACATTGAAATAGAATAATATATCAGGCGATGAATTAAATTTCCTGTTATGTGAATTTGCAATCATTTGCAACCTTATTACTTTCGAATGTTTATTTATTTTCTACATAATTTTTCATTTAATTTTTTTTATTGATCTGGTCATATATTGTTATTATACTGTAGAAACATTTTTATTAAAAATTACAATTTAAAAAAAATATGTATCTGCAAAAAGAGTACGACAAAAATTAAAATAAGGGAGAAAAAATTTGAAATTGATATAGTAATGTTAATTTGCAAACATTTTAAGCAGTCTAATTTATAATAATATGGCCTGGTGCCATTATATTACGTTGTTTTATCATCAAGAGACCGGAGATATATTCAGCATTATGTTTCGACCTTCACGCTTGTGTTCTTAGACAGACAAAAAGTACAATTTCTACGTAAATTAGTAGTATTGTAATTTGTTGCACATTATCATTTCAAGTGGATAAGAATAAACCACTTATTGTTGTTACTTTTCGTATGACAATGAAGCGCCATTGATAATTTAAAGTTGTCATTGCATGCAGAGGAGAAAATCTAAAGCACACCTACTTGAAAAAAAAAAGACTATTTTTGTCTATAGTATTTTGAATAATGGGTTTAGCCTTTTAATAACCTTATTACTTTCGAATGTTTATTTATTTCCTAAATAATTTTACATCTACTTTTTTTTATTGATCTGGTCATATATTGGTATTATAATGAAGAAACATTTTTATTAAAAATGACAATTTTTAAAAAATATGTATTTGCAAAAAGAGTGCGACAAAAATTGAAATAAGGGAGAAAAATTTGAAATTGATATAGTAATGTTAATTTGCAAACATTTTTAGCAGTCTAATTTATAATAATAATATGGCCTAGTGCCATTATATTACGTTGTTTTATCATTAAGAGACCGGAGATATATTCAGAATTAGGTTTCGACTTTCACGCTTGTGTTTTTAGGCAGACAAAAAGTACAATTTCTACGTAAATTAGTAGTATTGTATTTTATTGCACATTATCATTTCAAGTGGATAAGAATAAACCACTTATTGTTGTTACTTTTCGTATGACAATGAAGCGCCATTGATAATTTAAAGTTGTCATTGCATGCAGAGGAGAAAATCTAAAGCGCACCTATTTGAAAAATAAAAGACTATTTTTGTCTATAGTATTTTGAATAATGAGTTTAGCCTTTTAATTGTCTTATTACTTTCGAATGTTTATTTATTTCTTAAATAATTTTACATTTACTTTTTTTATTGAACTGGTCATATATTGGTATTATAATGAAGAAACATTTTTATTAGAAATAACAAATTTAAAAAATATGTATTTGCAAAAAGAGTGCGATAAAAATTAAAATAAGGGAGGAAAATTTGAAATTGATATAGTAATGTTAATTTGCAAACATTTTTAGCAGTCTAATTTATAATAATAATATGGCCTGGTGCCATTATATTACGTTGTTTTATCATTAAGAGACCGGAGATATATTCAGCATTATGTTTCGACCTTCACGCTTGTGTTCTTAGACAGACAAAAAGTACAATTTCTACGTAAATTAGTAGTATTGTATTTTGTTGCACATTATTATTTCAAGTGGCTAAGCATAAATCACTTATTGTTGTTACTTTTCGTATGACAATGAAGCGCCATTGATAATTTAAAGTTGTCATCGCATGCAGAGGAGAAAATCTAAAGCACACCTACTTGAAAAAAAAAAGACTATTTTTGTCTATAGTATTTTGAATAATGGGTTTAGCCTTTTAATAACCTTATTACTTTCGAATGTTTATTTATTTCCTAAATAATTTTACATTTACTTTTTTTTATTGATCTGGTCATATATTGGTATTATAATGTAGAATCATTTTTATTAGAAATAACAAATTAAAAAAATATGTATTTGCAAAAAGAGTGCGACAAAAATTGAAATAAGGGAGGAAAATTTGAAATTGATATAGTAATGTTAATTTGCAAACATTTTTAGCAGTCTAATTTATAATAATATGACCTGGTGCCATTATATTACGTTGTTTTATCATCAAGAGACCGGAGATATATTCAGAATTAGGTTTCGATTTTCACGCTTGTGTTCTTAAACAGACAAAAAGTACAATTTCTACGTAAATTAGTAGTATTGTAATTTGTTGCACGTTATTATTTCAAGTGGCTAAGAATAAACCACTTATTGTTGTTACTTTTCGTATGACAATGAAGCGCCATTAATAATTTAAAGTTGTCATCGCATGCAGACGAGAAAATCATCTACTTGAAAAAATAGACTATTTTTGTCTATAATATTTTGAATAATGAGTTTAGCCTTTTAATTGCCTTATTACTTTCGAATGTTTATTTATTTCCTAAATAATTTTACATTTACTTTTTTTTATTGATCTGGTCATATATTGGTATTATAATGTAGAAACATTTTTATTAAAAATGACAATTTTTAAAAAATATGTATTTGCAAAAAGAGTGCGATAAAAATTGAAATAAGGGAGGAAAATTTGAAATTGATATAGTAATGTTAATTTGCAAACATTTTTAGCAGTCTAATTTATAATAATATGACCTGGTGCCATTATATTACGTTGTTTTATCATCAAGAGACCGGAGATATATTCAGAATTAGGTTTTGACTTTCACGCTTATGTTTTTAGGCAGACAAAAAGTACAATTTCTACGTAAATTAGTAATATTGTATTTTGTTGCACATTATTATTTCAAGTGGCTAAGAATAAACCACTTATTGTTGTTACTTTTCATATGACAATGAAGCGCCATTGATAATTTAAAGTTGTCATCGCATGCAGAGTAGAAAATCTAAAGCGCACCTACTTGAAAAATAAAAGACTATTTTTGTCTATAGTATTTTGAATAATGGGTTTAGCATTTTAATTCCCTTATTACTTTCGAATGTTTATTTATTTCCTAAATAATTTTACATTTACTTTTTTTTATTGATCTGGTCATATATAGGTATTATAATGTAGAAACATTTTTAATAAAAATGACAATTTTTTAAAAATATGTATTTGCAAAAAGAGTACGACAAAAATTAAAATAAGGGAGAAAAATTTGAAATTGATATAGTAATGTTAATTTGCAAACATTTTTAGCAGTCTAATTTATAATAATAATATGGCCTAGTGCCATTATATTACGTTGTTTTATCATTAAGAGACCGGAGATATATTCAGCATTATGTTTCGACCTTCACGCTTGTGTTCTTAGACAGACAAAAAGTACAATTTCTACGTAAATTAGTAGTATTGTATTTTGTTGCACATTATTATTTCAAGTGGCTAAGCATAAATCACTTATTGTTGTTACTTTTCGTATGACAATGAAGCGCCATTGATAATTTAAAGTTGTCATCGCATGCAGAGTAGAAAATCTAAAGCGCACCTATTTGAAAAATAAAAGACTATTTTTGTCTATAGTATTTTGAATAATGGGTTTAGCATTTTAATAACCTTATTACTTTCGAATGTTTATTTATTTCCTAAATAATTTTACATCTACTTTTTTTTATTGATCTGGTCATATATTGGTATTATAATGAAGAAACATTTTTATCAAAAATGACAATTTTTAAAAAATATGTATTTGCAAAAAGAGTGCGACAAAAATTAAAATAAGGGAGCAAAATTTGAAATTAATATAGTAATGTTAATTTGCAAACATTTTTAGCAGTCTATTTTATAATAATATGGCCTGATGACATTATATTACGTTTTTTTATCATCAAGAGATCAGAGATATATTCAGAATTAGGTTTCGACTTTCACGCTTGTGTTTTTAGGCAGACAAAAAGTACAATTTCTACGTAAATTAGTAATATTGTATTTTGTTGCATATTATTATTTCAAGTGGCTAAGAATAAACCACTTATTGTTGTTACTTTTCGTATGACAATGAAGCGCCATTGATAATTTAAAGTTGCCATCGCATGCAGAGTAGAAAATCTAAAGCGCACCTACTTGAAAAATAAAAGACTATTTTTGTCTATAGTATTTTGAATAATGGGTTTAGCCTTTTAATTGCCTTATTACTTTCGAATGTTTATTTATTTCTTAAATAATTTTACATTTACTTTTTTTTATTGATCTGGTCATATATTGGTATTATAATGTAGAAACATTTTTATTAAAAATGACAATTTTTAAAAAATATGTATTTGCAAAAAGAGTGCGACAAAAATTGAAATAAGGGAGAAAATTTTGAAATTGATATAGTAATGTTAATTTGCAAAAAATTTTAGCAGTCTAATTTATAATAATATTGCCTGGTGCCATTATATTACGTTGTTTTATCATCAAGAGACCGGAGATATATTCAGAATTAGGTTTCGACTTTCACGCTTGTGTTTTTAGGCAGACAAAAAGTCCAATTTCTACGTAAATTAATAGTATTGTATTTCATTGCACATTATTATTTCAAGTGGCTAAGAATAAACCACGTATTGTTGTTACTTTTCGTATGACAATGGAACGCCATTGATAATTTAAAGTTGTCATCGCATGCAGAGGAGAAAATCTAAAGCGCACCTACGTCGAAGAATAGCAACAGGCGTGGAACGAATTGCCCGCTCATGCAATTAACAACACGTTAACGAACAAACGTCACCGCGTTGTTCGCAATACGCGCATAGCAGTCTCATTGAATTCGTTTTGCTTTGCTCCATGTAATAAGCTCGCTCTTTGCCGAATCGTTATTCGTCGTTAAAGGCTACGTTGATGATTATGATCCGAGTGCAATCGAATTGTCAGCATGCACCGATAAGCTATTGTAATGTTATCAACAAAACCACACGCACGGCTATTCCTCGGGGAGGATAATTTCTACCTTTTGACCTATAAATACTAAACAGTATAATTAATTTCCGAGAAAAAATAAAAACGTTTTTTTTATTGATTTATTGACATATACTTAAGGGGAAAAGAGCTTGTGCCTTTTTCTAACGTGATACATTTATGTAGGTTTTTTAAAAATTTTCTATGTAGGTAAATTTCTTCAAACATTTTGTAAAATTTTTATTTTTTTATAATATTGATCGTACAATTGACTTGGTAGTTATTAATCTCACCTAATTATATGCAACTTTTATAAAACGAAAATAAATATTTTTTAAAGAAGCCATTAAATTGCATGGATTTTTTTTATGGTGATTTATACTTAATGTAAAATAATTGAAGTTTTGTACTTTTCAAGATAAGAGAGCCAACAATAAAAATTTCGTTTTGCAAAAAAATGAGTGAAATTTTGCATCTGAATAGAAATGTGACTGATAATATGGCAAATACTAATATATTTTGCTTACCCATTTTTTAAGATCGATTAAATAAATGTACTAAAAAAAATGAATATTGCGAAATCATCACGAAAGTGACGACATTAATTGTCGGCATTTTCCTTAAATCACTTTTCCAGGAAAATAAAGGTATTACCTACAGATAATGATTCTTTCGTCATCAAATGACTATGTCCCAAGAAAATTAGTTTAAATGAAAGTAAAATATTAAAGTTACGTCATGGAACGAGAGTGCAATGATATTTTCTGTCTTTCAACCTGCAAACTTTAAATGTTATAAAACACCATAAAAATTTGTATTTGAAATTTTTTGTTTACTAAATAAAAATAATTATATTTGAAATAAAAATAATTTTTTCATAAAAATCAATCCTTTAGTTATAACTAAACGATTGATTTTTATCAATCCTTTGATTGATACAATTTTTGTATTTTTCAAATTCAAGAAAAATTTTTGTATTTTTCAAATACAAAAATTTGCATTTGAAATTTTTTGTTTCCTAAATAAAAATAATTATATTTAAAGTTTCTATTTCAAATATAATTATTTTTATTTAATAAACAAAAAAATTCAAATACAAATTTTTCTAAACATAAATTCCTCACCAATGCGACTTTTGTCTTAAGGTAGTTCTGTCGCGAAGGCAATCCAAACTCATATGCATGAATTTTTGACATGTTGTAATTTAGCTATTCAATTTTACTTGCACAAAATCTTGAAGGCTTTTACCGATCATTTGAATGAACAATTAAAACTTGAAAATCGATCTTTTTACACGGTGCACACGGGAGAGCTGGAAAAATTGATCTTTAAATCGAAAATTAACATACTTAGATCAAAGATAGAGAAAAAATAAAAAGTACTACGGATTCGCAAATCATTTAGGACTTGATGCATCATGAAAAAAGGTGAAGTCTCCGGAATAATATTTAATTGAACCAAGGTCAAAGTGCACGATACCGGGCTAAATGACGTTTCCTAACCTAATTATCGTAAAAAAGATGCAAAGTAGAACCTTGCACATTGCTTCCTCATTATTTTTCGCTTTTTACAAAGCTCCCTCTGTGAGGAAGCAGTATGTTATTCAATTTTGGCTTCCTCATAGAGGAAGCTTTGTAAAAAGCGAAAAATAATGAGGAAGCAATGTGCAAGGTTCTACTTTGCATTTTTTTTTTTTATACCTTGTGTCTCTTTTGCAGAGGTGTTTTATACAGCTATAAATCACCTCTGCAAACACCGTTACATCTAATTTTGATTAGATACAAATTTTTGTCGTACTTCTCAACTTTTCCGGAAGTTATAGCGAAAATCTACATTTTTTTTAAAATGAAAAATGGTGCAAAATCCGAACGACTTTACCGATCATCACCAAATTTGGTACATGGCATTTCTGAATGTTATTTTTCGTCTGTACAAAATTTCTGTTCATTTGTTGAAATTCGACGTAATTTAGATCAAAATCTATTTTTTTCGAAAAATTCAAAATTCTATAAAATCCGAACCGCTTTACCGATTTCGTCGAAATTCAATACCATACAACATTGAACGTATCTTCAGTTATGAAGAACTATTTAGCCAAATCGGCGAACTTTTACGAAAGTTAGAGCGACCACGCCCTTTTTTCAACAAATTAAAATCAACATAAAATCTTAATGACTTCACATATTTTGGCAAAAATCACAACATTCAAAGAGGGGCAGCTACTCTACTTGCGTGCCAAATTTGAGCCGGATCGCTCGAACGGTTACCGAGTGAGAGGAGATTGAATTTTCGAAGCCCAGCACACACACACACACACACATACATACATACGGACATTTTTTCTAAACCACTTTTCTCGACGTTTTAGGTGATTCTAAGCATACTGACATGAAAATCTCGAAAAAAACAAATTTCATGAAAACAAAGCTTCCTCTATGAGGAAGCAAAATGAAGTCAAATCCGCACTAAACATATGAACTATTTACAAATAATCGTTTTAATTTGATTACGACAATTTCGAAGGACTCTCGATTATTTTTTATATTATTATTGAGGCAGTCAAAGTGATGCGTATGTTTATTTTTTAATGTCATATAGACTCTGAGATTTATGACTCCGGCGTACCGACAGAACTACCTTAAGAGAAATAACGCAAGTGCGCGATTTTGGAAAGTGAGATCGAGTTTTATCCTCATTTCCAAATTTTTGTACATTTCTATTACAACGGGTTTTTCCACTTACCGAAGTAAAACTTTCTTCTGCTGGCTCTCAGACCCGCAGTAAGACTTAAGGAATGTATCTTCATTTACACTCAATCTTCTCTTATACGCGTTAAGATATAACTGTATTCACTATCTCATTAATGCAAATTTGCACATCAACGGGTGTAAAACGTGCCGTTGATGATCGATTGCTTTTGTGGAACGACAAAAGGAAAATGCGAAAGAGAGAGAGACTATCTTGTAGTAATACGCGGATTCCAGACGAGAAAGAGTCGGATCCTCGTGGTGGTTAAGAGTCGTCGTCATCATTGCACCCGAGGACGCGGATGCTTGGCGCTTGTTTCGTTACGCCACGAGACGACGACCTTGGCGCCCATGAGGGACGACGTGACCTATTACACGCTCAAGAGCGTAAGAGAAAAAGATAGAAAGTCTCTCCTCCGCCCCATGTGCACTTTTTCTAGTGTATGTATGAGGCATTCCACCATTTATCGACAGGGTCGTAACCCTCATATTTAAAATTTTTTTTTTCCTTTTGAGATGCAATATTTTTGAGAGCAATATAAAAAAAAACTCCAGGATTTTTTTTAGATTTTTAAAAATATGTGTGTTTTTTTAATTACCTAAAATTTGACTTTCTCAAAAAGTACGTGGACGATTTTTCTTTCCTTTTTTGCAGTAAATTCTGTGTCCAAAAACAAATTTTTTGAGACTAAACCCAAAGTGGAGCGAGGCCTAGATTATCAACTAAAAATAAAATAACATTTTTTTAAATTAAAAAAAATACCCCAAACTAGATTTAAAAAAAAATTGTGTTTTTTTAATTACCGAAAATTTGATTTTCTCAAAAAGTACGTCGACGATTTTTTTTCTTTTTTTTTACAGTAAATTCTGTGTCCAAAAACGAAATTTTTGAGCCTAGACCCGGAGTGACGCAAGGCCTAGATTATCAGCTAAAAATAAAAAAAAAATTTTTATAAATTAAAAAAAATAAATACCCAAAACTTGAATCTCTCTAAAAGTACGTCGATGATTTTTTGTCATAAATTTTTATAGTTAATTCTCTGTCCAAAAACGAAACTTTTGAGACTAGAACGAAAATTGGGGGCAGTCTAGAATTGGAACTAAAAATTAAATTCTCCCGTAAAAATTTTTTATTTTTAGTTGCTATTCTAAACTGTTTTTATCTGCCGCGTACTTCAGGAAAAAATAGGTTTCGAAATTTTCAGCTGATAAGAAGAAGCTTTCATTGAATCAGAGACGATATCTTTGAAATCAATGAAAAAGGTTCATTGGTTTAAAATAATGTTTTTTCGAATCAATATTTCTACTTTTCATTGAGTTTGAGATCTTTCAAAGAAAAGATAGTATTGAAATTCAAGTATTTCATTTCAATACTATCTTTTCATCAGAAGAAGCTTTGTCAAAAATGAAAATGAACGAGAAAACAATGTGCAAAGTTCTACTTTGCAACTTTTTCAGTTCCTCAAAAATTCAAAATCACGTAAAATCCAAACTGCTTTACCGATCACGACTAAATTTGGTAGGTTGCAGCGTTGAATGATATTTTTCAACTGCAGAAAATTTCAGTTGATTCGGTGAGATTTTATGTGAGTTGGAGCAAAACGAAAATGTTTTAAAAAATTTGAAATTTCATAAAAATAGAACGTTTTTTTACAGATTTATTCCAAATTCAATACCGATACTCCTTTAATGTAGCTTTATTCATGAAAAATTATTTAGCTCAATAGCTAAAAATTTGCGGATGCTAGAGAGCGTACAGATATTTTTCGAAAATTGCAAAGTCTAATTAAATTTGAACATATTTTTAAATTTTTTTGAAAAGTACCACAAAGACGTCGACCTGCTTCACATATATGCTAAATTTCAGCCCGATCGTTAAAGCAGTTCTTGAGATATATAAGTTTGAATTTACATTTTTGCTAAACGAATTTTCTCGACGTTTTCGACGTTTTTGAGTATTCTGACATAAAAAAATCGAAAAGAAAAAATTCGCACGAAAACAAAACTTCCTCCACGAGGCAGCAATAATAAAAAAATTGAAAACACACTTTGAAAATTATTATAAAAATGTCACACTTGGTGTATTCGTTGGAGTTAGATAAATTGACTTTTAGAAAATATTTGAAGAAAACTTTTTGTTTTGTGTGGTTCAAAAGGATATGGAATGTCTCATATATAGAATAACATTTATTCAACTTTAACAAATAAATTAAACCACCATTGCACGGTAAAATGACCAATAGTATTATTGATTTACAAACGGTGTTGTAAAACCCCATTAATTCATGAGATGCAGTTTACAGTACAATTTGTTTTGTAACTATGATTTTATAATAATAATATGTAGTGATTATAAAATAGAGTGTAAACATTTGAATAGCTGAAAAAAAAAACTAATTTTCGGTTTAATATTGCAAGAAATAGTGGAAAAAATGGAAGAAATAAGTAATGCATTACCTTGTTAATGCATTACTTATTTTTTTCCAGTTTTTCAAAAGGATTACCGTGAATTTTTTTTGAAAAATAATAATTTTTGCAGCCATTCCAAAGTTTAATCATCGTATTACAATCGCTACATGTTAATATTATAAAATCATAATTATAGACCTGATCGTATCATCAACATTATTTCTATAAGTATTAGGCATTTACAACTCTGGTTACAAAGCAGGAAAGTGCGTGATTTTTCGCAGAGGGTAAAGTTTGCGGAAATGAAGTGCGCGACAATAACCGTTGTTTTTCCCTTTAAAAAAATATTTTTGCATGTCTTTGGCACTAAAACTGCAGATTTCAAATTCATTAATTAAATCCGAATTAATTTTCTGCTTAATATCCATTAAAAATTTCTATTTCATAAAAAAATATTAAAAAATTGAAAACACGCTTTAGAAATTATTTTTAAAATGTCACAATTGTTGTTGGAATTAGATGAGTTGACTTTTAGAAAATATTTTCTTTTTGTGTGGTTGAAGTGACATGGAATGCCCCATATATACATAGAGTCAATAAGCCCTCGCAGTCACGAGGAAAGAAACGGCGGTAGTTGACTACTACCTTATGCGGTGAAAGTTTCGCGGTCTGACTAATACTAATGGTATATATATATATATATATATATATATATACTGTAGTTTAATACAACACAGCTGTCTGTCAAAACTGTATTATTAGAGACTTCGTAGCACAGTATTACGCGATTTGCGGCTCTGTAGTTTTTTTTTTTACTCCCTTAGTGAGAAGATCGCGACCTCGCATTATTTCTCTTCTATTATTCGCACGAATAATCTTCGCGCAGGCTCTCAGCTCAATATATCAATTCCCGAAACTATTGTGCTGAAGACCTTTGAAATGTTGTGTTGATTGGATGGGAAGTATCTGTCGTATTGTGAAATGTATTCATAAGTGGAGATGAGCAAAGTGTTTCGGCAATTTAAAAAGAATTAAATTTTTTTTTAATCTTATAATAGCGGTTTAGGCTATCGATATAAATAGGTATGAATGGGTCGATGCATCATGATTTAATTAGTAGTTGTTGTAAGTAAACAAAAATTGCTAATAGTACGTGATAAAAAATTGAAATAGTTAAATCAGTGTTGTAAGAGCCCTTTAAGAAATAAAGTTTACAGAACAGTTTGTTTTGTGATAACGATTTTGTTATGATAAACTGTAGCAATTACAAAATTATATTTGAACTTCTGAATGGCTGTAAGAAAAAACTAAATTTTAAGCAAGTTTTGGGAGAAATTGTGAGAAAAATGGACAAGCACCATCCTTCATTAGTTTCACAATGCATTAACAGTATTTCTCCATTTTTTTCAATAAGATTACCATGAAATTTCATGAGAATTGAATATTTTTTTCATAATTACAAAGGCAATTCATCAATTTTATTTCTAAAATAATTAGGAATTCACAACTCTCAGTTAAATATAAAATATGATAAAAAATCTGTTTTTTTAATCAATAGAACGTGTCTAAATGCATAAAGCGCTAAAAGGAAATGACAATCATCACAAATTATCTTTAATCAGACAATTAGATTGCAAATAAATGGCTATTATAATGATTCTAGATAAAAAGGTTTAATGCAATGTATTATGAATTATGCTCGGTGGATTAACACGTCATCTTTTTAAACGTCGATAAGCATTTATAATTGATTCTACTGCTGTAAAGCCTCAATCGTCTTGGCGACCGGAAATCTATTAAATTTGCACATTTATGAAAAATATAGGAGGATTGATTCTTTAAGTCTTTAAAATAAATTTTTTTTAACGTTTCATTTATCTAAGATTTTTATAATGTAAATTTCAAATATTTACTATTCGACGTCTGATTTCGATTCGATGTTATATTTATATTCCGATTTTTTTATCTTCTAATATTGGTTTACTGATTTTTATTTAGTAATTTGATAAGATATTACGGTTTTCTCACGTAATTTTTCTCCAGTTTTCCTTATCGCGCTGAATCACTAAAAAATCGGTTGCCGATATTAACCGATTGAAGTAGACGATTTAAGCCAATGCAGTATCAAAAAAAAAAAAATTAAACATTCATTTGCCAGATTTTTATAGTGTAAATTTCAAATATTTACTATGCGATTAAAACTTTTTTTTAAATATTCATTTGCTAAGATACCTATAATGTAAACTTGTAATATTTATTTTTCGATTAAATTTTTTTTAAATATTAATTTGCTGATATTTTTATATTGTAAATTTCAAATATTTATTATTCGATAACATTTTTTTTAAATATTAATTTGCTGAAATTTTTATATTGTATATTTCAAATATTTACTATTCGATTAACATTTTTTTTAAATATTCATTTGCTGAGATTTTTATAGTGTAAATTTCAAATATTTATTATTCGATTAAATTTTTTTTTAAATTATTCATTTGCTGAGATTTTTATAGTGAAGAATTCAAATACTTACAATTCGATTAAATTTTTTTTTTTTGAATATTCATTTGCTGATATTTTTATAATGAAAAATTCAAATAATTTTTATTCGACGTATGATTTCGATTGGATGTTACATTTTAATTTTCTAAAATGGTTTAAATTTTTTTCTTTAAAAATTGAATAAGATATTACGGGTTTCCCACGTACTTGTTTCTCATTTTTCCTTATCGCGCTGAATCACTAGAAGTTTGGACTGGTATTCCCTCCGCCAGAGCCGCAAAAATTTGAAAATTCACACGATTGTGAATATGACGTGTTTCTCCTGGAAACGAAACAGCACGAGAAAGCAACGAGGATGACGCCCATGCGAGAGAACAGGAAAATATAATCGGATATCTGAGTGCTCGTAGCATGTGCATCCGGTTCATGCTCTCCCACTGTGTGCAAGAGCAGAATGCGTAGTCCACAGCCTCCACTGAGTTCATTCAGAAAGTCGAGAGGAGGGATAATAATTGTTATGAGAATGATAGAAAAACTGAAAATTTATGAGAGATATCGTCATCGCCTGTGTGGAAGATCCTGGAGAATTTATTCTTTGGCTATCTTCATACATATATATGAGTCATTCCATACCAAAACGTCGAAAGTAGTGGAAGTTTATAATGATCATAAAAAGAATCGTCTTTACAAACATTTATTGATAGATGGTTGATGATAAATATTATTTAATAGTTTTGCGGCATCGAGATCCGGTCTCACAACATTTGATATATGTTTCTCATGTGTATCTATCATTCTGAGGTCCCTGACACCGTTTTTCTGCAAAATATTAGCACCTCGAATTTTTATTATATTTTTATCGATTAAACAAATAATAATCGTTTATGCAAACTTTCGTTGACCAATAATCGATAGACACTTCATAATAAAATATGATATGTATGTCAACAATCTGTCTGAGGTTTCTGACTTTTATTATAGAAAATATTACAACAACTTTGACTCGTACGTACAATAAGATGTAAATTTTTATGGATATTTAAAGTAATATTGAAAGCTGCATAAAAATGCTTTATTATCACAATATGGATTTGAATATCAACAGATATTCATACATATGTGATACAAAATGGATTTGAATATCAATAGATTTTCTTAATTTTAAATTAAACAAATTATGCAACAATGTAATTTTTTTTAGTATTTTTTACTTATCTTTTGAATAAAATAGCATTTGTAACATTGTGTTGAACAAAATATAACTATTCAATGCGCGTAAATACATTTTTCTGTTTTTAATAATTTCGAAAACAATAAGATGTAAATTTTTATAGATATTGAAAGTAATGTTGAAAGCTGCATAAAAATGCTTTATTATCACAATATGGATTTGAATATCAATAGATATTCATACATATATAATACAAAATGGATTTGAATATCAATAGATTTTCTTAATTTTAAATTAAAGAAATTATGCAACAATGTAATTTTTTTTAGTATTTTTTACTTATCTTTTGAATAAAATAGCATTTGTAACATTGTGTTGAACAAAATATAACTATTCAATGCGCGTAAATACATTTTTCTGTTTTCAATAATTTTGAAAATAATAAGATGTAAATTTTTATGGATATTGAAATTAATATTGAAAGATGCACAAAAATGCTTTATTATCACAATATGGATTTGAATATCAATAGATATTCCTACATATGTAATACAAAATGGATTTGAATATCAATAGATTTTCTTAATTTTAAATTAAAGAAATTTTGCAACAATGTAATTTTTTTTAGTATTTTTTACTTATCTTTTGAATAAAATAGCATTTGTAACATTGTGTTGAACAAAATATAACTATTCAATGCGCGTAAGTACATTTTTCTGTTTTCAATAATTTTGAAAACAATAAGATGTAAATTTTTATAGATATTGAAAGTAATATTGAAAGCTTCATAAAAATGCTTTATTATCACAATATGGATTTGAATATCAATAGATTTTCTTAATTTTAAATTAAAGAAATTATGCAACAATGTAATTTAAATATTTTGAACTTATCATTTGAATAAAATAGCATTTGTAACATTGTGTTGAATAAAATATAACTATTCAATGCGCGTAAATACATTTTTATGTTTTCAATAATTATGAATTATTTGAAGCAATTGTTTATTTACGATGAATGAAAATATTTTTTTGAATTTAAAATACGCGATAATTAAGGATAAAAATGTATATAAGACTGAACGGTATAGCTTAGCCAAAACCCGTTTCTGTATTTTTATCTCAGAAGTCGTTGAATTTTAACACTCAGAGACAGAATCTTCTGTGGTTCGTAATACCCTAGAGCATGAAACTTTACCTTTTCCCGTAATCTGAACTGGGTCAGAGAAAATACGAATTGAAAAAAGACACCTGCAGTGGAATCTCTCATATTTTACGTAATGCTGGGTCAAGTGAAAAGCTAACCACGTTCGTGAAGCAAAACAAAGATTCCCGTGTAAAAAAACAGACGACTGTAGAGCAGTAATAAATTGATCGCCTAAATTAATTAATAATCTGACTCTGAAAACAAAAGTTTCAAAAATATTTTCCATGCAACTAACAAAATATTGTTTTAATTTAAAAAGTAACTAATGAAACTATAATTATCGTCATGGACTAATTACAGGTTAATTTTTTAAAGTGCCAACTGTTAATTACTAGCCAATGCGACTAATAATTAGTCTGCCCAGAGCTGTTCGCGTATCGAGCGTTTTTTAAAAAATTATCCATAGTTACAATATTCATGACCCAATTACACTGAAATTTTCGAAAAGTTTTGTTGAAACGTAATGGAAAAAACAGCTCGCTGGAAATTTTCACGTAGTTGAAGTTTGTCCCATTTGTTATTAAATATAAGTGAACAAATGCTATTTTTATGTGTTTTATCGACTTTGGAGGTGTTACGTATGTATTTTTGAACATACTGTAAAAATTTCAAATGATTTCATCAGTTATTCAGCTAGAATCAGTGAGTTGAGTTTTAAAAAACATCGACTTTGGGCGCGATGAAAAATTGCAATTTTTATTAATTATTACTTAAACTGATAATCGGATCAATAAATGATATCAGCAAAAAAATGTCGACTTTTGCCAGATTTATTTAATGGTATTTTTTATTTCTTAAATCGACACATTTTTCTTCCTCTGGACAATACTTATTTTTAATCTACAGAAACAGAATTATATACAGTTATCTTTAATGTACAATAAGTAGGTTTTATAAATTTATCTTTAATTTACAGGAAGCAAATTCAATACATTTATTTAAAATCTGCAGGAAGTAGATTCTACACATTTATTTAAAATTTGCAGATAGTAAATTCTCCACATTTGTTTTTAATCTACATAAAGTGCACTCTGTAAAATGATGGTAGTTCTGTGGCAACTAAGGACTTATACATTTTTAATCTCATTGTCAGTGCACGTAACGAATTAAACACAACCCCGTATAAAAAATAAAAGCTACAATAGAGCGATAAAAGTTCGATCAAAGAAATGATAAAATCGCCTTCAACCCAATTCTTTCTGCAGATCCAATTTATGAATTCTCAGTAAAGATTTACTTTTTTTTCTCACGAGAATTGCCAATAATTCTTAAATAACAAAATGAAATATGCGATATGAGAAATTCCACTGTATCCTTTCCTCATATAATAAACCTTTGTCTGATTTCCCATAAAACACTTTTTCATTAAAATGCAGCCCCTATTCTGCACTACGTATAAAATCTTTCACGAAGGTCTGCGCAAAATTCGAAACACCTTATAATCCATGCTATTCATATAAAAAATAAAAGCTACAATAGAGCGATAAAAGTTCGATGAATGAAACGATAAGATCGCCTTCAACCCAATTCTTTCTGCAGATCCAATTTATGAATTCTCAGTAAAGATTTACTTTTTTTTCTCACGAGAATTGCCAATAATTCTTACTTAATCCATGCTATTCATATAAAAAATAAAAGCTACAATAGAGCGATAAAAGTTCGATCAATGAAATGATAAAATCGCCTTCAACCCAATTCTTTCTGCAGATCCAATTTATGAATTCTCAGTAAAGATTTACTTTTTTTTCTCACGAGAATTGCCAATAATTCTTAAATAACAAAATTAAATATGCGATATGAGAAATTCCACTGTATCCTTTCCTCATATAATAAACCTTTGTCTGATTTCCCATAAAACACTTTTTCATTAAAATGCAGCCCCTATTCTGCACTACGTATAAAATCTTTCACGAAGGTCTGCGCAAAATTCGAAACACCATATAATCCATGCTCTTCGTGTACGTGAGATAGTGGCGAACGATTCGTGTAACCGAAATGCTGTTTATACATTCATCGTGTAAACCGCACCGCACCACGTGTTATTTTTTCTTTTTACTTCTCCCTATTTGCACGGAGGGTGACGAATAAGTGATAACGTTGCACACATATAAATTATCTACAGATAACAACGACAGGTATCAACATTGCGAAGCGAGAGGAGAGACAACACGTCTGTTGTATTATTGTGACCCTGCGAGTATCAAACGTTCGCGTCTTTGTAAACAAACTTTGTTCTCCTGTCACTCTATATCAAACTATATGTAACATATACATTGGCAACACCTATGTATGCACTATTAATTGTCCAATGTAGTGTCTATTATAATGCCGTAAGACGATAGTGCTCGACTGGAGACGAAGGAGAAAACAAGGTCGAAGAAGAGCGTGACTGAGTCGAATACTGTATACTTTGCATCGAAAACGTAAGAAAGGCTCTTGCTCTGCGGTTGGCATCGAGACTGACTTTGTCTCGATTGATTCCCGAGGTCTTGTTTATAATTCCGTCACGATTTTCAGTTATGGTCTTTGAATTTTTTTTTTTGTTTTTTTTTTTTTGCAAGATTGTCTGTTGCGTCCTTGGGAATTTCATTCCATATTTATACATAGCGTGTCGGTGATTACTGCGAAGGTGCTAAGCAATATTAGTGCACTTGTATGTATGTATGTATATATATAGGTACATATATTGGAGATATTCAAAGTGGTACAACGGGATTAAGCGGAGTGAAGTGCGCGTTCTGATTGCCATTTGCTAGTTATAGATATATATTGTGTATTGTATTCTCGACTTATTAACAACGACCCCGAGACTGTCAACCACCTGACGTTCGTATTTTTAAGGCTTCCCGATGCCGCTTCTCGTAAACGTTCGCTTGGGATGCTATAAATTCACCACGACGATCATGATCACGGTCAACCAGTTGTTTTTGCACACCTTTTTTAACACATTTTTGAGGTTTGAGGTAAAACTTGCTGACCGCGAGTCATTTTTTAAATGTAATTTCGAGTATATTACAGTATATTTACTTATATTTACGTATATTTTATTCGAGTATATTTAAGTGTAATTTCGAGTATAATAGTTGATATTTTTTCAAGAATGAAAAAAAAAATATTTCGTAATTTCAGGCAAATAAGAATGTTGCATTTGTGTATTATTAAACTAAAATCCCGTGAGTTTGGTTGCTTTTAACGATTTGCTGAACGTGTAGAAAAATCCATTGATCTGAAAATTGGAAATTTGCTTATTTGAATATCAGTTTTTCATTTTTTTTCGGCAAATAAGAATGTTGTATTTTTGTATTGTTTAACGAAAATCCCATGAATTTAATTATTTTTGACGATTTTCTGATTGTGTAGAAAAATCCATTGACCTGGAAATTGGAATATCAGTTTTTAATTTTTTTTCGGCAAATAAGAATGTTGTATTTTTGTATTGTTTAACGAAAATCCCATGAATTTAATTATTTTTGACGATTTTCTGATTGTGTAGAAAAATCCATTGACCTGGAAATTGGAATATCAGTTTTTAATTTTTTTTTGGCAAATAAGAATGTTGTATTTTTGTATTATTTAACGAAAATTCCATGAATTTGATTATTTTTTACGATTTTCTGATTGTGTAGAAAAATCCATTGACCTGGAAATTGGAAATTTGCTTGTTTGAATATCAGTTTTTAATTTTTTTCCTTCAATTTTTTAGCTTTGGACCTAGACATTTTCTTGATTGTCATAAAAAAATCCCTTTAAAAAGTATTAAACGAATTGCATTTTTTATACGTTTCTTTTTTTTTTCAATAAAAATATAAAAACGGTTTTTCTCCGGATATTGGCGAAGCGGGGGGTAAAGGGGGAGCGAAGTGGGGGAAGCCCCGCTTAAGTAACTGTGGGGAATTCATTCAGCTCCATATATTATCTGGTTCTCTTATGATTTTTTTATCGGGCGTTTAATTAGTGTTCCAGATTTTATATTTCGATATATTTGAACTTCCTGTTTATGATGAAAAAATGTATAACTGTTTTCACCACGACGATCATGATCTTGAATTTCATGAACTATTTTTTTAATACTTATTTTACATAAATAAAAAATGTGTACAGTCGGAGTATAATAATTAACATTTTTTTAAGCCTGACAAAAAAAAGATATAAATATGGTATCGTTCATTATTCTTGGACTATATCTGACACATTTTTTTTTGTTAAGGCAGTAGTCTGCTTTAGAAGCCGAAAAAAAGCGTTTTTTCAGCAATTTTTTTGAAAGGGAAGGAAATGATTGCGGCAAACGAAATTTTGAGACCATAGAGTATTATATTCAAGCTTTAAAAAACAATTTTTATTATTAAAAATTATTGAAATTTTCCAAAGTTGTAACGATTTTTTCTGGGGCGCCTGGAGTCTGGACTTGTAAATCGGTGCCGGTGATGGAGGTCGTGCGATGCATCTGAAACAGTCGAACCAAATTTTTTTTTAATTTTTATAAGTTCCTTTTCTATTTGAACTAAAAAAGTTGGACAAAAGTACGATTTAAATTACTTGTTTTGCAACTTAAAGTGAATTTTTTTTTCAAAAAAGTGAATTTTTTTTTCAAACTTCGAAAAAATTTGGAATTTCATCATTTCTTCGGTATTTTTTTAGTTCATATAGAAAAGGAACTTATAAAAATTTAAAAAAAATTTGGTTCGACTGTTTCAGATGCATCGCACGACCTCCATCACCGGCACCGATTTACAAGTCCAGACTCCAGGCGCCCCAGAAAAATCGTTACAACTTTGGAAAATTTCAATAATTTTTAATAATAAAAATTGTTTTTTAAAGCTTGAATATAATACTCTATCGTCTCAAAATTTCGTTTACCGCAATCATTTCCTTCCCTTTCAAAAAAATTGCTGAAAAAACGCTTTTTTTTCGGTTTCTAAAGCAGACTACTGCCTTAATTATGAATCTGGAATTCATTTACCTCCCAGCTCGATATTTCATACCATTTCGCATCGGCGAAAAAAAAAAATCTAAAAATTCAAAAAATCAAAACTTCATAAAATTTTAACGGTTCAACCGATCTTAACCAAATTCAATAGGGATCACCGGTGTATGAAATCTCATATTCATCCCAATTTAGAGCTCAATATCTCGAAAATTGAAAGAGTTATCGCGTAAACACACATTTTTGAAAAAATTCAAAACCGCGTAAAAATTTAACGACCAGGGAGATTTTAACAAAAATTGGTATGGACGATGACAATTGACCCCTCTATCTATGGTGTAAATTTCAGCTCGATATCTCGAAGCATTCCCGAGTTACAAAGGTTTACATTTTTCGAGCGTGTAACAGACACACACACACAAACATTTTTTCTAATCCACTTTTCTCGACGTTTTGAACCATACTGATATGAAAAACTCGAAAAAAAAAATTTGGCTGTCTTATGATTTTTTTATCGTGCGTTTAAGTCTCGTGGTAGTTTTTATACATCAAACATTTGAACTTCCAGTTTATTATGATAAAATGTATAACCGTCTTCGGCGTCCATGGTACTTATCACGTGTTATCTCCTCATTTATCTATCTATCCGTCAAGTAGAAATAAAAAGAGTAAAGCACTTTGCTGTTCACAAGCATAGGAGGCCAGGATGAGGCGTGTATGAATCATTATCGAAGTCGGTCAGCCGCACTGACTTCCGGTTTCCTTATTTTAACGACGACGAAGATTGAACCAGAAATATGCGTATTTTACGATTCTGTAATATAAAAACTGTATCCTCCGTTCATGACGTTCATCCAGTCTTCTCTTCCTCCAGTAACTACTACTTAACTGCTCGTTTACTCGCATTTTTATTACTCATAAGTATAATCTTAAACATGTTATTAACGAATAGCTATAAGAATCTTGTGAAGCTAAATATAGCATTTTTAAATCTATTTCTGGACCAAAGTTAATTTATTATAATTTTAAACAATTGAGTTTCAATGCAATATAACGTTTTCAACGAAATTTCATCACTTTTCTATCAACATTAATTGTTTATTCATTTCATAAATAATTTAATGATAATAGTTTTTTAATATAACTTCAAATATTGCATTAAAAATGGAAAACTAATTATTTCTTAATGACTCGTTTAAAAATACGATAAAAAGAGAAAAAATGGGAATATTAGTCCATTCCCATTTTTTCTCTTTTTATCGTATTTTTAAACGAGTCATTAAGAAATTATTAGTTTTCCATTTTTAATGCAATATTCGAAGTTGTATTAAAAAACTAGTATCATTAAATGGACAAATAATGGCCAATTAATAATTAATTACTTGGTTCTTCGTTATCATTAATAAAGTAACAACTTTTATTGACAAAATCTTTAGATATTTTTCTTTCCATATTATGAGATTATCTAAAGAAATAATATCGTGATATTCATAAAATAAATAAAACTATATAGTTCGAAAGCAATTCACAATTCTCATTTTAAATGCTTTATTCCTCGTTCACACCTTCTTGAATCTTTTGCAACCCATCATAAATCTGACTTGCCTAATGTCAATTAAATATTAAATGAATAATTTTTTTTTGCAAATTGTACTATATTTTTTATTCGATACTTTGTTACTGAGAGATTAATGAAATTCTTCCTATTTTACAAAGTTATAGCCAATAAATTCAAACATAGTATCATACCGAAAAATTGAACGTTTCGATCTATAGATTATTTCGTTCGAAACGATCACTATGTTGTATAATTTCGGCATCCCACAAATTTCACCTGAAATAAAATAATTTAATTGAGAACATGATATATAATATTTGCTTTTCGGTATACATTTTTAAAAGTATTCCTCTGCAATTTTGTTGCTTCCGCTTTGCAGATAACGTTTATCAATAAGTCTATCGCGATTTCACCGAGTTGCTCAGTATAGCGCCTTTGTCGCCAATATTGCAACTCGACCCAATCCTCTTGGCACTTGTGCAACAGTGCGACTAATTGTGTTTTTCCTCTCAGCAATACCGTAATTACCGAGACTATTTATTTTATAATATTAAATGCTGTCGACTCTTTCACAAAGATATGAAATATAAAAATAAGTAGCCGGAACAACGAGCGCGGTCAATGATCAATTAACAAAGTATTATGTAAGCCAATAGGAATTATAATTATAATTTGAAATATTCAGCCCAAAATAATTATGTATATTTTGTTAAAAAATCACGATTACTACTACTACAAATAAGTATATTTCATATATTTGACTTATATAATAATAATAATAATAATGATAGATATTATAATAATTATTAGAGATTCTTATCACGTCATTAAAAAAAAACATGTTAACCCAAAAAGAACGAGAATTTTTTTTTAAATTTCAATGCCGCGTGAATAAAAAAAAATGAATAGACGTGTCATGTCTAAATTTGTAGAGTTTTTTTAAATTAATATTTTGTCGGCAACGAAAAGAGAAATTTCTGCACTGAACATCTTAAAATGGTCGAATGAACGATTCATCCACAATTTTGATCACCTGCGTTTACATATATTATTTTTCAAGCAAATATTAACAAGCCTAAAATAAACAGTCGACATTCAACGATTTGACTGCGTTTAGTATAAAAAGTTCCTCATTTTTTTATATATTTTTAAGAAGACGAAGACGGCATCCAAACATTTATTAAAAAAATTAAATTCTCGTACCAGTAATAAACAAAATATTGAAGCGTTTTGCATAAACCTGTTTTTTTTGTGAAAAGGAATAAAAAATCTCGTTGAGCAGCTCAAAAAAAAAATCAAGCCTTTCATTGAACCTCCATAATAATTATATAACAATATTACATTTTTAAGTATCAATTTAGAACACGAACAAAAACTGCACTGAGAGAAAATGATGGTATTAGTAACTATAAAGCGACAACTATTCATTTATGGTTGGTACACCATTTTTTTTATGGTTGACACAACTATCAAATAGTTACTACAACTAACAAATAGTTAGGGTAGAAGTACCGGTTGTGGCCACCCCTACACTTAAATACGTTTTTCATGGCTATTTTAATTCTGTACCTGTATTTAATCATAATTTTTCATAACGTTGTGTATTTTGGAAACATTTATCGTCATTTTGACGTCCGTTCGTCTCGATTACAAAAAGTACTGTGTCAGTAATTAAAGTATCATCAGCTGATTCATCAAATTGTCAACTCCTTACGGAATTCGACAAGATTTTGACGAGAGTTTTAGATACATATTCGGATTATATAGTTGGCGAATTGCATGCAGCTTTGCACATATCAATCTTAAGAGTCATCACTGCAACAAATGTTGATGTACTAAAAGTTTGAAATAAAGCTATACATTTATAAAAAATACGATGGCCACAACTGGTACATGGAATAAGCATGTTGCCCCGGATATGGCCATGATAATATAATCATTAATTTTTCGTTAATTATTACACAATCAATTCATAAATTCGTAAAGAAGAAATAAAAAAACGAAAAAACGCTAAGAAAAATATATCCTTAGAAATGTATAGTAAAAAAGAAGGTAAAGCGGTGGAACACCTTTCATGTTGAAGATTCCCATCATTATTCAATGCGAAAATCTACTTTCGGAAAGAACTCTGGTAAAAATAAAAATAAAAGTGTAAATAGTAAAACATTAATATAATGTATGACTATTTGTGACAAAGAAAGCTGCTACGAAAAAGTGCAAAACGAAGGAGACGAATGTCAAAAAAGGTTAGTTAGGTTCACAGATGGCATCTGTGCTTTAAAGACATTTTCGTGTAGAGGAATTGGATGCTTTCATGAGAATACGATTTTGATTTATTAAACACACCTTAAAAAATGTTTCAAGTGCAATGAATATTGAGTTATTCTAATTTTAAGCATGACCAAAACCGGTACATTACTGTGGCCAAAACCGGTGCATAGGTGGCCAGAACTGATGAAATGGTTATGCTCCTACTTTTTTCTATTTTCCAGTGTTTTCTTGATACATATGAAGATTTTAATGCTAGAAATCTGAAATTATATTCTTCTCAGATATGAAAAGTATAGGTCCAAAACAGTTTTATGATATTTGGTCCCAATCACAAGTACTTGAAAATGAGAAAATTCTTAAAGTGGCCACAACCGGTACTTCTACCCTACCATAACTATTTTCGCAGTTATCGTAACTATAAATTGAATAGTTGTCACTTTATAGTTGACTGTGCTATTACGATTTCTCTGAGTGTAAATATATCATAGCAATTATGACTGTGGATGCGGATACACTTAACAAAAGCGATGCGAGTAATGCGTATATACTTGACAAAAAATAAATACCTGGGAATTAAAATTAAATACAGATAATTGATTGTTCGAGACAATTCTCGTATTAGTCTCAAGGCTAGTTAATAACTCAAACGGAAGATCGACTATGGAGGATAAGTGTTTGCACTAGTTTTTAATGTGCATGTAGTGCACAAGAATAGTAATAGTAAAACGACCTTGGAGCACTCCTTTTTTCGTTTGGCAAACCTGCTACTGCAATGCTACCGGTACCCACTATCCCTTTTTATCCCTCTGGCGCGAACACGCCCATTACTCGTAACTGCTTATAGATGTACCGATAATAACTGCTACGAGCGCACGTGCGATCGTTCCTCACGTGTTCTCGAGACTCAGCTGTATATGTACCTCTCTATCTGCACGGAAAGAAATGTTTGGTTGTGGCAACTACGTTTTCGATTTGCTGTACAGAATATCTAAAAAATTAGTTGCCTCAACCATATCGAATAGTAACCTCAAGTATTCACGATTAGTTCTCGCGAGATTAGTTAGCTTAAGGGGAGGGAGTCAGGTTAAAAAAATTGATTTTGAAAATTCAATATCATCCAAATCCTATTGCATATAAAAATGCCCAACGCATTATATTGTTGGTACTCGATGAAAGGATTTTTTACTGTCGTCTGACTTGCATATGCTTTTCAATATTATCTTAAGCAAAGTTCTTAGGTTTTCCATTCTGCCCATGATTCAGATCAAACTACTAGGCAGATTGGAATGGTTGACGTCTCATTTTCTTCTTCATGAAAAGATACACCGGCTAAATGGAGCAAACTATTTTTTTTTCATTCTGAAACCGAAGTTAATCACTGATTTAGAAAATAGCATAACATTTATTCATTAATAATTATGTCACTTAAAAAGTATTAGCTTTTATTAACATTTGCTCCATTTAGCCGGTGTATCTTTTCATGAAGAAGAATATGAGACATCAACCATTCCAATCTGCCTAATAGTTTGATCTGAATCATGCGCAGAATGGAAAACCTAAGAACTTTGCTTAAGATAATATTGAAAAGCATATGCAAGTCAGACGACAGTAAAAAATCCTTTCATCCAGTACCAACAATATAGTGCGTTCGGCATTTTTATATGCAATAGGATTTGGATCATATTGAATTTCCAAAATCAATTTTTTTTTACCTGACTCCCTTCCCTTAACTAATCCAATCGTTGGGACTACCACTCGAATCGTCGGTATTATCATTCGAATCGTTGGTATTACCATTTGAGTTGTAGGCGAAATAGAATAATCGATTGGTTGTGTCAACTCATTTCTTAGTTATGGCAGCTAATCTTTTTTTTCCGTGTGCACTAGGGCTGTTCAAAAAAACATAATTTTTGCTTCCTCATAGAGGAAGCTTTGTTTTCATGAAATTTTTTTTTTCGAGATTTTCATGTCAGTATGCTTAGAATCACCTAAAACGTCGAGAAAAGTGGTTTAGAAAAAATGTCCGTATGTATGTATGTGTGTGTGTGTGTGTGTGTGTGTGCTGGGCTTCGAAAATTCAATCTCCTCTCACTCGGTAACCGTTCGAGCGATCCGGCTCAAATTTGGCACGCAAGTAGAGTAGCTGCCCCTCTTTGAATGTTGTGATTTTTGCCAAAATATGTGAAGTCATTAAGATTTTATGTTGATTTTAATTTGTTGAAAAAAGGGCGTGGTCGCTCTAACTTTCGTAAAAGTTCGCCGATTTGGCTAAATAGTTCTTCATAACTGAAGATACGTTCAATGTTGTATGGTATTGAATTTCGACGAAATCGGTAAAGCGGTTCGGATTTTATAGAATTTTGAATTTTTCGAAAAAAATAGATTTTGATCTAAATTACGTCGAATTTCAACAAATGAACAGAAATTTTGTACAGACGAAAAATAACATTCAGAAATGCCATGTACCAAATTTGGTGATGATCGGTAAAGTCGTTCGGATTTTACACCATTTTTCATTTTAAAAAAAATGTAGATTTTCGCTATAACTTCCGGAAAAGTTGAGAAAGTACGACAAAAATTTGTATCTAATCAAAATTAGATGTAACGGTGTTTGTCGAGCTGAAGACGAGGGTTGTAATAACACGAGTTACTTATATGAAAATATACTTTTCGAGCACAAACAAGCCTGCAAAGTCGAACCTTGCAAATTGCTTCCTCAGTATTTTACACTTTTAGCAAAGCTTCCTCTATGAGGAAGCCAAAATTGATCAACATTCTTCCTCATAGAGGTAGCTTTGCTAAAAGTGTAAAATACTGAGGAAGCAATTTGCAAGGTTCGACTTTGCAGGCTTTTTTATAATCGGTTGCTCCTGAAATGCTGTATTGATTATCACAAAAAAAATGTTTTCGCGAAAGCTGGCAGTTGTGCGATGATATTAAGTGCTGCCGCATCAAGGCCAAAATTCATGAAAATCGGCGATTTTTATAATTTTTTTTTTTGCGTGGTGAAGCGCTCATGGAGATTGTGGTTGCTTTCATTAGACTATGAAATTGTGTAAAGGCAGAAACATGTTCGATAATGTTTAGTACTGCCGCATCGACATTGAAGTTACCAAAATAAAAAAATTAAATCCTTTAAAACATTGAAATATTCGTCTGCTCATCGACTATTTCGTGCGATTTCAAATGAAAAAATGGCTCTTGAAACGGGAGTCATGTATGACCACAATCATGATGATGATAAGCGATTTTCGAATTTTGGGAAACTGCGATATCGATGCGGCAGTACTAAATTTGATCATACAGGAGATTTTTTAAATGAAACTTTTTATAGTTTTCGCTTAAATTTGGTTTATGTATGGACTATCATGGTATAAGGTTTAAGTACAAATTTGAGAAAAATCGGTCGTGCGGTGAAAATTTTACACTTTTAATTTTTGCCAAAATGTCTTTAGAGCATAAGGGACATTCCACCAGTTATCGACAGGATCGCGACCCACATTTTTTTGAGATGTAGAGCAATATAAAAAAAACTAGAATTTTTTAAAGATTCATAAGAAAATTTGTGTTTTTTTAATTAACTAAAATTTGATTTTCTCAAAAAGTACGGCGATGATTTTTTTTCTTTTTTTGCGGTAAATTCTGTGGGCAAAAACAAAATTTTTGAGCCTAGGCCCAGAGTGGGGCGAGGCCTAGATTAGCAGCTAAAAATAAAATAAAATATTAAAAAATGTAAAACAATACACCAAACTTGAATCTCTCTAAAAGTGGGTCGATGATTTTTTTTATTTTTATTTTTATAGTAAATTGTGTGGCCAAAAACGAAATTTTTGAGACTAGAATGAAATTGGGGGCAGTCTAGAATAGCAACTAAAAATACAATGCTTTTACGGGAGAGTTTTATTTTAGACCCCCCCCCCCCCCTCCCTCTCCCATATATATATGAGGGGGCATATAAACATGCTGGTAAAGTAGAACTTTGCAAATTTCTTCCTCATGATTTTTAATTCTTCACAAAACTTCCTCCACGAGGAAGCCAGAATCGATTAACATACTTCTTCACTGTTAGAAAAAACTGGAAGTTCTTAAGCATAAACTCGTCGTCTAAATTTAATGCGCAATTGTGTTATAAAATTCAAGTACTTTTCCTGTAAAATTTAAGTAAATTATTGAATTTGCTGTACCATACATTAATTTTACATCACACTCATATATTGAATTTAATATACCAATTTATGCATAAAAACTTCCATTACTTCTACATTAAATTTCAATTAGATTTTTTTACAGTGCTCATAGAAGTAGATTTGTAAAAAAAAAATAAAAATAATGAGGAGACCATTAGCAAATTTCTACTTTGCACCTTTATTTTATTCCTTATTCTACATCTTTCATCTTCATGATAATAGCAACATAACAATGATATTTTTTTTCTTTTCTATTTACAGAAATATGACATAGGAGCTAAGGAGTGGAATTCACAAAGGAGAAAAAGACCGAGACTGGAAGAAGAAAAAGAAAACGGAAGGAGCTACAAGATACAAGCAATTACCTATCGAGAGAACAGAATATTGACTGAATCTACTAATCAGAATCCAGGAAGGAATATTACTTTACGGACCAGCCAATAAGCAGGAAAGAAGCTGAAGATTTATGTAGAATGAGCATAATAGCGCGCCGAAATTGGGCCCTGCGCCTGTCGATTGTTTTGAATGTTTGCGTTTTGCTGTACGTTTGTGCCCACTTGACATCGTCGGGCCCTTGGATTGAAGAGGCGCCAAGCAATTGGGGAAATGCGGTACCGCTTGGCGAGACTTACGGCTCACCCGATAATATACAGGTGAATGCGAGTCAGAAAACGAGGGTGTCGGCGCCCACGCAACACAAGCTTAAAGCCACTAAGGTAACGAGCCAGAAGCAGAACGAGGAAAGCAGCCCAGACGGGGCCAAACAGCAGCAACGGCAAAACCAGCGAATCGATACTTTGACTGAAAGCGTAGGTACAAAATCGCAAGTCGCTGCCAAAGCTACTGAGAAGAATCAGCTGGATGCCAGAAATAAAAATTCACTGGAATCGAAGGAAAATCAGAAGGATGACAGAGGGAAACAGACGGTGAGACGAATATAATGAAAAGACCAACAAAAATCCAAGAACCTTCACGTTCCTTCCCAGCTTTATCCTCTTCATCCTTAAATCCTGGTCCGTAAACGATTTACAATCGTTTTTACACACAGCTGGAAATAATTGCAAAATTAAACTTCCTTTTTTCCATTCTTTACATTCGTTGATGAAAATACATTTGTTTTTTTAGCAAATTGATAATTAATTTATTACCGGTGAATAACTGTCGCTTAATTACACTGTAAAAAAAATTTACTTGAATTTTAATATACAAGTATTGGAAGATTTTATGCATAAATTGGGATGGTAAATTTAATATACAATTCAATATTAATGTATGGTACAGTAATTTCAATAATTTACTTAAATTTAACTGTAAAAGTATTTTTATTTTTATCTTTAACCTTAATTTAACTATAAAAATATATTAATATTCTATCACAGTTGGACATTGAATTTAATAGACGATTTTATGCATAAAAACTTCTGATCTTTTATAACAGTGTATTAGACAGTAAATTTGATGAAAAAAAATTGTAGCTTTGTTTTAATGTGACGATTATTAATGCAATTATATTCAATTGTGTAGAATGTAGAATTAAAAGTATGTTATGATTGAGAATGGATTTTTTTTTTAAATAACAGGTGCAGTATAACGGTGCGATGCCGATCATGACACCTCAAGATGCGATAGAGTGTCACGAAAAGTCGTCGCAGCCGAGAAGAGCTCAACGTGGCGATTACTGGGTTCTATACAATTACGTGCCTATGACCATGGCTGTCAAGTGCTGGGAAAGCGTGACATACACGACTCATGCCGACTACACTTTTCTCGACAATTTGGAACCGCTACTCGAACGATGGCGTGCTCCTGTTTCAATAGCTATGCACGCTCCAGGCACAGATTTTCAACCAACTGTCGACTCGATAAAATACGCGAGAACTTGCGGCAGTTCACTCATCGCCCAGCTCGTCACTTTTCACATTTATTTCAGCAGTAAACACATACCCAAAGTGGCAAGTATTCAATTTTAACTACCAAACGGAACCATCAATTTGCTTCCTTGTAGAAAAAAAACTGTTTCCATGAACTAAAAAATTGAGATCCAAATAGCAGGATATTGAAAATCAATTGAGTGGTCGAGAAAAGTGGCAAATATATCCGCCTGAATATTTATGTATTAGTAGAATACATCACATATTTTTGAAACTTCAACGAAAACGTTGTTAACATAAAATAAAAAATAAAATTGCGCCACAAATTAAAATCTGGAAATCAAATTTAAGGGATTTCTAAATTAAATAAACTCAAAATGGTCTTTATTTTTATTTGGAAGCTCCTAAAGTTGAACGTTAGAGTCATTTTCACTCTTAATAACAACACATATGACTATTTGAAATTGTAATTGGAGATGAAAAATTAAATTTGCACGTGATTCAATTATAGTTCAATTTTTTTTTAATTTGCAACTTGCATTTTTTCTATAACTGGAGAATGAATTGAACGATCATTGTTCACAAAGAGAATTAGTTGAGAATTGCAAAATAGTAGCTTGCACGTTTTTTTCCCATAATTTACCATTATTCTCGCTATTTCTTTTTCGAGAAAGCCAAAATTGATCACCATATATTTCCTGATAGTGGCTTTGTGAAAAATGGAAAATAATTAAATGAATTGCTATCATGTATAGCCTTAAAATTACACTTACAAATACAAATAACAAGAATATTGCATTAACATTACATTTCACAATAGATTCCTCCTTTCCCTTTTAATTCTATTCAGATAGGACGAATGCTCTATCTTTACAACTTGCAAATACATAACACAATATCTTTTTGACTTCCTCTGTCTGATAGTACAAGAGGCTTTCAGGGAATTAAAAGTTTTCTATATACTTAGTTCTTAGCGTTTATCTATTTTTCATGATACGCTGCGGGAAACCTTGTTAATAACGAAGAATTTTTTTTTCCTGGTATTAATAATGATAATCAATTATTCAGGTGCCGTCGAGCGAGAAGGTCGTTTCGGAGTCGTACAACTGCAGCTTAGGGCCTCCCTGGGCGAATGTCGTCACCGCCAAGATGTATAAGAACGAGAAAAAGCTTCTATACCCTGTAAATGTTGGTCGTAATGTTGCAAGGGAGTCGGCACCAACGTATTACGTTCTTGCGAGCGATATCGAGCTCTATCCGAGTCCGAATTTACCGACTGCGTTTCTGAACATGATTGCACGACGCGATCAGGCTGCACTTTACAAGCCTAATCCCAAAGTCTTCGTCCTCTCGATCTTTGAGGTTGACGAGAAAAGCAAACCACCACTCAACAAGACTTCTCTCGTAAGTAATTTTTAGTACTTTAACCCTTTAACGTACCATATTGTGTCATTAGAGGATTTGCCAAAACATCTTTTCGAATTATAGCCATAGATTCGAAAAAAATAGACAAATTGTGGAGGATTATTAGACATACATTGTCCATTTAAATTTCATGAAATGAATAAATATTCAGGTGTAAAAATAAAAGAAAAAGAATTTTAAAAAAGTCAGGTAATTTCAAGTCATGGAATTTTCAAAAAAAGTAAGGCGAAAAATTCACTCTCATAAGAGTTAAAAAATAGTTAACAAAATAAATTTTGCGGCGACAAATAGTATTTTTTAAAATATCGACCACGTCGAGTTTTTTTTTTTTGTATTATGGTCGGCTTAAATTATTGATCTTTTAGAGTCGAATTTTCAATTGAATGTTAGATCTTAAAATTTTTAAAAGTAAACTTACATTCAGAAATCCCATTGTTAGATATGTGCATAGGATGAAACTTTTTTTTCGCTGAGATTATTGCGATGTAACATTTTTTTGTAATTCTCAATTTGCTTTTAGATGCAGATGTTGAAAGCTGGTTCGGCGATACCTTTTCACAAAAAGCTCTGCGCGGGCTGCCATAACGTGCCGAAGAGCAAAGAATGGCAAGAGGCCGCAGAATCGGAGCTTCTTCACGTTTTTCATGTGGGAAAGCGGACTGGCCATTTTGTGCACTGGGAGCCGATTTTTATCGGTACCAACAATGATCCATTGTATGAGGAAAGACTCAGCTGGGAAGGAAAAAGTGATAAAATGACACAGGTAGAATTTCAATCTTGGAAAGTAAATTTATAAATTCACGTCTCATGTATTCAACATCAAGTTCGATAATGGATTCACTGATTGAAAATCTTCTGTTGGCTACGAATGAAATGGAGTTTATTTACAAATCACTTAGCGAAACCCTCGCTTCAAATTGAAAAGAAAACATCGGTTCTCTGCTGTTTGTAGAAATACTTCGTTAAGATAACATGATATACCGAAGTCGGTAACAAAAACTGTAATCCCCTTTTCTCCAAAAAGCTTAATATGTTAATCAAAATCAAATCACGGTTCCAAATTGTCTAACTACTCTGCAGATTCCAACTGAACTTGTATGTTTACCTCTTAAAAATGATTTGTGATTAAATTGAATTAGTTTTTCATACTAACAAAAACTTTAGGAGCTTCCAAATAAAAATAAACATCATTTTGAGTTTATTTAATTTAGCAATCCATTAAATTTGATTTCCAAATTCTAATTTGTGGCGCAATTTTATTTTTTATTTTATGTTAACGCCGTTTTCGATGAAGTTTAAAAAATATGTGATGTATTCTACTAATACATAAATGTTCAGCCGGATATATTTGCTAAGCCACGAGGCGAGAGAATGAATAAGTTAAGGCGCCTCAAATTAATGCGGAAAAATTTCGAATTAATTTCAGAAAGGTGTCAATATTAGAGAAAAAAATAAAAAGCTTTTTAACCCAAATTTTCAATTTTTCAGGTTCATAGTATAAAAAATAAATTTACAATTATTATTATTAGTAACGAAAGAAGCAGAAAGAATTTGTAAATGAATCTCTCGCTTTTTTTCAGGGTTACGCGCTCTGCGTTCTTGACTACGACTTCCTAATCCTGGACAATGCTTTTCTCGTGCATCGACCGGGTATAAAAGTCTACAAGAAGGACACGCGGCGCGACACATTGACTGCCAAGACGAATATGCTCATCAGGAAGATAATCTTTCCAGAGTTGAAAGTGATGTACGGAACGAGAAAGGGTTGTGCGGTGTAGCCCAACGAGTCGCGGGCGCGCCATCGTGCTCTGCATCCCAACTAAGTCACGGCGCTCCGATATCATTTGAAAAAAAAAAAAAAAAAAAACGACGATAAAGTCGAGATATCGTGAACGCCAACAGAAATTGCGGTTCCTTCGAAAACGCCGATCCGTTGACTCTCGACTCTAAGATTAATTCCTACTAGCTTAGAGTTACGATGGCTAATTTATTAGCTAAACCGAAACGAACAATCGCGCACATTGAGGACGTCGGGGACCTCAAAAACAGATAAAGATTGTTCGACTCTCAGTATTAATTATCGATTTTTTTTCGGTTCTCAGACGAAAATTTTTCAAACGTGCCGATGAGTTTTACGATCATTAATAGGCACAGCGAGTAAAAACGATTGAGCGTTGCGAATAAGCCAACTGTCCCGACCAAAGAGAAACGAAAGTGCTCGGTAAAGAATTAACCCCATCGCCGATAACGTTGTAAACGTTTTAGGTCGATAATCTCACGTCGCGTCTTTCGCGAGAGACGGATTGTACATAGAAAAAAAAGTACTTACAATTTATACTTGACCAAGAGGTCAAGTATGGAAAAATGAAAAGTATGGATGTGTATTAAATACGGCTAATTCGGCGGCGGGCGCCTCAAAATATAGCTCGTCTATAAACTTTGCTCCTGCCGAAAGCTGTATACATGTGTGTGCATGTTATAAGTATTATACATAAGTATATATAAATATTTTTTGTAAAACGCTGAAAGTCCGCGACCCGAGCGAAAGCGGAAAGAAATCCGAACAAAACTCTGACCCTCTACACTCGTTGGCATATTATATTTATCCTTCGTGCCATGATTCACTAAACGTAACAACAACATCAAAAAGTAACGTTCTCCCGTGAGTTCCTCTGTAATAGATGAGATTAAGAGATAAAATGACATTTCCTTTTATCGACGATTTTTCTTCGAAATTGAATTTTTTATTAAGGGTCGATCTACCGAATTCACGAAAGGGATAGGATTTATTTTACTTATCGAAGAAAAAAAAATCGTAGGAAAAATTTCATGCGTTTTATTGTTCATAAAGATTATGTGAAAAAATCCACATATCCGAAAGTAACAAATTGTGGAGAAAAAAAATGTATTTTGAAAAAAGTAGCATGATTTTTATTTTTAAATGAAACAAAATATCAAAGCAATGATATTGTGTTTTGATTTTTTTTTAAAGATATTTATATCGATAAAAAACAAGTTTTTTTCGCGAAATCGGTAGTGCCTCCTGAAAATTAAATCTCTCCCTCGGTACTGTGGAGATTTGCATTATTATACGATGAACTGTAAGTTTAATATTAACTGTAATGATGATTATATAATGTGCCTTATCGCCTCCTGTTTGTGTGCGAAAGAGTACAGATTTGCGCGAATTTCTCTGTGCCGCACACTTGCCAAATAGTATTTTTTTTCTCTCGATATTTGGATAGTGTGAATGACACCGAGACACGCTGGTCTTAATCATTGCCGATGATATAAAAGTATTATGATTATCGAACTTACATCTCGACGTTGATGGTAAATGGCACATTTGATTTTCGCTCACAAAACGACGACGATGCGCGCTATCAAACGATCTAGAACTAAAAAAAATGCAAGGAGATGAATCAAGTTTCATCTATAGACCAATACAACTATGTATTTATCTTTTCTGTCTCTTACTTCTTGCATCGTGGGCCGAATCATTGATTGTGCCACATCGGTCAACTATACTGTCTTAAAAAAAAAGAATTTAAAAAATTGTAAATATGAATAATACGTTGAGAATTATTTCACGTACCGTACATCCTGATCGGACACTTCCGAAGTACCGTACTAAAGAATGAATAAAGTTTCCATAAGTAAACAAGAAAATGTTTATTTATTGCACCCAAAATTCCTTAATTGAGTATAGAGTTGATATTTAAAATATTAAGTAAAAAAATGCTTCCTCTTTAAAGAAAAACTCAAAAAAGAATTTAAAACAATGGAAGAACTTTTTTTGTGGTTTTTTGAAAAATTGAAATTGTTTTTTCAACATTGGACCACCCGAAAATTCAGAATTTTCGGAAAAATTTCATGACAGAACCCGAAATGTTTGTTTATATTTTCTTTCATGCAATTTTTTATTCAATTTCTGACAATTCGTAAATATATATATAACAAGAAGAATTTTTGAATATATTTACAAATTATTTCGACGAGAAAGTATAAAAATTTGAAAAAAAAATAAATTAAATATCACAGTATTCAGAAATACTTTTGAAAATATTTTCATACCAAATAATAAACATGGCAGGAATGGGTAATATTCGAATAAAAATGTATTCAGAATACTTTTCCATTTGAATAACTGTTAATAATTCGTAACTAAGACGAATAATACGATTTTTAATCATGAATTAATATAATTTACATTTTGTTATTTAAGAAAAATATAACGCTGATACAATTTTCTTACAATTACTCCTAGTTATTCGGAACGAAATGTATTTTGAATACAGTTTTATTCGAATATAATTGCCCATCCTTGCAACATGGTCTCTGGAAAGGTTTATTAAATATATATATAAGACGCTTTGTTTTAACTTCATCTCCTCTCTTACACTTTATTTAATTAAAATATACAGGTTTAAAAACGTGATCACACATTTGTCGAGTTAGCGTCCGCTTCAGTGGCCCCCGCTATCTATATCAACATCGCAAAGGATCGAATCTCGTACCCGAGACGCGTAATATAATCCTTGCGTTATATATTTGTATCTGCTTTCCTATTCGATCGGCGGATTAACTCGTGTATCTTAAAAAATACTTGGATTCTCGAGCGCTCGTAAAGCGTCTATTTCCTAAGTATACATATATACATATGTGTAAGCAGACATATATACGTAAACTCAATCTAAACGCGCAGTCGTAACTTTTCGCCCGCCTACAATTACTCCACATTTTAATTGTTATTATTTTTTTTCTTTTAATTCATTAAAATTTATACAGAAATAAACGCTATCGAGGTACTCTCGCGAGCAACGAGATACATTATCGCGACACTGTCCTCGCACCTAATATAGTATTTCTTTTTTAATTATTTTCTTTCATTGAGAGCGGCTTTTTCTTCGCGCTTATTATACTTTCACGCGACCCAGCTGGTAACTATCTTGTAGGCACGTGTCGTTATATACTTCCCATTTTATTCGTTTAATAGTAAATCCCGAGTTTCTACTTTTAATATTTCCTCTCGTTTATTTAAGTAAATCTTTTCAGCTCGAGCATGATTCTTGCACCTTAATATTGATGATTCTCGTCCTGTTTATCCCCCCGCACGACAAAATTCTGTCATGACAAATCAGAGTCGCCTAAATTACATATGAGTTTTCAGTGTTTTAGTTTTTGGAATTGACGATCAATGTATAAATCGTAAATAACTCGGTATTGCAATAGAATTTGCAAATATCGTTATTAACTGCAATTTACATTGTCAGCGTGATTCTTGGTCTCGAAAAACTGTCGACGCAAGATAAATATGAATTTAAACGTTGCGTAAACGTTACACTCGCGCCTTTGGACTCTGCTAGGAAAATTTAACAAGCTAAATATGGCTAAACGTGTTTTCCGTGTTAGTTGAAGATTAGAAAAAAAATTAACGTTCTTATTTTTCTGTTACGGTCAGTGGAATACGCTGCGTTCGACGTGGAAGACGTGACGTCCGTGGCCGGAAGATCGGCGCGTTAAGCGCGCACGTTCACAGCCTCTTTTACTCGTAAATCCGAATATATCCGGCGACGGGCGCAGCGTTTTCGGCATTTTCAGTTCCGATTAAAAAACGCACTACCTTAGAAACGCTTTTTAAATTTAAAAAAAAAAGCTTTCGGCTCCAATCTCGTGAAAGGGATGGAAGTAACGCGAATTAACGAGACGAATAGCCGGACGATCCATCGCCAATTGAAATCCGGAAGAATATGAAAAGCACGAGGTAAGAGGATCAAAGAGTCCCGGATAAGACTAATTAGAAACGGCGCGAAGCGTAGGCGGAAGATTTCCGCCGGCCGCAAGAGTTTGGCTCGGCAATAATTAAAACCACGATTTACAAGTTTTAATTCCTTCAAAAAAATCCATCGTTTCGTTATTCTCGCAATATTTAGAAACAATCAGTTGAGGTATTTTTGCGATATTTCTATAATCTCAATAATTAAAAGCTATTGAAAAGAAAGTAAAGAAATTGAGCTATTTGTCATAGTCGGTTAAAATATAAATGAAATTCACGACATTCAATGTACATCTAAATGGAGTTTAAAAAAAAATCAGGGTGAAGAAGGTTTTCAAAGTATTGCGAAAAATATAGTAGAAACGATGTTTCTTTTTTAATTCGTCAGACTCGAAAAAAATGATTTGAAAAACTTGATAGACACCGATTCAGAACACGTAGAATCGCGAGAAGGAAATATTCCTCTTGGACGTCAATTGCGGCTGGAGGAATTAGTGACTTCACTTTCCGAGTCGTTTTAGCCTCGATCTGGTGCCGAGTGCCGATCGTGCGCTTGGATTGTACGGCGATTTCACGCGTTTCGTGATGCCAGATCCCGAGGATCCTGTGCTGGAGGGTGTGGAGCTCGTGCCGTTGCTTCCCGGGTTCTGTTTCTGCATTTTACTCGTCGAGAGGTTGGACGACGACGATAATTTGCTGACTTTACCGGCGAGTTTCAATTTCGCCGGTAAAGAAAGTCTGTTTTGCTTGACGACTCCGTATTGATGGGCAATTTGTGCAGGTACAGTATGTCCGGTGATGTCGACATTACGAGAGCGCAAAGTTTTAACGGGCGTCGCAGCAAGAGTATCGGATCTGAGCCAGCGTTGAAGATTCGGTGCGGGAGACGAATCCGTCGCTCCGATAACTCCTCCAACGGTGCGATTTAGCCTCGCGCGATCTCGATGCGCCGATTTACTTTGATCCCAATCTCTGAGAGCAAAACTGCCTCTAAGCTGAATGCGACTCGAGCCATTTATCGATGGCCTGCGAATCGTCTTAACGGGTGTCGCTTTTTTCTCGAGGCTTCGTCTTTGGAAGGAATTCGGCGAAGGTAATTTTTCCTGTACATTTCCGGAGCAACCGCTGGTCGTACTGCTGCACGATCGTGAATTACTTTCGCTTCGTTGTCTCGCCGAGGCGCCGGATTCATCGGGCCACCGAAGTCTGCTGTGTTGTTGCTGTTTTTCCTGATTCGCGGGATCGTTTTCGTCTATAGGACCTGGACGATCTTCCGAACGAGTTCGTCGCTTTGCAATAGGTTCCTGACTTCCGCAATTCGCCTCTTCCGCCGGTTCTGACGTCGAACTGTGTCTGCGTTTCGAACCTACTATCGTCGTTCTGTTTCCCTTCGCCGGAATTTCGTTACTCCGCGAATTGATGGTTTCTATGGTGCGATGCTCACGGGATATTCCGAGATACGATATTTCGCGCTTCGTTCTCGATCCCACTCCACTAAAATACGACTTCTGACGTTCTACGAGACAAGATGTTGTGTTTACGCTCTGACGACGTCTAACGGTTCTGGAATCTAAATGAGATACCAGAGAGCCACCCTGGGATTGTCTGCGACGCGGAACGCTTGGGAGATCTACCGCAGCTTGAGAATCTTGTTGATTGGCATTACGTTCGGATGCGAGAGGAGGAACGGCACCAAACGCACTTCCGGTGCGTCGTAACCTCGGTCGGCTTTTGAATTCTTCGTAGGAACCGCAAAAAGCGTTTTGACGAATGAGACCCGTTGGATTTTCCGGTGGAGTTTCGGTGTTTAAGGAATATTTCATTGGCGACGGAGTTTCGCCGAGAATCGTGGTTAAATCTGGCGTTATGTCTCGAGACATTTTCAAGCAACTGTCTACTTCGGGTTCTTCGGTTTCTTTCGCGGATTTTTCTTCAACTGGAAGTTCGGATGGCGGAACGATTTCGTCGTTTTCTTCTGCGAGCCTCTTTTCGATCGCCTCGACGAAAGCGTCACTCGAGGATATTTCCGCGACTTGTATACTTTCGCGACTCGTTGATGCCACGGCCTCTACTTGAGGTATTTCGTCTGTCGTTTTGGTGTCGTCGTTGGTGAAAACGGGGTCAATCTTCGTCTGAGGAATTGGCGGCGGCTCGTGAAGCGGCTCCGAAGTGTCTGGATTTTTGGGACTCGGGATATCGTCGACAATTGGTGAGACTGACGGCCTCGAAATTGGTTCACTCGAGATTGGTTCAGCTGGTGCAGTCGGTGCGTATGGACAGACGGGCGGTGTAGTCGGTACGACACTCTTAGGTGATGACATTCGCTCGTTTTTGCGACTCATTAGAACCTTTTAGGTGAGAAAGAAAAACAATGACTAATTAATTAAAGTAGATTTTTTTTTCTACCTTATTTTAACCCTTTAACTGCCGTAATTTAAAGCCAAAAATTGTGGAAAATTCACTTGACTTTACATTTTTATTTAACGAAGGAAAAACGCATTTACAATTCGAAAATTAAAAAGTGATATTTTATAAATTACTTTTTTCACGATTTTCATTCACAAAAGTGTCAGATATTTAAGATTATCTGTCAGATCGTCATAAGTACGAGTGAGATAGCCACGGTTAACTTTTTGCATAAAAAGTGAAAAGTACTGACTGTAGATTTCTTAGATGCAGTCAATATTTGTCTTTTTTTTGCCAAAAGATAAATTGTGGCCAAGAAAAACGATTTACAGTTTCTGTTACCGATCGAGCAGTAGCACATTATCTAGAAATTTTATTCAGCAAGTGCTTTGCCGTTAAAGGGTTAATTAATTAATACAAAAAATAAAATATCAATATTTTTCATTCCAATCCTTATTTTTTATAACTATTATTACTAATTTTTTATTTAAATTTATTTACTAGTCGATTTTTCGACAGACACGAGTGCCTTTTTGTAAGTACATTCCGTATATTCGAGATATTTCTTTTAGATGCAAAAAAAAGTAAAATCTTTTGGTAAATAAAGTTGAACGATTGTTAACTGAATTTTTGTAAAGATCAAAATAAAAGCTCACCTCGCTACGAGACGGTCCAGGTGGATCTAACATGAGGGTAACGACGCTGGTATTGTCGGCACGTAATCTCGTTGAGGACCACCTTTCAAGAGCTCGATCTACCAGACTTTTGGAAGGATTTATCCACATCTGAATGTCGGTTTGCTGAGGAATTCATAAATCATTATTTTCAAGGTCGACCGCGATCGCTAAATGGTAATCGGAAGCAGAGTTGTAAATCCCCATTAATTCATGAGATGTAGTTTACAATACAATTTGTTTTGTAATTATGATTTCATAATAATAATACGTAGTGATTATAAAATAGAGTGTAAACATTTGAATAGCTGAAAAAAATACTAATTTTCGCTTTAATATTGCAAGAAATAGTGGAAAAAATGGAAGAAATAAGTAATGCGGTACTTATTTTTTTCCATTTTTTCAAAAGGATTACCGTGAATTTTTATTGAAAAATAATAATTTTTGCAGCCATTCCAAAGTTTAATCATCGTATTACAATCGCTACATGTTATTATTATAAAATCATAATTATAGAGCTGATCGTATCATCATCATTATTTCTACAAGTATTAGGCATTTACAACTTTGATCGGAACGCAAAAAAAAAAATTGAGTTGGCCACACGGAGAGAAAACTTTTGTTGCATCAACAAATTAGTTTCTAATATAGTGACAGCAAAGCCTTATTTCTTAGCTTAACAAAAATTATTTGCTAGACCAGCAAAAAGATTTGCTAGGCTAGCAAAATTATTTGTCAGGCCAGGAAATACATTTTCTAGGCCAATAAATAAAGTTTGCTGTCACTATGCTAGCAAATAAATTTTCTCCGTGCATAATTTTGAAATATATTTCTTACCCCGTTGCCCGTTTGTTGTGATGCTATTAGATGCTTTTCGTTATGCCTTTCAGCAGCCTGAACTATAGCTACCGCAGCCTGTGGTGTCAGCATATTCCACAAACCGTCGGTTCCGAATATCAGGCAACGGTGCGATTTTACATCCACCGTAACGACTTTAACGTCCGGTTCTGGTGACACGACAAATGTGTCTAGCTCTGAATTGTAACTCCACAGATCACCTGCAACATTTTAAATATATTTATCATTAAAAACTGTGCATTAATTGTCTTTTATACGAATTTCTTGCCATTCCTTAATTTAATTCAATTCATCATGTATTGGTCAATAAATTCAATAAGAATTTCAAGCAAGTGGATTATTATCGTATAACAATCCAGATGAATATAACGATATTAAAAATACTAAAATCACTTATTAGAAATAATAGTAATGTCAATAAGTTATACATAAAATAGCTTTAAAATCAACAGTTTGAAGGATTTTCATGAAACTTTTTTAAAAATAAAATTGTGTACTAAATTTCAGTGAAACTTGTTATGCGTAATATCCAACATTTATCCACAATTGCCGACATTTTTACCATTTCACAAAATTAAAAATGCATAAAAGGAGAAAATCATCAAGAAATCATTTGTTCTAAAAAATAATTAATATCACAAAAATAAATTAACTCTCCTGGAAATTCGTTAAAACATATATATGCATTTACCCAATTTATTCAAATATTTATATTCTTATTATTACTATTTAAAATCAATCTTCTTAATATTTCCAATATGATTGATGTAAAGAAAATTTCACTTGTTACAAATTATTTGAATTGATATAATTGAACTTTTGAATAGCAATATATACTTGAATATGTCCTGAGAGTATTTTGTTCTAGAAAATAAATGATAAAATAAAATAATAACTCACCCAATGATCTAGCGACTGCCAAAAATGGAATTTCATCGATATGAGTAGATCTTCGTACAGGACCTTTGTGCCCTATCCTGGGTCTATTCCATACGACTCTGGGTACTCCAGACTTGCTAACGACTTTTCCCCCAGACTCCTGAATCCTCATCATTTCCGGTCCAGATTCCGGTTTATGATCCTTAGTAAGAGCTTTGGCTTTCCACTGTGGATCGCCTTCTTCCTGATAACCCAATATGATACCAGAATCTCCGACATGGCCAATGTAGATTTTTCCCTTGCGAATAAACGCGACACTGGCGGTAGTTCCAGCGGTCGACGGTAATCCCGAAGCGGTTCTCGGCCATTTTTCTGATAAAACAACACAAAATCAATTATCCGTCAAACGCGATAACTCATACAAAGTCCAGATGGTAAATTTCGACGAACTTATCTTAAAAAAAAAAACCATTATTACCAATTACGAAAAATTCACTCACAACACGATAATCACATTTTCACCTCTAAACAAACAATTCAAAAGGAATTTCAAGTTTGCGAAAAACAGGTAAAAACCCGATATATTTGAGGTTAGATACGATAGTTACATAACCTAAATCGTATGCCGATGGTGGAACGTCGAATGGTGGGGGGAAAATACGCGGGAGGGTCACTGATTCACTTCAGCAGCATCAGTTTACGACTTATACTCTGCGGTGCTCTCAAGTATAGCCAAAAGAAGATCTCACATACTTTCATCTCGTTAGAGGCACAAAAAAAAATCGAAAGATTTTTATACAAGAGGAAAAAAAAATAAACTCACCAAGCTCGCGCCACATAGCATAGTGCGTATTAACGTAACCGTCTCTGATGGCCCGAAGGACGTCCTCGTCCTTGTCGCTCCAAAAGTTTCGTTGTTTAACAATAATATCCATAAGATGTTCCTTAGCGAAAGTGGCAGCTTCGCCGCCTCCGTGACCGTCAAAAATGCCGAAAAAAGCGTATTCAAGATCCTTGTCGTCGGAGGTTTGTTGGTAGGCCACGCTGAACATGTCCTCCATGTACTTTCGACCGCCCTGATTACAGTGTCCGGTAACCCGGAGGTTTACCTTGATGCTCAACGGCATTGTCGGACCCTGAGAGTCTCGACGAGGTCGAGCACGACGACAACAATAACGACGTCGATGCAACGTTGTGTTTTTTTCTCCCTCTTTTTTTTTTTCAACACTTCTGTACGTTATAATCACCACAAAACTCGCGAAAAACACTCGATCGCGCTGCGGCAACGGCAGCAGCGCGATTCTCCGTTCACTTGGTACAGAATAACGTTTGCCGTTGCCTCTCGGCAAGTTATAGCTTGGTTGGCTCTCGGAAAGCGGAAGCCTACCATTTACCGCTGTACGTACTAACAGTTCGCAACAGCAGCAGCATCAAACTCTACCGTGCGACTCGAGAGCCTGGCACACTCACACTACTCACCAACGCGCTTCCCCGATGATGGCTTCGTATTTCTCGATCGTTGGTGGGGCGAAAACCGGGTCTCCTCCCTTGCGTCACTTCTCCTCAACTTCTCGACATCGCATTTTGTCTCGCTCATTCACGGCCAGTATTCTTGTCTTACAATTATCTTTCTCACTTTGATATTCGCAGCAGTAGGTTCTCGAGGCTCACGACTATGTGTATTAGACGGCGCTGCAATGCTTCGGCAACATTCGGCAATGGCCAGTGATGGAAACAAGCCGCGCTCGTTCTGTCCTGTCTGCTGTACATTTGACAAAGGCTCCGCCCTCTCTCTGTTCTCTCTCTCTTTCCGTCTCGCGCGGGGAGAATCAGCTCGGCATATTGCCGCGTAGCTTACGTATTTTCTGTCTCTTTTTCGCGGATGTATTCTCGGGTTTCCTCTCTTTTTCTCTCTCTCTCTTACTCTTTTTCTCCGACGTATTTCTCACGTTCCCTCTCTTTCCTCTCTCTTACTCTTTTTCTCCTACGTGTTACCCGTGTTTGTTCTCTTTCTCTCTCTGTCTATTTCTCCTACTTATCTCGCATTCCCTCTCTTATTCTCCTGCGTATTATCGTGTTTCTTCTCTCTTGCTCTCTCGTTCCTTCTCATTTTCTCCTACGTATTATCGTGAGTCTTCTCTCTCTGTCTGTTGCGAATGATGAGCTGCGGAAAACTTTTACCCTCTCTACGACTGCGAAGGCTCTGAATTCCCCTTTGTGCGTCTCTACTCCCTAGCCCACAATTCTGACGATCGCTTGTCGCTCGCTTCGTTGTCAGACCCAGACGGTGTAGACCTCGGCTCGCTGCCTCGGCTATTCGTGCCGCGCAACTTGACGCACGCAGTGTGCATCGTTGCCACGTTTTGAATTTAATCCCACCTAAAAGACAATCCCTCGTGGCGTGGTTTTTGTGTATCGGGAGAGAGGAGACCAATCTCGAATATCGAAGAGACACCGCGGTTCGATTCGAATCCCTCGCCAGATCGATCCTACCCTCCTTTCATAATGCACACAGGCGCACTGGCTTAATGTTTGAAGAGTATCATCGCATGTTTCTGAAGAAAGTCTCAGTGGGAGTCGTAATAAATTTGATTGGTAGAGGTGGTTATTGTTGATTGTAAGAAAACATTCGGAGGCTTACGAATTAATAAAAACGAATTGCGGAAGGGGTAATTATGTTTCGTTGCTTGTGTTGGGCTCGACAAAAGATCTTGGTCGTTGGAAAATCTTGGGAATGATTTACTGAGTCAAAAACCTATTTATGGACGACATAGATGGGCAATTGTTTGGAAAACAATGAATGAGACTGTACTGTTATTATTTTTTATGAGCCGCGAGTGTCGCGCGATCGTCAAGTTTCCGAACATAAAAAAAAATAGAGCTTAGGTATTCGTTTTTCGAAGAACATCAAGAGGCGCGGTGCACGTGTCTGTAGTTCGGAACATAAGGATGCGGCGGCTACGATGAAAACTGGCAACGTTGCCTTCACCGTTCGAAATAGCACAGGCCAACATACATACATACAACTTTCGCCGCGCATCGAACACAAAACGGTATTAAAATCATACTGGTTTGTGGCGCGTATTTTTTTATGTTTTTCAGCTTGTATACGAAAAAAAAGCGTCATTTTTGAGATAAAACAAATTTATTCGGTTTTCCCTTTAGAGCATTAAATTTGGTAGCAGCTGGAAACGCGATTGCTTATTATTGTTTTGAGTTCGAAGCGATACGTGTCTCGGGTTGCATCATTACTCGACAAGATGGCAGCCGTGACGAATTTTTCCTCTGTACAAACATGCCGATCGATTTCTGCGCCAAGATATGAAAACGTCGTGTTTATCGGATAGAAAACGATGATACGATTAAAATACTGGAATTGTGACAAAATGAAAAAAAAAATAAAAATGAAATATAAGGAAACTGCAGTATTGCCGAGTAATGTATAAGCGATTCGCGAGTTGGTCGACGTGACGAACTGCACAATGCTTTAGGCATTTCTCATTCTCAGCCGACACGTCTGTGCACGTTTAGACTCGTCGAGTACAGTCTAGCTGACGCATCGACATCGCATCCCACTTCGCTCTATGGTAAATGGCTGCATGGACGACGATCGACCAACTGTGGATAGTACGAGGGGATGGTTAAAAAATATTCACGAACCGCATGAAAATTAATCTTATCTATTCGTATTTAAAGTTCGAATGACACGCGATACGCTTTACGCGGAATTCGGGTTATGTACGCATCTAAAAATTACGTGCAAAAATAAAACATGCAAACGTATGGAAAATTTATAATCGACCAACATTCACGAGGGCAAGTTAGACGCTGGCGACATCTGTCGAATTCACGGCGATATGTAGCTACGTTATCTTGAGAACAATATTGTTATACATTTGTACATCATGGAAAACTTAATTACCGTCGAGAGGATTATTTGGACACGTATATGATGTGTGCAAGAGTTTGTCTACAGATGGTGCACCTCCTAATCGCCCAGCAGCACTATTTAATGTAACAGGAAAGACTGAGCTTAGTGGGAATCACTTTTTCCGAAAGCTCATGTCTTTTTTTTTCTATCTCAATAAAAAAAATAAAATAAAAAAAAGCACAATTTAATAAGTTATTTAACAATGGCCTAAGCGGGTACCAAATGTCGTTTTGGAAATTATCCATAAGTTGGATAATTTCTAAATCATGTGCGTAAGTTTTTTTTTTTTTAAGACGGTTGTTAACTTATGGATAACTTCCAAAGCGACATTTGGTATTTGTTTAGGCGACTTTTGGATAACTTCTTGAATTGTGTTGCTTGGGCGTAAGCTGCAAATGACTATTTTTATTTTTTTTTACAACGTACTTTATAGAATGCTTTCCAAATCGATAGACTTGGTTAACATATTATACTGAAAAATTCTGAACAGTCCGTGATTTTTAATATTTATCGGAATTTTGTTCTGTCATTTGTTCATTAGATATTTGAGAATAATTTGGTCGCTTGTAAATTCAGTTGTCACCATCTGTTAATTAGATAAAAGGAATTGTTACAACAAGGATTTTTCAAGAAATAATTATGATACTAACTGGGTTTGCGTTGAGTAGGAACGTGTTATACATCAACTTACTGGCTAAAAAATAAGACGCATCGTCGATAGTATCAGAGATTGCATTTTTCAACAGTTGAATGCAGTTTTTCAAACATTATAAATAAACTAAGGCTTAATGTGGCTTGAGCGCTCGCAAAACCTCGGTTAAATATTCCAAATCTATTTTTTTTACATTTCTATCGTCAACTTAATACTTCTCGCCTAAAATTCTATGGCCAACTTGATACCAATTGTTTAAAATTCCATGGCCAATTTGAAACCACTCGCTCAAAATTCGATGGCCAACTTGATACCTCTCGGGAATCTCTTCTTTATCCCCCGAGAAGCTCTCCTGTATCCCACCGAAACCCCTTCACTATTCCACGGGAACCCCTTCCCTATCCCACGGGAACCTCTTCCCTATCCCACCGAAACCCCTTCCTTATACTACGGGAACCCCTTCCCTATCCCACGGGAACCCCTTCCCAAACCCACGGGAACACCCCATCCTATCCCTCGGGAACCCCCCACCCTATCCCTCGGGAACCCGTCCGCTATCCCTCGAGAATCCCTCCTTTATCCCTCGGAAACCCCTCCTCTATCCGCTGGGAACCCCTTCCCTATCCCACCGGAACCTCCTCCCTATCCCTCGGGATCCCCTCCGCTATCCCTAGGGAACCCCCACTCTATTCTCTGAGAACCCATCTATCCCTCAGGAATCCCTCCTTTATCCCTCGGAAACCCCTCCTCTATCCCCTGGGAACCCCTTCCCTATCCCACCGGAACCCCCTCCCTATCCCTTAGGAACAGGTGTTTTACAGTCAATTATTCCAAATCCCTCGATTCTTGACACGGAGGCAGTGTCTGCGGCGAAATCTTCATATAATATAGAGGGATATTGTAAATTGGAATGAAATTGCAATTCAAATATCCCGCTCAATGTGTCGCTCGAAGCGCCATAAAAATGTACAAAGCCATTGCAACACCATCTATCGGCGATAATGGTTACTACGATTAATTCTGGTTGCTCCAAACGCTGTTTGATGGCGCCAGCTTTACAGCTTTGTGTCAAATGATTTCACCTTACCGTGTCGTCTATTTCTCTCAGATTCTGTAAGTAGGAGAAAGATACTTCAATGATCCCGAAGCAAATCTGTCCACCACCGATGAGTTTTTTTTATAAAAGGCGAGAATGGATAAATGCACAATTTTAAGACGCTGTCAACTGATGTCGCATTTCATTTGGGAAATCAATCGTGGCTGAGAAGAATGCTTTGTAGTTTTTGTTACCATAAGATCATTGCTCAGTCGGTAACAAGTCTTACCGACAGATCAATGTTCAGACGGTAACAAGTCTTACCGACAGATCAATGTTCAGATGGTAACTAGTTTTACCGACAGAGCGCTGTTCAGTCGGTAACTTAAACGAGTTACCGACCGAGTAAATCATCGTAGCGTCGTGGGGGAATTCCGAAACAAATGAATTATTTACTGAAATATCGTTTATTCAGCCTGAACTCATTGAAATTCCTTCACTTATTAACAAGGCCAATACATTAGTTTTTCGTTGAAACATGTAATTTCGGGGATAAAGACTCCAATGTTACGTGCCGGTATATCAATGGGTTTTTACAAACTGCTTTCACAAGAGCAGAGTGGCGCAGTGGAAGCGTGCTGGGCCCATAACCCAGAGGTCCGTGGATCGAAACCACGCTCTGCTATGCGTTAAAGGTGTCACATGACATTCTTTGGCAATTCTTTTTTTTTTTTTTTTTTAATTAAAAATATGCAGTTGCAAAATGAATAGGTACTTCCTAATTTACAATTTTCAAATTATTTTTTAATAAATTGTTTTTTCTTTCATTCTTAATTTACCACATAAAATATTACATTTAGTTTGTATGTAATTGGAATTCACATCCCGTTGAACTCCAATAAATTGAATAAATTAAATCACGACAAATATGGATTTGGTAATATTTTATTCGTTGACCTAAAATTGTTACATTCACTAGAGTTGCTGCGCGGAAAGGTAAAAAAATAACGGTATCAGCTCTACCAGGTCTTCACCAGGTTTATCTTAAATGAACAATTGGTCATGATCCAACCGGGCCACATTACATAACAAAAAATAATAATTACATCGATGACATTGTACTTTTGCATTGAATTGCGCGGGTGGCAAAAAAAGATCGCCCAACGTGGGGCTCGAACCCACGACCCTGAGATTAAGAGTCTCATGCTCTACCGACTGAGCTAGCCGGGCACTTGGGGGGGCAAATAATTTTGTCTATGATTGCCGAAAAATGAATCAAACTGCTGTAAGACACAAAAGAAGAACGCCCAACGTGGGGCTCGAACCCACGACCCTGAGATTAAGAGTCTCATGCTCTACCGACTGAGCTAGCCGGGCTAATTGGGGTGGCGAGGAATAATGTCTATGATTTTTTTGGAAAAATCATTCAATTGGGGTGGCGAAGATTTTACTCGAAAATTGATTTTGAAAAAAAATCATTTATCTGCATAAGTTGCAAAACAAGATCGCCCAACGTGAGTCAAACCTACAAGCTTGAGATTAAGTCTCCAAAGACTGAGCTAACCGGGCTAATTAGAGTGGCAAAGAATTTTGTCTATGATTTGTCTATGATTTTGAGAAAAATCATTTATCTGCGTAAGTTGCAAAGGAAGATCACCCAATGTGGGTCGAACCTACAAGTTTGAGATTAAGAGTCTTTAACGACTGAACTAACCGGGCTAATTGGAGTGGCAAAGAATTTTGTCTACGATTTGTCTATGATTATCTGCGTAAGTTGCAAAGGAAAATCGCCCAACGTGGATCGAACCTACAAGCTTGAGATTAAGAGTCTGTAACGACTGAGCTAACCGGGTTAATTAGAGTGACAAAGAATTTTGTCTATGATTTGTCTATGATTTTGAGAAAAATCATTTATCTGCGTAAGTTGCAAAGGAAGATCGCCCAATGTGGGTCGAACCTACAAGTTTGAGATTAAGAGTCTTTAACGACTGAACTAACCGGGCTAATTGGAGTGGCAAAGAATTTTGTCTACGATTTGTCTATGATTATCTGCGTAAGTTGCAAAGGAAGATCGCCCAACGTGGATCGAACCTACAAGCTTGAGATTAAGAGTCTGTAACGATTGAGCTAACCGGGTTAATTAGAGTGACAAAGAATTTTGTTTATGATTTGTCTATGATTTTGTAAAAAATCATCTAATTCCGTAAGTCGCAAAAGAAGAACGCCCAACGTGGGGCTCGAACCCACGACCCTGAGATTAAGAGTCTCATGCTCTACCGACTGAGCTAGCCGGGCTAATTGGGGTGGGAAAGAGGTGTGTCTATGATTTGTCTATGATTTTGGAAAAAAATCATTTTACTCCAAAAGTCACAAAAGAAGATCGCCCAACGTGGGGCTCGAACCCACGACCCTGAGATTAAGAGTCTCATGCTCTACCGACTGAGCTAGCCGGGCACTTGGGGGGGCAAATAATTCTGTCTATGATTCCCGAAAAATCAATGAAACTGCTTGAGTCTAAAATGAAAATCGCCCAACGTGGGGCTCGAACCCACGACCCTGAGATTAAGAGTCTCATGCTCTACCGACTGAGCTAGCCGGGCACTTGCTGACGGCTACAATGAAATCGATGACCACATATCAGTACCAAAATGTGGATAGATCATTAATCGTCGACCAATGTTAATTAACTAATTCGATATAATTTGAACATTTTGGTGTTACGTAACTCGCTAAATAAATTAACTTACAATAATAGATTAAAATCGTGCAGATCAATGCACATGTTTATTTTTAGTTCTCAAACGTAGAATGTCATAACAACAATAAAGCTAAGTGCCAATAACTTCTCGGAATGAAAGCTAGCAAAGTCGGTAGTTCCGCCCGTAGATTTCTGTGCCTCACTTTTCTCCTCTTTCAACCAGTTCTTCACTACATCTTTGCCATTGTGAGGACAATTATAATTAGTGTAATTAATACCGCGGACCATAAGATACTCTTGAAGTTCCTCCCAGCATCTCCACGAGAGATGGCGATTGTTCCTACCGAATTCAACTGTAGCTAAGCGCGGTATACCTGTTAAGCAACTCGTGTATATGCAGCGAAAAGCATTGCCCTCAAAGTTTAGATACTCGAGCCTATTGAGTCCGACGAAAGAATCTATTTCGATATCGGACAAGTCATTGTCGCTTAAATCGATCCAAACTATACTCCTCGTGTCACTGAACCAGCCTTTTCTAACAGTGGTAAATCGATTGTGTCGTAGAGTCAGTCTTTCGAGCTTAGTAAGACCTGCGAAAGCCCGACGATCTATTTCGGTCAGAGTACAATTGATCATTACGAGATCAGTAAGATTTTCAAATCTATTGAAAATCATAGCCGGTAAATTTGGTATGTAACTGTCTCTTATCTCTATTTTTGTAACGTAACTCGGGATATGTTGAAGTACTAAGATATCACCGTGGGCGCAATTGTACCACGGTCCTCCATCGATATCGTTGTGACTTCTGACGCAAGTCCCAGTCGGCGGTCCAGATGGCATTGTTGGCGTAACGGCAGTGGTTTGGGGAGGATAAGTGCTCGGCGGAGAAGCCGTCGTTACTGGCCATGTCGGTGGAACAGGCCGTGTTGGGCTGTGGAAACAGTAAATCGTTTTAGTAAAACGTAGCTGAAAGAGTAAAGAGATTGGAAGAGCTTTGCTTGCACGGGGCTATAATTATTATGGCCACTGCAAAGTGCATTAAAAATACCCTGACTTTCGCTAAGCAAATCATTTTACCTCTTATTGGAACAAATAACGCTGAGTATTAACTAACGGAGCGGCGAATTTCTGGCTATAAGTTCATCCTTACTGGTGGTCATTATGTATTATTACTTCAAAATCTGCTACATTGAAAAAAAATGTCATTGATTCAATAAATCCATCGTTTGCGGGCTGCCAAAAACAAGCGTTATCAACTTAATTTGAATTCTAATTCCTCCAATTCCATACGAGATCGAAACAATAACTCTAATATAAGGGAAATAATTTATTTCGCTTATTTATTATACAATAAACAAATAATATAAGCGAAATAATTTATTTCGCTTATATTAAAGTTATTGTTTCAATCTCGTATGGAATTATAATTCAAATTAAGTTAATAGCGCTTGTTTTTGGCAGCCCGCAGACGATGAATTTATTGAATCAATGACATTTTTTTTCAGTGTATAATAAGTCGCGGATAAGGTTTGAATATTTGGTAGTAAGTACGACCTGAAGTTGAAGTTAAATCTTAATTTTGAGATCAAAACTTGCGACCAAAAATTCGACACTATGAAACATTATCAAAAAATTCTATAGGCTATCAATTTCCTATCATCGTCATAGTCACTTTCATTACAGTTCTGTAAAATGGACGTCCCAATTAGTATCCAAATAAGAAAAATACATCATACTAACTGTGTAAGATTAGTTGTCTAAATTAAATGTCTAATTATAACATGTCAAAATAGCACATACAGTAACAACACGACCAAAAATAACGTAAAGAACCTTAAAACCTAAAGAAAAATGTTGACGTGTGATATTAATGACTGAGACATTTTCGGGCTGTGGTGTTCTAACGTGTGATATTATTGACTGAGATATTTTGATGTGATATTATTTACTGTAATATCACAGACATGTGATATTTAGACGTGATACCGGTCGAGTGATGGGGGAAAGATTAATTTAGCTGTTGATCTAGTGGTGGGGGAAACATTAATTTAGCTGGTGGTCGAGTGGTGGGGGAATTTCCAATTGGCCATTGGTCGAGTGGTGGGAAATTACCAATTAGTTGTTGATCGGGCCGTGGGAGAAATTTCGAATTAGTTGTTGGTCGAATGGTGGGGGAAATTTCTAATTAGTTGTTGGTCGAATGGTGGGGGAAATTTCTAATTAGTTGTTGGTCGAGTGGTGGGGGGAAATTCCAATTAGTTGTTAGGCGAGTAGTGGGGGGAAATTCCAATTAGTAGTTGGTCCAGTGGTGAGGGAAATATTCAGTTAACTGTTAGTCGAGTGGCGGGGGAATTTTCAATTAGTTGTTGGTCGAGTGGTGGGGGTAATTCCAATTAGTTGTTAGTCGAGTGGTGGAGGGAAATTCCAATTAGTTGTTAAGCGAGTGGTGGGGGGAAATTCCAATTAGTCGTTGGTCCAGTGGTGGGGGAAATATTTAGTTAACTGTTAGTCGAGTGGTGAGGGAATTTTCAATTAGTTGTTGGTCGAGTGGTGGGGGAATTTCCAATTAGTTGTTGGTCGAGTGGTGGGGGGATTTCCAATTAGTTGTTGGTCGAGTGGTGGGGGAAATTGCAATTAGTTGTTGGTCGAGTGCTAGGGGAAAATTCCAATTAGCAGTTGGTCCAGTGGTAGGGGAAATTTTCAGTTAACTGTCAGTTAAGTGGTGGGGGAATTTCCAATTAGCTGTTGGTCGGGTGGTGGGGGATTTTTCAATTAATTGTTAGTCGAGGGGCAGGGAAAATTTTCAATTAGCTATTGGTCGAGTGGTGGGAGAAAATTCTAATTAGCAGTTGATGGAGTAGGGGTGAATTGTCCAATTAGCTGTTGGTCGAGAGGTGGAGAAAATTATATGTACATTGATCCGTTAACAGCAGGGGGACATGTCCACTAATAGGGATATTCACCCTACATGTTTAGTATTGTATTTTAATCGTTAGTCAAATAGTGAGGTAGTTCGTCCGGAGGGGGAAAACTCTATCTCACAGCGCAGTACGGGGCGAGCAATGCACGAGAGAGTAGCCACGGTCATTTTACTGCAAATAGCGGCGAAAGCTTTAGTTTTTTTTCAACATGAACTAGGTAGACGATCAATTATTGAAAAATTATATTTTAATTCAGTTTACTGCCTTTTTCTCGCTTCATGGCAGAGATTTCCGGAATTTATCCATACGCCATAAGAACGCATGTTAAAAGAGTCTTATGAAATATAAAAATGTTATACGTAAATAATGAAGATTAAAATTTGGAGCAAATTCAGTCATATATCTGCAGTAGTACAGAATGTGATGAAAATTTAGTTCATTCTGTACATTTTACTTTTCCTGAGGCCCTGACGAATCCTGACGAATTTTTAAATAATTCTTTGTATCCTGAACCATAAAAGCTTTGAAGAATGCATAACTAAACCAATAAATTGTTTACAATTACCTGGTTGGATGTGGTTCGCCAGGATCATAATCACATCCCCAGCCACCCTCGTTGCTCGTCAGGATCTCGTTAGGATTGCAATTGCATCTGATTCGTTTTTCCTTCATGATTTCAATGAGTTTTCTGGCGCATAAACACGTCCACGGATTTCCTGTGACCTCCAATTCACGGAGATTCGAGAGAGCTTCGATATGCTCGGAACTGATGCAATTCATCTTATTGTCGGATACATCCAGTTTTGTAATATGTGGCAGTCTGTCGAACACGCCATTTTCGATTCTCATTATTCTGTTTCGCGAAAGATCGAGTATCCGCAGATTAGTCATCTGTTCGAACCACGTAGATTCTACGACCTCGAGATAGTTTCCACGAATAACGAGCGTATGGAGCGACCACAGACCATAAAACGCGCAACTCTCTATCCTCTGAATTGAACACTCGCGAAATTCGAGATGTCTCAGATGATGTCCGAATTTGCTGAAAGCATCATTGTAAATCTCGGATATTACCGAATTAGAGAATTTTATAATCTCGACATTGGCGGGAATATCGGCAAGATCGGATATCGACGCTCTCGTGCAGATGCAACTTATCGGTTGATCTGGTCTATTGATAATACGGCAGCCTCTTGCACGCGGTGGCCTTGTCGTTGGAGTATATATTATTCTTGGGGTAGTAGTTGTCGGTGGCAATGGTGGTGGCCAATTTGGTGGTGGTGTTGGTCTTTGAACAGGTGGCCAATGGGTTTTCGAAGCCCAGCTCCAACGTATTATTCCCTTCCTAGTTGAGTTCCATGTAAACTAATAAACAAGGGGAAATCTATTACTATAAAATATAAAATCATATTTCAGTACAGAAACTTGTAATTTTTAAACCCACTGAGAATTGTATTTTTTTTTTAAATTAAGAACCAGGAAAGGTCGTTTGTCAATGGTAAAAAAAATAATTTATTTACAATTTTTTTCTATATTTCTTTAATAAGTCTAATTAGTGATCACTTTAGTTTTTATTTGAGCAGCATGTCCTTAGAAATACAAAGTTATTACAAGTTATTGATGTTGTAATATTTGAGATTGACTAAATATAAATTTTGCTTATCAATCTTGTTCTATTGCTTAGAACAAGATTGACAAACAAGGGGAAATCTATTATTATAGGATACAAAATTGTATTCACTTGCAGAAACTTGTAATTTTTAAACCCACTGATGATTGTATTAAATGAAAAATTAAGAACCAAAAAAGGTCATGTGTCAAATATTTTTGTAATATTTTAGTTTTGAAAGTCGTTATATATCTCCTTAATAAGTCTTATTTGCTATCAGTTTAGTTTAGCAGGATATGCTGAGAATTACAAAGTTATTTGAAGTTATTGACATTGTAATCTTTGAGATTCACTGAATATAAATTTTGATAATTTCCTATGCGATAGTGACAATCTATTGTGTTAACACCAAGGAAATGTCTGCATGAACTATAAACAGTGTTTTATTTTTTAACTGTGTATGCTACAAAGAAATGTTGGTAAACTCGTACAGCATATTTATTAAAAAAGTTACTATTTTTTCAGTATATTTTAAAAAATCTGTCACTATTAATGTTTTTTTAGATTTCAGAATCATGGTATAATATAATTTGTCCTTTACTACCACTGTTAATTTATTTATTAAACATTGCATGAATAATTATAAAAATATATCATTAATTTGATGAGTGTAAAATACCAGATACTTTAGGAGAGCTAAAAAATAGGAAATAAAATTTGACAGCCATTGCACATATTAATTCTTGCAACTTTGTAAATACAGAAAAAAAATAATACCTGCATTTTATGATAATAATTTTTATAAATATAAATAAATTTTTTTTTAATTTCATTTTTTAATCTTTTATTCTGTTTCATTAATGTAAACATTCTATGTGTTTTCAATGTTTTTGCAAAAAATGTATATTTCACTGATGGCATAAATTTGCTTTGCTGGATCTTATTCATATTCGCAAGATAATTCTGTTTAATTAGGAATATCTATTTGACAATGATACACATTAGTTATTAAGAAAAGTAATAAAAAATATATGTATGACAAAAAATGTCCTACAAGAGGAAATATATGTGCACAAAAACTTTAAATAGAAATTCTGCTACTTAGTGCAGACAGTTAGTACAAAGAAGATAAGATCTTGCCAAACGAACTTGATCCTACCGTGCAAAGAAGGATCAAATTCGTTTGACAAGATCTTATCCTCGAGCTTTACATGTTAAAAATAGAAAATATTTTCACCCATTAAAAGAACTGCGAACAAAGATTTTGCTAATATAAATATTCAATTCTTTGTGCTTGTCAAGTGGTACATTTTTTTGATAACATGCAATATTTTCTATAGGCAAATGCTACGCAATTTTTATGATATATATATTTTTTATTTATTAATATATAAATAAAATTATTATTATTTATATATTTTTATTACATATATTTTATCCTGATTTCTAAGATATTTAACCCCTTTAATGATTTCACAATGCGAGAGATTTTTTTGTTTAACTTAAAAATTCTAAGTCAAAAAAAATCTAAAAGTTGTTAACAAAGGAAATATAATGTATACAGAAACACATAAGTTAACCCTACTCAGGTACTTTAGAATTAGATCACTAAGATTACACTGGGATATGTTCACTGCATAAAAATGAATATTAATTCAAAAGCAACAATGTATATTCGAAAATAAAGAATAATACTGAATTTACAAGTTCATTTTTATTCGAATTTTTGTCACGAATAAATCGTATACTTCAAATTTTCATACACAAATGTCTGGGCATAGAAAACCCAGTGTGCTATTTGAGGGTTAAACATTTTTTCACACGAAAACTGATTTATACCATAGAACAAGAGAAAAAGGAATATTCAAGTTCCAATTTCGTAATACATAGACAAAATGGCGGGTAGAGATTCAGCAACAATAGAAAAATGGTCTTAAGGTAATGTGACACATGTTCGAAAACTGCAATCGGTATCGAAAACTGTAATCAAATCTACTCAAAGCCGGTTAATATTTCAGACAAAAGCAAATTAGCTTTGACTTCGTCTATCTACGAAGGAGTAAAACGTATTTTTTTTTCATCTAAAATATTAAGCGCCACTGAGTAGTTTTGATTACAGTTTTTTATACCGATTGTAGTTTCCCAGCAGTTTTCGAACATGTGTCACATCACCTTAAGGCGAGGTGAAACCTACTCAGTCGGTAACAAAAACTGTAAACAATCTTTCAGACGACACCGAACGTTTTTTGATAAAAGAAAAGTTTTACATCATTGGTCTCTTAATTCTGCATGATGTAAAACTTTCATTTTTCCCAAAAAATGTCCAGTTTCTGACAATTCTTGTTCCGAAAGATATTCGCTACGCCTTAAATTTACCTTGTAATTCTCATCATTGATCGCGGGCGCTCGATCATCGCATCCTCTAGAACTGCTGCTGAATCCGATATTCATTCTCGTCAAATATCTCTCCAATTCCATCCTGCACCCGCAAATCCACGGATTCCCGGTAATTTCCAATCTCTCGAGTGTCCCAAGACCTCGAAGATAATCTTCATGCAGGCACGACAGCCGATTTTCACTAATATCGAGTGTCTTCAATTCCCTTAGATGCACAAGAGCGTATTTTTCGAATCTCTCGATTGAATTGCGTCGAAGAATGAGTTCGCGCAGTCTGCCAAGATCCCGAAACCAATCGTGTCCAATCGTGATCAAACCATTTCCCACCAAAATCAGCCTCTCGAGTTTGTGAAGACCAGCGAACGCTTCTCTCTCGATTTCGCGAATCCCGCAATTATCCATTTCGATGCTTCTCAGTGTATTGCCAAACCGGAAGAACACGTAGCGCGGTATCGTTACTATTTCAACGTCGAAAATTTGTATCCACGAAGTTTCGTCAGGAAGCCTCTCGAGATTACCAATACCCAAAGCCGTAGTTTCCCGCCATTCGAATCGTCCATGTTGATGTTTTACGATTTGCGTAAAATTGGCTTGTGGCGCCGGAAGTGCCGGATAGAATATGGGATCGAGATTAGTCATGCAATCGTAAACATTCGTCGCGCACACATTCGACGTAATATTGTTAGGCATCACGCAGGACTCTTCAGGACCGTGAAAAATCCCGCGCCTGTCGAAGAATCGGCTCATTGCATTTTTGCAGTCGCAGAGCCAAGGATTTCTGCCAATCTGTACGGTCTTTAAGTTTTCCAAAGCATGAAGAGCGTTAATAGCCAAACAATCCAAATCGTTGTTCCTCAAACTAAGCGTCTCTAGTCGTCGAAAATTGTGAAATACTTCAGGCTCGATGTACACAAGTCCAGCGCCATCTAGCGTCAGTCTCCTGAGATTTTGCAAATGGCGGAAGAGCGACGCTCTCGCGATTCCAATTTGTGTGTTTGACAACACGAGCCACTCGAGATTATCCAAACCGCGAAAAGCGTGTGGACTTAAGTCCCGAAGATCGCAATTGTAGAAGGAAAGCCGACGAAGATTGGGAAAACGTGCAAAAGCGTCTGGTGGTAAATTGTGAATATGTGAAACTGTGAATTCTATCCACTCGGCATCGTTAGGCACTTCGTAAACATCGGCGAAATTTCCTTGTACACAAGCATAAGCGATCCAAGATCGCCTTTCGCCCTCTAGCGGCGTTCGACTACACTTTGCTTGAACCTCAACGATCCCGCTGACCAATAAGGCCAACAGGCTAACAATAATACAATTTATTGCTGCCATATTGATAATTCACTAAAAAGTACTTGAGCGATACTGTTGTATCGCTGTCACTCGATAAACTGAATCAATTTTCTATTGATCCATATAAACTCGTCAGTCGCACTCTAGTGGCCAAGGCAACGAACAATATTGCCGTCTTATAACACCGATCGAAACACTCATTGCGCGAACCTCATTCGACGAAGTCCTCGCAGCTATTAGCGAAGAGATTATCGCCAGCTATGGTGCTCTTTTTGCAGTAGCGCAGCTGTAACGTTCTCGTATCATGTAGCTATGATCGCAATCCACCTACTCCATGTATCAGTGTCTATATATATATATATATAGTTGTTTATAGCTAAACTTGTGCAACGCGCCTTGTACCGAATTAGCTGTTACAGTCAAGGCCGCTTCTCTCGATCTTCTGTGGATCTCCGGATTTCTATCCGGCTATAAGTCGTTCGTTTGTTTATATTCACTGTCACCGCTGCACGTGAATCGCTTACACTTGGCACAGAACTCGTAATAATCCAACGGCAACAAGAAACAGTAGCTATATGTATAGTTTGCTAAATGTTGATATTCCCATAAATAAGCTCATTCGAAATTTACGTAATTTAATGATTTATTTTTATTACGTATCGTCCATTCGGAATTCCTTTATTTTCTTATCTCGCACTGTCGGCGTCTCGTAAACAATTGTGGAAATGCTAACGCAGCGAGTAAAGCTCGCGCTCGAGTGAAAAGCGTTCGCCTGTCTAGCGGACGTTATAATTTAGGGGAAGAAGTGGACGGACGAAGTTGTCAAAAGGAGAGACGAGCGATCGACTGACCATTCGCGAGTTTGCCACCGCTATTATATAAGTGCGTAAGGACAAGGTCAGATGTATCCCGCCACGAAGAGACGCTCTATATTTAGAAGTGCCACCAGGCCACACGATTCTTAGATGTGTGTTCGGCAAGCATTCGTCGTTTGTGCTACTTGGATCATAGCTTTTGGCAAAACAACTTTTAACAAACAAGTGTGAGTATAGGCGAGCGCCTATACCTGAACGTAGAAATAAATTGAGCTTACCGCATCGTGTTTATATCGTAAAGCAACGAGCGGCTTTGATGAATTCGCGCACCGTTCACCTATGCAAGATGCGGGACCATAAACGAGGGCGTGGGAGATGTCGACATATGTATATGTATGTATATAGCTTGTTGTAGTCTAGTATTATGGAATAGATCGGGAAAACGCGATGACTACCAATATCGATAGTGAGCCCTGATGCATTCGGAGAAGTCGAGGTGCTTGGAGGCTGCAACGGTTTTCAATGCCGAATATATTATCATGAGAGTCACGCTTGATGCTGTAGGGCACAGACTATATGCTTATTACGAATGCGTCTGTTGTATTGTAGAGACTGCGTATTATACATTTATCCAATTAACCGAGAAACTCATTGTCCGTTTGATGCTGTCACTGTTGGGATGAATAAGTGGCTTGAACGAGCTTTTTGAATGTGATGTCGTAAATTTAATGTGGTCGCATCCTGCAATATGATTCATATATAGCTTTGCATTTATTTATCGGTGTAATGATACGTGGGGTTGAGAATGTAATGAAAAGAGTTTTTAATAGGCTTTTATGTTGTGTTTGGTACGTGAGATGTGGTATACACGCGCGGAGAACGTTCTGTGGTACGGAGACATAATCATGTTAGCTGAAGTAACTATTAAGTGACAAATCAAAATGTCGAAAACGATGCATTTAATTTTTTTCTTCAAGATATCGAATTTTGGCTTTCACTATCGTTCACAAGTCGCATATTGTACCTCAGAAAGTACCGGTAACATGCCTTTTTACGATGATTTTTGAAAAAGTCACTTTTGGTCGGTCCTGAGTTCAAAATTCACAGATCCGACTTTTGGTCGGAAAATCCAACCTAAAGAACCTAAATTTTTATTTCTTCAAGATATCGAATTTTGGCCTTCACTATCGTTCACAAGTCGCATATTGTACCTCAAAAAGTACCGGTTACATGCCTTTTTACGATGATTTTTGAAAAAGTCACTTTTGGTCGGCCCTGAGTTCAAAATTCACATATCCGACTTTTGGTCGGAAAATCCAACCTAAAGAACCTAAATTTTTATTTCTTCAAGATATCGAATTTTGGCCTTCACTATCGTTCACAAGTCGCATATTGTACCTCAAAAAGTACCGGTTACATGCCTTTTTACGATGATTTTTGAAAAAGTCACTTTTGGTCGGCCCTGAGTTCAAAATTCACATATCCGACTTTTGGTCGGAAAATCCAACCTAAAGAACCTAAATTTTTATTTCTTCAGGATATCGAATTTTGGCCTTCACTATCGTTCACAAGTCGCATATTGTACCTCAAAAAGTACCGGTTACATGCCTTTTTACGATGATTTTTGAAAAAGTCACTTTTGGTCGGTCCTGAGTTCAAAATTCACAGATCCGACTTTTGGTCGGGAAATCCAACCTAAAGAACCTAAATTTTTATTTCTTCAAGATATCGAATTTTGACCTTCACTATCGTTCACAAGTCGCATATTGTACCTCAAAAAGTACCGGTTACATGCCTTTTTACGATGATTTTTGAAAAAGTCACTTTTGGTCGGTCCTGAGTTCAAAATTCACAGATCCGACTTTTGGTCGAAAAATCCAATCTAAAGAACCTAAATTTTTATTTCTTCAAGATATCGAATTTTGGCCTTCACTATCATTCACAAGTCGCATATTGTACCTCAAAAAGTACCGGTTACATGCCTTTTTAAGATGATTTTTGAAAAAGTCACTTTTGGTCGGTCCTGAGTTCAAAATTCACAGATCCGACTTTTGGTCGGAAAATCCAACCTAAAGAACCTAAATTTTTATTTCTTCAAGATATCGAATTTTGGCCTTCACTATCGTTCACAAGTCGCATATTGTACCTCAAAAAGTACCGGTTACATGCCTTTTTACGATGATTTTTGAAAAAGTCACTTTTGGTCGGTCCTGAGTTCAAAATTCACAGATCCGACTTTTGGTCGGAAAATCCAACCTAAAGAACCTAAATTTTTATTTCTTCAAGATATCGAATTTTGGCCTTCACTATTGTTCACAAGTCGCATATTGTACCTCAGAAAGTACCGGTTACATGCCTTTTTGCGATGATTTTTGAAAAAGTCACTTTTGGTCGGTCCCGAGTTCAAAATTCACAGATCCGACTTTTGGTCGGAAAATCCAACCTAAAGAACTTAAATTTTTATTTCTTCAAGATATCGAATTTTGGCCTTCACTATCGTTCACAAGTCGCATATTGTACCTCAAAAAGTACCGGTTACATGCCTTTTTACGATGATTTTTGAAAAAGTCACTTTTGGTCGGTCCTGAGTTCAAAATTCACAGATCCGACTTTTGGTCGGAAAATCCAACCTAAAGAACCTAAATTTTTATTTCCTCAAGATATCGAATTTTGCCCTTCACTATCGTTCACAAGTCGCATATTGTACCTCAAAAAGTACCGGTTACATGCCTTTTTACGATGATTTTTGAAAAAGTCACTTTTGGTCGGTCCTGAGTTCAAAATTCACAGATCCGACTTTTGGTCGGAAAATCCAACCTAAAGAACCTAAATTTTTATTTCTTCAAGATATCGAATTTTGGCCTTCACTATCGTTCACAAGTCGCATATTGTACCTCAAAAAGTACCGGTTACATGCCTTTTTACGATGATTTTTGAAAAAGTCACTTTTGGTCGGTCCTGAGTTCAAAATTCACAGATCCGACTTTTGGTCGGAAAATCCAACCTAAAGAACCTACATTTTTATTTCTTCAAGATATCGAATTTTGGCCTTCACTATTGTTCACAAGTCGCATATTGTACCTCAGAAAGTACCGGTTACATGCCTTTTTGCGATGATTTTTGAAAAAGTCACTTTTGGTCGGTCCCGAGTTCAAAATTCACAGATCCGACTTTTGGTCGGAAAATCCAACCTAAAGAACTTAAATTTTTATTTCTTCAAGATATCGAATTTTGGCCTTCACTATCGTTCACAAGTCGCATATTGTACCTCAAAAAGTACCGGTTACATGCCTTTTTACGATGATTTTTGAAAAAGTCACTTTTGGTCGGTCCTGAGTTCAAAATTCACAGATCCGACTTTTGGTCGGAAAATCCAACCTAAAGAACCTAAATTTTTATTTCCTCAAGATATCGAATTTTGGCCTTCACTATCGTTCACAAGTCGCATATTGTACCTCAAAAAGTACCGGTTACATGCCTTTTTACGATGATTTTTGAAAAAGTCACTTTTGGTCGGTCCTGAGTTCAAAATTCACAGATCCGACTTTTGGTCGGAAAATCCAACCTAAAGAACCTAAATTTTTATTTCTTCAAGATATCGAATTTTGGCCTTCACTATCGTTCACAAGTCGCATATTGTACCTCAAAAAGTACCGGTTACATGCCTTTTTACGATGATTTTTGAAAAAGTCACTTTTGGTCGGTCCTGAGTTCAAAATTCACAGATCCGACTTTTGGTCGGAAAATCCAACCTAAAGAACCTAAATTTTTATTTCCTCAAGATATCGAATTTTGGCCTTCACTATCGTTCACAAGTCGCATATTGTACCTCAAAAAGTACCGGTTACATGCCTTTTTACGATGATTTTTGAAAAAGTCACTTTTGGTCGGTCCTGAGTTCAAAATTCACAGATCCGACTTTTGGTCGGAAAATCCAACCTAAAGAACCTAAATTTTTATTTCTTCAAGATATCGAATTTTGGCCTTCACTATCGTTCACAAGTCGCATATTGTACCTCAAAAAGTACCGGTTACATGCCTTTTTACGATGATTTTTGAAAAAGTCACTTTTGGTCGGTCCTGATTTCAAAATTCACAGATCCGACTTTTGGTCGGAAAATCCAACCTAAAGAACCTAAATTCTTATTTCTTCAAGATATCGAATTTTGGCCTTCACTATCGTTCACAAGTCGCATATTGTACCTCAAAAAGTACCGGTTACATGCCTTTTTACGATGATTTTTGAAAAAGTCACTTTTGGTCGGTCCTGATTTCAAAATTCACAGATCCGACTTTTGGTCGGAAAATCCAACCTAAAGAACCTAAATTTTTATTTCTTCAAGATATCGAATTTTGGCCTTCACTATCATTCTCAAGTCGTATATTTCACCACAGAAAGTACCGGTTACATGCCTTTTTATGATGATTTTTGAAAAAGTCACTTTTGGTCGGTCCTGATTTAAAAATTCACAGATCCGACTTTTGGTCGGAAAATCCAACCTAAAGAACCTAAATTTTTATTTCTTTAAGATATCGAATTTTGACCTTCACCATCGTTCACAAGTCGCATATTGTACCTCAGAAAGTACCGGTTACATGCCTTTTTACGATGATTTTTGAAAAAGTCACTTTTGGTCGGTCCTGAGTTCAAAATTCACAGATCCGACTTTTGGTCGGAAAATCCAACCTAAAGAACCTAAATTTTTATTTCTTCAAGATATCGATTTTTGGCCTTCACTATTGTTCACAAGTCGCATATTGTACCTTAAAAAGTACCGGTTACATGCCTTTTTACGATGATTTTTGAAAAAGTCACTTTTGGTCGGTCCTGAGTTCAAAATTCACAGATCCGACTTTTGGTCGGAAAATCTAACCTAAAGAACCTAAATTTTTATTTCTTCAAGATATCGAATTTTGGCCTTCACTATTGTTCACAAGTCGCATATTGTACCTCAAAAAGTACCGGTTACATCCCTTTTTACGATGATTTTTGGAAAAGTCACTTTTGGTCGGTCCTGATTTCAAAATTCACAGATCCGACTTTTGGTCGGAAAATCCAACCTAAAGAACCTAAATTTTTATTTCTTCAAGATATCGAATTTTGGCCTTCACTATCGTTCACAAGTCGCATATTGTACCTCAGAAAGTACCGGTTACATGCCTTTTTACGATGATTTAAAAAAAGTGATTTTCCCTTTCTGATTTCAGAATTCACAGATCCGAGTTCAGGTTGGAAATTCCAGTGCAAATATTATTTTCCCCTTGTGGCAACAATCCAAATTTGTGTATGTGCGCACTCTAGCTAGAACCGAAGATGTTGTTCGATATTCGCCGTGCCTTGCTCGCCCACTTCCGTTGGAAATTCCTGCCACTCACCTACTTTCCAAATCGTATGTGCGCCTAAAAAAAATTGTTTGATCAACCAAAACGTAAATATTTATTGTCATAAATGTAACACGTGTAAACAACACATGGGAATAACCAGAACGGGGGTCGTCCAGAACAGCAGCAGTCATCGAGTTGAGAACGCACGCGCGCGCGTACGTGACGTAACTCCTCGCAGGTTTGAAACCTACGCGCGGACGCGCGCGCACTCTTATCCTGAGCCGACGACGCGAGACACCCTAGCAACTCTCAAAGTAGTTGTATTACCGATGTCTTGTAGCAAACGCGTACAGTGGCGCAGAGCTGCTTCTGCAGCATACATGTATGCATCCACGGGCTGCTGCACGTTGCCTTCTGCAACGCGTCCAGCTCGTAATCGCATAGAGTGAATGTCACAACTTAAACGTGACAAACGTGTGACATAAAACGAAAATAAATAACGCTCTCGTACTATAACATATTCTGCAATCGTTTCCGCGTGTAAATGGATTGTCAACGTATATATGGGGCGGTTCTAATATTTACATAAATCTCGCAAACTCGAGTGGTGGGTGATGACGGCACAAGTATTGTGAAGAAAGTAGAGAACACGTTATTATTAGAGCTCTAGCTAGAAATAGAGTGTCGACAGGCATTATGAGAAGTGTCGGGAGTGTAATATGCGAAATGACGCGAGTGTATAGTTAGAAGCTCGACATTAGTATACATAGGAGGTCCGATGATCGCATAGTGACGTCGAGAATTCAAAAAGACACTGTTGGTTGTAATAGTATATTACTTTTTTTGACAATGCGTTTATTATCACGAGTAAGAAACGTTTTCGCGGCGAAGAACTCGCCAAGGTCGACGTGGGACATTCTAGGAAGCGAACAGTAACGACCAGCAAACATGTCAGGTGGGTCGAATTCGTATATACAACTATGTATGCATAAATGCGAAACAAAAAGAACTTTGCATACAGCTTTGCATAATATTTCGTATGGGAAATTCATGGCAAATGCTCGTTTGTCAAGATATCGAAGAATCAACGAATTTTATCGTATTTATATGGTGAATTAAATACTTTTTTAAATATTGGTAGTTATGGCAACTATATTCGACTATTATTCATTTTGTAAATAGTGGTACAATTCATTTAAGTGTTATTATGGAATAATAATAACCCGCAGTGTTTTTTTAATACAGTTTACAAAAAAAATTATTAGCAGAATTTTTTTCAAGGCAATTCTGATTATTTTACTACATTTTAGCCATTGTTTAATAACATGAACATCTTTTTATAAAAACTATAGATAATTGTTACAAATTGTAATTAGTTGTTGAAGTTTATAAACTTCGATAATTTTTCCGACTGTTTTATAGTTACGGCAGCTATAAAATATAGTTAAGGTTCTTCTAACTTATTATTTATGCTTATCTACATGTTAGTAACAGTTTCAATATCGCAACTGACGCCAAGTTTTGCTCGTTATTCCGAGTTATACCGTCGTTGTACTATTAGGGACAGTTATGTACGCGTGATAATGCATTATTCTTTGAGATTCCACTTAATTCGCTCTCATCCTTGTAAAGCCTATTATATAGTCGACGCGGGATTGGCTGGGAAACGAGTAGTAACGAATAACAGTATGTCAGGCCGGTCGATTTCCTATAAATATAAGTAATACAAAAGAAGTTGATGAAAAGTTTAGTTTTTCAAAGCTTCTGAAAAAATACCACACTCAGAGAAATCGTAATAGCACAGTCAACTATAAAGTGACAACTATTCATTTTTAATACATGCAACTATTTTTATAGTTACGATAACTACGAAAATAGTTATGGTAACTATTTGCTAGTTACAGTAACTATTTGATAGTTGTGTCAACTATAAAAAAAAATGTTGTACCAACGATAAATGAATAGTTGTCACTTTATAGTTACTAATACCATAATTTTCTCTCAGTGCAGCATCGCGCAATAAAGAAAAAACATCATACGTTGAAATAAAGTCCCAACGATAACCGGTTAATGGTAATTTTTCGTACATTTTGCAAGTAAAATAAGAATTTTGTTTAAGATTATAGACCAGAAAATCCGGTGGTTTAAAACTTATGACATTATTTCTAATTTTTTTAAAGTTCTATAAGTAAATTCAATAGATTCGTTTAGCCATAATTTTGCACGAAATTCTGTAAAATGAGGAAAATGTCATAAAGTATTTAGTGACGGGCCTTTTTTCGGGAACTAAAATTTTTTTTTTCTATAACACGTTTAGATTGCTGCAATAAATTTATGGATATTTCTTCACCGAAGAGCATAAAAAATGGAATGCGCTTTTAACAATTTTTATTTTATTTCGAAAAATAAAGTAAATTGGGTACTTTAACGAATAAATGACTTCTGGTATTAATAGTCGGAATTAAATGTTACTTGTACAATAATTGTAGTAATAGACGAGGAATAATTGTACTTCGGTTTGTAGAAAAACTTGGAACAGTCATTTTTTAATTGGCTGAAGTCTAGTGGAATTACCTTTAAGTATTCTATGAGCCATACATTTTAATATCGCGACTGACGCCGCGTTTTGCTCGTTATTCCGAGTTATTTCGTCGCTGTACTATTAGGGACAGTTTATATACGCGTGATGATGCATTCTCGCGAGAATCCACTTAATTCTCTGTCATCTGTGCATATATAGTACTTCGAGAGAAGCCTCGTCGTCGACGGTTGGATAATACGTGTAGCTACGTACAAATACGTTTTTGCGTCAACCACCCTCGCTCGATGCGATTCTCTGTTTCGCATTCTCAATTGAATATATAAACGACGTTTGTATTGCCCGTGAGATGTCCCAGGCACATGACGTGGAGCGTGCAGCTACTGTTGGGAAGCCGGAGAAAAGAAGTCAGCTCATTATATTAGCTATTTTATGTTGTTCGTGATAACCTAGTTATCCAATTTGTAATAGGTGTTAAAAAACACCTCAACAAATAAATATTCTATTCCATTCTATTCATTATATTAGCTGTCTTTAGTAGAAAAGTCGATAAGAATTGTAATAACAAAAAAAGGTACTGCCAAATACAGAATTAATGGTAATAATTATTACATTCACATGCCGGAGAAAAGAAGTCAGCTCATTATATTAGCCATTTTATGTTGTTCGTGATAACCTAGTTATCCAATTTGTAATAGGTGTTAAAAAACACCTCAACAAATAAATATTCTATTCCATTCTATTCATTATATTAGATGTCTTTAGTAGAAAAATCGATAACAATTCTAATAACAAAAAAAAGTACTGCCAAATACAGAATTAATGGTAATAATTATTACATTCACATGCCGGAGAAAAGAAGTCAGCTCATTATATTAGCTATTTTATGTTGTTCGTGATAACCTAGTTATCCAATTTGTAATAGGTGTTAAAAAACACCTCAACAAATAAATATTCTATTCCATTCTATTCATTATATTAGCTGTCTTTAGTAGAAAAGTCGATAACAATTGTAATAACAAAAAAAAGTACTGCCAAATACAGAATTAATGGTAATAATTATTACATTCACATGCCGGAGAAAAGAAGTCAGCTCATTATATTAGCTATTTTATGTTGTTCGTGATAACCTAGTTATCCAATTTGTAATAGGTGTTAAAAAACACCTCAACAAATAAATATTCTATTCCATTCTATTCATTATATTAGATGTCTTTAGTAGAAAAATCGATAACAATTATAATAACAAAAAAAAGTACTGCCAAATACAGAATTAATGGTAATAATTATTACATTCACATGCCGGAGAAAAGAAGTCAGCTCATTATATTAGCTATTTTATGTTGTTCGTGATAACCTAGTTATCCAATTTGTAATAGGTGTTAAAAAACACCTCAACAAATAAATATTCTATTCCATTCTATTCATTATATTAGCTGTCTTTAGTAGAAAAGTCGATAACAATTGTAATAACAAAAAAAAGTACTGCCAAATACAGAATTAATGGTAATAATTATTACATTCACATAAACGTATAGTAAAATCTGACGGCTTATAATTTATGTTCATTACAATTTGCAAAAAGTATAAATATATATTTTTTACTTCCGACAAAAAGATGGGTGTATGTATTTCTCTGGCAAGACACAAATATGCCTATTTCTATTAGTACAATGTTCTCTATAACGATGAAATATGTTTTAATAGAAATTGGTACATATAGTTTCTGTGTACCGGTTCGTGTGTCTTTTTTTCATAGACTAGAAAACTTCGGCGCGCTGCGCGCGCGAGTAGACATCGTGTGTCGGTGCAGTGATCTTATTTGATACATATAATATATATAATCAGAATTCCTAAAAATTACGAGATCTAATAAATTTTTCCAATAATTCCAAATCTTATCGAACCGGAAACTCTTTATAGATTTGACTCAAATTGATTACCAATTGTCCTTTAACATTCTTTCAATTATAAATTAGTATTTACCTTGATAACTTCAAATTTGCGAGGTCTGGAGCATTTCCAAACTTTAGAAAAAAATGTAAAGTCCCACCATTATATGGGGCTTTACATTTTTAGTAAAGCAGTACGACCTCTTTACTCAATGAAATAAATACAGGATTTCCAATTCTGGAAACCTGGCATGGATTTTGCTAAAAGTAACAGTGAACAAAGAGGTCTGATTTACTTGACTGCAGAATTTCAATTCTCCCCGATCTCTTCGCTTATCATCTTATTCACGATTGTTCTGTTGAACCGCAAGTAGTGACTCCGCGTACGCCTGGTTTTGTTGCTGCCATAGAGACTACGTGGCACTTGGTCGTTCAACATCTTAAGCCTAGTTTAATATTCGCAATTAACACATAATCCGGAAACCCCGAAATATTGTAAAGTCAACCAACTTGGGAATTCAAACTTCGCGCGCCCGATATGCTTGACAGAACTGTCAGAATTGCAACTGTCAAACGTGTTAAACACGAACTCGGTCGTGGTCTCGATCTGATCTCGCGCCAATTTGGACCAATCACAGCGCGAATAACGTGACAACAATGGACCAACTCGCAATTCGATAAAATCTCGCAACATACTTTTTAGAAAATGATTCCATGTATTAGATTTAGATTTAGATTTAGATTTTATTAAGATCCTGGGTTTTTAAAACCCCTAAGGACCTGAGCCAGGAAAGAATGCATAAAGAAAAGCAGACAAAGAATAAGTACAGAAAATAATCTTAACCTAAATGAGGCGAAAGAAAAGAGAAAATGAGAGGCGAGCAAAAAATAAGGACTAGGACAAAAAGTAACAAGCTTAAAACAACAATACGCCAGCCTAACCACCAGGCTCGGCAACCCGCTGCTCAAGCAACATAAGGTGCCTCAGCAACCTTCTCTTAAACACCGCCAGTGAGGGGGCCTGCGATACGGCCAGAGGAAGATCATTCCAAAAGACGTGTGATTTCCAAAAGATTTAAGCTTTTAAACAAAGAGCCTGCTTGCCTGATTGAATATATCGAAATGCCACAAAATGTCCGCTGTTATTGTATATTCTGTAAGTCACTTCACAGCGCTTATGTTGAAGTATTAGAATTACTTTAAAAACGATAAATTTTTTAAAAAAGTCTCGACTTAAAAAATGAGTGTAATTAATAAACAAATTGAGTAAATGAAAAATGGTTGCATAAGAATCAATCGCATATTATAGTCGGGAGATTATCACAACCTTGACGACTTAACTCCTGACTATAATATTTTTTATTTTACCCAGTTTGTTTATTAATTACACTAATTTTTGTCAGTCGGGAGCTTTTTATTTTTTCTAATTGCGGAATAATTTTATCGTAAAGGTTATAAGGGATTTTTATTCAATCAAGAAAATCAGAGAAACGGCAAAGGATTTAATATTGGACAGCATCGATTGAGACATTAAAAAGTCTAGATTATGAGACGTCATAATTTCTCGATAAATAATTCAGTAAGAATCAATAATACTGAGAGAAAAATATATTAGAATAGTAGGTCGAACTATACCAATATAATTCCCAGGAGGGATGATCATATCGATTGGTACTGGAAACGAAGTATTTTATTAGTTGAGCTGCTATTATATTTGCAGCTATCATTTTTTATGGGTGTGGGTAAAAATAGTGAATGACCAAAATAGCGAATGGCTAAAATACCGAATTTCAAATTACGAACGTCCAAATATAGAATGGCCATCATTATGAAATTCGCTATTTCGACCAGTCGCCATTTTGATTGCATTTTAATAAGCTGGCGGTCAAAATAGCGAATGATCAAAATAGTCAATGACTGAAATAGCAAATTTCAAAATGATGGCCATTCTACATTAAGACGTTCCTTATTTTGAAATCCGCCATCTTGACCCCCACCCGTATTGTGTTGTTTCAACCGTGTATTTTTCTCTCAGTGAATTTTCCACCCACGTTGTAGTCATGTAATGTGGTCTTTTTAGCGTAGTCGGAAAAACGCAATTTTTTCTCCACTGTAATACTCTTCACCGCATAGGGAAATTCTTTCCTCTATACGTCGTAGCTACATATGGGGCATTCCACACCGATTCGACCTGGGTTGGACCCTCGACCTCTCGGATTTGGTCGAAAATTTTTTATATGATTGGACCAACTCCAAAAAGTACTGGAAAATTTTTTCAGATTTTTTTTTCTTTTACGATTTTTTAAAGGTAACATATCGTTAGCCCAAATTTAAAAATCTGAAAAAATTCTCAAAAATTCTGCATAAAATAACGAAATTTTTTAGCCTAAAGCCAAAGTGGGCCGGGTTTTGCTTCTATTTTTTTTCTATAAAAAACTATTATAAAATTTAGAAACGAAAGAGGAAAAGTTATTAAATTTTTCTAAACTGCGAGTTGCACAAAATTACGAAAAAAACATTCCTCGTGGAGTACAGGGTTGAGTCAGATAACAAAATTAGATTTGTTGTGCGGTAGAATCTAATTTGATTTTATTGTTTGTTCATCTCAGCTGCACTCGGTGATCTTGAATTTTTTTTGTATTCGAAGGTGCGATCGCTTTTTAAATTATCATCATTGACATCTGATATTATCAATGGAATCCTTTGATTAGCGCGGCTTGTCAATTCTGATTCATGAGTATTTTTTTGGAAATAGGAAAAACTATTCGATAAGAATGTTATATAATTCAAGAAATTGGAGTATTACAAATAATAAAAAAACATGAAAATTGTAATTTTTACAGCACTTCCTCTTTTTTTTCCATAAACATTCTTCCGTAAGAAATTATATCGTTATTATTTGGCTTCCTCAGAGAGAAACTCTGTTATGCGATTCCGGCCTGATTTAACAGTGAACATATTTTCTATGAATTGCATTTTTTTTTACGAAAAGAAAGCACTTGCAGAAGAAAGCAATATTTTAGAAAAATTTGATAACTTTTCCTCTTTCGTTTCTAAATTTTAATCGTTTTTGCTTCCTCATAGAGGAAGCTTTGTTTTCATGAAATTTTTTTTTTTCGAGATTTTCATGTCAGTATGCTTAGAATCACCTAAAACGTCGAGAAAAGTGGTTTAGAAAAAATGTCCGTATGTATGTATGTGTGTGTGTGTGTGTGTGTGTGCTGGGCTTCGAAAATTCAATCTCCTCTCACTCGGTAACCGTTCGAGCGATCCGGCTCAAATTTGGCACGCAAGTAGAGTAGCTGCCCCTCTTTGAATGTTGTGATTTTTGCCAAAATATGTGAAGTCATTAAGATTTTATGTTGATTTTAATTTGTTGAAAAAAGGGCGTGGTCGCTCTAACTTTCGTAAAAGTTCGCCGATTTGGCTAAATAGTTCTTCATAACTGAAGATACGTTCAATGTTGTATGGTATTGAATTTCGACGAAATCGGTAAAGCGGTTCGGATTTTATAGAATTTTGAATTTTTCGAAAAAAATAGATTTTGATCTAAATTACGTCGAATTTCAACAAATGAACAGAAATTTTGTACAGACGAAAAATAACATTCAGAAATGCCATGTACCAAATTTGGTGATGATCGGTAAAGTCGTTCGGATTTTACACCATTTTTCATTTAAAAAAAAATGTAGATTTTCGCTATAACTTCCGGAAAAGTTGAGAAGTACGACAAAAATTTGTATCTAATCAAAATTAGATGTAACGGTGTTTGCAGAGGTGATTTATAGCTGTATAAAACACCTCTGCAAAAGAGACACAAGGTATAAAAAAAAAGATGCAAAGTAGAACCTTGCACATTGCTTCCGCATTATTTTTCGCTTTTTACAAAGCTTCCTCTATGAGGAAGCCAAAATTGAATAACATACTGCTTCCTCACAGAGGGAGCTTTGTAAAAAGCGAAAAATAATGAGGAAGCAATGTGCAAGGTTCTACTTTGCATCTTTTTTTATAGAAAAAAAATAGAAGCAGAACCCGGTCCACTTTGGCTTTAGGCTCAAAAATTTTGTTATTTCATGAAGAATTTTTGAGAATTTTTTCAGATTTTTAAATTTGGGCTAACGATATGTTACCTTTAAAAAATCGTAAAAAAAAATAAATAAATGGAAACAATCTGAAAAAATTTTCCAGTACTTTTTGGAGTTGGTCCAATCATTTAAAAACTTTTCGACCAAATCCGAGAGGTCGAGGGTCCGACCCAGGTCGAATCGGTATGGAATGCCCCATATGTATACTAGTACCACGTACTTACATAGACTTGTATGCAGAAGCGCCAAGCGGCGCTTGGCGAAGAGATTCCTCGTCGTGCGTGCACGTTTCTTAGACACGCGGACGTGATGAAGCTGACAAGTGTCAGTGAAAAATAGCAACCCTACACTGTTGGTACGCAGCAACACTCGCCGGGTTTCAACGAACGAGGAATTAGGGATGCGAGCAGCGACCGAGACGAGAGGCGTACAGGAGGAGACTGTATAAAATACTGCATACAGTATATATATATACAGTAAACGTTGAACGCGCGACTATTATAGCACGTATAGTGTGGTCTACAACATATATACATAACAGCTCTACAGCAGAGATGCAAAAGTGAGTCGCGTTCAGGCTTGCTTCGAGCTAGGGGTCACGCACGAGGTGAATGAAATGAAATGGAACGGAACATGGCTATGGACATATCTTAGTTGGGGCAGTCGGAGTTTAACTGTTTAAGTAGACGGGCGTCCGGACGCTCCATCAACACTCTTAAATTTACATTTCTACTATTAAATAGATAATAATTACTTGCGTGTATTTAAAAAAAAACGTGGTTCTTTATTATTAGTTTAATTTTATTTATTAAGTGTCGACGTAAAAACGAGGAAATAATCTTAAACGCGAATTACATGGCGGTTGAGAGTGTCGTGCGCGTCTCCCGCACTCCTGTGGACAATCTTTGTCATCATCGTGAACCGGCGCGCAAAATAACGTTCCGCGTGTCGCGAATCGTCTCTGGCAACGAGCATCGGGTGAGTTGTCATGTAATTCAACGTAGCTGTCGAGGTTTGGAATGTTATGAAATCGATGTTAGTGTTCATAGGGTAATTTGACGTGTCGAACATTTTTCTTCGTGTTATTCTTTTATTTACAAAAAAAATTACAGTTTTTTTTTTCTTCACTTATGAAGAAGTAACAGGAATTGAGGAAACAATCGAATAAATATGAAGATAATGCGTTTCGTATTGAACAGAGTTTACTTTGGTCGAATTAGTACTGATTTTAAAAAAAACTTTTTCTACTATTCTTGGTTTTACGTTTGGGTGTTTTGTCATTTATATAGCAGTATATGTTCTGAATATAGATCTACGTTTGTAGTCATGTAATTGAAATAAAATTAACCAGGGATCGGATATTCCGAAAAAAATATTTGTCCGCCATTTTTTGAAAGAATAAAATATACTATTTATTCAATTGTGATAAGAGAGATTATGATTCATTTTGTTTAATTCGAAATACTTTATTCATTCGTCATCTAGATTTTGTAAAAATGATAATCGTTTGAAAGTTACAACAATTTTTATGCCTAATGTTAAGTTACATTAGGTTAAACGATTACAACTTTACAACAACTGATCATAATCAAAAATCTGTTCGGTGAATTAATAACATATCTTATATAAAGTGAACAATTACTCGTCATAATCGGATCAATATTATGATTTCTTATTTTTAAATACTGAACTAAAAAAACATCTCATCGAATATAAATACGTTGAAAAATTTGGCGCTAATTTCTTATCATCTTTTTCAAGAACCTTCTCAGGTTTCGTGATAATTTCAGGTCTTTTATAATACTATAATAACATAGTACAACATTACCATGAACATTTAAGATTAAGGACATATAATATAAATTTGGAGGTAATCAGAATTGTATGGTGTGCGCCTTCAAGAAATAGAATCTATCGAGCATTTCCTGACCAGATGCTCTTTGTATAAGCCACTCAGATAGCAATATTTTCATAATATTACTACTACTGGACGTACAAATGGAGGCTCATGTTAAAAATCAATATTATTATATTGTAGAGGCATGTAAACTTCGTGCCTTTGCCTTAGTGGAATAAGAATGCACGGACCAAATTTAAATATTGCATTACATTTAAGCGCCGAATATAGTGAGAAAAAATGTCTAGATTAAGTAAAATTATTTTATGGTCTTAACAATTTGTAAAAGGTTTTATAACCTAAGCACAAATAAAATTACTACTGTTACGTAGTACTATTATGTACTATTTCTAGTACTAGGTATTTTTATTTGTTAAAAATATATAATATTATCAACATATTTTATATTTATATGGAAATATTATTAAAATCGCTAAATGTAGCACAAATAAGGATGTAGAATACAATATGTACTACTTCTAGTACTAGGTATTTTTATTTGTTGAAAATATATAATATTATCAACGTATTTTATATTCATATGGAAATATTATTAAGGGGAGGGAGTCAGGTCAAAAAAATTGATTTTGGAAATTCAATATCATCCAAATCATATTGCATATAAAAATGCTCAATGCACTATATTGTTGGTGCTCGATGAAAGAATTTTTTACTGTCGTCTAACTTGCATATGCTTTTCAATATTATCTTAAGCAAAGTTCTTAGGTTTTCCATTCTGCGCATGATTCAGATCAAACTACTAGGCAGATTGGAATCATTGACATCTCATTTTCTTCTTCATGAAAAGATACACCGGCTAAATGGAGCAAACTATTTTTTTTCATTCTGAAAGCAAAGTTAATCACTGATTTAGAAAATAGCATAGAATTTATTTATTAATAATTATGTTACTTAAAAAATATTACATTTTATTAACATTTGCTCCATTTAGCCGGTGTATCTTTTCATGAAGAAGAAAATGAGATGTCAACCATTCCAATCTGCCTAGTAGTTTGATATGAATCATGCGCAGAATGGAAAACCTAAAATCTTTGCTTAAGATAATATTTAAAAGCATATGCAAGTCAGACCACAGTAAAAAATCCTTTAATCGAGTACCAACAATATAGTGCGTTGGGCATTTTTATATGCAATAGGATTTGGATGATATTGAATTTCCAAACTCAAATTTTTTTACCTGACTCCCTCCCCTTAAAATCGCTGAATGTAGCACAAATAGGGATGTAGAATACAATATGTACTATTTCTAGTACTAGGTATTTCTATTTGTTAAAAATATATAATATTATCAACGTATTTTATTTTCATATGGAAATATTAACAAGATCACTGAATGTAACACAAATAGGGATGTAGAATACAATATATATTATTTCTAGTACTAGGAATTTTTATTTGTTAAAAATATATAATTTTATCAACGTATTTAATATTTATATGTAAATATTATAAAAATCGCTGAATGTAGCACGAATAGGGATGTAGAATACAATATGTACTATTTCTAGTACTAGGTATTTCTATCTGTTAAAAATATATAATATTATCAACGTATTTAATATTTATATGGAAATATTATAAAAATCGGTGAATGTAGCACAAATAGGGATGTAGAATACAATATGTACTATTTCTAGTACTAGGTATTTCTATTTGTTAAAAACATATAATTTTATCAACGTATTTAATATTCATATGGAAATATTATTAAAATCGCTGAATGTAGCACAAATAGGGATGTAGAATACAATATATATTATTTCTAGTACCAGGAATTTTTATTTGTCAAAAATATATAATTTTATCAACGTATTTTATATTTATATGTAAATATTATTAAAATCGTTGAATGTAACACAAATAGGGATGTAGAATACAATATATAATATTTCTAGTACTAGGAATTTTTATTTGTTAAAAATATATAATATTATCAACGTATTTTATATTTATATGAAAATATTATAAAAATCGTTGAATGTAGCACAAATAGGGATGTAGAATACAATATGTACTACTTCTAGTATCAGGTATTTTTATTTGTTAAAAATATATAATATTATCAACGTGTTTTATATTCATATGTAAATATTATTAAAATCGGTGAATGTAGCACAAATAGGGATGTAGAATACAATATGTACTATTTCTAGTACTAGGTATTTTTATTTCTTAAAAATATATAATATCATCAACGTATTTTATATTCATATGGAAATATTAATAAAATCACTGAATGTAACACAAATAGGGATGTAGAATACAATTAATGATTAAACGAACTTACCTAAGTGAAGTTCAATCATGATTGTATGAAGCGCCTCTTCCGAAGGGATCATATGTGTAGTGCCCCCACTTGCACAGTGTCTCCACAAAGTTTTAAAGCTAGGGAAAAAAAACTTCCCTAGATTCCGGGGTTCCCGCACGCCGCCTGGGTTCCCGCTCGCTACCGCTTCGATCTTCATTTTTTAAAGCGCGGCCGTAACGTATAATACGGGTATCTCTCCGGAGATTAACGGGCGGGAGGGACTGATCCCTTCGGAAGAGGCGCTTCATACAATCATGATTGAACTTCACTTAGGTAAGTTCGTTTAATCATTAATTGTATTTCGCGCCTCTTCCTCGGGATCATATGTGTAGTCGTTTAAAGTCCGTTACGGCAGCCATAAAGTATTATTATTTTTATTGACTGCATAAAAATAACTTACATATCAGCTCGTCAAACTTCACCAATGACGTAAAAGCTTACAACTGCGAGTATTCACATGAAGTTCTTTTTTTTTTTTTTTTTTTTTTTTTTTTAACTTCCGTATACCGATTCCGCAAACTCAGCACTCTCCAACGCAATATTGCGGTCGTAAAAGCGCGCGAATGTTTGCGAATCCTTTGTCCATCCTGCAGTCTTCCGGATTAAGTCGATGCTAACTCCTTGTCGCTTCGCCGCTGACGTCGCGGCATGGCGCGTACTATACGCCGAGAAAACATTTATGTCTATACCGCTCTTAAACATAACCGATTTTATCCACCGACTAAGTGTCTGTGCACCCACGACTTTGTACGGCTTTTTGAACGATATAAACAATCTGTCATTCGAGTTTCGCAGATCTTTTGTCTTTCCTATATATGCCAGTAATGTTGTCGCCACGCAAACACATTTTTGTTGGGTGAAAAACGGCAATCTCAACACCGGTTGTCTTTTCCCCGGCCCGGATGTTTTAATAATGTCTGGTATTTTTATCTCCAGCGAACCTTCGTCTGCTTGATATATATTCCGAATATCTATCAAAGCTAACGTCTGCATACGATGTCCCGTTGCTAAAGCCAATAAGGTCACTAATTTGAGCGTGAGAGATTCGAGATTCATTTCCTCATTCGGGTAGCACGATGACAAAAATTTTAATACGATTTTCGGATCCCAAACCGAATCGTACCTAGGTGCTGCTGGTCTCAATTTTGATACACCACGAAAAAACCGATGAATCTTTTCGTCCTTTCCCAGATCCGGACCCAGAATTAGTGCAATCGCTGAACGGTAACAATTTAGCGAACTATAGGACGCCCCTTTCTTAAACTCGTACGTGAGGAAAGATAATACGTGATTTATGGAACCGTGCAGTGGATCCACTTCCTCGCTCGCGCAAAAGGCCCACCATTTTCGGAGGCCTGAGTCGTATTGGCGCAGCGAAGACTCTGATAGAGACGCAATTAAAATGTCCACTGTTTCCAATGGAACTTCCTTGCGTATGAACGCTTCGCGGATACTTTGCCGGCAACCAACGTAAGGTGTTGCCACAGGGGATGCGTCTCTCTGTTGGAAGAACGTAACAATTTAATATTTGGCTCCAGTATAACGGGCTTAGTTTCTAGCAGAGATAAAAATAACGGGAACCAGGGTTGAGCTTCCCATAGTGGTACAACCACTATACCGTTTGAACTCTCTCTCTCGATTTTTCTCAAAACTCGCAAAATCACAGAAAACGGAGGAAAGGCATAGAAAAACCACCGTTTCCACTCTATTGTGAATGCATCGATCGCTATAGAATCGGGATCTCTCTTCCAGGATACATATCGACGACATTTCGTGTTCGCTCTCGAAGCGAATAAGTCTATTTGTGGCCGACCAAAATTTCGAACAATTTTTTCGAATGCGTGTTCGGAGAGCTCGAACTCCGTCTCAGGTTGTAATTTCCGCGATTCGAAATCTGCCTCGACGTTTTCACTGGAACGAATATATGACGCAACGATCCAAATTTCTCGTCTCTCGCACCATTGCCAAATTTCTTTCGCGAGATAACTAAGACCCTCGTAACGACTATCGCGCATGCGGTTGATATAAGCAATTGCTGTCGTATTGTCCATACGAAGCAATATATTGCAGTGTCGTCTATTGCTCGCGAAACATTTTAATCCAAAAAATGCTGCTTTCAGTTCTAATAAATTAATGTGAGACTCTAGATCCTCGCTATTCCAGAAGCCGTGACTGCGATGACCTTTACAGCATACGCCCCATCCCGTACGCGAAGCATCGGAATAAATTTCGATTTCGAACTCTAAATCGTTTATCGGGGCGCTGGCAGACCGAATATTAATTTTCCACCACGCCATATCTTCTCGCAGTTTTTCTGGGAGAATAATCTTCGCTTCGAAATTATTATTGTTCGCTTCTAACGCGCGAGCCCTTTCCTTTTCGAAGCGCCTGACGTAAATCATGCCGTATTTCAAAGCTGGGCACCGTGAAATCAAAGTGCCAACGAACATCGCCAACTCGCGGATCGTACAAGAAGTGATTTTGTCAAATTTATTTAACAGCTCGACGGTACGTTGCACCTTATCTTCCGGTAACTCTATCGTCATGCTTTTTGAGTCGAAAATCAGCCCTAAATACTTGCAGCGCTGAGAAGGCACTAAGCAACTCTTCTCTACGTTAATAACAAATCCCAACTGCTCTAATAGCGACCTCGTTTCCCGAATATTATCCATGCAATCTTTGTGTGATTTCCCCAAGACTAGAATGTCATCCAAATAAAAAACGGACATGAAACCTCGCTTTCTCAAACAAGCTGCTACCGGTTTCAAGATTTTAGTGAAAATATACGGTGCTACGTTCAAACCGAACGGCAGACACATAAACTCGAATAGAACTCCGTTAAATGAAAAACGCAAATATTTTCTACATTTTTCTGCCATGGGTACGAGATAGTACGCATCCTTGAGGTCGATCGTAGCCATGAAATCACCCGAACTAATTAGCCTCTTCGCGACTTTCCAGTCTTCGAGCTTGAAATGCTCGGTCGTAATAAACTCATTGAGTTTTTTAAGATTTAATATTAACCTATACGTTTTATCGGCCTTCGGTATCAGAAAAATATTCGACACGAATTGTCCTTTCGATGGAGCACACGGGATAATAGCGCCCTTAGCTATTAATTTCTCAATCTGGTTTTCGATCAAAATCTTCTCTTGATCCGACCACGTCGGCTCGACTGGGTCCCTTCCTTGGGACGGATACGATGTGAAAGGAATCTGGACACCCTGAATCCATTCACGTATTACCGAATCCTTTGTTACCGTCGCCCACGCGCTAGAGAATAATTTCAGCCTGCCCGACTGTGTACCTACATTTGTCGGTTCAGTTAACGGCGACTCTGACGATTCTTGTTCCACTCCTGGGGACGAAATGGTTTCTTCGCATCCGAGTTCGCTTTCGACTGACGGGTTCCGCTCGACCATGACTGACGCTGCCCGCCCGACGTCGATGTTTGACTCTTGTTCGTCGATTGACGCGGCGGGCCCTTCGTGTTTTTTGCGCGCTTTTGCGCGTTATTTTGATACGAAGTCTTTACCGGAGGTTTAAGATCTTTTGCCGTCCTCTCGAGATTCTTCGCCGTCTTTATCGTCTCCTCCAAGTCGCCGCCGAACAGCCATTCGCCCACCGAAGTATTAGACAAAGTCGTTTTTAGAGATGAATTTAAATTGGCTAGAATCAAATTCTTTCGGGCGAGAGAATCCTCTCGGTAAATCGACGCGAGAATTCTTCCTCCGTCGCTTAACGTTTCCAACAACTCGATTTTTTGAGAAGTATCGATCTTCAGCGTTATCGAGATGGATTTGCCGATAGCTGCGAGGCAAGCGGCTAATCGACCTTGTTTTTCGGCGATGCGTTTGTCCCTCTTTATCGCAGTGTCTTGAACGGATGCGGTGATTTCCTTGTTAAGTTTTGGCACAACGATGCAGTTGCAATTTTCCGGAACCGGATATTTTTCTAAAAGTTTCGCCACTTCTTCTTCCGGAAGTCCGTTCTGTATAATCTCCGTCCAACGCAGTGCTACATCCTTATGCACCGCAGCATCGGTCTTCTTGCTCAATTCGAGCCGAGGACCCAACACGCTTAATATCTCCGGATGTAGATCCATTTCGTGTTCTGGAATTGTTTTTGTCGCCTCTTCCTCTTGTTCTGTCGGCTTCGTTACCGCCATCTCTTCAACTTGACTAGGGACTTTATCAATCGTCACCTCGCCATCGCCGCCCGCATTATTATTCTCTTCTTCGACTTCGATATCTGTTGGATCCCGTTCTTGAACGTCCGACGTCGAACGATTCAACTGCGATCGAGGTCTCAACTCCTCAGAAGCCGATCGACTCGATGACTGTCGAGATCTCGAGCGCCTCGTCGATAGCTGAGAATACGATCGCCTCGACGTCTGTCGAGAATGCGAACGTCTCGTCGAATATCGAGGGTTTGACCGACGATATGGCGAAGCCCTCGCCGAATACCGAGGGGATCTGCTTGATCGACGATATGGAGAAGCCCTCGGCGAATACCGAGAATACCGAGATGACGATCGCCGTGGCGAATGTCCTGAGAACGAGCGTTTACCTGGAAAAATCCATTCCATTTACTCTTTGCGCTCCGGGTATCGGAGGTTATTCGACGGTTACAGCCGAAAAACGCCTGACGACTCGCGAGGGTCAAACCGTCGCGGTCGTGCCGCGCACCATTCGCCTTCGTCAAACGAAGGTGTGTAAACTGGAAAGCGCCAGAATACACTGTGTCTACTGATACAATCAGAGGCACATCCCATTAACAATGGATTGGTACGCGGTTCGTGAATTTCCAAAAAATTCACGCGGCGGGCCGCCGTTTGTCATTTCGTCAAACGAAATTTCGAGGTTAGCCTTTACTTACGGCGACTTTCTCTCTCTCGTTCCAAATCTTTCTCCAGTCGATCGATTTTTCGACGTAGATTTCGATTCTCCTTATCCTCGTCGTCAGCACGCCTCCTCTTCTTACTTTTCTTACCCATGATGATTAAAAATGCTTCTTTTTCGCAAAATACGTGTGAAGACACTCGCACAAAGCGAAAGAATGAAGATCGAAGCGGTAGCGAGCGGGAACCCAGGCGGCGTGCGGGAACCCCGGAATCTAGGGAAGTTTTTTTTCCCTAGCTTTAAAACTTTGTGGAGACACTGTGCAAGTGGGGGCACTACACATATGATCCCGAGGAAGAGGCGCGAAATACAATATATATTATTTCTAGTACTAGGAATTTTTATTTGTTAAAAATATATAATATTATCAACGTATTTTATATTCATATGGAAATATTAACAAAATCACTGAATGTAACACAAATAGGGATGTAGAATACAATATATATTATTTCTAGTACTGGGTATTTTTATTTGTTAAAAATATATAATATTATCAACGTATTTAATATTCATATGGAAATATTATTAAAATCGCTGAATGTTGCACAAATAGGGATGTAGAATACAATATGTACTATTTCTAGTACCAGGTATTTTTATTTGTTAAAAATATATAATTTTATCAACGTATTTAATATTTATATGTAAATATTATTAAAATCGGTGAATGTAGCACAAATAGGGATGTGGAATACAATATATATTATTTCTAGTACTAGGAATTTTTATTTGTTAAAAATATATAATATTATCAACGTATTTAATATTTATATGAAAATATTATAAAAATCGTTGAATGTAGCACAAATAGGGATGAAGAATACATTCTGTACTAGTTCTAGTATTTTTATTTGTTAAAAATATATAATATTATCAACGTATTTAATATTTATATGTAAATATTATTAAAATCGGTGAATGTAGCACGAATAGGGATGTAGAATCAGAACGAGCGCAATTCGGTCTAAAATGCCGCGCTTTAGCCGGTACTGCCGGTACATACTAAGCTATGACGCGAAGAGGAGGCATTCCTCGCACCTATATTCCCGTTACACGTCCGTATATCTATTCGAGCGTGAGAGACCGAGTGGCGGCCGTATATGCGCCCGTAACCAGAATCCGCATCGAGCGTAGTATTATAGATATATGCTATATATCATGGGTATCGGCATATTCGCTACGAGTTAGCGGTACAGCGTCTCGGTGTCGCCGGGTCGAGATATAACATTTTTTATTTTCTTTTATTTACATTGGCGCCGAGACGACAATCATTCCTTCTCGCAATCAAATAGTACGAACGACTTGTGTATAATTTTTAAGTTCATTGTTCAAGTTTCTGCAAAATGCAGAATAAAAATACTGCTTGTGATGGTTCATCGCAAATGGACCTTGAAAAGTCAAATCAAATGCATAAATATGTACTTTTATTGTATTTGGATATATTTATATGTATTTCTTCTAGATTTTGATGTTAGTTGTTTTGTTGTTAGTCAAATTTAGCACAAGTACATGATTCTGTAGTTTGTACGACTTTTTAAGATCCAGCTGTAATGTAGCATCGTTTGATAAGTTGTATTTTATCTGCTTTTTTTTATTGACACGTAAGAAATACAAAATGAATTAATTTTTTTTTATACGGAAGAGGACATAATGTGGAAAATAAATTCGTGGATAATTAATTTTATTTATTGATTTATTTTGACAGTGGACGGGACTAGCGCTTGAAAATACAATAAAATAGAATGACGAATGAGTCGGCCAAAGTATATATAAAAAAAATAAGATACAAACATACAGAAATTCGTTTAAAAAAATTAGATCGTTTGCTTGATTCAGACAGCGATTATAGTAATACGACTTTTGTTTCATATAATACTAACAATGTAGCTGAAATTGCATGAAGAATGACGGTAGTTTTAATTAAATAGCTTTTTCCCGCTGCTTTTTAGGAAAGCAGCTGGAAAAGATTCGCAATTATATTCGTATGGCAACGAATTTTTTTTATCTTTTTATAGCAACATACTTGGTTAAATTTTGAAAAAAAAGATTAATCACCTTCTTAATCTTGTCTACACAATGCAAACAAAACAATGTTATTTTTTTTAATTCCAAAGTAATTGACTTTTTACCGAAATAAGCAGAAGTTCTTGTACGTTCGCAATTATCACTAGTTTCAAAGCAAAATTATGCAATACAGTAAAAAAAAATATATAAAAACAGTGCTGAGTTTAGAAGATCAAAACTCAATTATTACTCACTTAGTAGTCTATTTCTCCGATGTATTCTGCACCATTACTGCCATTTTTTATCCCGAAGTAGCAGCCAAATTTAGCAGACTCTAAAAGCTGCTATCCTCCTGTCATTCAGCCTGATTACCATGCAGTGGGCAGGGAATTAAATTCCTACTTCCTGCCAATTACTCATCTAATTTCACGATAGACTGATTACTAGTAATAAAACCTACAAAATCGTAATCAAGTTAAATTAGACGACGAAATCATGAAATTCCTCTCTCTTTTTTTTTGTCTTTTGTGCAGTACAATAGAATATCTCTGCAGAATGTATAAAAAAGGTAACGAGCGCGTGCGGCATACTACACGTAAGTCGCATGTAGTGCATCTTTCGTACAAGTGCTGCGAAAGAGGAAAGAGGTAGGGGGGTCCGATCGAGAGTAAGTTCGATGAACCTTCTCTCTCTTTTCTTTTCCGTCCCGGAAATTCTCTTCTCGCTCTCGTAATACATACTCCATCACCGTTGCCCTGTAAGTCTCCCCTCTCCTCCCTCGTCGTCGGAGTTTGATGCGGTTAATATGTAATACGGTGTGGTACGCTTCGAAAAATTCTTTCAGTACGTTCACCACCTTGCACGGTAAATAACGAACGTGCAAAACGGCGGCGTCAGGCGCCTCGAGAAAGTTTTTTCATAGAAACAAAAGAATTTTTAAGAGAGAGAACAAATAGATTTTTATTCGGTCTAGTCGTCAAATCTTATCGCCTTATCGAATTCTTATCGAAGAAGGTACGAAGAAGAAGACTTGTTGCGCTATATTGTGTGTATAGCTACATAACTGAACATTATCACGACGTTGCGTCGATTAATCATCGAGCGCTCGAACGAAAAACGTAACAAATGTATTTTCGCAGTCAAGTTTTCAGTGAGTGACCTCTACGCGCGACCGCAAGATTGCTTCTGCTTTCCAACGGATTATTTCTCGTCCTCTTCTGTTGTGTGTGCGCGTTGATTCCAGGGATTTATCGATCCATTTACGCGAGAATTGTTCGAAAGGTTAACTTCCGAGAACGTGTCGGGACCTGTCGGTGCTGCTGTTGCTGCTGATATTGCAGCAGCTGCTGCCGCGTTGACCGTTCGTACTATCAATAAGGGCAACAGGCTTCTACCGGTAGAGCCTTGAGAAATCTCTGCAGTTATATATTTCAGTGTTTGGTGGATGTTTGCGCGCTTCACACTAATCGAATCAAAGCTACGTTTTGTGTAATCGTTTTCGTGTACTTTCATACATTAAACAAGAATTGGATAGTGAATTATAATAAAGATTAAGACGTGAGTTTGCAAAAGTTGAAATTGATTTACGTTAATTTCGGACTTTTGCAAGAATAATTTTATGCGACGTTGTTCATTCTTTTTGTCGAATGTAGTTTTGAAAATGAATCGTGTGAATATTTCATAGTGATTATCGTTGAAAAGTTATAGCTTATTTTTTACCTGGACAAATAATTCTTCCATAAACAAACTCAGTCATAATTATTGAACGGTTAAAACGTGTTCTGTAATACGCATCAATAAGGACAACAGGCTTCTACCGGTAGAGTCTTGAGAAATCTCTGCAGTTATATATTCCAGTGTTTGGTGGATGTTCGTGCGCTTCGCACTAATCGAATCAAAGCTACATTTTGTGTAATCGTTTTCGTATATTTTCATACATTAAACTACAGTTGTGGAGAGGAGTAATTGAGGCAGTGATTTATAATAAAGATTAAGACGTGAGTTTGCAAAAATGGAAATTGATTTACGTTAATTTCGGACTTTTGCAACAATAATTTTATGTGGCGTTGTTCATTCTTTTTGTCGAATGTAGTTTTAAAAGTGAATTTTATGAATATTTCATAGTGATTATCATTGAAAAGTTATAGTTTTTTTTTACCTGGACAAATAATTCTTCCATACACAAACTCAGTCATAATTCTTGAACGGTTAAAACGTGTTCTGTAATACGCATCAATAAGGACAACAGGCTTCTACCGGTAGAGTCTTGAGAAATCTCTGCAGTTATATATTCCAGTGTTTGGTGGATGTTCGTGCGCTTCGCACTAATCGAATCAAAGCTACATTTTGTGTTATCGTTTTCGTATATTTTCATACATTAAACTACAGTTGTGGAGAGGAGTAATTGAGGCAGTGATTTATAATAAAGATTAAGACGTGAGTTTGCAAAAGTTGAAATTGATTTTCGTTAATTTCGGACTTTTGCAAGAATAATTTTATGTGGCGTTGTTCATTCTTTTTGTCGAATGTAGTTTTAAAAGTGAATTTTATGAATATTTCATAGTGATTATCATTGAAAAGTTATAGTTTTTTTTACCTGGATAAATAATTGTTCCATACACAAACTCAGTCATAATTATTGAACGGTTAAAACGTCAATAACGGCAATAGACTTCTACCGGTAGAACCTTGAGAAATCTCTGCAGTTATATATTTCAGTGTTTGGTGGATGTTTGCGCGCTTCGCACTAATCGAATCAAAGCTACATTTTGTGTAATCGTTTTCGTGTATTTTCATACATTAAACTACAGTTGTGGAGAGGAGTAATTGAGGCAGTGATTTATAATAAAGATTAAGACGTGAGTTTGCAAAAATTGAAATTGATTTACGTTAATTTCGGACTTTTGCAAGAATAATTTTATGCGACGTTGTTCATTCTTTTTGTCGAATGTAGTTTTGAAAATGAATCGTGTGAATATTTCATAGTGATTATCGTTGAAAAGTTATAGCTTATTTTTTACCTGGACAAATAATTCTTCCATACACAAGCTCAGTCATAATTATTGAACGGTTAAAACGTGTTCTGTAATACGCATCAATAAGGACAACAGGCTTCTACCGGTAGAGTCTTGAGAAATCTCTGCAGTTATATATTCCAGTGTTTGGTGGATGTTCGTGCGCTTCGCACTAATCGAATCAAAGCTACATTTTGTGTTATCGTTTTCGTATATTTTCATACATTAAACTACAGTTGTGGAGAGGAGTAATTGAGGCAGTGATTTATAATAAAGATTAAGACGTGAGTTTGCAAAAATTGAAATTGATTTACGTTAATTTCGGACTTTTGCAAGAATAATTTTATGCGACGTTGTTCATTCTTTTTGTCGAATGTAGTTTTGTAAATGAATCGTATGAATACCCACATAGAAAAATATATATGTAACATATATGTTAAATATATAGCGCAAAAAAGTTCTATATGCTGCATATATTCTGCATATATGTGTGCAAAAATATATGCAAAATATATGAGATATATATATGGACAATATGTAAAATATATTTCATATACGTTTAGCGCCAAAAAGTTCTATATCTCGAATATATCGTGCATATATTTTTATTTCCATGTGGGTATTTCATAGTGATTACCGTTGAAAAGTTATAGATTATTGTTTAGCTGGACAAATAATTCTTCCATACACAAACTCAGTCATAATTATTTAACGGTTAAGGACGATCGGTGACGACTGTCAAAGTCAAATCAGAGATAATTTTTTGTAATCGATTCTTTAAAGTTTAATGCATTAAATAATAGCTGTGGAGGGTGATTTGTATTGAAGCATGTAGACTTAATCCAGAGAAAGATCAATAGTGACGGATTTGCATAAATATTAACTGATTAACGTTTCTTTTCAATGGGATACATTTTCGTTCAGTTTTTTTCAAGTATAATCTGTAATTCTTGGCCGATTTGAATGAGTTACAGCTCATTCTCTACCTTAAAAGATACTCTACGAATTGACCGCCCAGATATTTCATAGTGTTAATTGTTTAATAATTCTAGACTGTTGTTTAACAGAAATTAAAATACTTTCATAAACAGCAGGCTATAATTACAAAACGATGAACACTATGAAATATCTAGGAGGTCAATTCGCAGAGTATCTTTTAAGAAAAACAATGAGCTATCGTTCATAAAAATCGGCAAAGAATTAAAGATAATACTTGGAAAAAACTGAACGAAAATATATCACACTGAAAAGAAACGTTAATCAGTTAATCTTTATGCAAATCCGTGACTATTAATCTTTCTCTGGATTAAGTCTACATGCTTCAATACAAATCACCCTCCACTGTTATTATTTAATGCATTAAACTTTAAAGAATCGATCGCGACAAATTATCTCTGATTTGACTTTGGGAGTGGCCACCGATCCTCCTTAAAACGTGTTCTGTAATACGCATCAATAAGGGCAACAGGCTTCTACCGGCAGAGTCTTGAGAAATCTCTGCAGTTTTATATCCCAGCGTTTGGTGGATGTCTGCGCGCTTCGCACTAATTGAATCAAAGCTACATTTTGTGTTATCGTTTTCGTGTATTTTCATACATTAAACTACAGTTGTGGAGAGGAGTAACTGAGGCACTGATTTATAATAAAGATTAAGACGTGAGTTTGCAAAAATTGAAATTGATTTTCGTTAATTTCGGACTTTTGCAAGAATAATTTTATGCGGCGTTGTTTATTCTTTTTGTCGAATGTAGTTTTGTAAATAAATAGTATGAATATTTCATAGTGATTATCGTTGAAAAGTTACAGATTATTGTTTAGCTGAACAAATAATTCTTCCATACACAAACTCAGTCATAATTATTGAACGGTTAAAACGTGTTCTGTAATACGCATCAATAAGGGCAACAGGCTTCTACCGGTAGAGTCTTGAGAAATCTCTGCAGTTTTATGTCCCAGTGTTTGGTGGATGTTCGTGCGTTTCGTACTAATCGAATCAAAGCTACATTTTGTGTAATCGTTTTCGTGTACTTTCATACATTAAACAAGAGTTGGGTAGTGATTTATAATAAAGATTAAAACGTGAGTTTGCAAAAGTTGAAATTGATTTACGTTAATTTCGGACTTTTGCAAGAATAATTTTATGCGGCGTTGTTTATTCTTTTTGTCGAATGTAGTTTTGTAAATGAATTGTACGAATTTTTCATAGTGATTATCGTTGAAAAGTTATAGCTTATTTTTTACCTGGACAAATAATTCTTCCATACACAAACTCAGTCATAATTATTGAACGGTTAAAACGTGTTCTGTAATACGTATTAATAAGGGCAACAGGCTTCTACCGGTAGAGTCTTGAGAAATCTCTGCAGTTTTATATCCCAGTGTTTGATGGATGTTCGCGCGTTTCACACTAATCGAATTAAAACTACATTTTGTGTAATCGTTTTCGTGTACTTTCATACATTAAACAAGAGTTGTGGATAGGAGTGATTTATAATAAAGATTATAAATTGAAATTGATTAACGTTACTTTCGGACTTTTGCAAGAATACTTTTATGTGTTGAATGTAGTTTTGTGAAGGTATCGTATGAATATTTCATAGTGATTGTCGTTGGAAAGTTGTAGCTTATTATTTACCTGCACAAATAATTTTCCCATACACAAATTCAGTCATAATTATTGAACGATTAAGGTAGTCTGTTCACATTAGCTAGTCAAATCAGTGCTAAATTTTTAATCGCGTTTCTACACATTTTGGTAGTTTTGCCGACTGTTCTGCAGAGTGGCTTGCTCATCAGCATTAGTTCTTAATATATAAATCCATCCACAGACACGGTTTGAAATAAACATACCCTGATACATACAAATTTCGGATGAGGTTGTTGTCATCCAGTTTTATATTACAAAAAACCACAATATTAATCTAGTTATAACGAGCAATAGCTTATATTGTTTGTTAAAAAATGCTTCATTGATTGACCGGACAAATTCTGTATTAGTATTAGTTATTCATAAGTTACAAGCATGTGTAAATCTGATGATAGGTTAGAGTAGATAAAAAACGGTTGCAATTTTCTTACAAAGAATACTATAAGAAAATGTCTCCGGTCAATCAATGAAGCATCTTTTAATAAACAAAATGAGCTAACGTTCGTCAAAGTCGGACAAAAATTATGGTTTTTTCTAATATAAAACTGGATGACAACAACCTCATCCGATATTTGTATGTATCAGGGTATTTTAATTAAAAACCGTGTCTGTGGATGGATTTATATATTAAGAACTAATGCTAATGAACAAGCCACTCTGCAGAACAGTCGGCAAAACTACCAAAATGTGTAGAAACGCGATTAAAAATTTAGCACTGATTTGACTAGCTAATGTGAACAGACTACCTTAAAACGTGTTCAATAATAAAAATTATAAATTTAAATTGATTAACTTTAATTTCGGACTTTTACAAGAATACTTTTATGTGGCGTTGTTAATTCTTTCTGTCGAATGTAGTTTTGTAAATGAATTTTATGAATACTTCATAGTGATTATCGTTGGAAAGTTATAGCTTATTTACCTGGACAAATAATTCTCCCATACACAAACACAGTTGTAATTATTAAACGGTTAAAACGTGTAAATATCTGTGTGATCAAATTGTAGAACATTTTTTAAGAAATAGAATAAATCATGCCTCAATAAAATCGGTAAAAAATTATAGATTGTTTTTGAAAAAGAAAACTGAAAAAATGTAGTTCCATGAAAATTTCCATTTATTAGATGATTTTTTTAATTCGTCATTATAAATTATTCTCTGGGTCGTGAGTACACGCTACTGTAATCAATACCATAAATCATGCTTAATTTATTCGTAAAATTTTGCAATAACGATTTTAAAAAATATGTAGCACTGATTTTACTACATTTCTCTAATAGTTTCCACGTAGTTTCATGCAATAAATAACAGCAGTAGAGTGTAATTCGTATTACAACCTGCGAGGTGATTTCGAATGAAGATTAATAGTCGTGAATTTGCAGAAATAGAAACTGATTAATGTTGATTTTCAAGGAAGTCCGTTTTTGTTGAAATTTTTTCCTTTTACAAAAACCATCCGTAATTTATTATCAATATTAATGCGGCATGGCTAATTTTCCTTCTCGAAAGATGTTATATAAATTAACCGTATAGATATTACATAGAGATGATCGTTGGAAAATTATATTTGATTGTTTACCTAGCCAAATAATTTTGTGATAAAAACGACTATAACTATTAAATAGTTAATACCCGGGATTATCGGCTTTTGCCAAATTGTAAACAATCTTTCAACAAAGTAAATGAGCCACGCCTCATTAAAATTGGTAAAAAATTATAGATTATTCTTGCAAAAAACTGAAGAAAAAAAAATTCAATTTGGAAATTTCTATTTTATTAGTAAATTTTGAAAACCCTATTAATCTGCATTATTACAAGCGGTACTAGTATTATATTTATTTGTGGCAGGTGAAAACCTTTTACAAATTACTAAGTGAACTTAGCCTTTGATAGATACATGATATGCTCTGTATTTTTAATACTGTATCTTAACGTTAACGGCACATTGCGAGGTTTGGTTGCATAGCTTAATACAATCTTAGTTTAAAACTAATAAATAATATCTCAAATGATGCTATAGTACTATAATGTTCAAAATTGTACAAGCTGAACAATAAATCATGTTCAATTAATTTGCAAAACTTATCAGTAACGATAAAATAATATTTAACATCGATTTTACCAGTGCGAAGCGCTTCAACCTTCTTAATTACGAATATTGTGAAGCTCGGGTTAAACGTCCATCATTACCTTATCGTGTAGGTAAGTTGTAAGTTGTTGGTTCGTGCGTGTGCAAAATCTAAGAAGCTGAGCTACGGTGGACAACAATGAGGAATGAATACGCGAAGGTGCTTTATTACTACTACTACTACTTCTACTTGAACTACAACTTGGATTAGTCGTGTGCACATTTGCATGTGCAAACAATAACTACCTACACACGTAGCCCGGCAGAAGAACGTGTTATGCACACGATTCTCTATAAGGCTCTTACGTAAGAGTAACTGACGTGCGCGACGCGTATTATATACAAGAGTTGTGTGCACGAGAGTCTATGGAATATCTGTGTGAGGCAGCCGATGTTACGTGAGGAAGGCTGGGGTGTAAGTGGGTGTAGCGGAAGTGGATATTGTATACTATAGTGCAGTGCGGGCGCCGTGACCGCGCTTCCGTGACCGAGAGCTAGAAACAGAAAGTACTTACGATGCTTCGCCAACTTTTGGGCCCTCGGCCTAATGAGAGGGTAATAAATAATATCTCTATTATAGACCGTTAAAAACATGTGTAAAATAGTGAAATTTATAAGACGAATAAAATTTGTTATTTCTTATGGCAAATTTAATAATAAAGTACGATGCTTCTACAACTTGTGGACCCTTTGCCTAATGAGAGGGTAATAAATAATATCTCTATTATAGACCGTTAAAAACATGTGTAAAATAGAGAAACTTATAAGATGAGTAAAATTTGTTATTTCTTATGGCAAATTTAATTCTGTTAATATATTGAAAGCAGTATATAGCTGGAAACAGAAAGTACGATGCTTCTACAACTGTTTGACCCTTTGCCTAATTAGAGGATAATTAATAATATCTCTATTATAGACCGTTAAAAATACGTGTAAAATATAGAAATTTATAAGATGAGTAAAATTTGTTATTTCTTATGGCAAATTTAATTCTGTTAATATATTGAAAGCAGAATAGAGTTGGAAACAGAAAGTACGATGCTTCTACAACTTTTGGACCCTTTGCCTAATTAGAGGATGATAAATAATATCTCTATTATAGACCGTTAAAAACATGTGTAAAATAGAGAAATTTATAAGACGAATAAAATTTGCTATTTCTTATGGCAAATTTAATATACTGTAAGCAGTACAGCTGGAAACAGAAAGTACGACGCTTCTACAACTTTTGAACCCTTTGCCTAATTAGAGGATAATAAATAATATCTCTATTATAGACCGTTAAAAACATGTGTAAAATAGAGAAATTTATAAGACGAATAAAATTTGTTATTTCTTATGGCAAATTTAATTCCGTTAATATATTGTAAGCAGAATATAGTTGGAAACAGAAAGTACGATGCTTCGGCAACTTTCCGGCCCTTTGCCTAATTAGAGGATAATAAATAATATCTCTATTATAGACAGTTAAAAACATGTGTAACATAGAGAAATTTATAAGACGAATAAAATTTGTTATTTCTTATGGCAAATTTAATATACTGTAAGCAGTATAGCTGGAAACAGAAAGTACGATACTTCGGCAACTTTTGGACCCTTTGCCTAATTAGAGGATAATAAATAATATCTCTATTATAAACCGTTAAAAACATGTGTAAAATAGAGAAATTTATAAGACGAATAAAATTTGTTATTTCTTACGGCAAATTTAATACCGTTAATATATTGAAAGCAGTATATAGCTGGTAACAGAAAGTACGATGCTTCTACAACTTTTGGACCCTTTGCCTAATTAGAGGATAATAAATAATATCTCTATTATAGACCATTAAAAACATGTGTAAAATAGAGAAATTTATAAGATGAGTAAAATTTGTTATTTCTTATGGCAAATTTAATTCTGTTAATATATTGAAAGCAGTATAGCTGGAAACAGAAAGTACGATGCTTCTACAACTTTTGGACCCTTTGCCTAATTAGAGGATAATAAATAATATCTCTATTATAGACCGTTAAAAACATGTGTAAAATAGAGAAATTTATAAGACGAATAAAATTTGTTATTTTTTATGGCAAATGTAATATACTGTAAGCAGTATAGCTGGAAACAGAAAGTACGATGCTTCTATAACTTTTGGACCCTTTGCCTAATTAGAGAGTAATAAATAATATCTCTATTATAGATTGTTAAAAACATGTGTAATATGGAGAAATTTATAAGATGAATAAAATTTGTTATTTCTTATGGCAAATTTAATTCTGTTAATATATTGAAAGCAGTATATAGCTGGAAACAGAAAATACGATGCTTCTACAACTTTTGGGCCCTTTGCCTAATTAGAGGATAATAAATTATATCACTGATATAGACAGTTAAAAACACGTGTAAAATAGAGAAATTTATAAGATGAATAAAATTTGTTATTTCTTATGACAAATTTTATTCATCTTATAAATTTCTCTATTTTACACGTGTTTTTAACAAATTTGTTATTTCTTATGACAAATTTAATTCTGTTAATATATTGAAAGCAGTATACCTGGAAACACAAAATACGATGCTTCTACAACTTTTGGGCCCTTTGCCTAATTAGAGGATAATAAATTATATCTCTGATGTAGACAGTTAAAAACACGTGTAAAATAGAGAAATTTATAAGACGAATAAAATTTGTTATTTCTTATGGCAAATTTAATACCGTTAATATATTGTAAGCAGTACAGCTGGAAACAGAAAGTACGATGCTTCGGCAACTTTTGGGCCCTTTGCCTAATTAGAGTATAATAAATAATATCTCTATTATAGACAGTTGAAAACATGTGTAAAATAGAGAAATTTATAATACGAATAAAATTTGTTATTTCTTATGACAAATTTAATTCTGTTAATATATTGAAAGCAGTATACCTGGAAACAGAAAATACGATGCTTCTACAACTTTTGGGCCCTTTGCCTTATTAGAGGATAATAAATGATATCTCTGATATAGACAGTTAAAAACATGTGTAAAATAGAGAAATTTATAAGACGAATAAAATTTGTTATTTCTTATGACAAATTTAATTCTGTTAATATATTGAAAGCAGTATACCTGGAAACAGAAAATACGATGCTTCTACAACTTTTGGGCCCTTTGCCTAATTAGAGGATAATAAATGATATCTCTGATATAGACAGTTAAAAACATGTGTAAAATAGAGAAATTTATAAGATGAATAAAATTTGTTATTTCTTATGGCAAATTTAATTTCGTTAATATACTGTAAGCAGTATAGCTGGAAACAGAAAGTACGATGCTTCGCCAACTTTTGGGCCCTTTTCCTAATTAGAGGATAATAAATAATATCTCTATTATAGACAGTTAAAAACATGTGTAAAATAGAGGAATTTATAAGACGAAAAAAATTTGTTATTTCTTATGGCAAACTTAATTCTGTTAATATATTGAAAGCAGAATATAGCTGGAAACAGAAAGTACGATGCTTCTACAACTTTTGGACCCTTTGCCTAATTAGAGGATAATAAATAATATCTCTATTATAGACCGTTAAAAACATGTGTAACATGGAGAAATTTATAAGATGAATAAAACATGTGTAACATGGAGAAATTTATAAGATGAATAAAATTTAATTCCGTTAATATATTGTAAGTAGTATAGCTCGAGATGAAAATTTAGACCCTTTTCAAAACCTAAATTTAGCAGTCCCGCGGGGTAAACGGAGGTTCTTCCATTCCTTTGACACTCGTCAAAATCTCCGAAAATGGCAGATATTACCCGAATGGAGTTAACGTAGTTAAAATTCTTATTTTTGGACCTCCAATTAGGTTGTACAGAGTGAGATGAGGTTCTTAGTCCCTTGTATAAACCTCCAAAAGTAACATATTTTACCCATTTTAATTCAACGAAGAGTGTTGGAAGGGTTTAAATTTTAACTCGGGAGCTGGAAACAGAAAGTACGATGCTTCGGCAACTTTTGGGCCCTTCGCCTAATTAGAGGGTAATAAATAATATCTCTATTATAAACAGTTAAAAACATGTGTAATATGGAGAAATTCATAAGACGAATAAAATTCGTTATTTCTTATGGTAAATTTAATTCCGTTAATATATCGAAAGTAGCATTAGATATAGAAATTAGTAATAGTAAATCGCTTTTCTTGATTTAAGCAATCCATGATAAAGAACCTAAGGAAGCATTTTTTCTTTCTAAATGGAATTAAAGGTATATTAAGTCCAATCGAAGTTAGAATTTTAAAAGAAATCGAACCTAAAGATTTGTTTCAAATCATACCTTAATTTTTATGGAAATACATTAAAATAAATAAATAAATTTATGAGGATAATTAGTCGTGATTTTACAGGTGTAGTTATTCACCCTCATTTATTTTTCAAAAGTATTTGAAATTATTTATTTATTTATTTATTTATTTATTTATTTATTTATTTATTTATTCATTCATTCATATTACTTAAAATAATTATCACAAGTATAGAGTATTTTAATTTTTCGTTCATCGCTTTAATGAAAGAATAATCAATCATATTTCTATTATGGACAACGAAAAATAATGTTCTAAAATCGAAACATTATAATTTTTCACTTTTTTGCAAAATTGATGAATAATTTGGATTATTTATTATTGTACAATGAATGATCAATTTTTATAGGTGGTATAATCTATGCTAATTATTTGAAAAAAAAAAAAAATATAAAAAATATCTTTAGAAAAGAATTGAAATTATTTTTTGTTTATTTTAGAACATGATGTATTATACGTTTTCAATTCTATTATGCTCATCCCTGTATCTTCGAAGCGTAGTTTCAATTTTCTATGCTCATCTTCTGGAATTTTTCTTTTTTTTTGGACCTTCCTTACCAAAATGTTTATGACGCTTGCGAAAGAGGAAGGAAAGACCTTCGTTTCTATAAACCCACATTAAAACTCATTTGCATTTCGAGTAGTCGTTATCTTGGCAGAATATACATGTCTATATAGTACTTATTTAGCGTGGGATGTGACGCCACGCTGACCATACAGTAATAAACCTTACTTTAATGACTATATATACACAAATATATATATATTGCATGTGTGTGGTCGCTCGAATTAAATTCAAGGCAAAGCCATGTGCCGCCCATACGAATGCAAATGCAAATCTCTGCACTTCCGTCTTCCGTCTAATCTCTTGTTCATATTATGATGTTTCTTCTTCTTAATTAATTATGAATATTATAATTACAGGCTCGAAACGAAATGTCCGCAGGCCCGGGCGGTCGAGGCCCAGTTGAACGGTCCAGAAGAATTCAATCAACGCCTTCCGTCGATTCTGGCAAACCTCAGTGAGTGATTACTCTGTAAAAAGATTTTAAAAAAATTAATAAACCGTACACTGTTAAAAAATATTGGAAGTTTTTATTTATAAACTCGTCATCGAAATTTAAATATACAATTGTGGTATAAAATTCATGTACTTTTTCAGTAAAATGAAAACAAATTATTAAAATTGAAGTACTTTTACTGTAAAATTAAAGTAAATTATTGAATGTGCTGTACCATACATTAATTTTACATTACACTTGTATAATTAATTTAGTATGCTAGTTTACAGAGTTGGGCAAAATTGTAATGGAAAATTACAAAATACAAATTACTGAAAGTAATTGTATTTAATTTGAAATCCAATACAATTACTGAAAGTAATTGAATACAATTACTGAATACAATTATTAAATACAATTACTTTCAGTATTTAATTTGAAATAAAATACAATTACTGAAAGTAATTGTATTTAATTTGAAATCCAATACAATTACTGAAAGTAATTGAATACAATTATTAAATACAATTACTTTCAGTATTTAATTTGAAATAAAATACAATTACTGAAAGTAATTGTATTTAATTTGAAATCCACTGCAATTACTGAAAGTAATTGTATTTAATTTGAAATCCAATGCAATTACTGAAAGTAATTGTATTTAATTTGAAATCCAATGCAATTACTGAAAGTAATTGTATTTAATTTGAAATCCAATACAATTACTGAAAGTAATTGTAATTAAAGCAGTAATTTCTGACCTAAGTAATTTTTGCTGCCCAACTCTGCTAGTTTATGAATAGAAAATTCCAGTAAAAGTACACTAAATTTCAAGTAGATTTTTTTTATAGTGTATATGAAACTTGGATGTATATACAGTATATTAATTTTTAGATGCATTCGTCATTGACAAATACAACATTTGTATATTAAAATGAAGATTACAAAACTCACGTACTGTAATTTTCAATTTCATATTAAATTCACTTGCATTTTTAACAGTGTAGGCAACTAATCTTTATATTTATAGCGATTAATTAACTTCTTGTTGAAAAAAAATCGCTTATAATCGACCCTTGGCATAAAAAAATAAAACATTGAAATTTGCATTAAAACCACCTGAAAACTTTTTATTTTTCGTTAAATATTTTTTTAGCATTTTCCTCTGAATATATTCTTTGATGTGCGATTGATGGTAAAACAGTTCCCTAGCTTTTCGGTGTCACATAGTTATCATGTCAGCTATCGCAGAGTCTTTCGCGGAATTCTGTTTAAGCTTTTAACGTACAGAGGGCGCAAGTTGTAAGTACCGCTCGCTTCGATAAAAACAAGAGTTTCAACTAATTTAACAATATTATTCGATTGATTTGATTGTTTTTTTTGTCAATATTTATCGGTGATCAATGAATAATTATAAGAAATTAAATTTTGTGAAAAATCGGAGTATCCAAGTTGTGATTTATGTTGAGGAAAGTTCGAGTCAATTTCAAGTGGGGATATAGCTCAGTGGTAGAGCATTCGACTGCAGATCGAGAGGTCCCCGGTTCAAACCCGGGTGTCCCCTGTTCTTCAATATTTTTTGCCTTTTCATTTTTTTTTTTTTTCGTTCATTGTTTTTTTAAAATTCTGCTTTAGTGATTTATTTACAAAATTGGAGTATCGATGCAGAATTGTTATATTATTTTTGCCACGACTAAAATGTTCTCTTCTCAAAGTAAACAGTTCTTAGAATTATAATTATAATTATAGCTTATAATTAGAAATTATAATGTTTTAATTACGGCCGATTTTAGGTATACTGAAAAAAAATATCATTGATTCAATAAATCCTTCGATTGCGGGCTGCCAAAAACAAGCGTTATCAACTTAATTTGAATTCTAATTCCTCCAATTCTATACAAGATCGAAACGATAACTCTAAAATAAGCAAAATAATGTTTTATTATTTCAACGTTAAATGGGATTGAACGAATAAGAATTCGAGTTAATTAAAAAATACTTCTTTTCGGCAGCCGCAATAGAATTTTTTTATAGTTGATAACGCTACAAATATTACAAAATTGCAGTATTGTTGCAGAATTGTTATATTATTTTGACCACGACTAAAATATAAAATATCGCAAAGTAAACAGTTCTTATTAACAGAATTATAATTATAGTTCATAATTAGAAATTATAATATTTTAATTATGGATGATTTTAGGTATACCGAAAAAAAAATGTCATTGATTCAATAAATCCTTCGTTTGCGGGCTGCCAAAAACAAGCGTTATCAACTTAATTTGAATTCTAATTCCTCCAATTTCATACAAGATCGAAACGGTAACTCTAAAATAAGAAAAATAATATTTTATTATTTCAACGTTAAATGTGATTGAACGAATAAGAATTCGAGTTAATTAAAAAATACTTCTTTTCGGCAGCCGCAATAGAATTTTTTCATAGTTGATAACGCTACAAATACTACAAAATTGCAGTATTGTTGCGGAATTGTTATATTATTTTTGCCATGACTAAAATGTTCTCTTCGCAAAGTAAACAGTTCTTATTAACAGAATTATAATTATAATTCATAATTAGAAATTATAATATTTTAATTATGGACGATTTTAGGCATACCGAAAAAAAAAATGTCATTGATTCAATAAATCCTTCGTTTGCGGGCTGCCAAAAACAAGCGTTATCAACTTAATTTGAATTCTAATTCCTCCAATTTCATACAAGATCGAAACGGTAACTCTAAAATAAGAAAAATAATATTTTATTATTTCAACGTTAAATGTGATTGAACGAATAAGAATTCGAGTTAATTAAAAAATACTTCTTTTCGGCAGCCGCAATAGAATTTTTTCATAGTTGATAACGCTACAAATACTACAAAATTGCAGTATTGTTGCGGAATTGTTATATTATTTTTGCCATGACTAAAATGTTCTCTTCGCAAAGTAAACAGTTCTTATTAACAGAATTATAATTATAATTCATAATTAGAAATTATAATATTTTAATTATGGACGATTTTAGGCATACCGAAAAAAAAATGTCATTGATTCAATAAATCCTTCGTTTGCGGGCTGCCAAAAACGAGCGTTATCAACTTAATTTGAATTCTAATTTCTCCAATTCCATACGAGATCGAAACGATAACTCTAAAATAAGCAAAATAATATTTTATTATTTCAACGTTAAATGGGATTGAACGAATAAGAATTCGAGTTAATTAAAAAATACTTCTTTTCGGCAGCCGCAATAGAATTTTTTTTCAGTTGATAACGCTACAAATATTACAAAATTGCAGTATTGTTGCAGAATTGTTATATTATTTTTACCACGACTAAAATATTCTCTTCGCAAAGTAAACAGTTCTTATTAACAGAATTATAATTATAGTTCATAATTAGAAATTATAATATTTTAATTATGGACGATTTTAGGTATACCGAAAAAAAAATGTCATTGATTCAATAAATCCTTCGTTTGCGGGCTGCCAAAAACGAGCGTTATCAACTTAATTTGGATTCTAATTTCTCCAATTCCATACGAGATCGAAACGATAACTCTAAAATAAGCAAAATAATATTTTATTATTTCAATGTTAAATGGGATTGAACGAATAAGAACTAGAGTTAATTAAAAAATACTTCTTTTCGGCAGCCGCAATAGAATTTTTTTATAGTTGATAACGCTACAAATACTACAAAATTGCAGTATTGTTGCGGAATTGTTATATTATTTTTACCACGACTAAAATATTCTCTTCGCAAAGTAAACAGTTCTTATTAACAGAATTATAATTATAGTTCATAATTAGAAATTATAATATTTTAATTATGGACGATTTTAGGCATACCGAAAAAAAAATGTCATTGATTCAATAAATCCTTCGTTTGCGGGCTGCCAAAAACAAGCGTTATCAACTTAATTTGAATTCTAATTCCTCCAATTCCATACAAGATCGAAACAATAACTCTAAAATAAGCAAAATAATATTTTATTATTTCAACGTTAAATGGGATTGAACGAATAAGAATTCGAGTTAATTAAAAAATACTTCTTTTCGGCAGCCGCAATAGAATTTTTTTATAGTTGATAACGCTACAAATACTACAAAATTGCAGTATTGTTGCGGAATTGTTATATTATTTTTACCACGACTAAAGTATTCTCTTCGCAAAGTAAACTGTTCTTATTAACAGAATTATAATTATAGTTCATAATTAGAAATTATAATATTTTAATTATGGACGATTTTAGGTATACCGAAAAAAAAATGTCATTGATTCAATAAATCCTTCGTTTGCGGGCTGCCAATAACAAGCGTTATCAACTTAATTTGAATTCTAATTCCTCCAATTCCATACAAGATCGAAACGATAACTCTAAAATAAGCAAAATAATATTTTATTATTTTAATGTTAAATGGGATTGAACGAATAAGAACTAGAGTTAATTAAAAAATACTTCTTTTCGGCAGCCGCAATAGAATTTTTTTATAGTTGATAACGCTACAAATATTACAAAATTGCAGTATTGTTGCAGAATTGTTATATTATTTTTACCACGACTAAAATATTCTCTTCGCAAAGTAAACAGTTCTTATTAACAGAATTATAATTATAGTTCATAATTAGAAATTATAATATTTTAATTATGGACGATTTCAGGTATACCGAAAAAAAAATGTCATTGATTCAATAAATCCTTCGTTTGCGGGCTACCAAAAACGAGCGTTATCAACTTAATTTGAATTCTAATTTCTCCAATTCCATACGAGATCGGAACGATAACTCTAAAATAAGCAAAATAATATTTTATCATTTCAACGTTAAATGGGATTGAACGAATAAGAATTCGAGTTAATTAAAAAATACTTCTTTTCGGCAGCCGCAATAGAATTTTTTTTCAGTTGATAACGCTACAAATACTACAAAATTGCAGTATTGTTGCAGAATTGTTATATTATTTTTACCACGACTAAAATATTCTCTTCGCAAAGTAAACAGTTCTTATTAACAGAATTATAATTATAGTTCATAATTAGAAATTATAATATTTTAATTATGGACGATTTTAGGTATACCGAAAAAAAAATGTCATTAATTCAATAAATCCTTCGTTTGCGGGCTGCCAAAAACAAGCGTTATCAACTTAATTTGAATTCTAATTTCTTCAATTCCATACGAGATCGAAACGATAACTCTAAAATAAGCAAAATAATATTTTATTATTTCAACGTTAAATGGGATTGAACGAATAAGAATTCGAGTTAATTAAAAAATACTTCTTTTCGGCAGCCGCAATAGAATTTTTTTATAGTTGATAACGCTACAAATATTACAAAATTGCAGTATTGTTGCAGAATTGTTATATTATTTTTACCACGACTAAAATATAAAATATCGCAAAGTAAACAGTTCTTATTAACAGAATTATAATTATAGTTCATAATTAGAAATTACAATGTTTTAATTATGGACGATTTTAGGTACTCTGAAAGAAAAATGACATTGATTCAATAAATCCTTCGTTTGCGGGCTGCCAATAACAAGCGTTATCAACTTAATTTGAATTCTAATTCCTCCAATTCCATACGAGATCGAAACGATAACTCTAAAATAAGCAAAATAATATTTTATTATTTCAACGTTAAATGGGATTGAACGAATAAGAATTCGAGTTAATTAAAAAATAACTCTTGAATCTCTTGAATTAAAAGAAACTCTTGATCAGAAATAAGCACCTTTTGTTAATTTCAAATACGCACTTTTCGTTTATTTATTCCATCATTAATTTATTATCAAATTTTTCATAAAAGTAATACACTCGTTTTTTAAATAAAAAGTAATATGCTTGTTATTTTTTCAAAGTAACATGGTTTTTACTTTTTTTTAAGTAAACGTAAGGTCGAAATGTTTCGGTATACTCAAAATGGTTGAAACCGATGTCTGTGTGTGTGTATATATGCTATGAACAAAAAAATTAATCCATTAGCATTAGTCTTTCATTCTAGTAAATTTAATTGAAATTTATTGGGTTCTCAATATTTCATCACAGATTTAATTGTTCTCAAATACAAAACAGCTAACCCGTGCAAATGTCAAGCTATCAATCTGAAAATTTTTCTTTATGGTAATTGGTATTGCATTAGGACAAAATTGACAAAGCAGTTCAAAAGTTGTGACTTTTGTAGATCGTTACATTACATTTATTATTACATTTTTTGTTACTTTTTGTAAAAAAAAAACGCTTTACAAAAAACGCTATCAATTTAATTTGAATTCTAATTTCTCCAATTTCATACAGGATCGAAACGATAACTCTAAAATAAGCAAAATAATATTTTATTATCTCAACGTTAAATGTGATTGAACGAATAAGAATTCGAGTTAATTAAAAAATACTTCTTTTCGGCAGCCCGCAATAGAATTCTTTTTCAGTGTCTATGAAATTCGTTAATTAATGATTACCTATTAATTCCACAGATCTAAAAGAACTCCGAAGATTAGTGCAACTCCGGCCTCCACAAAAAGACGAACTGAGCCTATTTTTTCGCTCTTCGGATCCCGGAAACCTCGAATTAACAACCGAAACGCCATAACCAGCAACGAAGGAAACACAAAGGCTGAACCAAAGTCGTCCAAGTACATTGTTCGGTGAGTAATACTACTGTTCCCAATGCATCAATAATCATAGTAATCACGATAATTATTATTAATCATTATTGATAGCGAATCGATTCTTAGAATATCGGCTATAATAAATGCATTACTTTTGAACTTTACTTTTTAATTTATGGCATCTAATTGTTATGAGAATATTCTGTTATATCGAAAAAAAAAAATTCTTTGTATTTGTAATTCAAGATTTCTCTAGGTGGAAGAAAATTTATAATAGGTAATAGAAAAAGAAAAAAGTTTCATAGTTAAGATTTTAATGCCCGACATTTTTGTGATCCTGGAATTAAATTTGGTATATAATTGAACTATCAAACACAGACAGAATTTAGTGTCATCCGTTCAAGGATTTCGAAATTTATAGTGTATAAAATTTTGATTTGATGCCTTTATTAATTTTAATTTTACGACTCTTATATTAAATATTTTAATAAAACGAAATGCCCGGAAAATAAATGACACTGTGCCCAACACTTCCTGTATGATGTAGCCTAAATCGATCAATGTACTTCCTTACGTTTACTTTATAAACGGTGTAAAATAGTGAGGAAGCAATTGACAATTTTCTACTTTCCAGCCTTTGAAATAAACTTTAATATTAACACTTGTTGGTTTATTAATATAAAATAACAATAAAATAAACAAGTAAATGGAGTCAGTTCGGAACAAATAGGACGGTTATTATCCTGTAGTTAGGTCAAATACAGAGAATCGTGTATTGTTAAATGAAACATCTTACAATAATGAATAAAATAACTAAAGTGTGTAGGCGTAGAATAAGCACGTACAGGCGCGTAAATGACATTATACGTAGTACACTATTGCTATTATATTGCGAAAGTGGCACTCTCAAACGTCCACCTACCATAAACACGCTACAGTGCATGCGTACATATTGTATAGTATTTATTCGATCGTCAGTGCATGGCTACTTTGAGTCTCGCATTGGGTGGGTGAACGACCGCGAGCCGTACAGCCAAGTGACTACTACCGCGAGCAAATCCTCCTCTTGTGCTTCTTATATTCCCTCCCGCATCTTTCTTACGCTCTGTCTCTCGTCTCCTCACTAACATTGCTCGTCGAACGAGCGAAACTCTTGTCACGCAGTTGAAGACGTTCTGCAGAAACGCGACGAAGAGAAACGGTGGTTGGAGACGACCACTGCAAATCCTTCCTCCTGTCGATACTTCGACAAGAGTAGAAATGGGCAGCTTTCTTTACTTTCAAATACGCACTTTTTAAAAATTAATTCTGTAATTTATTTGTTATTGAATATTTACAATCAAACAAACTAATATTTAATATTTGCTGGCGATACTTCGCCAAGAGTAGAAATGAGCAACTTTCATTAAATTCAAATACACACTTTTCAAAAAATTAATTCTGTAACTTATTTGTTATTGAATGTTCGCAATCAAACAAACAAGTATTTACAATAATATTGAATATTTGCTGTCGATACTTCGCCAAGAGTAGAAACGGGCAGCTTTCTTTACTTTCAAATACACACTTTAAAAAAAAGATGCAAAGTAGAACCTTGCACATTGCTTCCTCATTATTTTTCGCTTTTTACAAAGCTCCCTCTGTGAGGAAGCAGTATGTTATTCAATTTTGGCTTCCTCATAGAGGAAGCTTTGTAAAAAGCGAAAAATAATGAGGAAGCAATGTGCAAGGTTCTACTTTGCATCTTTTTTTTCATACCTTGTGTCTCTTTTGCAGAGGTGTTTTATACAGCTATAAATCACCTCTGCAAACACCGTTACATCTAATTTTGATTAGATACAAATTTTTGTCGTACTTTCTCAACTTTTCCGGAAGTTATAGCGAAAATCTACATTTTTTTTTAAATGAAAAATGGTGTAAAATCCGAACGACTTTACCGATCATCACCAAATTTGGTACATGGCATTTCTGAATGTTATTTTTCGTCTGTACAAAATTTCTGTTCATTTGTTGAAATTCGACGTAATTTAGATCAAAATCAATTTTTTTCGAAAAATTCAAAATTCTATAAAATCCGAACCGCTTTACCGATTTCGTCGAAATTCAATACCATACAACATTGAACGTATCTTCAGTTATGAAGAACTATTTAGCCAAATCGGCGAACTTTTACGAAAGTTAGAGCGACCACGCCCTTTTTTCAACAAATTAAAATCAACATAAAATCTTAATGACTTCACATATTTTGGCAAAAATCACAACATTCAAAGAGGGGCAGCTACTCTACTTGCGTGCCAAATTTGAGCCGGATCGCTCGAACGGTTACCGAGTGAGAGGAGATTGAATTTTCGAAGCCCAGCACACACACACACACACACACACACACATACATACATACGGACATTTTTTCTAAACCACTTTTCTCGACGTTTCAGGTGATTCTAAGCATACTGACATGAAAATCTCGAAAAAAAAAAATTTCATGAAAACAAAGCTTCCTCTATGAGGAAGCAAAATTAATTCTGTAACTTATTTGTTGTTGAATATTTACAATAATATTGAATATTTGCTGTCGAACTTCGCCAAGAGTAGAAATGGGCAGCTTTCTTTACTTTCAAATACGCACTTTTTGAAAATTAATTCTGTAACTTATTTGTTATTGAATATTTACAAACAAACAAACAAACAAATATTTAAAATAATATTAAACATCTGCTGTCGATACTTCGTCAAGAGTAGAAATGGACAGCTTTCGTTACTTTCAAATATGCACTTTTTTAAAATTAATTCTGTAACTTATTTGTTATTGAATATTTACAATCAAACAAACTAATATTTAATATTTGCTGGCGATACTTCGCCAAGAGTAGAAATGAGCAGCTTTCATTAAATTCAAATACACACTTTTCAAAAAATTAATTCTGTAACTTATATGTTATTGAATGTTTGCAATCAAACAAACAAGTATTTACAATAATATTGAATATTTGCTGTCGATACTTCGCCAAGAGTAGAAACGGGCAGCTTTCTTTACTTTCAAATACACACTTTAAAAAAAATTAATTCTGTAACTTATTTGTTGTTGAATATTTACAATAATATTGAATATTTGCTGTCGAACTTCGCCAAGAGTAGAAATGGGCAGCTTTCTTTACTTTCAAATACGCACTTTTTGAAAATTAATTCAGTAACTTATTTGTTATTGAATATTTACAAACATACCAACAAACAAATATTTACAATAATATTAAACATCTGCTGTCGATACTTCGTCAAGAGTAGAAATGGACAGCTTTCGTTACTTTCAAATACGCACTTTTTTAAAATTAATTCTGTAACTTATTTGTTATTGAATATTTACAATAATATTGAATATTTGCTGTCGAACTTCGCCAAGAGTAGAAATAGTCAGCTTTTATTACTTAAATAAGCACTTTAAAACAAGTAATTCTGTAACTTATTTACAATAATATTGAATATTTTCTGTCGAACTTCGCCAAGAGTAGAAATGGGCAGCTTTCTTTACTTTCAAATACGCACTTTTTGAAAATTAATTTCTGTAACTTATTTGTTATTGAATATTTACAATCAAAGAAACAATCAAATATTTACAATAATATCGAATACTTGCTGTCGATACTTCGCCAAAAGTAGAAATGAGCAGCTTTCATTAAATTCAAATACACACTTCAAAAAATGAATTCTGTATCTTATTTGTTATTGAATATTTACAATAATATTGAATATTTTCTATCGAACTTCGCCAAGAGTAGAAATGGGCAGCTTTCTTTACATTCAAATACGAACTTTTTAAAAATTAATTCTGTAACTTATTTGTTATTGAATATTTACAATCAGACAAACAAACAAATATTTACAATAATATTGAATTTTTGCTGTCGATACTTCGCTAAGAGTAGAAATGAGCAGCTTTCATTAAATTCAAATACACAGTTTAAAAAAAATTAATTCTGTATCTTATTTGTTATTGAATATTTGCTGTCGAACTTCGCCAAGAGTAGAAATAGTCAGCTTTTATTACTTAAATAAGCACTTTAAAACAATTAATTCTGTAACTTATTTGTTATTGAATATTTACAATCAAACAAACAAATATTTACAATAATATTGAATATTTGCTGTCGATACTTCACCAAGAGTAGAGATGGACAGCTCTCGTTACTTTCAAATAATCACTTTTTAAAAATTAATTCTGCAACTCATTTGTCATTTGAATATTTCCAAAAAATGTCCTGGAAGATATGCATCTTTGTACTTTGTAAACAGTACCTCAAAATAAAAAAAAAAAATCTATAATAATAAATGTAATGTAACGAACCCTACTTGTGCCATTTCTCGTTACAAAAGTCACAACTTTTGAATTGCTTTGTCGATTTTGTCCTAATGCAATACCAATTACCATAAAGAAAAATTTTCAGATTGATAGCTTGACATTTGCACGGGTTAGCTGTTTTGTATTTGAAAACAATTAAATCTGTGATGAAATATTGAGAACCCAATAAATTTCAATTAAATTTACTAGAATGAAAGACTAATGCTAATGGATTAATATTTTTGTTCATAGCATATACACACACACACACACACAAACATCGGTTTGAACCATTTTGAGTATACCAAAACATTTCGACCTTACGTTTACTAAAAAAAAAGTAAAAAGCATGTTACTTTGAAAAAATAACAATCGTATTACTTTTTATTTAAAAAAGTAACAAGCGTGTTACTTCTATTAAAAAAAAAGAGTGCATTACTTTTATGAAAAATTTGATAATAAATTAATGATGGAATAAATAAATGAAAAGTGTGTATTTGAAGTTAACAAAAGGTGCTTATTTCTGGTCAAGAGTTTCATCCTCGTTCTGTGAGATACTGTGGATCTCCAGACAGATCATTCGATACAGAGACAGAGGAGAGAAACGAGGGAATGAGAGAAAAGAATCATTGACGAGACGAGAGTGGCGCGTCGAAAAAAAAGAAAAAAAACTGGTTGGAAGCCCGACTGACTGCACTGGCCGGACTTGGCCGGGTTTATCGTGCCGCAGAAACGCTTATTCGATCGTTGCAGAAAAATTGCGACTCTCCGTTGCTCGTAGCCCTTACTGGAGAAATACAACAAGAAGACGACGAAGAAATGCGTGAATCCTTACGAGAACACCGCGGATCTTGCGCTCGACCCACTCTTCTCTTCTTCGTTCTCTCTTATGGCTCTTGGAATCCTGTACGTGAAGTCTTGTACATTCACTACAGTGTACTTCGTACCTATAGTACACACAACGATTGTGGTACTCGGTCGAACGATGGGAATGACCCACATAGCAAGAATCGGCGCCAGTCAATGATGAATAAGTTTACGAAAATTATGGGAAAGGCTGACAAAAGTGCTGTAGGCAAATTGTTAAATAATTTGTACTTACTATGGCAGAAAGAGGCCGCGGTGAAATTTCATTTATTCTAACCACCGGAGGCGGCAATTTCTCAACTTTGGGCATTAGTTCATTTTTGGGACGTTGTTCGTTAGCCATTTATCAGAATAATTGGGAATTGTGAAACTATTCGAGTTCAATACGAAATGCCTCGCCAAAAACATGTATAATAATTGTCGTAAAATTAACAGCAAGGAAATGAGACATGCAAACTATACTTTTTAATACTATATTCAAAATTCCTAATTTTTCACTGTTTTGATATATAAATTGCTTTTTCGGCTTGAAGCAGTCGAAACTAAAGAACTTTTCACGATTGTTCTCAAGACGCATATTGTAACTCAGAAAGCACCGGTTACATGACTTTTTACGATAATTTTTAAAAAAGTCACTTTTGGTTGGTTCTGATTTCAGAATTCGCAGATCTGACTTCCGGTCAGAAAATCCAACCTAATTTTATTTTAAATGATATTACAATGGTAGTCTAATTTCTATCTATGCACCACTTCTAATAGCAATTCACGAAACTAATAAAATAGTACGAGTTCTTATATTGAAAATGCAAGTTATTTCATCCACGATAATCTGTAAAAGGAGGTTTCATGGTTAGTGGATCCGCTGCTAGTGGAATAAAAAATAAATTAAAACAATCGAATCTAAATTTTTTTAAATACAAATCGAACCTCAGAAAATTTATTTAAAAATCAAACTTGAACTAAAAACAAATTGTACCTAAGACTTTTTCAAATCACATACTTGTTGTAAAAATCAAACGTGGCCTTTAAAAAAAATCTAAAGATATTTCAAAATAGGACGTGACATTTTTTAATCGAATATAAAGAGTGAATTAATGGAAAAAATGAAACCAGGCATGAAAATTTCAGTAGATTCTTTAGATGGCTTAGGAATTGAGCATTTTCTGATACGTTGTGCGTCGTCATTATTTCGAATTTTTATTAATTGAAACCAATGAAAGTCTCTTGACAATATCGACCATTAAAAAACGTCGGTACATCGTTAGTTGGTCGTTTATCTTTTGTTCGCATATTGGGACTTGGAGCCAAGTCAATTGACGCAGGCCCTGACGGAAAGAGAAATCTATAGAGAAACGAGTCTTATTTAAAACAAATCGAATCTAGATTTTTTTAAATACAGATCGAGCCTCAAGACATTTATTTAAAAATCAAACTTGAACTAAAAACAAATTATATCTAAGACTTTTTCAAATCACATACTTGTTGTAAAAATCAAACGTGGCCTTTAAAAAAAATCTAAAGATATTTCAAAATAGGACGTAACATTTTTTTATCGAATATAAAGAGTGAATTAATTAAAAAAATGAAACCAGGCATGAAAATTTCAGTAGATTCTTTAGATGGTTTAGGAATTGAGCATTTTCTGATACGTCGTGCGTCGTCATTATTTCGAAGTTTTATTAATTGAAACCAATGAAAGTTTCTTGACAATATCGACCATTAAAAAACGTCGGTACATCGTTAGTTGGTCGTTTATCTTTTGTTCGCATATTGGGACTTGGAGCCAAGTCAATTGACGCAGGCCCTGACGGAGAGAGAAATCTATAGAGAAACGAGTCTTATTTAAAACAAATCGAATCTAGATTTTTTTAAATACAGATCGAACCTCAGGACATTTATTTAAAAATCAAACTTGAACTAAAAACAAATTGTACCTAAGACTTTTTCAAATCACATAGTTGTTGTAAAAATCAAACGTGGCCTTTCAAAAAAATCTAACGATATTTCAAAATAGGACGTAACATTTTTTCATCGAATATAAAGAGTGAATTAATGGAAAAAATGAAACCATGCATGAAAATTTCAGTACATTCTTCAGATGGCTTAGGAATTGAGCATTTTCTGATACGTCGTGCGGCGTCATTATTTCGAAGTTTTATTAATTGAAACCAATGAAAGTCTCTTGACAATATCGACCATTAAAAAACGTCGGTACATCGTTAGTTGGTCGTTTATCTTTTGTTCGCATATTGGGACTTGGAGCCAAGTCAATTGACGCAGGCCCTGACGGAGAGAGAAATCTATAGAGAAACGAGTCTTATTTAAAACAAATCGAATCTAGATTTTTTTAAATACAGATCGAACCTCAGGACATTTATTTAAAAATCAAACTTGAACTAAAAACAAATTGTACCTAAGACTTTTTCAAATCACATACTTGTTGTAAAAATCAAACGTGGCCTTTAAAAAAAATCTAAAGATATTTCAAAATAGGACGTGACATTTTTTAATCGAATATAAAGAGTGAATTAATGGAAAAAATGAAACCAGGCATGAAAATTTCAGTAGATTCTTCAGATGGTTTAGGAATTGAGCATTTTCTGATACGTTGTGCGTCGTCATTATTTCGAAGTTTTATTAATTGAAACCAATGAAAGTCTCTTGACAATATCGACCATTAAAAAACGTCGGTACATCGTTAGTTGGTCGTTTATCTTTTGTTCGCATATTGGGACTTTGAGCCAAGTCAATTGACGCAGACCCTGACGAAGAGAGAAATCTATAGAGAAACGAGTCTTATTTAAAACAAATCGAATCTAGATTTTTTTAAATACAGATCGAGCCTCAGGACATTTATTTAAAAATCAAACTTGAACTAAAAACAAATTGTACCTAAGACTTTTTTAAATCACATACTTGTTGTAAAAATCAAACGTGGCCTTTACAAAAAATCTAAAGATATTTCAAAATAGGACGTAACATTTTTTTATCGAATATAAAGAGTGAATTAATGGAAAAAATGAAACCAGGCATGAAAATTTCAGTAGATTCTTTAGATGGTTTAGGAATTGAGCATTTTCTGATACGTCGTGCGTCGTCATTATTTCGAAGTTTTATTAATTGAAACCAATGAAAGTCTCTTGACAATATCGACCATTAAAAAACGTCGGTACATCGTTAGTCGGTCGTTTATCTTTTGTTCGCATATTGGGACTTGGAGCCAAGTCAATTGACGCAGGCCCTGACGGAGAGAGAAATCTATAGAGAAACGAGTTTTATTTAAAACAAATCGAATCTATATTTTTTAAAATACAGATCGAACCTCAGGACATTCATTTAAAAATCAAACTTGAACTAAAAACAAATTGTACCTAAGAGTTTTTCAAATCACATACTTGTTGTAAAAATCAAACGTGGCCTTTAAAAATAATCTAACGATATTTCAAAATAGGACGTAACATTTTTTTATCGAATATAAAGAGTGAATTAATGGAAAAAATGAAACCAGGCATGAAAATTTCAGTAGATTCTTTAGATGGCTTAGGAATTGAACATTTTCTGATACGTTGTGCGTCGTCATTATTTCGAAGTTTTATTAATTGAAACCAATGAAAGTCTCTTGACAATATCGACCATTAAAAAACGTCGGTACATCGTTAGTTGGTCGTTTATCTTTTGTTCGCATATTGGGACTTGGAACCAAGTCAATTGTCGCAGGCCCTGACGGAGAGAGAAATCTATAGAGAAACGAGTCTTATTTAAAACAAATCGAATCTAGATTTTTTTAAAAATCAAGCGTGGCCTTTAGAAAAAATCTAAAGATATTTAAAAATAGGACGTAACATTCTTTTATCGATTATAAAGGGTGAATTAAGGGAAAAAAGGAAGCCAGGCATGAAAATTTCAGTAGATTCTTTAGATGGCTTAGGAATTGAGCATTTTCTGATACGTCGTGCGTCGTCATTATTTCGAATTTTTATTAATTGAAACCAATGAAAGTTTCTTGACAATATCGACCATTAAAAAACGTCGGTACATCGTTAGTTGGTCGTTTATCTTTTGTTCGCATATTGGGACTTGGAGCCAAGTCAATTGACGCAGGCCCTGACGAAGAGAGAAATCTATATAGAAACGAGTCTGCTCATTCTTCGACAGAGTGCTCCTTAAATTAAAGAGCCAAAGCGGCGGGAGCAATTGCCGTTTACGACTCTTCGTTTGGACCCCGTGTGTAAAATATAACCAAAGAGGCGAATGAAGGGACACGATAAGAGACGAGAGGCGGGAGCGTCTTGCGGCCGATGAGGTCATTGTGATGACTGACTGCGCCGAGATAGAGTAAGAAAGAGAGAATGATCCATAATAAAGCAAATCACTGGGTGCTGCTCAATGCATATGATGTACGTGTCCTCCGCAATAGTTATCGTCTTGAATACACGTTATTACTTGTACATTCATCGATCAATCTCATAATTCCTTTCTGATTCTAGTCAGCTCTGTGTCGGCATTCCAGTCAACGAAAAGGGAAACATTATGCACCATAAGTGTGACCATGTTGCTGCTGCTCTGCAAAGTGGTGTTTCGTTATCCAAGAAAGACTTGAAGCGACTATCGAGCGAGATAAGGTCGGATCTTCGTTTGGTAAGGAGCACTACGCCATCGACTCTCAGATAAGAGCAAGCGATCGACTCGCCGCGATCTGTGAGTCGTCTTGCAGGCCGTTAGTCGCTCAGTCACGCGTCGATGAATCTTGTCTCGGATGGGAGACACGACGAGGCTGAGCGAACGGAGCAGAGCAAAGCTTGAGCGAATATAGTAGCCTCGCTTGACGACGATCCGAGGCTCGATTGCCTTAAACATCAGCCTCATCGAGACCTAGACCATGAATGTGAACATGCGAGAAAGACGCAAACGATGCGTATATACAACCAACACGCGATTTATAATTAATGCAGAAGAGATCCAAACTCTTGACTATAATTGGCTGATACTAAATGCTATATTTAAAATATTTATCTGCGGTATTAAGGATACGTTGACAACTAAATGTTTGAAATTATTAGAATCTTACGACGTCGAGAAAAACAAGAAATTGGAAATAAATAAACGTCATTCAGGTTAATTAGAACGGTGCTTTCAGATACTAATGATGACAATAAATTCAGGAAAAGTTTATTAAGAAAATAGTCCAACAAATCTTTAGAAAGTTTATGTTTTTTTTACAGTTTCTAAAGGTTTTACTCATTATGTTTTTGTCAATAGTCTGAAAAAATATTACAAACACAAGATTAAGCGTTGTAAAAAAAATTCTTTTTAAAATCGTTTTTTCTAGAATAAAAAAAATTGTATTTTATAAAAGATTGCTGATATATATTTATTTATAGCTCTCTGGCTTTATTATTATTTAAATCTAATATTGTTAGTATCTTCGACGATTTTAGGGTTTTACTCTTGTCGCTAATTATTCAAATTCTAAACAAATGAAGTTTTATTAAAATCGAAAATGAAATTTAGTACTCCTAGCTTTTAATTTTAGTGATGAATTTTTGATAAGATGTACAATTTGGTTATCTTTAATTGTGTCAATATGACTCACGTAATATCGAAACCAATTAATCGCTATAAATTAAATATTGCGTAGCTTATTGCGCGGCATATTAATCACAATATAGAGAAGGATATAGGAGACGATACCTATAAGCAGCTTTGTTGCAATATCAATTGATTCACGCGACTCAGTTACTCGCGTGTCGCAGAGAACGATAATACCATGCGTCCTAATAGCGAGTGCAGCTACCAATAATTACACATATGTATCATGACGACATCCTGATAGACATCATGATGAACGACGTCCACACGTCTTTATAAATACACAGCATCTACATTCCTGCTCATATAATCATAAACACATAATAACATACGATCCAAGCAAAATGGACTGTAAAAAAAACTTAAAAGGACAACTTTCTGTCCGTTTCCCTGAAATTACTGAAGAAATTGCTGTATTTTCAGTTTAAACGGCTATTAGAAAACCGAATAAAAGTCTTTTGAAGTCTTGATACAACAAATTATTTGCGTAGCAAAAATACTTAGAGAATTATGTTTATTTCAAATATTGTTGCTAATACCATCATTCACCTGATTTAACATAGGATTCACGCAAAATGAACTGAAAAAAAAACTTAAAAGAACAAATTTTTGTGTGTTCTTCTAAAATTACACAGAAAATTGCTGATTCTTCAGTTTCAACACCGAAAACTGAATTAAAATAACTTAGGGTCTTTATACAAGGATTTAATTTCTGAGAAAAAAATACTTAGAGAATTATGTAGACAAGTCCTGCAGCAACGTGTAGCTTGTTTATTTCAAACATTCTTATTAATACAATCATTCAACCGACTCAATATAAGATTCAAGCAAAATGAACTAAAAAAAACTTAAAAGAACAACTTTTTGTGTGTTCCTCTAAAATTACTCAGAAAATTGCTGATTCTTCAGTTTCAACACCGAAAACTGAATTAAAATAATTTAGGGTCTTTATACAAGGAATTAATTGTCGAGAAAAAAATATTTAGAGAATTATGTAGACAAGTCCTGCAATAACCTGTGGCTTGTTTATTTCAAACATTCGTATTAATACAATCATTCAACCAACTCAACATAAGATTCAAGCAAAATGAACTGAAAAAAAAAACTTAAAAAGACAACTTTTTGTGTGTTCCTCTAAAATTACTCAGAAAATTGCTGATTCTTCAGTTTCAACACCGAAAACTGAATTAAAATAATTTAGGGTCTTTATACAAGGATTTAGTTGTCGAGAAAAAAATACTTAGAGAATTATGTAAACAAGTCCTGCAGCAACGTGTAGCTTGTTTATTTCAAACATTCTTATTAATACAATCATTCATCCGAGTCAACGTAGGATTCAAGCAAAATGAACTGAAAAAAAAACTTAAAAGACAACTTTTTGTGTGTTCCTCTAAAATTACTCAGAAAATTGCTGATTCTTCAGTTTCAACACCGACAATTGAATAAAAATCATTTAGGGTTTTTATACAGGGAATTAATTGTCGAGAAAAAAATACTTAGAGAATTATGTAGAAAAGTCCTGCAGCAACGTGAGGCTTGTTTATTTCAAACATTCTTATTAATACAATCATTTATCCGACTTAACATAGGATCCAAGCAAAATGAACTGAAAAAAAAACTGAAAAGGACAACTTTTTGTGTGTTCCTCTAAAATTACTCAGAAAATTGCTGATTCTTCAGTTTCAACACCGAAAACTGAATAAAAATAATTTAGGATCTTTATACAAGGATCTAATTGTCGAGAAAAAAGTACTTAGAGAATTATGTAGACAAGTCCTGCAGCAACGTGAAGCTTGTTTATTTCAAACATTCTTATTAATACAATCATTTATCCGACTTAACATAGGATCCAAGCAAAGTGAACTGAAAAAAAAACTTAAAAAGACAACTTTTTGTGTGTTCCTCTAAAATTACACAGAAAATTGCTGATTCTTCAGTTTCAACACCGAAAACTGAATTAAAATAATTTAGGGTCTTTATACAAGGATTTAATTGCTGAGAAAAAAATACTTAGAGAATTATGTAGACAAGTCCTGCAGCAACGGGTAGCTTGTTTATTTCAAACATTCTTATTAATACAATCATTTATCCGACTCAACGTAGGATTCAAGCAAAATGAATTGAAAAAAAACTTAAAAGAACAACTTTTTGTGTGTTCCTCTAAAATTACTTAGAAAATTGCTGATTCTTCAGTTTCAACACCGAAAACTGAATAAAAATAATTTTGGGTCTTTATACAAGGATTTAATTGTCGAGAAAAAAGTACTTAGAGAATTATGTAGACAAGTCCTACAGCAACGTGTAGCTTGTTTATTTCAAACATTCTTATTAATACAATCATTCATCCGACTCAACATAAGATTCAAGCAAAATGAGCTGAAAAAAAACTTAAAAAGACAACTTTTTGTGTGTTCCTCTAAAATTACTCAGAAAATTGCTGATTCTTCAGTTTCAACACCGAAAAATGAATTAAAATAATTTAGGGTCTTTATACAAGGATTTAATTGCTGAGAAAAAAATACTTAGAAAATTATGTAGACAAGTCCTGCAGCAACGGGTAGCTTGTTTATTTCAAACATTCTTATTAATACAATCATTTATCCGACTCAACGTAGGATTCAAGCAAAATGAATTGAAAAAAAACTGAAAAGGACAACTTTTTGTGTGTTCCTCTAAAATTACTCAGAAAATTGCTGATTCTTCAGTTTCAACACCGAAAACTGAATAAAAATAATTTTGGGTCTTTATACAAGGATTTAATTGTCGAGAAAAAAGTACTTAGAGAATTATGTAGACAAGCCTTGCAGCAACGTGCGGTTTGTTTATTTCAACCATTCTTATTAATCCCATCAGTCATCCGCGGTATATATCGTGCATACATTGTGGCTAAGGTGCACTGCAGTTATAGTCAAGCGCAGTATGCAATTCTCATTAGATATCTCGGAGCTGCGCAGGCAAATGCAAGCCAATCCATATACCGATTATTTTATTTCGTCGTGGTGGTTTATAACGGACGTAAGGTAACACCACCAGTTCTGACCAGCGAATATTCTGCTGCTGATGACAGTCCACAATTTTTATGTGGTCTCAAGGCAGCCAACGAGTGCATATAAGCGTTAAACTCGACTTGTGAGAAAAGCAACACCCCGGGCCGAATTGTTGCGCTGTGTCAGCTACACTCAGAAAAATCGCAGTAGTTCAGGCAACTATTAAGCCACAACTGTAGATTTTTAGTCCACGCAACAATTTAAATAGTTGAAGCATTCTTCGTCAATTCAGCCACTTTTTTCGAACCTTTTTGATTAGTCCCATAATTGGACACATTGTAGTACCACTTTAAAGTACTCTCTCCTAATTTCTTCAGACTTTTAAATCCAATATTACGGAAAAAGGGCAATTTCTTTAAAGTCAATATATGTTGAAAAATTAAAGTCATAGGAAAAAATTGTTTCAACATAAAACTTGTAGTTTCATGTGAACTTTTCAATGAAATTTTCCAAATAATTTTGTCGGCCCGATAACAACGCTTTTTCGCTAAAATATATAAAGAATATTTTTTAAAAAATGCAATTTTCTTTTGACTGAAAAAATTACAGAATCTTTGCGCCTATTTATTGATAACATAGAAAAATTATCAGAGTGGGTCCGATCAAAGTTCCGCAGTAAAGACATCATTTGTTCAAGGTAAAAAAAATTTGTTGAGAAGAAAAGAAAAATGTTAACAACGATTTTATTTGAAACTTGTAGTCCATGCGATGATAAATAAATAAAATAGTTGGTCCCTTATAGACTTTTTAAAAATGTTATATGGACAAAATTTTTTTTACTCTGAAATAATTATTTTTTTATTCCGTAATTTTGATCGGACCGACTCTGACAATTTTTCTATGTTATCAATAGATAGGCACAAAGATTCTGTAAGTTTTTTAGCCAAAAGAAAATTGCATTTTTTGATTAAAAAAATAATCTTTACATATTTTTGTGAAAAAGCATTGTTATCGGGCCGACAAAATTATTTGGAAAATTTCATTGAAAAGTTCACATGAAACTACAACTTTTATGTTGAAACAATTTTATTCTATGACTTTAATTTTTCAAGATATATTGACTTTAAAGAAATAGCTCATGTTCCGTAATATTGGATTTAAAAATCTGAAAAAATTAGGAGAGAGTAGTTTCAAGTGGTACTACAATGTGTCCAATTATGGGACTAATCAAAAAGGTTCGAAAAAAGTTGCTGAATTGACGAAGAATGCCTCAGTTATTTTAACTGATTTATTGGTTAAATTAACTACGTTATAGTTACTGTAACTAATTCTACAGTTGGCTTAACATAATGTCCTAGTTACTTTAACAGTGAACATATAGTGAAATACAACCTTAGCTATTTTCTTATAGTTATAGAGCAACTTTATTATTAGTTCCAATGACCATTACAAAATTTTTAAATAATTTCTCAAAGAATACTATGCTTGTGATTATATTTTCTATGAATAGTACGTCGCATCTATCGCTAAATTTTCAAAACAATTTACTTTTTATTACGATATCTATTATTATCTGTTGTATTGACTATTAATAATTAGTACAGGTAACTTTTTGTTTCCTCATAGAGGAAGCTTTGTTTTCATGAAAAAAAAAATTTTCGGGATTTTTATGTCAGGGCACTTAGAATTGTCCAAAACGTCCAGAAAAGTGATGTAGAAAAAATGTCCGTATGTATGTATGTGTGTGTGTGTGTATGTATACAACTCCGAAAATTCGAACGCCGATAACTCAAGAACGGTTTTGTATATCGCGCTCAAATTTGGCACACTAGTGTAGCAGCAGACCCTCTTCAACTGTACCAATTTTCGACAAAATCTGTGCGAAAATTTCGATTTTATGCCGTTTTGAATTTTTTGAAAAAAGGACGTGGTCGCTCTAACTTTTGTAAAATTTAGTCTATTTTGCTAAATAGTTGGTTATAAGAGTAGGTGCACTCAATGCTGTTTGGTATTGAATTTGGCTCGAATCGGTAAAGTGGTTCAGATTTTATGGAATTTAGAATTTTTCAAAAAATTTACATTATCGCTCTATTGTAACTTTTGCAAAACTTGAAATAGCGAGCTCAAATTTTGTATATAAATGAAACAATATTCAGTCATTATATATGTATAATTTAGTGACAAACGGTATGAAATTTGTGATTTTATGGAATGTTGAATTATTTTTAATAATATACGTTATCACATTTACTTTCGAAAACGCTCTAATAATAACGAAATAACGGAATAACGAAATAGAAAAAGCGAATTCACAACATGTTTATTTATCTAATTTAAAAAAGGATGCAAAGTAGAATCTTGCACATTGCTTCCTCATTATTTTTCGCTTTTTACAAAGCTTCCTCTGTGAGGAAGCAAAAAATTGAATAACATACTTTTTAGCTTCCTCAGAGAAGAAGCTTTGTAAAAAGCGAAAAAAAATGAGGCAGCAATGTGCAAGGTTCTACTTTGCATCCTTTTTTTAAATAGCTGAGGTTGTATTTCACTACACATTTATGGTTGTCAGTATCTTTTTTTTCTCTCAGTTTATGCATTGCTCATAGAGGAATGAACGTAGCAATAATAAACGAATGCGTAAATACTTGGTCGTGTGTGGGCGAGCCCACGAAAAATGTCATCAGAGTCTGACAGTGTCGTTGTCCTTATCACGTATGTAACTCTCCTAAGAGTTAAAGCTAAAAAAATGAGCATTTGAAAAATCAAAACTGCCATTAATTGATGAGAAATAATAATCTTGAAGTCATTTTAGAATACACCGAGAGGATTTTTTTTGGAATCTAATAATCGTTGTAGTCTTGGCTTATTTTAGATAACTTTTCAAAATAAACATTTTTTGTTACTATTGTTTTAATAATTATCGGTTCATAATAATAATCTGCTGGGTTTTTGAAACGATGTTTAAGCTGTTAAATGATTGAAAAATTCATTGTTTTCAAACAGGTTTCTCGAATATTGTGAGAAAAATAGAGGCGTATAATTTAATTTGGGAAATTTTAAAGAAATTTTCTGAAATTTATTTTTTCTTCATTAAAAAAAAATGAGCATTTGAAAAATAAAAACGGCCATTAATTGATGAGAGATAATAATTTTGAAGGCATTTTAGAATACACAGAGAGGATTTTTTTTGGAGTCTAATAATCGCTGCAGTCTTGGCTTATTTTAGATAACTTTTCAAAATAAACATTTTTTGTTACTATTGTTTTAATAATTATCGGTTCATAATAATAATCTGCTGGGTTTTTGAAATGATGTTTAAGCTCTTATATGATTGAAAAATACATTGTTTTCAAACAGATTTCTCGAATATTGTGAGAAAAATAGAGGCGTATAATTTAATTTGGGAAATTTTAAGAAATTTTCTGAAATTTATTTTTTCTTCATTACAAAAAAAATGAGCATTCGAAAAATAAAAACTGCCATTAATTGATGGGAAATAATAATTTTGAAGTCATTTTAGAATACACCGAGAGGATTTTTTTTGGTGTCTAATAATCGTTGTAGTCTTGGCTTATTTTAGATAACTTTTCAAAATAAACATTTTTTGTTACTATTGTTTTAATAATTATCGGTTCATAATAATAATCTGCTGGGTTTTGGAAACGATGTTTAAGCTGTTAAATGATTGAAAAATACATTGTTTTCAAACAGGTTTCTCGAATATTGTGAGAAAAATAGAGGCGTATAATATAATTTGGGAAATTTTTAAGAAATTTTCTGAAATTTATTTCTTCTTCATTAAAAAAAAATGAGCATTTGAAAAATAAAAACTGCCATTAATTGATGAGAAATAATAATTTTGAAGTCATTCTAGAATACACCGAGAGGATTTTTTTTGGAGTCTAATAATCGTTGCAGTCTTGGCTTATTTTAGATAACTTTTCAAAATAAACATTTTTTGTTACTATTGTTTTAATAATTGTCGGTTCATAATAATAATCTGCTGGGTTTTTGAAACGATGTTTAAGCTCTTAAATGATTGAAAAATGAAAAAAAAATGAGGCAGCAATGTGCAAGGTTCTACTTTGCATCCTTTTTTTAAATAGCTGAGGTTGTATTTCACTATACATTTATGGTTGTCAGTATCTTTTTTTTCTCTCAGTTTATGCATTGCTCATAGAGGAATGAACGTGGCAATAATAAACGAATGCGTAAATACTTGGTCGTGTGTGGGCGAGCCCACGAAAAATGTCATCAGAGTCTGACAGTGTCGTTGTCCTTATCACGTATGTAACTCTCCTAAGACTACGCCTATGCATTTATATACCCATAGCACCAAGTATGTTTCGTGCTAGAGCCTGGCTGGTGCTGCGTGCCCGTATGAAAATATGGGACGGATGGAAAGGCCGTCGAGAGTCCTTGGGACTCTATAACACGCGCACACCTCCTGCAGCATCGAATCTTTAGTATTCGCTTCATGTATATATATATATATACATATATATACGTTATATTTAATAGGCGACAGAAGAAATAACTCCACACACACGTGACGGAGATGAATGTATAGATCGGTAGGTGGTGAACATACAATCGGGCCTTTGAGATTCCAATTCTGCAATCTTTGTCGTTGTGGAGTGGAGATTATTTAACTCACATCTGCTGCAATGAAAAAGAAGAAAACTTGCAGAGACGCATTTTATTTTTCTCTCTTTATCAATTTTTTTGAAATTGTACAACTTTTCCTAATTCTGGAAGGTCTTGGAAACAGAAGTTTTTAATTTGGGATTTTAATTTTTTCAGTCTTTGTCGTTATGTTGTGATGATTTTCTCACTTTTATTGGCGACAAGAAAAAAAGTTTAATAACCAATTTTTTTTAAACGCACTTTTTATGATTGAAGAAATTATATTGCGGAAGATCTTGAAAATGACATTTTTAAGTTCAAGATTCAGTTTCTGTCTTTGTTGTTATGATGTGGAGAATTTGAACTTGAATCAGCTATAAGAAAAGTATATTCAAAAATGGAGAGCATAACTTTTTTCAAACTCTCCTTTTATGATACAAAAAATTAAAATCACGGAAGGAGATGGAATCAGCAAAGATTCCAGTTCTGCAATCTTTGTTTCTGCAATAAAAAATTCCTATTCCAGCTTTTAAAAATTCTCTCTTTTGAAAGTTTCTTTTTTTAGTCATAAAATAAACCATAAAAATCTTAGAAGGAATCAAACAACAAATTTCAATAAAAATTTAAACCTAAAATCTTTGAAATTTTTCGGCTTATACATATAAAATATGAGACAAAATGAATAATTCTACAAAAACTGCAGAGCTGCACAATCAGTGCCCTGAAATTCCGATACCACAATCTTAAAGTGTTTTGTCGTTCATTCTGACTTCCCTCAGAAAATAAAAAGCTGTAAACCGCTATTAGAAATTGAGTTAAATTCTGATACAATTTTCTTGAATTAATCTCAAACATCATAATCTGAATGATTTGAAAAAAAAAGCGTTTGTAACTCAAATTTCCCACGATATATCGTAGTGATATACATATAAATATACATATTAGTATATCTCGAGTATCATAAATATATACTACAGAATATTACGCTGGAAGGTTCTTCGATTATACCGGGTGTCGCGAAGAAAGTATCTCGCTCTCTCCTCGTTCTGTTTCTTCTGCTTGTGTCCCGTTAACCCGGCGCTAACGGCGCGTCGATGATGACGTGGACATAACTACCTCTTCTGGCTCGTTTGCCTCTCGAGGCTCGTCACTGGATCAACAAATAGTATCTCGGTTCGTTGGAAAGTCAAAAGTGCCTCGGCCTTGATTGTTCCGAGGTTCAAAATTCCAAACTGCTCCGTTCGGTGCATCTTTAATAGCTCGTGAGATGATTCAAATTCTCGCAAGTCGTTTAACCAGTGTAAACCGAGATTAAATTGCGCTTTATTTTTCAGCATCACCGGGTATAAAACGCCACATGTCTACTGTATGAGAAAAGCATGGCAGGCACTCGGTGGCACGGCGTTCGTCTCTGTAGTCCCAGAGTCTGTGAGAGGCATCGACGAACAGCGAGGAAGAGAGAGCAAAAAGGAAAGGCTCATCGCAGATTCCGCCTGGCGGCATCTTCTCCTTCTCCTCCTCCTCTTCTTCTTCTTCAACTTCTTCTGCTTCTTCTTTTCGCGTTCCTCTCCTTCTCCCCATGCCGGAGGGCTGTCAGCTTGGCCGCGCGTCATCAGTTCTCGCATTGCCCTCTCTACCCAAGAGAAAATACGTTCCGACTACTACTGGCATCATCCTCTGCTTTGGAGTATCTAAAACGATTTTATTCACTTGAAATCGAATACCAAATGCTAAAGAAAGAATTGAGAAAAGTTGCTGTCAATTTAATCGACCAGTTCGAACATTGGTTTATCGTTTTTTTTATCATTCATTAAATGATACCAATGATTACAATCCCAAGCTGATTAAACTTCATGACGCAAATGCAACTGTGAGATTCTCAGCGGGTTTTTGTGGCATTTTAGAATACACCGAGAGGATTGTTTTTGGAGTCTAATAATCGTTGCAGTCTTGACTTATTTTAGATAACTTTTCAAAATAAACATTTTTTGTTACTATTGCTTTAATAATTATCGGTTCATAATAATAATTTGCTGGATTTTTGAAACGATGTTTAAGCTCTTATATGATTGAAAAATACATTGTTTTCAAATAGATGTCTCGAATATTGTGAGAAAAATAGAGGCGTATAATTTAATTTGGGAAATTTTTAAGAAATTTTCTGAAATTTATTTTTTCTTCATTAAAAAAAAATGAGCATTTGAAAAATAAAAACTGCCATTAATTGATGAGAAATAATAATTTTGAAGTCATTCTAGAATACACCAAGAGGATTTTTTTTGGAGTCTAATAATCGTTGTAGTCTTGGCTTATTTTAGATAACTTTTCAAAATAAACATTTTTTGTTACTACTGTTTTAATAATTATCGGTTCATAATAATAATCTGCTGGGTTTTTGAAACGATGTTTAAGCTCTTAAATGATTGAAAAATACATTGTTTTCAAACAGCTTTCTCGAATATTGTGAGAAAAATAGAGGCGTATAATTTAATTTGGGAAATTTTTAAGAAATTTTCTGAAATTTATTTTTTCTTCATTAAAAAAAAATGAGCATTTGAAAAATAAAAACTGCCATTAATTGATGAGAAATAATAATTTTGAAGTCATTTTAGAATACACCAAGAGGATTTTTTTTGGAGTCTAATAATCGTTGTAGTCTTGGCTTATTTTAGATAACTTTTCAAAATAAACATTTTTTGTTACTATTGTTTTAATAATTATCGGTTCATAATAATAATCTGCTGGGTTTTTGAAACGATGTTTAAGCTCTTATATGATTGAAAAATACATTGTTTTCAAACAGGTTTCTCGAATATTGTGAGAAAAATAGAGGCGTATAACTTAATTTGGGAAATTTTAAAGAAATTTTCTGAAATTTATTTTCTCTTCATTAAAAAAAAATGAGCATTTGAAAAATAAAAACTGCCATTAATTGATGGGAAATAATAATTTTGAAGTGATTTTAGAATACACCGAGAGGATTTTTTTTGGAGTCTAATAATCGTTGCAGTCTTGGCTTATTTTAGATAACTTTTCAAAATAAACATTTTTTGTTACTATTGTTTTAATAATTATCGGTTCATAATAATAATCTGCTGGGTTTTTGAAACGATGTTTAAGCTCTTAAATGATTGAAAAATACATTGTTTTCAAACAGGTTTCTCGAATATTGTGAGAAAAATAGAGGCGTATAACTTAATTTGGGAAATTATTAAGAAATTTTCTGAAATTTATTTTTTCTTCATTAAAAAAAATGAGCATTTGAAAAATACAAACTGCCATTAATTGATGAGAAATAATAATTTTGAAGTCATTTTAGAATACACCGAGAGGATTTTTTTTGGAGTCTAATAATCGTTGCAGTCTTGGCTTATTTTAGATAACTTTTCAAAATAAACATTTTTTGTTACTATTGTTTTAATAATTATCGGTTCATAATAATAATCTGCTGGCTTTTTGAAACGATGTTTAAGCTCTTATATGATTGAAAAATACATTGTTTTCAAGCAGGTTTCTCGAATACTGTGAGAAAAATAGAGGCGTATAATTTAATTTGGGAAATTTTAAAGAAATTTTCTGAAATTAATTTTTTCTTCATTAAAAAAAAGATGAGTATTTGGAAAATAAAAACTGCCATTAATTGATGAGAAATAATAATTTTGAAGTCATTAAATCAATACATTTTTATCAAATGGGATAATGATAATTTTTAACCTTGACATTAAGTGACAAACATTAATTTTTAGACCATGCAATTAGTGGTATAATTGTATTAACTATTCAATTATTATTGCAATATTTTGAATTAGTTGTAACAATTAATTAGGTAATACAAATATGGAAAAATTTGCATGGATTTGAAAATTGTTAATTAATACCTAGTAAACAATAGTTACATATTTTTATAAAAATTTATTGACCACAAATATTCACATTCTTATTATTGCTGATAAGTATAGAAACTTTGTATAATATTGTACTAAAAAAAAGTCATAGCTATAACGACACGATAAGCATAAGGCAAGGTTTGTTTATTCATTTCACAATAAACAATTTCTTCCTGTTAGTATTCGACTTTTGCTTTATCAGAATGACAAATATTCCAAATTAATAATACGCGGAAGTCGTAGAAGAAAAAAAATTTCCGTTTTCAATGAATTCTCGTCACTTATTACTCGGAAACCAATAAATTCGTGAAACCTAAACTATTCATCATTACAATTAAAAATAAAAGGAAACATCTAACTTATGCAACAAAATTATTATTACAAAACGCAACTGCTCCAATTTACAAAACTTTTTTCCTGTCTAATTGCCAGAAGTACGTAAATTTCTCTGTAGTCAAAGTAACGATAACCCGGCTCAAGAATAATTCTTCAAAATGAAGAAATCTATCACTAAAACGAAACGTTTATTGCATTCGCCGATCGTAAAAACTCGCAGAAATAATTTTAGCCCCAGAATCATTTTTATGATATAATTTTCGTCGAATTTCGCGGAATTTAAGGAGTACTTCTTTTTTTTTTACTGTCCACGTATTGCGGTGCTTGGTAGTGCGATTACCGGAGGTGGTTTATATATCCGAGGCCTACTTCTCCCGTAACGCCTGTTTGTTCTTCTTACGATTCTTCTCCTCGGCTCGGCTCTTTTTCTCAACGACGAACGAGTCTCAACGACCAAGTGGAGGGGAAAACTTCTCTCGCTCTCCCTTCTTTCTCTGTCAAACACACAAGCGTTAATACAGCCCAAGTCCCCCTCTCAAATCTTATCCCTTCCTCTTTCGCGACAACCTCTGCGTTTCAGTCCCCGATGCACCGTCGATCGGTGTACCGTGCAATGCCAAACGTCTGCTAGTTACGTCCGAAAATATAACGCGTTTTGTCAGTGATACGTGCCGGTTATTTAGCACGAAAGAGTTTCGCCTCTACTGCATTAACAAACCACCTCGTGACAATATTTCTCTCTCAGTGAACCCAAGAAAAAAAACAAAAAACCAAAAAGAAAGCTACAAATTTTGCAAACGTTCAGACAAGAAATTCCTTCCTACGTTGCTCGTTGCAAATTGGATAGAAAAACTCGTCAAACATATACACACAAAACAGCAGTTTAAGTGTTTGAAGGAAATAGTTGTTTGGTCATTGAACGAGAAATCCTTTCTCCTCACGTTTGCTCGTCGATATACTCGATCGAACAACTTTGTCCAAGGAAGACACCCACGAGGCTGCTGCCGTTGCTGCTTCGCTTGGTTGCTGCTGGTTATATTCTACATCGGCAACGGCAACGTTCGATTCGGGACACTGCGCGCATACCTGTGCTACTACAGCCTCTCGTTGAGGAAGGAGAAACGTGTTGCTGGTTGCGCGGCTTATTTCTCTCTCTCTGTCTTCCGCATTATACATTTTTCTGTGTGTCTCTCAGAGTTGTCCACGAAGAGAAAGAAGCAGAAGCATCTAAAGTTTTACCACGATGGTAAAACATCCATGAGTGGAAACTAGTGAAAGATTCGCTCTGTGAGTGTTGCATAGCTTCAGTTAAGAGCCGCTGCTGCAAATGGAATCGGAAAGCAGTGTTGGGTTGAAGCAACAAGTGGCAGGAGAGCCGACAATGACGCTCGGCACAGACTCACGAAGTCTTGAGGCAATTATTGTCCGTAGCTTCAGCAGACAATAAATCGAATGCACAGCACGAACATTTCCACAAACTATCAAACACGATAGCAACAAAATTGCTCACGAGAATTCGAGGAATTCTATTTATGTAGTAATTCTGTTTACAACTCGACAAAAGTCATCAATTCGTTGAAATGAGTTGTAGTTTGTAGCAGCTGGTTCATTGATTGTTACTCTGAAGAAATTCGCACTAAGTTTGCCAAGAATTTCGAGATATTGAGACAGTTGTTGATGAGAAATAATAGTTCTCATCGACGCCTCGTTGTGTCATCTTGTCTCGTTTTGTCGTAGGTGGTACCGTTGAATAGGCTTATATTTACACAGCTTATGTGCCAAGCGATTCAGAGTCTCAGTGCTGCGATTATCGAGCGTTTTTCGACGAACCCGTGGGCTCGAGAAAGAAAAAAAGAAAATGATATCGTCTTTCGAATGTTGAACGTTATTATTATAACTATATAGAGACTGTATTTTCGACCAAGTGATATCTCGTTCCTCGAAGGCTCACGAAGCCTGCGTGGCAGTGTTGCACACTCTGCAAAGAGCTACTCGGAACAGTCACACTTATTATACACACATAGTCACAGCGATAAGAATTGCATGTGCTGTACTATGGTGACCAAAGTGTTGCGAGTTCGCGACGGAAGGAATAAAATATTGTTGGGAGTAAAGAGACGTGCCTCGAGGTTTTTGGATGATCCTCCTTGTAAATCGACTTACACACGTTTTTATTACTGAATATAAATACATTTTTATTCTTGAATAGCGTTTTGTACGCGGTAGCTTTTCAGTGAACTTATGAACGATGATAACAAAGTGTGATAAAACAAACGCACGTGGAGTGTATTGTTATTAATAATTGTTGTTAATAGTTGTTATTATTCGTAGAGACTTTTTGTTGATGCATTCGAAACCAGGACATATAGTCTAGAGTGACGAGTGACCATGATGAAGTTCAAATCGCTGTTTCGCAGAGGACAGCAAAGCCATCCGCCTCCGTCTTCGCAACAGCAACAAAATCAACAGCAGCAGCAGCAGCAACAACAAAATACGGCAAATCAACAGGTGCGACAATCTAATTCTTGCTCGTACACGCCGTCCCTCGAGGCCAAACCCGAGGGTAACCTGCTGCTCCAACAACCGCAACAGCAGGAAGAAAACTGGACCGCTGGCGGGAGAGACAACGCGTCGAGAAACAACTCGACAAAACCGGCCAACAAGACATCGGCTAAAAGCTCTCCCAGGATGCAGGAGCTCGAGCGAGAGCTCGAACTCTCGCGCAAAGAACGCGCCAGGCTTGAGGTTCGGTTACGGGAGAGCGCGGCCGATGCTAAGAGGTTTCAGGAAATGTGCGCCGAGCTCGCTGCTCTTAAGGTGCAGTATTCATCTTTTTATATCTTTTACCTTAATCGCTAAGGAATTTCGTCGTAAATTAGGAAGATAACAAGACGGGCAATGTGGGATGAGCGGAATTCAAATGAACAATTTATTTTACATACAAGAATTTGTGCATTAGAAAATAATTGTTGTGCTTATTGCGAAAATGAGAAATTTTTTTACATTATAATTAGACGTCGGTATTTATTTATGGTTTTTATTCCAATGGTGCTCATACCAGTTTGTAGACAATATTCTTTTTAGTATAAGTATGAGAATTAAATATGCCGACAAAGACTCATGTATTAAAATGCATAAGCATAATTGAGTTTAGATAGAGAATCGAGATGAAACGTGAAATTTAAAGTCGCAGTTTTGTTAAAGAGGTTTAAAAGAAGAAAATTGTGTGTCCATATTCAAAAATTGATGCATCGGGATAGATAATTTGTTAATCATTTGTTAATGCGAAAATTAGAAATTTTTATACGTGCACAATAATTAGACGGCGGTATTCATTTATGGTTTTTATTCCAATGGTGCGCATACCAGTTTGCAGGCAATATTTTTTTTAGTATGAGTATGAGAATTAAATATGCCGACAAAGACTCATGTATTAAAATGCATAAGGATAATTGAGTTTAGATAGAGAATCAAGATGAAACTTGAAATTTAAAGTCGCAGTTTTGTTAAAGAGGTTTAAAAGAAGAAAATTGTGTGTCCATATTAAAAAATTGATGCATCGTGATAGATAATTTGTTAATGCGAAAATTAGAAATTTTTATACTTGCACAATAATTGGATGTCGGTATTTATTTATGGTTTTTATTCGATTTGTGCTTATACCAGTTTGTAGACAATATTTTTTTTAGTATAAGTATGAGAATTAAATATGCCGACAAAGACTCATGTATTAAAATGCATAAGGATTTGAGTTTAGATGGAGAATCGAGATGAAACGTGAAATTTAAAGTCGCAGTTTTGTAAAAGAGGTTTAAAAGAAGAAAATTGTGTGTCCATATTCAAAAATTGACGCATCGGGATAGATAATTTGTTAATAATTTGTTAATGCGAAAATTATAAATTTTTATACGTGCACAATAATTAAACGTCGGTATTTATTTATGGTTTTTATTCGAATGGTGGTCATACCAGTGTGCAGGCATTATTTTTGTTAGTATGAGTATGAGAATTAAATGTGCCGACAATGACTCATGTATTAAAATGCATAAGGATAATTGAGTTTAGATGGAGAATCGAGATGAAACGTGAAATTTAAAGTCGCAGTTTTGTAAAAGAGGTTTAAAAGAAGAAAATTGTATGTCCATATTCAAAAGTTGATGCATCGGGATAGATAATTTGTTAATAATTTGTTAATGCGAAGATTAGAAATTTTTATACGTGCACAATAATTAGATGTCAGTATTTATTTATGGTTTTTATTCGAATGATGCTTATGCCAGTTTGCAGGCAATATTTTTTTTAGTATGAGTATGAGAATTAAATATGCCGACAAAGACTCATGTATTAAAATGCATAAGCATAATTGAGTTTAGATGGAGAATCGAGATGAAACGTGAAATTTAAAGTCGCAGTTTTGTAAAATAGGTTTAAAAGAAGAAAATTGTGTGTCCATATTCAAAAATTGACGTATCGGGATAGATAATTTGTTAATAATTTGTTAATGCGAAAATTATAAATTTTTATACGTGCACAATAATTAGACGTCGGTATTTATTCATGGTTTTTATTCGAATGATGCTCATCCCAATTTGCAGGCAATATTTTTGTTAGTATGAGAATTAAATATGCCGACAAAGACTCGTGTATTAAAATACATAAGGATAATTGAGTTTAGATAGAGAATCAAGATGAAACGTGAAATTTAAAGTCGCAGTTTTGTTAAAGAGGTTTAAACGAAGAAAATTGTGTGTCCATATTCAAAAATTGACGCATCGGCATAGATAATTTGTTAATGCGAAAATTAGAAATTTTTATACGTGCACAATAATTAGACGTCGGTATTTATTTATGGTTTTTATTCGAATGGTGGTCATACCAGTGTGCAGGCAATATTTTTGTTAGTATGAGTATGAGAATTAAATATGCCGACAAAGACTCGTGTATTAAAATGCATAAGGATAATTGAGTTTAGATAGAGAATCAAGTTGAAACTTGAAATTTAAAGTCGCAGTTTTGTTAAAGAGGTTTAAAAGAAGAAAATTGTGTGTCGATAATAAAAATTGGCTCATCGGGATAGATAATTTGTTAATAAGAGTCGACAAAATCGCAACTTTTTTAAAATTGGAGTAAACGAATGTACTTTTTTGATAATAACTCACTACTATTGTTTGTCTACATATGGAAACACATGCTCTATCATAGACGTTACGGTTGATTAATCTCTAAAGTTTGCAAACACGATTTCCAATGATTTATCACTTTACGTAGTGCTGAGCGAAATATCCAGTATTTTTGGAAATATCGGTTTTCGTCTCCCTCGCGGACTTGACAACCCATAATCTGATAATTAATTGTCGGCTTGTGCGAAAAATAATTCGAGCTAATAATTAGAAATCGATGTACAGTAAAATATGTATCAAATACATATTCTCTCAAAATATGTATTCGAATTAACTCCGAAAAGACAACCGGTTCATTTTATACATAGACAGAATTAGTAAAAATCAAGAAAAGAAACAATTTTCTTTTTTCTCAATCGCGTTTCTGAATACATGTTTTATTACCAATTACAGTTTCTGAAGATGTGTCTTGAAAAATGCAATCAGAAACGCGAAAATATCATAGATTAATAATTTTTCATAAACAAACCACTTTGTTTTTTAGTTTATTTTTTTTTAAATCATGAAAAGTCTCAAATTCATTTTGGAGTAGGTAAAATGTAATTACCATCCAACCATAAACCGACCAAAAGAACAAAGCCAATTAATTTTATAGACAGAATCAAAATAACGAAAAAGAATGAAAATAACGAAAACGAAAATTTTTATTTCATCTCAATCACGTTTTTGAATACATGTTTAATTACCGATTATTACAGTTTCTGAATCATCTTGAAAAATGCAACCAGAAACTCACAAAAATCACAGTTTAAGAATTTATCATACCAGTTTGTTTTTTAGTTTATTCTTTTTTGTAAATCATGAAGAGTCAAATCCATTTCGGAGTAAATTGTGATCCAATGATAAACCATAAACAGCCAATAAACCAAATCAGCTTAGGGTTGGGTCAGTTCGTGAGGGTTCGACTAACAGAGACCGGGTGCGATCCGACTATAGAGATCCCTTGGCATCGATCGCCCGGGGAGATTTTTTTGATGAAAAACAGCAGTAGCAGCAGCAGCTAGCAGCGCCGAACTGGGCTGAACGCAGTACCGCCGCCGCTAGGCTGCTGCTACATAACTGCTGGCGCCGAATCCAAGGGGAATTATGTTTACCGCGGTTAGTGTTGTTTGAGAGCGTACGAACGCCGAAAGCCGCGGCGAAATGAACAAGTCCTATCAGTTTTCGCCAAAGATAGATCGAAATTTATTTGTCAATAATAGGACGTTGCTGCTTACTCATTGAGTGGGGATTCTACATTCCAGTATCATCGAAAAAACGCTCGAATGGTGAATAGATTTCTCTCTGTATTGTTTTACAAACATAACCTCACATTCGTGACAGTTAACCGCTTTTTTTTTTTTCTAACGTCAGTTTCAAATTATATAAAAGAATTGTCGTTTAAATAGTGAATTAATAATTTACTGTTTTCTACTATTTCTCAAATCGTGCCAAAGTGATTCAGAATTTGGGAGGTTTTATGACAATTAAATAAAATCCAACTCGCTGCCATTTCAGCTTATGGGGAATCTGCTGTGAAATTTTTATATCGCTCACACTTATTACCAGAGTTGTAAATCCCTAATTTTTATAGAATTAAAATTGATGGTATAATTGGCTTTGTAATTATGTTTTTATAATAATAACTTGTGATGATTATAATATGATTTGTAAACTTTTAAATAGAGGCAAGAAATATTAATTTACCATAAAACTTCATGGTAATTGTATTGAAAACATGGAGAAATACTGTTAATGCATTGCCAAAATAATGGAGGACTGTGTTCGTCCATTTTTGTCAAAATTTCTCCCAAAATTTAGGTTTTTCTTACACCTATTCAAAAGTTCACATATAATTTTATAATCGCTACAGGTCATCAACTAAAATTATAACTAGAAAATAAAGTGTTGTGTAAACTTTAATTCGTAAAGTAATGGGGACTTACAACTTATTTTTTTGCTGCTTATTACCAGTATATATATATTTTGGGAACTGGTTTTTTGCACCTCAAAAAAGTAACGAGAATATATTCAAAAATAATTATTTAGTGATATCAACAGCTGAAAATAGATCTACATCCAGTGTTCTCGTCTTACAGACTTTAAGTTCCTTCTGTAAACTTTTAATATTTTTTGGAAAATTATCGGAGAGTTGTGTTTGTTTTTTGTTGGCATTTCTTAATTTATTTATTCATACCTTGGTTGCAGTAAAACTTATATTGAATTAGTTATTGCAGTACTACTAGAATCGTTAATTCAATATGGAAACTTTGTGGATAATGGTACTTTCAGTTTAGCGAAAAGTTATTTAAATGGAGCAGAGTTAAGGTAGTCTGTTCACATTAGCTAGTCAAATCAGTGCTAAATTTTTAATCGCGTTTCTACACATTTTGGTAGTTTTGCCGACTGTTCTGCAGAGTGGCTTGCTCATCAGCATTAGTTCTTAATATATAAATCCATCCACAGACACGGTTTGAAATAAAAATACCCTGATACATACAAATTTCGGATGAGGTTGTTGTCATCCAGTTTTATATTAGAAAAAACCACAATATTAATCTAGTTATAACGAGCAATAGCTTATGTTGTTTGTTAAAAAATGCTTCATTGATTGACCGGACAAATTCGGTATTAGTATTAGTTATTCACAAGTTACAAGCATGTGTAAATCTGATAATAGGTTAGAGTAGATAAAAAACGGTTGCAATTTTCTTACAAAGAATACTATAAGAAAATGTCCCCGGTCAATCAATGAAGCATCTTTTAATAAACAAAATGAGCTATCGTTCGTCAAAGTCTGACAAAAATTATGGTTTTTTCTAATATAAAACTGGATGACAACAACCTCATCCGACATTTGTATGTATCAGGGTATTTTAATTAAAAACCGTGTCTGTGGATGGATTTATATATTAAGAACTAATGCTGATGAGCAAGCCACTCTGCAGAACAGTCGGCAAAACTACCAAAATGTGTAGAAACGCGAGTAAAAATTTAGCACTGACTTGACTAGCTAATGTGAACAGACTACCTTAAGGATGCTCTTACTTTTAATCTCAATCTATTTTGTTAGTTTATTCTATAGATACATTTATATATATATATTTTTTTGAGAATATGTTACCATATTTGTAAGTAATGTTAAAATATTTTATGAATAAAAGTGTGTTATCAAAATCCATTTAAAAAATGCCAGAATGATCAAAGTGATGGAATGAGCTATTAATTTTTCTATTGCCATGATATTTTTTCATGCCATTTCGGAATTAATTTATGTAGTAAAATACATTATTCATTTTTCAATACAGTATTTACTTATTTTCTGATCAATATTGTAGGATATTCAAAGAAAATAATGTTAAATAATTTATGGAGTAAATAAACATTGATCGAATTAAAAAGTATTACGATAGTTACAACTCTGATATGGACTATAGTGTTTAATTTAGTATATTTCACAGCTAAAAATATCCCAATGCAAAATCAATCAGATAAAAAATTGTAGTACAATTTCATTTCTGGGAATAATATTAATGTACAGAAAAAAATTTGAATCAGTGGAACAATAATTTTGGACGTAGGAAGATATTCAGCTCTTTGTTGGTTTATGATCTTGACCATCCCTAAAATAATTGTTTTGGTATGTTATTTTTGATGTTTTAGAGGTGCAAATGAAATTAATGTAAATGTAAATGATTATGAGCATATCAGGAATATCAAATTTTCATAGCATTCTCCTCTTAATTGCAACACATAGGGACAATATAGTCATTAATTAATCCTCTTTAAAAAATAATTGCTATTGGGGTTCAAAGGTGACTGAGTAACTGATTATTCTTATAGGAGCGACACAACATAGAATTAGAGCACCTTACCGAGGACAACGAAGCATTACGCGCTCGTTTGAGGGACGTCGCCCACTCGCCTCTCTCGGACTCTGAGAAACAACAGCTTCTGCTTGATGCGACGAGATTACACAATTCTGCACCAGCTTCTATAGCTATACCTCAGGATGACGGAAGTGCGGCTCTATCGAATGCAGCTAACGAACAGCAAGGTTGCACTACACCCGATTGGGACAAACGTTCCTCCAGTTCGGTGTCGGAGGTTTCGGTCGCTTGCCTTCAGGATAGAATCTTGCAGATGGAGGAAACGCATTATTCGACGAACGAAGAGCTCCAGGCTACCATCCAAGAACTGAGCGATTTGCAGGTGAGCCTTAAGGATTTTTTTACAATCAAAAATATGAAAACTATGTAAAATTTTTACTCTACACGTTTTTATTTTTATTTTTTATCTTAGTCAATTTTCTTCTTATGTCAGAATCAAAAGGTCTTAAGGTCGTAAGTCTTAAGTCTTCACTCAAAAGTCTTAAGGATTTCTTTAAAGCCAAAAATATGAAACCTATGTAAAATTTGTACTCCACACATTTTTATTTTTTATTTTCGTGTCATATTTTATCTTAGTCAATTTTCTTCTTCTGTCAAAGTTGTAGAATTAAAAAGGAAAGATCGAAAGACTAAATAAATAAACATTTAACGGTTTTAAGAACTTTTTTTTTATTTTCGCGTCTTCATAATTTTTAAGGTATTTATAGATATTTGTAGGAATTAAAAATGCTGGTGATGTAATATTGTTGTTTGATTTTCAAAGGCCCAACTGACGGAACTCCAAACTGACAACGAAAGGCTTACAGAGGAGAAAGGAGTTCTTCTGGAGTCTCTTTGCAGACAAACGGAGAAACTAGAAGACTCTCGATCGAAAGTGGATACTCTACAGGGTCTTCTATTGAGAGAGGAACAACCTCAGGACTCCTCCAGAGGCTACAACACCGAGAGAGAGCAAAAGCTTGTAGATCTTCTAAAAGTACGTGTATCTTAAAATCGAAAAAGTATAAAATAATAAAACGAAAGAAAAAAATTAATAATAAGAAAAGTTAAACTCCATTTTGTTATATTTGGATATGAAAGTTAGTCTAATTCGGTTTAGAAAATAGAAAAAAATCGAATTAGCCTTTTTTTATAAAGTAGGTTGTTATCTACTTTATCTTCTAAAGTACGTGAATCTTAAAATCGAAAAAGTATAAAATAATAAAACAAAAGAAAAAAATTAATAATAAGAAAAGTTAAACTCCATTTTGTTATATTTGGATATGAAAGTTAGTCTAATTCGGTTTAGAAAATAGAAAAAAATCGAATTAGCCTTTTTTTCTAAAGTAGGTAACAACAACACTTAATTACCGTTTATTCAAATGAAAAAGTAATTAGTAAACTTCGTGTGCTCATTATGTTTGTAAAAATATTTTTTAAAGTACTCATTATGCTTTTTGAGGATATTTTTTTTATTATTTCTCCATTTTACAATTTTTTACATAAAGGACACCACGTTTTTACAAATCATTTTGCTCCATTTTACAAATTTTACGGTACGGTACATTTTGTTCCGTTTCACAAATTTTCTATAAAGTAATCTACGCTTTTTAAAGTCAGTTTTTAAAGAGTACTTTGTAAAGTCACTCTTTAAAAAGTACCGTTGAAGTTTTCACACAAATAAAATAAAATTGTGATTAATTTCCAGAGTGCCCAAGAGGAGCGTGAATCCTTGTTGCGAAAGCAGGAGGAGCTCACGGCAGATCTAAAGGCTTTAAGATCTTCGGCAGAAACGAGTTCCGGGGAAACCGAGCGTTTGACACAGCGTCTTCATCTGCTGGAATCAACTGTTGATGCGTCGAACGTAGAGCGGAAGCAGCTCGAGCTTGAGCTCTGCGAGGCCCGACAAGAGGGTGCGAATCGTACTATAGAGATAAGCAGACTCGCAACGTTGCTCGAAAATGCCAGAGCGAAGATCGAGGAACTCGAACAATCGAGACAGTTGGAGAGCAAAAGCGAGGCTGATGAAATGTTACACGCGGCAAGACGAGAGAAAGACACTCTCGAAACACAAGCGGCCGCGCTTCAGGAACAACTCGCCCGATCGTATTGCGATCACGATCGATTGCGCGATCAGTACTCTCAACTTCAAGAGGAATACAAGGTGGGTGTCGAAATATTTGTATACAGCCGATAATGATCTTCAATTTTTGTATTTAATATTCCCGTTTTCTCGGCATTATCTGCTTATAATCTTTACTTATTACCGTTGCAATTTTCTGATTATGAAATATTATTATAGTGGCTCTCGTCAGTAATAAAACGAAGATCAAAATCTTTTCAATCCCTGCAAGAAATTTGCTCGAGAATTAATAAATCCAAATAGAATTTTCTATGCATGAATGATTAAAGTTTCATGCGAAATTTATATTCATTTTACGAATATTAAATACGTTTTATGTGCAGCTTTTATTAAAAGGATGTATATATATTTATATAACTTTAAAAAGGCAGAAATTTGCTTGAATAAATGAGGACAACAACTATAAAAAAAAGTGTAGCTTTATTTTGCAACAAAGAATTTACTTAACTAGTAATGAGGTTACTTTAATATTAATATTTTGTATAATTAATTCCGCCAATTAACAATATTATTATCGATTTTTTAGGTCGCAAGAAATAATGCGAAATCAGCGATCGACGATTTGGAGTACAGAGTAAATCAGATGAAAGAAGAGCGACTTTCAGTGACAGCGGAACTGCAATTGGTTCGCGATTCCCTTGCGGAATATCAGGCTCAGTGCCAGCGACATTTGGAGGATAAACGCGAACTTAAAGCTGCTCTTAGTGACGCTCAGCGCAGAGAACGTGAAAGTCAAGCCCATCAATACGAACTCGAAAGAGCCTTGGAAGAGGAACGAAAGTTGCGACAAGAAGAGAGCGCGGAGTGGGCACAATTTCAGGGAGATTTGCTGATGACTGTTCGAGTTGCAAACGATTTTAAGACCGAAGCCCAAGGCGAACTCGAACGCGTCGTTATGGAGAACAAGGCGCAGCGAGATCGACTTAGATCTCTTGAGGCTCAACTAGAAAAGCTCAACAAGGGTATGTCAATCTTATTCTACCGTTTAATAATTTTTTAATCAAAATTATAAGGATTTGAGAAACGTAATTTATGAAAATATAGTTTTATTAAACAATTAATCTTAAGTTTTCGTAGCATGTACACTTAGGACATGCGTGATGCACGTGTTATTTCCGTGTGCATGATACATTTTGAATTAAGGACATACTGCGCTTCACACGAATGAAATGCGAATCGATTGTTTATAATTATTTATGCAAAGTTAATTTAGTCGAGTGGAAGACGATTTATGTCACAGAATGTGTACTTAATCTGGAGAAACATTAATAGCAATTGATTTGCAAAAACATTAATTTTTTAATTACATCTTGGCTCTTTTTTCTCGAACGTTTTTGTACATATCACCATTTTAAGTTTTTGTATTATTGACCGCATACAAATTAAAAATGTTTATGAAGGAATTTTGTCGGCGGTTAAATAGGCTGCCATTTCTGAAATTTCAACACTACATCAAAATTTCGTGATGCATTCATAGAACAGTTTAAATCAATTAAAAAATACGGATTATTTTTTTTAACTCATCTCCTTGAATCTCCCTAAATCAGCTAATATTTTTTTATATCGTAGCCAAGTGATAATCGGGGGAATCCAATTACGATTTGCATTTAAAATGCTTTTTCTTTTAATTCTGAGTTACCGATACTTTTCCGAATATTGGAATGATTTTACTCTGGAAAAATTCATCTGTAAATATTTTCATTCATTTTTTAAATCAGACTTGTCGCCATAAAATCGGTTCCCGTTATGTTGATTAAAGACATAAACATTTATTGAGATTAAGGATGCACAATATGATAGAATTCGCTGTCAATTACCGTCGAATTAAAATTTTGCAAGAATTATTCTAAAAATGTAGACATCATTTGACTGACGTGAAGCACAGGAGCAGCCTTAAATTAACAAAAGATTGATTTACTGTTTTTTTTTTAACTTGGTTTTCGCGTCAGGGAGCCCCACAGTTGCAGATAATCGCATGCCTGAAATTCCTAACGAAACCGAACGAAAACCCTCGAGCGTCATACTAAAACGAGGTCGTACGATCAGAAAGCAGCGCGGCGAAGTCGAGCGAGTCCCTATTATCAGACACAGAAAATTCCCTTCGGATTCGATGCTAGACAAACCGAAAGGAACGAATTTTCGGCCATTCTCCGTTGTTCAAGTCGGCGATCGATTATTATCGGGAACGGAAGTTGAGTTTTGTCCAATAATCGATCCTGCTAACAGAACGGATTCTAAATGGGAAAGTCTAACGACTGAAATCGACGGACAATACTCAGTCCCCATAGAAAATAATTCGGAGTCGAGTAAAGATTACAGAAAGCTTTACATTCCAGCATCGCCGGATAATCCCAAAGGAAAGAGCCCAAAGAACACTTTACTAAAAAGTATAAAAGGCATCCAAAGCGCGGACGACAATTCTTACAAAATTAATATATCAAATAGCAGATTTTTCGTGCCAAAAAATTATGTTTACTCTGACGTTCCTCGATCCATGGACGATTTGAGATTCGAAGTCGATCCGGAAATGGGCAAATTGTTTCACGAGAGTATGCAAAAAAAATCGCAAGCAGGATTGAATTTTAATGGCTCGTTGCCCGATTTGGTCGGCCAGAAAAAGATTCTATCTATTTACGATTCGCCTATAAAGTCAGAAAACTATGAGTCTCCCGAATATTCGAATCTATATTCGCCGATAGAATTAACTCCTTCATCCAGTTTCGAAAAACCTGACGATTCGCCAAATAATCGGCGAGAAAGGCTCGATAAACAACAAATAGAACGTAGCGCTTTTATAGAACCTTCTTGGGACCAAAAAATACCCAAGAAAGAAATAAAGAACGAATCCTTCAAGAATTCGTCTTCTTCTACATCCAGTTTTGAGAAAACTGACGATTTTACGAACAAAACTTCGCTCGATAAACAAAAATCAGGACCGCGTAGTGCATCCGTAGATTCTTCGTGGAACGGAGAATTATCTAAAGCCGAATTAAGGCAAGAATTTTTCAAGAGTCTCACTCCTACTCCTAAACCTAGTCTTGAGAAATCTGATGATTTCACTAACAAAAATCGCGGGGAACTTGAGAAGCAAAAATCTGAACTTCGTAGCGCATTTATAAATTCGTTGAGAAACGAGGAAGTATCGAAATCGGAAATAAAGAAAGATTCTGTAAAAAATTCAAAAGAATTTCTGAAATACCCGGAGAAAAATGCAAAGTTGGTTGTTGCAAAACCGATTTTAATCGGTGATTCAGGAAGTTCCGACGATTTCGTAATCGGTACGACTTTGCGAAATCCGAATCCAGCTTTAATAATAGAGCCAACGATGTACGTTCCAAAAGAAGTTGGAACCGAAAACGATGAACTTCCACGAAGCGCTAATTCCAACGATTCCGTATTCGAATATCCTTCAGCAATCAGCGATCCACTGCCAGAAAAAATGATAATTTCTGATGCTGACAGGTCGAGTTTTTCGGGCGTAGATAAAGTTACGTCCCAAAGTGTTAACCCAACGCTTAATAGATGCCATTCGTGTCCAACGAGTAGTTTGCTTGAAAAAAAATCGGATTTTCCGGTGATTTCAACCCCAACGCCAGTGCCACGGAAATTAGGGCGTTTTGATTCGGAACCGGAGACAAAATCGATCGTGAGAGTACGAAAGAAATTTGAAGAATTGGCCAAGAAATCTAACGCAGACACGGGAAGCAAACGCGCTGAAAGTGGCGGTTGTGGAATTAGCGAAAATCATAAAAAACGCATGAAATTTAGCGAGAAAAATACGAAATCTTCTGGTACAAATGAATCACCTACGGTGCCCCGATCGCTGGGAAACAATTCAGTTAGTCGTACGTACTCGTTGAAGGAAAAATTCGAACCTATTTTGGAAGATGTTGAACTGAGAGCCGGACGATCGAGTAAGTCGGCACACAAATAGTGCCTAAACCCATACAAACAGTTTGTCATCCGCTTCCCCAATCTCCAATTGAAATCCGAGGGAATAGCCAAAGTCCACGTACACGCTGTGTTTCGCTCGCTGTGTGCTCGACGATACGTCGGAAAATTTCGCCCCTTCGTTAAATGCTTATTGTTTGTCGAACGTTTGTAAGGAAATTTTGCTTAGTACGCTATTCGTATCGTTAGACCCGCAAACTCCTGTTTCCTGTTGTCGATTGTCTGGATAATATTGTGTTGGTAGGACTTAATGTTTGTTTTCTGTAAACGATGTATCGTGTATACAATTTTTTCCAAAAGAGACATCCGATGATAATATTTTGCAATCATTGATATAAATTTGGACGATGTTAGTGATACTAAATACGATTTGGATATCCGTGATGCCAAAAAGTTATTGATAAAATAGTTTTTTAAAAACTAGATAAACATTTGTTTTTATTTTTTTTTAAGCCTTGCCAATCGAATTTAGCATTTTTCTGATGCACTTTTTTCCATTTCCGAGAATTCTTGAAGGCTATTTTTCTTCCTACGAAAAGATGTTAAAAACCTACCATTTTTTCAATCATTTCTCGGAAGTAAAAAAAAATATCGAGAATTGTTTAAATAATAATATATACTCAGAAAAATTAGTGTATTCATTTGATATTCTAGAAAAATGAATAAGCTATTTTTTAAAAACTGATTTAATAATAACTTACCAGCATTTTTGTTACAAACATTAAATTTATTGGTATCTTGAAAAAATTGGTCGCAGAGTATTAAAATTGTAACAAAATCATTCTTGTGGTTGAGGATGTACATGATACATATTTTATGGCATTTATGTGCTTCTAGCTTGTTTTTGGTCGTGTGATTTATCTTCTTTGAAAAAAACAGTCGGAGTAAAACCGATTATTTTGACTTTTCAGCTACCCAAAAGACAATGCCACCACCGGCACCGCGACCAGCGAGTACTCCAACGGAAACTCAGCAGAGCGTTCTCACAAGTGTACAGCAGGAAATGGCTGCTAGACGAAAAGCTAATATCTCGCGACAGGATTCTAGACTATCGGTCAAATGTCTTATCGAGAGTATCGAGAATGCAACGAAACAGGCCAAGGCCGGTACGTGCGCCGATGGCGAGGCCGACGATACTACCCTCGCGGACGTTATTAATTCAGCCCTATGCGTAGGACCTGGAAGTCGAAGCAGTTCCACGTCCTCGCTAAATTCCATAGGCACCAATGACATACTTTCGATGAAAACACCGCTTCGAGATCAGCAGCAGATGAACAATTTGATATGTACCACCAATCCCACCAACAACAACAAAACTCAATCGTCCAACAACAGAAAACCATTATCCGGTAATTAATACTATTCCATATCCGTAATTACTTCATGACTATTTTTTTATTATAATAAGTTGATCATTATCAAGTTACTTTGCCTTTGCAAATTATTTCAACGAATCCAAGTTGAGGGGAAATGTTAGGAAAAACCCCGTGAAATATTTTCTAAGTCACTTAATTTATTCCACAAATTATTTCATATCCATTTTTTTGTTGTTGAATATAAAATAATATCGATATGAAAATGTATAAATATTTGAGTGAAAAGTTGAGTTGGTGCTTTTTAAAAATGCATTTTGTTTTTTTTTTTTTTTCATTTAAATGTTACTACATTTTCTTCTCGATATAGCTGAATATATAGAAAAAATAATAGACACAAAATTATGTATAGAATAACTAAACACAATGAATTTAGACGTAACGAAATACCCTCAATTTTGATTTTGCCAAATAATTATGAATTATTGTTTGAATTTATATCACTCGCATAATTGTGGAGTAAATTTGAAATTATCGAAAATTGCACGTATCTACGACAAATTTTTCGAAGTTTTTTTATCAATCGTACTATTTTGCACCACTTTTAATGTTTTGGCAGTGGAAATGTGAATATTCTTGTTAGTTATGGAGAAATTACTGTTTTTTGAATATTGATACAATGTGCCACTTTTCGTAAATACAGAAACAAAGTCGTCAGGGCCGGTTTCTGGACTGAGCCCCGGCGAGATCCTGGATTCTGCAGCTCTGAATGCAAAGGCGATAGACTTCGTGCGTCGTAACAGCGTGACCGATCTCTCCGAGCGCAAAGATCCTCTCTGCGGCCTCGTGAAGAACGGCGGTTCAAAGAGAAACGCTCTTCTCAAATGGTGCCAGAACAAGACCCTCGGCTATCGGAATATAGATATCACGAATTTTAGCAGCTCGTGGAACGATGGCCTGGCACTCTGCGCGATTCTACATTCCTATTTGCCGGATAAGGTGCCCTACGATTCGCTCACCCCTTCGGAGAAGAGACGAAATTTCTCTCTCGCGTTTTCCGCGGCCGAGAGCGTTGGAATCCCGACGACGTTGGTCAGTACTTTATCTACATACCAAAAAATATTTAATTAAATACCAAAAAAAAATGGAAAGAATAAATAAGACGAGAGAATGTAATTTCTGTTATGGAAAAAATTAAAACATAGTTTTCTAGTGGAAAATTTAAAAAAAAAAATTGATTCATACCCTAATTAAAAGACAACAACTATGTTTGTGTTTATAATTTTGGGTAGGTTTCAAAATAGCGAATTTCAAAATAAGGAACGTCTAAATATAGAATGGCCATCATTATGAAATTTGCTATTTTAGCCATTCGTTATTTTGATTGCATTTTAATAAAATCAAAATAGCGAATGGCTGAAATAGCGAATTTCATAATGATGGCCATTCTAGATTCGGACGTTCCTTATTTTAACCATTCGCTATTTTGGTCATGGTAGTCGGAAAAAATACCTCTGGAAAAAAAAACCCCTAGAAAAAATACCCCTGGAGAAAATACCCCCGGATAAAATGGTATTTTTACCAAGGGGTATTTTACCCGGGGTTATTTTCTCCAGGGGATATTTTATCTGGGGTATTTTCTCCGGGGGTATTTTTTCCAGGGGTATTTTTTCCGGGATTCTTTGGTCATTCGCTATTTTGACTCTCACCCATAATTTTCCGTATTAAACGACTTTGTAACTTGCAGAACATCGGAGATATGTGCCAACTGGAGCGGCCCGATTGGCAGCAAGTTATGACGTACGTGACGAGTATCTACAAACATTTCGAGACTTGAAGAATTTCCTAGGGATTCATAATCTCTCGAAAAATACGAGGGGAGAGTGAGAGTGAGCGAGAACAATGGCATCTAGTCAGTCGAACTCTGGAGGACGATGAATGATTCGGTAGTGAGGAACAACCGAGTGTAACGACGAATAAAAGAAGAAGATGACGACGACGACGACCTGGAACGCAGCATTAGCAGCTGAAGCAGGCAGTTAAGGCGCAAGTCGTAACTGCGCGCCTTAAATGTACATAATTTTGAGCCTAAATACGCCTACGAACATAACGAAAGTTTGAATTATGCGCGCGCGCCGATCAATGGAATTGCTTTTTTATCATGAGACTGAAAACCAGAAACAAAAAGAGTCCATAGAAACCCACCTCTATGCCTCGATCTAAGTGAAACTGAAGAAAAATATGTGTGAAAGAGGGGGAGAGAGAGAGAGAGAGATGATGAAGAAGAAAAATCACTTGTACTTTTTTAAGCCTAACGAGTTCAAGTATTTGCGTTCCTCGTACTATGAGTATTTTTGTAACGTATTATTTTTCGATAAACTTTTTTGTATAGTTATTGTGCAGCCACGCGGTTGCGTTTAGGTGATAAGATACTTAATTTAACAGCCACCTAATTTATTGCATTAGTCACGTTTTAGTCTTAGCCGGCGGTCAGTCGCGATACAACTTTAATTTTTTTTTAACAATACACTACTGCATAGCTACTTCTCGATTGACCCCCCGGAAATGTGGGACAAAAAACGGGACATGGTTAAGTTCTCTGTGATATAGCGTAATATAGACCCTGAAAAAAAAAACAAACAGAGATACGCGTTATCGTTATTGCTCTTGACTATAGTATCACTACCCTGATTTACTATTAATATCGTCCTTCGTTCTACTGTTTTATTATTATTATTACTATTATTATATATGTAAACTTGATAATATGCTGTCCGATCTAAAACAATAAACTTGCCTAATGCATATTGTAAAAAAAAAAGAAAATTAATAATTACTGTCCTATGGTATTCCATGTAATATTTGTCCATGAAGAGATAAGAACATTAAAGAAGCATTGTCAAAAAATATATACTAAAGTTTTCTTTCTTATTTGTGATGCAATCCAGCCCATCCCGTAAAATAATTTTTTATTACCACAAAATTATGTATAAGATATTGACAGCATTTTTATTTCAAAATTTTATTTTAACTGTAAATAAATAACATTAAACGGTGAAAACGCAATTAAGATCGAAAAAAATGGCTTTCTCCTAATTCTGTCGGATAAATCTGATATTTCATTATTAGAATTTTTTTTTTCGAGTTTCAAGTGCGATTTTTTTTGCCAAATGTAACGATTTCAATTATAATTCCCTTAAAAGTCGTCAAAACTCTAAAATTACCGTAAAAATACCAACAATTTAGGGGAAGTAAAATAATACAGAAGCAAAAAGAAAAAAATAACGAAATACGAAACACATTAAAAAATATTCTTTTGTCTACATTTTTAACGAAAACAATTATCAATGTTGGTATGATTTTTAAAATCGTCCTATAACCGAATATAATATCCACAATAATATTGATAGAACACATTCAAAATTTGTATTTTTATTATAAGAATTTAAATGTCGTTTAAATTTGTCAAAAAATATTACCTGACCAAATACCTAATTGCCTGACATTGTTCCCATTAAGTCAAATGATGTAAAACAAAAAATATAAAAATTACGTACAATCGTTGGCGCTTCTTTTCTATTTACCGATACTTTATTCTTATTTTTTATTAACCACTACTCTTTGGAAACTCTGTATATTCCAGCAAAGTGGGTTTTTGTACTCCACAAAAAAATCTATATAATATTTAATAACAAAGAGATAAAACCATAAAATAAAGAAGCATCAAATTAATTTAGAAGGTATACAAAGTTTTATTCGTCATTTATGTTACAATTATCCGTCTCTTCTTCCCACACAGTAAAATTCGTATTACTAACAATATTTACATATTTCCTTCAAATTATTAATTATTTACAAAATTGTGATTGACTTTAATAGAGCGTAGGTTCAATCACGTTTCATTAACATCCATTTTATCCTGATCCTTATCACCGGAGTAGTATTCACCGGCAGGTTCAGTGATTTTGTCAGTATCTTGTGTATTGTGTCTGGAGTCTGGATCCGGTTCCGGTTGTCTGTCCTCTTCAGGGGGAAGAGCATCACAAGGTACGTCCTGCATTTGAACGCTCGGCGAGTGTTGTACCATTTTGAGATTATCATAAACGTGTCTCGTGATTGCTTCGAGATATTGTTTGCTGTTTGCGTTGTCCTGTCTCGTGACGACCTCCGGATGCAGCGTGAAATCCGGAGCAAAATATTCGAGGTATTCGGTGTAAGGAAGTTCGTTGCTTATTTGTTCATCCACTAGAAGAGAAGTCTCGTAGGTCCAGCAACGTGCTACATTTCTCAGAGTATATCCTCCTCCTCCGACGGTCAATAAAGGAACATTAAGATCTCTGACAAATTTCACACATTCTCCATGACCTTTGGTGCTCAAACTGAAGCAACCGAGTCTGTCGTTTGCCAGTGAATCAGCTCCGCATTGCAATACTATAGCGGTGGGTTGAAAGAATTCCATAACATGAGAAATCACTGGTTTGAATAGCTGAACGTAGGAAGTATCGTCGATGCCTTCTTTCAGTGGAACATTCACCGAATAGTATCTTCCGCTCTCTGCTCCTATTTCGTACATGTCTCCTGTTCCTGGGAAGAAGTAGTTGCCGTATTTGTGAAAGGAAACAGTCATCACTCTGTCGGTGAGATAAAATGCTTCTTGGACTCCGTCGCCGTGGTGGACGTCAATGTCTATGTACAGAACTCGAGCGTGGTATTTCAGAAGCTCTAGAATCGCTATTACTATGTCGTTTATATAGCAGAAACCAGAAGCTTCAAATTTCTTGGCGTGATGAAGACCACCGCTCCAGTTTATAGCTATATCGCAGCAGTTGTTGTTCAATTTTGTTGCGCCTTCCAAAGAGGCGCCGGTGTACATAGAACAGAAGTCGAAGAGCCCTTCGAAGACTGGACAGTCGTCGCCGACGTTGAAATGACTCAAATATTTGGTAAAACCTTGAAGATTCTGAGGCGTTACGCGTTGGAGAAATTCGACGTATTCGTCAGAATGAAAACGGCACATGTCGTGTGTACTCGCGCGATATGGCCGGTATATTTGCATTTTCTTGTGGAGACCATAATTTAAAACCAAACTATGAATTACAGAGAGTCTGTGAGGCTTCATTGGATGTCCGGGGCCATAGTGAAAATTTCCCACGTCCGGGTTGTAGAAGTACGACACTTTTTTGTTGTAACTCATGTTTGCGTGTGTTTTTGTGTCGTTTTGATTTTTTTTTTTTTGAGGTTTGTTTTGTTTATTACCGTTGTTTATGCGCAGATCTTCGGGCCTCACAATTTGTTGCTTGGTTCGTCGGTTACCAAATTCATCGGTTTATTAATAAACCGGCGACTTCCGACGACTTGTTTCTCAACATTTGCGACGCTGTTTGACAAATTTTTGTTTCGAGTGACGCTGCCTCGCTTTTCTATGACAAGCAACGACTTTTAGCCGCGCGGGGAGTAGAAAATAAAATTCTCATGAATGTTTAGGCAGATTTCTACTATATCGGCAATCGGTATGAATTAGCGGAAAGTAAAAAAAGCTACTAATAATTTGTTGAGCGAAGATGAAAATCTTTTGAATCGAAATATACGTTAATTGCTTGTCCCCAAATTTCTTAAATAGTTAAATATTTTTTTCCGATGTTACAGAATATTAAAAGTTTTACATAATTTATTGTAAATTATATTAATTAACTGTGAAAAACAAAAGCAACTGAGAGGGATAAAAAGATACAAAAAATATGCATTCAGCATTTATTCATTTTTCGAAGCTAAAAGAGAGATAAAAATATGAGAAAAATCTAAGAAGTTGATGACACTTGAGAAAATCTATTTTGAATTCTGATTACGACGAAAAGTTATCAACAAATTAGTATTTGCAAAAAAAAAAAAAAATTATCTATAATTCTCATTTATATATTGGAAAACAATTTCGTCAATTTTTCCGAAACTACGGGATAATTTCAAGGATTTTTTTATATCCAAATTTCTGTAGTCGATAAATTTTTAAGGCTGTTTTGATGAAACTGCTCAACAATACTAAAAATTGTTATGAAAAAATAAAACAACTTATCAGCCATAACTAAAAAAATAGAAAACTTTTAATGAACTATAATAAAAAACACACACTCAATTGCTATAAAAAGTCATCAAAATTCTTTTCAAACAAATGTATATATATTCAGCATTAATATTATTAAAAATCAATTATATCTGTATAATTTCCTATTGATTGTTATTAATTTAAAAAAACACACTCAATTGCTAAAAAAAGTCATCAAAATTCAATCCAAACAAATGTATATATATTCAGCATTAATATTATTAAAAATCAATTACATCTGTATAATCTCCTATTGATTATTATTTTCGATTAGTCCTCTTGCAAAGTTCACAAACTGTATAATCAACCTCCCGATAGTGACTCATATACATATACATGATACATCTTGTTAAAGTATAGTATTGTGAAATGCCATTGAACCAACAGCGTCTGCAGACTCAGCACACTTCGATATCTCCAAATGCGTATTTACTTAATCTCTAAATACCGACGTCGTTGTTATGCTGTTGCCGCTGCTGAGGGTGATGATAATAAATTCGTCATTGGGGGCATATTGTAGTATAGCGATCGGAGGAAGCGCAGTCTCCGAAACGTCGTATTATTGGTCGTCGTGGTCTTCTCTTCTTCGTCATCATCGTGCAAGTCTCTCGATGGTGGTGATGCGAGGCTGACTAGCGCGGTGACGAAGAAGGAACGTCGCAAACGGGACGGGAAACACGAGAACACACCTTTCCGTGCCTTGAAACACGGCGACTGTATGGGGATATAGTCTGCGTATAGTCATTGGGTCGTCGCTCCGTTGCGAACTCGACAAGCGCTGCTACATGTCAAAAACGTTAAGTGCGGTGCAGTGAGGCAGGTTTTTACCTTTACTTCGGTATCCTCGGGATTTCCGAGCTTCGAAATCTAGGATGCTGGCGTTAATCAATCGAATTCTCGACTGGTTCAAGTCGTTGTTCTGGAAGGAAGAGATGGAACTTACACTCGTTGGATTACAATACAGTGGAAAGACCACATTCGTTAATGTCATAGCGGTACGCCGACACTCACTCATATGCTATGTGTTTTTTTTTTTATTTCATCGATCACGTCAAGATTTTCCTTACAGGATCGAAGTACCCGTTTAATTTGTCGTTTTGCATAATTTCCTACAGTGTTTATGACGAAATTTTTGGTTTTTTATCCAAGACAAGCAAAACGTTTTGGTTAGATCGTATAGTCGGTTCTTCGTAACTCTGATGGAGTGACTAATAATCGCGGAACCACCCCCGCCCCTACTGTTGCTTAGTAATCAGCTATGCAGCTATGGGCAATATTTTAGCTGAAATGGAAATGGTATATTGAGTTTTTTCATTTTTTTTTTTTGCTTTGCAGTCTGGCCAATTCAGCGAAGATATGATACCTACTGTGGGCTTTAATATGCGCAAAATCACCAAAGGCAATGTCACCATCAAAGTATGGGACATCGGCGGACAGCCTAGATTTAGATCCATGTGGGAACGATACTGCAGAGGCGTCAACGCTATCGTCTACATGGTCGACGCTGCGGATCCTGAGAAAATCGAAGCTAGTCGCAACGAGCTGCACAATTTATTGGACAAGCCACAACTATCCAGCATTCCTGTTCTGGTTCTTGGGAATAAGAGGGATCTGCCCCATGCTTTGGATGAAAATGGACTGATAGATAGAATGTAAGTTAATTCTTTTATCCGCTTTTTTTAATCCTAAATTATTCACCAATTTTAATGCAAATTTGTTGACTTGCAATCTGAGATGAGAATATCTTATTACATTTAACGTTACACCATTTTTAGTAGTTGTAAAAATTGTACATACTATAAAATTATACATAAAATTATTACTCTTTGAATGACTTTTGCTTTCAAATGTCAAAATTGTTGTGACATTTTGCAATGAATTTGTACGAAAAGGCTATTTTTTTATTAAATATATTGCCTATATATTTTCTTATCAATAAGATAGGACACTCTGAAAAGATAACTGATATCTAATCACTTATGAAATAAATAAACACATACAAAGATTTTAAAAAAAATAGATCCATAAAATGTTGCTATATTTCCCTTTTTTTTTTCCATATCCTACCATTTTTGTATAAAAATTTACACATTTTATTTAAAAAAAAAAAATTTACCTGACTAATCTACTTAAAAATGCTAAAGAAAATTGGATAATAAATGCTGGAAAAATAATTACCCTTTCAAATAGTTTCATTTCTATATATGTGTTGATGAATTTGTATCAGATAATCATCTAATTAAGTGTTTCATTACTTTGAAAAGAAATTAATGAAAAATAGAGTTATTTGAAAATTTGAAATAGACAATTATCTACATAGATTAATTTTAAAATCCTGAAAAGATAAACAAGAAATGGATAATAAGTCACAGAAAAAGTAATTACCACCTCCATCACTTTAAATTTTGTGGCATTTTAAAATAAATTTGTATGAAGAGAATTTTCTTTTTTATTTCAATAAAATTTATATATATTATTTTTTCTTATCAATATTATAGGATACTGTGGTTAGAGAGCTTGCATCTAGAGTAGAGTTATCAGGAGGTCGAAAATTTTAATTCTGCTGCCGTCGTTAAGCAGAAAGAAACAGTATTCGGATACTATGTAGTTTCAGGCATATAATATATATATGTATTTGTAGTTCGAGTTTTCACATTCTCAGCAAAAGACGATTCACTTTGGCAGCGAGAAGCGAACTTGAAATCGACTTATCACAGGACAAATGAAATGGTTTCAATAAAATCTCGTTACTCATTAAAAGAGGATTAATGAAATTTCGAACAAATTAATGAAATTCCACGAAATATTACTGTTTTTTGTGTTTATTTACAAAAGTTGGTCAATATGACGAAATTTTACTAACCTGAAATTTAGTTTTAACATTTGCGATAATTATTTGTTTCAGGAATCTCTCCGCTATACAAGATCGTGAAATCTGTTGCTACAGTATTTCGTGCAAAGAAAAGGACAACATAGACATAACACTACAATGGCTCATAGCGCATTCGAAAAGCGGCGTTCGCTAATACCCATAAAAATTCCCAAAGTTTCTCAACATCAAAGATTGCAGATGGAAAAGCAAGAGAAAAAGAAATAAAGAAGATGAAGATAATAAAAACCAACCAGAGATCGGGAACAATCGTGTGAGAGTTGGATGCTCGTGCTGTTTTGTTTATAGCGTGTCACTAGCATACAGAGAAAGAAAAAAAAAGACAGACAAATGGGATTTCTTTAAAACATTCGCTTCAGCCGATATGAGTATAATAATATATAATAATGGTGCGAAGCGCGCGGCAAAAATCGAAAAATATTTATTGCTTATTGCGAGGAACGCTCATACGAATAATAATAACAAACGGCACAATCGCCGAGGGCACGTAGGCTATAAGAGGACGTTTTTTTTTTTGTTTTTTATATTTTTCGTTATTAGGTAATATCTGTGCTCCTGTTTTAACGTTACCACCAATTACCGTATTAACGTTTAGAGATTTAACGTAAGTGTAGAACACGATAATGTAGCTCAGTAGAGCGACGCGATTTCTGGAGCGAAGGTATTAGCATACATATTACCACATGTAAATCCAATCCGGGAGTAATGAAAAACAAATGGAAAACAAAAGAAAAAATTAATCCACGAAAATCAAGATTGTAGAGGAATTTACGGGGAAAAAAGCTAAATCGCCGTAGCTAAAACAGCTGAATCACCGTATGTAATTATAAATATTTGTATAATTTAGATCGATTAACGATGTAACAGTCGATTTATTATCATCTCTAAAGTGTCTCGTATGACCGTTGTGTTATGTATATATAAAGGCATAAACCAAGATGTAATCCATTTGGAGCAATGGAATATCGTATTTTTTTAATCAATCGTCGTTATCCCTTCATTCTATCGATCGCACTCTAGTCGCGAAATTTGAATAAGCGCACGTCTGGGTGCGTTGCAAATATAAGATTAAACAACCCTTATCAACATAGAGTCTATTAGGCTCATAATGAAAAAGCTACGATTAATAAAATCAATGAAATTAAATGAATAAATTATCGCAAGAATCGAGATTGCGTTTTTGTCAGCGAAAGACATTTTTTTTTTTCTATAAAGGCCTCTCAATAGCTTTAATATGGATAATCAAATCAACAAAAGAAATACATCATCAATCTTGCCGCAAAACTTAAATACGCGCTTATCTATGTGCGCCGTAAATAATTGCAAATAAAAAACTAAACAGCCCTTATTTATAGTGATTCTGTCAGATTTATAATAACAAAGCTATGATTAATAAAATTAACAAAATTGAATAAATAAGTTAGCGCGAAAATTGAATTTTCCGATGCGCTTTTTTCAGCATAATAGAATTGTTTTGTTTTTTTTCTATAATGTCTTCTAAACAGCTCAAATATGCAGCCCAGCCTGAATCACCAAATCAATATAATATCAAATCATCATAAAAAATCTTCAATAATTTGATGATAGTTTGATTCGATACATGAATGCAATTCCACTGCAAAATTTACATACGCACTTGTACGAGTGCGTCGCAAATATAACATAAACAGCTCTAATCTACACATATTCTGTCGGATTTATAGACAAAGCTACAAATAATAAAATTAATGAAATTAAATGAATTGAGCAGAAAATGTTTTTCCTTAACTCACATTTCTGAATAGCTCAGATATGCAACACGGTTTGGATAAGTAAATCAATAAAATCATACATCAAGAAATTGGTGATGTGTATTCAATTATAAATCGCAATTTCGCCGCGAAATATGAATACGAATTTGTCTATGTACGTTCCAAATGAACGATTAAATATCCCTTAACTATCCAGATGTTATCAGTCTTTTATGATTGTAATTCCACTGGATGGCTTATCATAATAGCAAGATTACGATTAATAAAAAATTGAATAAAATTAGATAAATAAATTGAATGAAATTGGATTAACAAATTGGCGCGAAAAATGATTTTAATGGCGAGCTTTTGCCAACAGTAAAAAAGTTTTTCTGTGACTTTAACTCTTGAATAGTTTAGAAATGCAGTTCAGGCCGAATTACTAAATTAATAAAATAATGTATCAACAGTTTTATTATATTCTATTTGAAAAATCAATCGCAATTCTGCCGCGGAATTTGAATACGCATCCAGGTACGTTGCAAATGTTAAACTGCTTTTAAATAGACAAATGCTATTATACTTTTATGATTTCAATTCCTCTGGATGGCTTAACATAATGGCAAGACTACGATTGATAAATTTAATGATATTGGATTAATAAATAAGCGTGAAACTGGAGTTATACGATGCGCTTTTGTGAGACGCATAGAAATGTTTTTACATAACTTAGACATTCGAATAGTTCTGAAATGCAGCCCAGGACTTATTAAATCAATAAAATAATGGTTCAACAATTCTATGAAATTTTATTTCAATAATTAATATGACATTGTTTGCGTGTAAAAACTAACACGTTTGAACATTTTCATCCTGCTGATCCAGATTTCCATACTGCCTAATAATGATGAGGTTTAAGATTTCTGCATATTCAAAATAAAACTTTGGCAAGCTATATCTTTCAAATTACGATATCAAGAAAAAAACTAAAAAGTAGAAAATGTTCGTTTTCGTATTCTCTGGTGGACGATTTTTAAAATTTTTTTCTTAAGTCCAAAATTAAGGTAGTTGTTCTTGATTCAGTACTTTGGCAAGCTATATCTTTCGAACTATAATATCGAGAAAAAAACTAAAAAGTAGAAAATGTTTGTTTTCGTATTCTCTGGCGGACGATTTTTTTATTTTTTTTTAAGTCCAAAATTAAGGGAGTTGTTCTTGATTCAGTACTTTGGCAAGCTATATCTTTCGAACTATAATATCGAGAAAAAAACTAAAAAGTAGAAAATGTTCGTTTTCGTATTTTCTGATGGACAATTTTTTTATTTCTTTTTAAGTCCAGAATTAAGGAAGTTGTTTTTGATTTAGTATTTTGGCAAGCTACAACTCTTAAAAGCTCCGCGGAAAAAACTGAATAGTAGTAAATGTTCGTTGTCGTATTCTCTAACAGACGATTAAATTTTTTTTTGTCCAAAATTAAGGGTGTTGTTGTGGTTTTTATATTTTAGCAAGCTATAACTTTTAAGTTAAAGCTCCGCGGAAGAAACTGAAAAGAATATGTTTGTTGTCGGATTCTCTGATGGACGATTTAAAAAAAATTAGGTCCAAAATTAAGGGAGTTTTTTATCCGCGAAGTAAACTACTTCGAATGAAAAAATCGTCCACTAGAGAATACGAAAACGAACATTTTCTACTTTTTAGTTTTTTTCTCGATATCATAGCTCGAAAGATATGGCTTGCCAAAGTACTAAATCAAGAACAACTCCCTTACTTTTGGGCTTAAAAAAAATGAAAAAATTGTCCACCAGACAAAACGAAAACGAACATTTCGTACTTTTTAGTCTTTTTCTCGATATCATAGGTCGAAAGATATAGCTTGCCAATGTACTAAATCAAGAACAACTCCCTTAATTTTGTACTTAAAAAAAAAATAAAAAAATCGTCCATCAGAGAATACGAAGACAAAAATTTACTACGTTTCAGTTTTTTTCTCGATATCATAGCTCGAAAGATATGGCTTGCCAAAGTACTAAATCAAGAACAATTCCCTTAATTTTATATTTAAAAAAAAATGAAAAAATCGTCCATCAGAGAATACGAAAACGAACATTTTCTACTTTTTAGGTTTTTTCTTGATATCATAGTTCAAAAGATATAGCTTGCTAAAGTACTAAATCAAGAACAACTCCCTTAATTTTGGACTTAAAAAAAAATAAAAAAAATCGTCCACCAGAGAATACGAAAACGAACATTTTCTACTTTTTAGTTTTTTTCTTGATATCGTAATTCGAAAGATATAGCTTGCCAAAATTTTATTATGAATATGCAGAAATCTTAAACCTCATCTAATAATGCATCAATTATTTTTTAATATTCTTCGTAGATTCTATTCATTTATAGATTCATCGCAGTTATTCAACCGCAGAAATTGAATACACGTCTAGGTACGTCTCAAATATCAAACAACTTTTAATTACACAAACATTACATTATATTATAGCATTTAATAATATAATTACAATTCCACTGGTTGGCTTAAAATTATGTCAACACTAAAACTAATACAATGAGTAAAATTGGATTAATAAATGAGCGCGAAAATAGAGATTTATCACGCGCTTTTCTGAGGCAATTGGAAACGTTATCTTTTTTTTTAAATAACTTAATCTTCTGAATAACTCCGAATTGCATTCAGTTGAAATAACTAAATCAATATTCTAATATATAAAAAATGCTACACCATTATATTTCAATAATTAATATTACTTATTAATAGTTTGTGTAAAAAAAAAGAACACCTTTGAATATTTGGATTCTACTGATTCAAGTTTTTAAAAATATTTCTATAAACATCTTTAAATAAATCTGCTATTACGAGATAATTTTGCCTATAAATAAAATACCTTAAAGCATCAAACAAGTTAATGGGAGGAAAAGATTTTCCAGCTTTAAGAACACGAAGAGATTTTCCTTATACACCGTAAACACGCAGTCTATGAGTAACCACTAGTCGCCCCCACCGTCTGATCTCGTACTCTGTACCTACTGACTGCAGTCAGCCACGTACAGAGCAAATAAGAAATAGTGTAATAATGTCATGGTCAACAACGATGTAATTCCAATTGCCGGAGCTAATGATTTTTTTCAATTTCCAGTGATACAGGTGTAAAACGATAAGAATCATCGTAAATAGGTATCAAAGACACGATATGTCACTTTACGTATTTATTTTCACGACTAACAGACGCAATATATTGAGCATACAGTGAATCATGTTTTGCCGGAAAGCGTTGACAGTCGGTGTGCGATATTTTTTAACAAAAATTCTTTCTGATCGTCATTCGTCTTAACATCGTCTAACAAGCTAAATAAATGAATTCTGTGGTGCTTTTTGGTTATGAGTTTTGTTGATGCTCTCACTATTAGTCATTTGTTCCTCGTGACATCACTGATATCCACGTTTTTATCTAGTTCTGTTTTTGTGTGTGCGTGTGTATTATTCTGTAGAAAAATATGGCTGAGAATTTTGCATCCGACCAATTTTCCCTGAGATGGAACAATTTTTCAAACAATTTGACGAGTGGCTTTATGTCACATCTCAGCGACAAGGATCTAGTCGATGTTACGCTTGCTGTGGATGGACATTTGATTCAAGCTCACAAACTTGTTCTTTCTGTTTGTAGTCCGTACTTCAAAGACATCTTTAAGGTATGTCAGAGAAATATTGATATGTTGAGGTTTTGACAGTATTTAGAAGACAATGTACTTATTTTTTTTTACACCCTATGTATGTTCAATTAAAAAATTGTATACGAGGTTTTGAAGTGATTGAGATAATATATTGGCAAAACCATTTGTTGAAATACAATTTATAACAATCGTTGACAATTTTTAAGCTGTATTCTTGAATTCTTGAAATGTTGTGTACTTGTGCTCTAATAGTGCAAAATTTTGGAGCTTTTTAATTACATTTTGCTATTTTGTTGATGATTTTTGATTTTTCATATGGAAAAAATATATTTATACGTAATTTAATTCATACTTATTTTTTATCTCAAATCAGCTCCCAATTTGAAGAAACTATTTGAAGAGTATTAGAAAAGTTTTGGGTAATTTAATTTCAATGGCATGTTATTGTAGAATTTATGAAATAACAAACTTTTACTAAAATGCATATTTTAATAATGCTTATGAAAGTTACTGACAATGCAATTTGTTTCCACAGAGCCACAGAGAATAATTAGAATCGATAATTATTTTCAATAGAATTGAATGAAATATTTTTATAGTGTTTATGAAAATGAATAATATTTTTTAACGATTGACTCTTCAATTCTTGAATTCTTGTATCTCAATAGTTAAGGTACTAGTATGAGTGTCTCTTGCATTTATTTTGATTTTGGAGTTTATTAAGTTAATATTACAACCTGCCTAATAAATTTTAGTTTTTACAATTAACAAAATGGGTTTCTTTTTGTTTACCTCAATCCTTTATTGTGTAAATTTCCTTGAAGAAAATTGGAGATACCTCCGATAATTTAATTTCAACAAGGTTTGTTTTATAAAATTTACAAAAATCATTGAAACATCTTCAAGATAAACTGTGTAATTCTTAAATTAATATAGGTACAAGTGATACACAAATTGATGGTTTTTGCCTTTACCAACATTTTAGAGCTTACTATTTTTAGATAATTGTGTTGTTGGTCATCTTTTCTATTATTGCATCTAAAATACTGTTTTCATTGAAATAAATTCAAAAAATTTTAATTTCACTTCTTGTTTTCAGAGCAATCCATGTCAACATCCTGTGGTAATTCTCAAAGACATGGGACACATAGAAGTCGAAGCCTTGCTGAGATTTATGTACCAGGGTGAAGTAAACGTTAGGCAGGAAGAGTTGGCGAGTTTTCTAAAAGTAGCAGAGATACTTCAGATTAAAGGTCTGACCGGGGAAGAAGACAGTAACAACCACAACGATTTCATTAAAGAAGAAGACGGTTTGTCGTCGCGTAGCGACACAGCAAAATCCGATGAAGATTCCAACAGCAACGAAGTTCTTAGAGCAGAAAAACAAGCGATTAATTCCGAACCGCTTGTTCGTAAGAGAAGAAGCCGCGAATCAACCGGACCAACGACGACACATTCCACTAAAAAAAATAAAACTTCAGTGCCAGCTCTCAAAGATCTCATTGACGCTTCCATCGCAAAACCCAATAGCGTAGCGACGAGAACGGATCTTCAGGAAGACGAGGAAAACGACGAGACTACCAAATATTTTCACAAAAGAAAATTTGACGATTTTGCCGAAGACGATATGTCCGGTGCGTTTACCGACGATTCCATCGATCTTACAAAAGACGATCTACCTGATGATAAAGATGAACAATTTATTACTGAAACCTTGACAAAAGCCCCACACTTGTCAGGAGATTCTTCCGCACCAGGTTAGATCGCAAATTTTACATATTTAAGGTAGTTCTATCGATGAGGTTTAAGATTTCTGCATATTCATAATAAAATTTTGGCAAGCTATATCTTTCGAATTACGATATCAAGAAAAAAACTAAAAAGTAGAAAATGTTTGTTTTCGTATTCTCTGGTGGACGATTTTTTTTATTTTTTTTTAAGTCCAAAATTAAGGGAGTTGTTCTTGATTTAGTACTTTGGCAAGCTATATCTTTCGAACTATGATATCAAGAAAAAACCTAAAAAGTAGAAAATGTTCGTTTTCGTATTCTCTGATGGACGATTTTTTCATTTTTTTTTAAATATAAAATTAAGGGAGTTGTTCTTGATTTAGTACTTTGGCAAGCCATATCTTTCGAACTATGATATCGAGAAAAAGACTAAAAAGTAGGAAATGTTCGTTTTCGTATTGTCTGGTGGACAATTTTTTCATTTTTTTAAGCCCAAAAGTAAGGGAGTTGTTCTTGATTTAGTACCTTGGCAAGCCATATCTTTCGAGCTATGATATCGAGAAAAAAACTAAAAAGTAGAAAATGTTCGTTTTCGTATTCTCTAGTGGACGATTTTTTCATTCGAAGTAGTTTACTTCGCGGATAAAAAACTCCCTTAATTTTGGACTTAATTTTTTTTAAATCGTCCATCAGAGAATCCGACAACAAACATATTCTTTTCAGTTTCTTCCGCGGAGCTTTAACTTAAAAGTTATAGATTGCTAAAATATAAAAACCACAACAACACCCTTAATTTTGGACAAAAAAAAATTTAATCGTCTGTTAGAGAATACGACAACGAACATTTACAACTATTCAGTTTTTTCCGCGGAGCTTTTAAGAGTTGTAGCTTGCCAAAATACTAAATCAAAAACAACTTCCTTAATTCTGGACTTAAAAAGAAATAAAAAAATTGTCCATCAGAGAATACGAAAACGAACATTTTCTACTTTTTAGTTTTTTTCTCTCGATATTATAGTTCGAAAGATATAGCTTGCCAAGGTACTGAATCAAGCACAACTCCCTTAATTTTGGACTTAAAAAAAAATAAAAAAATCGTCCACCAGAGAATACGAAAACGAACATTTTCTACTTTTTAGTTTATTTCTTGATATCGTAATTTGAAAGATATAGCTTGCCAAAGTTTTATTTTGAATATGCAGAAATCTTAAACCTCATGTTCTATCGGTACGCCGGAGTCGTAAATCTCAGAGTCTATATGACATTAAAAAATAATCATACGCATCACTTTCACTGCCTCAATAATAATATAAAAAATAATCGAGAATCCTTCGAAATTGTCGTAATCAAATTAAAACGATTATTTGTAAATAGTTGATATGTTTAGTGCGGATTTGACTTCATTTTTACGATAATTAGGGTAGGAAACGTCATTTGGCCCGGTATCGTGCACTTTGACTTTGATTCAATTAAACATTATTCCGGAGACTTCACCTTTTTTCATGATGCATCAAGTCCTGAATGATTTGCGAATCCGTAGTACTTTTTATTTTTTCTCTATCTTTGATCTAAGTATGTTAATTTTCGATTTAAAGATCAATTTTTTCAGTCCTCCCGTGAGCACCGTGTAAAAAGATCGATTTTCAAGTTTTAATTGTTCATTCAAATACTCGGTAATAGCCTTCAAGATTTAGTGCAAGTAAAATTGAATAGCTAAATTACAACATGTCAAAAATTCATGCATATGAGTTTGGATTGCCTTCTCGACAGAACTACCTTAATGCATAATCGCATAGTAGAAGTATGTAGAGAATTTGCTACCTTTATCTTTTTAACTTGTTATTTCATACTTAAATTCGCAAGCATAAATTTCTTGCATGGTGTTTGGCTCGGTTAAATTTTTTTTTAAATTTTTTACTAATGATCAAATGTTGTGTATTTATAAAATTAACGTCATTGACGATATAAAGAATAATTGGATCGTAGAATAATAATTTCACAAAATGGTAAATACATTAGTGCATTTTTTTAACAGATCTGACAGAATATTTCGTATTGCTTGTAAAATAGCAAACTACTTATTTACCATTAAATAAAAATTATTTATTTACTATTTAAAACTCGTCTTCGAGCATTGGTTCAAAATTTGCTATGAACCTACGCGTTCAATGTTTCTAAAATTTCGTCTGCATCATATGTGAAGATTTCTACAAAATGACACAGAAAATTCTCGACTTGTCAATATTTTTTCAAAATAAAACAAACACTTTTCAAAAAATCATAATTAATCAGAAAAAGTAGCAAATTAATTTCCTATGGAACGATACAATTTCTAACGAATTTGTTGAACAACTTTTTACGATTTTTAATTAACAATTTTTTTGCAGTTGTAGAGCCAGTAACTTATAGGCTATCGGCGCGGGGTCGCCCACAACTGGTGCACGAGGGTTACGTTTACAATCTAACATCGCGTTCTGAAGTCTTGAACCGATCGCACTATCGATGCGCGGAGCAGCATCGAGGTTGTCGAGGAAAATGTGCGGTAATTGCCGAGAGATTCATGCCAACCGGTGTACATGAGCACAATCATCCACCGGGTTACCAGTCCGAGCACGATTACCGAAAGAAAAAGGGTTTAGACACGGACCACAACTAATGCGGGAACAAAACATATTTCTTATCTCTACGACAAAGTATTTAAATATTTAAAAAAAAGACACATGAACATGTTTGAAACATTCCTAATGCTAGTAAGATATAACGGTGATACTGCGTATACCATACGACTTATGTTTAAAGTTATATATATAAATATTATATATTGTATATTCAAGTCATGTGAATAGAAGTGAAAGATTTTTTTTTACAGGGATTCAAACAGCTACTCGCTATATAATATTGAACAAAGCCGACGTTGCGCTTTGCCAAAGGCAAAATAAAAAGCATTATGTCCGCTTCGTATTTTCCGTAGAATTGTAAGAGTGTAAAAGGAAAAGAACAATCGTTTCCATATCTCTCGTCGCGATCGCAAGACTGCGACGAGATTCCTGCGCCAATTTTGTGATACATTAATATGTCAAACGAGCGATTACAATTTTACACAAAACAGAAATATAATTATTTATTTTGCTGAATTAATGTGTTTTTTTTAAATATTTGATTTATCCCTAGAAAAGTCTTTTGTCCCTTAACTTAATTGATTGTGGATAATAATACCTACAAACTATTCCCATTTATAGTAAAAAAAAAATTATTCTTTTAGAATTTATGGTAATTATTCTGTAAACATGGATATTTTCATATTTGCACAATAATTACTTATAATTATCTGTTAATAAATTTTTGTTAATCAATGCTAATTACGATTATTTCAGTTGCAGTTTCTTTTATTTACATGAAACATATACATACCTCCAAAAGGAAGCTATAAGGTTTTATTAATCGTTACAATTAGTCTAATTCAACTGTGAATTCCAGATAATGAATTTACGACGGTCTCCAGGGTTCTACTTTGGGCTTGGTCGTGCTGTAAGGCATGTACGCCAGTTTCGTTCCAGAAACATTTGGTGTGTGATCAGCCATCCACTTGTATTTTGGTCGGGTGGGATCTTTGTGAGGTGGAAGGTCTGTCTTGTAATGCAACCAACCGAACCATTCAGCTGGAACCTGAGATCCGTCATAGTCCATCCATACTCTATCGGCATACATCACCCATCTGTTGCGGCCTGAAAAGTTCCACATATCTCTCGATATTATAAAAAAATCTCGCCGCCGTCGCCGTGTCAAGAATCGAGTCATTTATGAGACATTCTCCGTCCATTCAGCCACTATAACTTTTCACCTTCTTTTTTTACCATTATTTATTTTGCCTGTTCTGCCAATTTTTCTGTAGGTTCCAAACATTCCATTGTCGGTTATAAAAAATTAAGAGGAAAATTAAAAGTGTCCAAATGACTGAATAAAAAAATAACAACAATAACAAAAAGTGGTTGGACTGATAGAGAATGCTCCTTATAGGGCATTCCATGTCAAATCCCCCCATATATGGTCCATTTGGCTCAAATTTTTCTAAGTCCCTTATGAGATCATAAAAAATACAATGCAAGTGCCACAATAATCCCTAGTATGTTATATTTTTGAAAATCCCCCTTTGTGCTGCTTCCTCATAGAGGAAGCTTTGTTTTCATGAAATTCTTTTCTTTGATATTTTCATTTAAAACATTGAGAAAAAAGGTTTTGATGAAATTTCTGGATATGTAGGTGTTAAAATTTATACCAGCATAACTCATGAACTTCTGGACCAAAGCAGCTTAAATTTTAATAATATATAGAGTACTGGTCAATCTTGATTTGGTATATACATTTATAAAAATCGCTCGAGACCTTTAGATTTTGTGCGATTTTTAAAATTTTGAAAAATAACGTTGAACATTCCGATTTTCAGCTATCAAGCTGAAACTTTACATGATAATTGAACAAAATTATGTGACCTTTAGTATTGTATTTGGGCAAAATCCATAAAGTAATTGTAATTTTATAGAAATTCGTTTCTCCAGAATTTTTTTGAAATTGGTATAAATATGAAAATGGATCAAGCAACTAATCCAGATTTTAGCATAAAACTTAAATACAATATGTTGATAATTTATCTGGTGAAAGTTCACCAGAGTTTTTATTTCAGAAAATGTTACATTTTTTGGTTTTCTTTTTAATTCATCAACTTCAAGCTGGTGTAATTATATGATCTCAAAATTCACAAAGTGGTCAAATTGGACAATTGAGGATTTTTGAGAGAGTATGGAAATAGTACAAACACAGAAATTCTGCCACAAAATGGCAGATTTAATGGCTTATTTTTCTGGGTCTTTATTCATTAATCTTTCTCTATTTCAAAGCAAAAATTAAGCATTGTACTTTCTCATCAAGGAAATTTTATTGATGATATGCCAAAAAAAATAAGAAAATGATAAGTACACTATAAAAAATCTACTTGAATTTTAATGTACTTTTAGTGGAAGTTTTTCTGCATAAACTAGTATATTAAATTTAATATACAAGTATAATATAAAATTCATGTATGGCACAGCACATTCAATAATTTACTTTAATTTTACAGTAAAAGTACTTGAATTTTAATAATCTGCTTTAATTTTATTGGCAAAGTGCATGAATTTTATACCACAATTGTATATTAAACTTTGATTACGAGTTTATACATAAAAACTTCCAGTCTTTTCTAACAGTGTAAGATTCTACTTTTTTTTTTTTTTTTAATTTTCACATGCCTGCGATACTCACCATAGAAATAGTAGTTGTTCTCGTAATATTTATTTCCATACTTGTCTTCGCCAACAAGTGTTCCAGTCTTCAGCTCATCTTGCCTTTTTGGAGAAAAAAAAAATTCAATATCTTATAAATTGCTTACGATATCAACGGCACAAATATTACAAATTGGAGTGACATTTCGGAGCTACGAGCTTAACAGGTATAACCAATAAATTTATAAGATTTGTTTTTTTCGACTATTATATGCATTGGAGGTCATTGTTGATTATTCTATGAGTATAAAAACCTGTAAAGTGTGCGCAGACATCCCAATGGACCACCGTTATCGCGTATAACCTTTAACAAATTTTGCAATTTGTCTAAACCCAAATACTTCGCCATCTTGGATTCTCTCTTATGTAAACGAGATTTTAGTTAGATTTTTCGACTGTAGTGTCTGAGAAGCAGCGCAATCTTTCGTTTAGAAACGAAAATTGCAGTTTCAGTCTCTCCTTCGGTAGACAAGAACTCGTTTATTTTCGCAGTTGTTATCAATAATTTTTCTAATCTTTCTGTAACTATCCATTTCGCGTACTTAATGAATTTTGTTTTGCTCCGAAATCTCTAGCAACTTAGGAAAAAGCATCGTTGTAAAAAAATGCAGGTATCTTTATCGCCCGCGGCGGGTAATTGTATTTGTTTAGATTTTTCAACATGCTTTACACATATATTTTTAACTGAAAGTTTAATTTGTAAAAAATTTCAGTACTTTGAGACAAACAATAATATGAAAAAATTATGGTTATTCGATATACAAAAATCTATAATAAGTTAATAAAAAAAAAAAAATAAATTAACAAATTCGATTGAAAACGTTTTTTTTCAATATGAATGAATTCGGAGATCCTAAAAAATTTGAAATTGTTAGATTTTCGAATTTTTGAAGGCCGGTCTAATAAAACTAATCGTGCAATGATTCGGAATCTTTTTATATTGAATATGGATGAATTTCTAAAATTGTTAAATTTTCAGCCATATCTAAAAAATGTATATATATATATTCATATCATAAATTTACGATCGAAATCTACTTCCATATCGTATAATATTATTATAAATAATATAATTTTTGTATTAAATTTCATAATAAAAATATACGATTGTAGGGGTAATATTAATAATATTACATTTTGCATATAAAAAAAGTTTCATCCACTAATCTTTGGATTCAAATATTTATCGAATTCAAAATTCATTATGTTAGACTTCCTGTAGCTGTGAAACGACGAGAAGAGAAACGAGTCAATCAGCATGAAATTATTGTACAAATGATAGAAAACTGTTTGATTTATATCATGATTTTACGATAGATTATGATAATTCTTTCAGTCTAAACACATACGATTTATACTTTCTACAATTGTGTGACGATAGAAAATTATAGTATCACTCTATTGATGCCTCTTTGATTGCGAACGATTAATGTTGAATCATATATTTACGATATAACACGATACACCTCAAACGGATAAAAAATTTACAAGTGACGTAACGTAAATTATATGGAGCATTCCATCCCGATTCGACCTGGGTCTGACCCTCGACCTCCCCGATTTGGCTCGTAATTTTTTGTAGGATTGGTGAGACCCTCAAATGCACCAGATATTTATTTTTATTTTTTCCATGCAAATTTTTGTTTTTTTTTTTTTTTAAAGTGACATATCGAATGCCATAATTAAAAAATCTGAAAAATACTTTGTTGAATATCAAAATTTTCTAATTTATAGTCAAAGTGGGCAAGATTTTTCGTTTCATCGCTTTTAAGCTTTTTTGATTAAAAAGAATTATTAAAAAAAAGAAAAAAAAAAATTAATCTACTACAGGCGCCTGGACAAACGTTTATTTATGTGAACTCGAATTTTTTTCAGATTTGCAGGAATTCTTAAAATTTTTATGAATTAAGATTATCCAGCACCATACAAGCCACATATATTCTCTATAATTTATTTTTACCAGTAGAATCCAATTTCCCAACTTCAAAATATTTTTATCCCAAGAATATCCGAATGCTCATATCCAATAAACAACTTGTTTGAGCATGCGGCGTGAGTTTTTTCCCCGTCACAGTTTCCAATGGTGCACGTTTTTTTTCTGTCCCAAATGGCAAGAACTATAATGGTTGCAAAGCGATTACGATTGTACATAGGTAAAAGCTATACCCAACGGAGGAAGGGTTTCAAGGTGGGCAAGAAAGCAACGGGGCAGCAAACTCTCGCGACAATCTCGTGAGGCAAAGTGAGCAAATAGCAAGAGAAGAGGAGTAAGAGGAGTAAAGCCGAAGGGCTATAGCAGCGCCGATGGGAAGAGGAGGGAAAGGTTCGGCCGAGAGAAGCGATTGCGGCGGGCACAAGGGGAAGTCGCGGGAAGCGTATAGCAAGTGTCCGGTCGGCAAGTTGTCCTTACATTACCATATCATTGAAACTTGTAAGAATTCAATTTGTATGGCACACGTGGCTGGATGAAGGGATATTTGCAGATGGTGCCATCCCCCGGGGCACCGTCCATTATACAGATAAATTCGAGCGTCGTATACCGACCAACCTTCCCCCTGCTGGCCACATAGCAGCAGCAGCAGCAGAAGCAGTAGCAGCAGCACACGACTCTCGAGATCTCTCGGCGTGTTACGTTTTTATAGGATCGAGAATGGTGACCATCCCCACGATTTCACGAATGGGATATGCAGTCTCTTGCACATTTATACCTACGATTTTCCTCGAATATACGAGATAACTCTCGGACGTACAGATACAACGATATTTTACCTTTTTAGTTCCAACTGCTCGAGAAATAAAATCACTATTCACTGTAACTCGACTGATACGTGATATTTTTTGCAATAAGATGTATCAGAGGTGGACAATCTCGTTACTTTTTCGACATCTATCCTTCATCTGTTCGGTACATTGTTAAATATTATGAAGTCATTTCAGTGATCTGAAATTATCAGTGAGGTGAAATTATATTTCTTGTTTATTTTTGAAAATGGTTATTTTTCTTAGGAAATATTTTTGTGAAGGTCTCAGATATTATTCTCAGTTTTTCTGTTGGCTTTGAGACAATGAAGAAAATTTTTTCGTAGGTTCTCAGAAATGTACTGATTTTTAAAGAATCACTCAATGGATTTTTTGGCGCACTGTAGCAACACATGACTCTCGAGATCTCTCGGCGTGTTACGTTTTTATAGGATCGAGAATGGTGACCATCCCCACGATTTCACGAATGGGATATGCAGTCTCTTGCACATTTATACCTACGATTTTCCTCGAATATACGAGATAACTCTCGGACGTACAGATACAACGATATTTTACCTTTTTAGTTCCAACTGCTCGAGAAATAAAATCACTATTCACTGTAACTCGACTGATACGTGATATTTTTTGCAATAAGATGTATCAGAGGTGGACAATCTCGTTACTTTTTCGATATCTATGCTTTATCCGTTCTGTACATTATTAAATATTAAGAAGTTATTTTGTATCTTGGCCGGCACAGTTCTGGTGGCCATACTGAGTTAAATTGTAAGAAGAAAAAGAAGAAATATTAAGAAGTTATTTGAGTAAGGTTAAATTATTTTTCTGGTTTATTTCTTTAAATTGTTATTTTATTCTTAATACCGGAAGGAAATCGCATTATTCTACGAGTGCAAATTTTTACTTAATCACTCGATTTTTTCGTAAGTTTTTGGAAATGTACTGATTTTTAAAGAATTAGTCAATGGATTTTTTGGCGCACTGTAGCAACACACGACTCTCGAGATCTCTCGGTGTGTTACGTTTTTATAGGATCGAGAATGCTGACCATCCCCACGATTTCACAAATGGGATATGCAGTCTCTTGCACATTTATACCTACGATTTTCCTCGAATATACGAGATAACTCTCGGACGTACAGATACAACGATATTTTACCTTTTTAGTTCCAACTGCTCGAGAAATAAAATCACTATTCACTGTAACTCGACTGATACGTGATATTTTTTGCAATAAGATGTATCAGAGGTGGACAATCTCGTTACTTTTTTGACATCTATGCTTCATCTGTTCGATTCATTATTAAATATTATGAAGTTATTTCAGTGAGGTGAAATTATCAGTGAGGTGAAATTATATTTCTTGTTTATTTTTGAAAATGGTTATTACTCCCGACTCCCCGCCGGGCAAAAAGACGGGTGTTATGCGTTTCACGGTGATCAGCTGATCGATTCGGATTTCTTTGTCGCCAGTTTTCTCCGAAACCACAACAAATGGCTTGACCAAATTTGGCACATGGATTCTGACAGTGATAAAGATGGTTCTAAGACATATTTCGGTACGATAAATTATTAATTCGCTGAATTACAAGTATTTTTTGAAAAACCTGTTTGAAAATATTGATTTTACCGCCATTAGTCATCTCAAGCAAATCCATCGTCTGCTGTGTACTATTAATGTATTTCGCCACTTTTCTCCGAATTCACAATAAATGGCTTAACCAAATTTGGTACATCAATTCTGACAGTGAATAAGATGGTTATTAGACATATTTCGGTACAATAAGTTACTAACTCGCTGAGGTAAAAGTGTTTTTTCAAAAAGCCCGTTTGAAAATATTTTTTTATTACCGCCATTAGTCATTCCCAATAAATCCATCGTCTGCAGTGTACTAACCTTACACAAACAATTCGATGAAGCGTAGTGTACGACGATACTAATAAATAAATAATCTGTGTATTGTTTACTTTTTTTTTATTATTTCATTACTGTCCTCAATTAAACCGCGTATCATAATAATGTAATAATAAAGGTGATTCGACGAAATTTCTTCGAAGCATCTGACAAGTGTTAAAACAGAATATTAATAAAAAAATATATATATTGATAATGAGGTATCATATATAATAAACAGGCAAATTATAATAATAAGATGAAATGTATTTTAACAAAAATGTTTTTGTCTTGCAATTATTTTTAGGTGGATTAGAAACATAAGGTGTTGTGGAAGGAGCTATCAAATAAAAGGGGAAAAAATCATCGCAACTGTTTTCATCTCTCCGTATATTTTTGTTATTATTATCATTTATATTACTTAATAATAAAAAAAGCATGTATGTTAATTACATCAAGATATATCAAGAATATTTATTACTATTAAATGTCTCTTGGTAATACTGTTACGTTAACCTCACTGAACACTTTTGTTCAACAATTAAGTATAAACTTGTACTTTATTTATTACACATATATCACATTCTCTGAGGCTTAGGAATAATAACGTACTAGCTATAATGGCATTATTAAGTTAGGAATTAAATGACAATATAATTTAGCTCTCAACATAGATAATAAGTAATCTTTTGGTAAAATTACAACTCCTTTTTTTTATATCTTACACGTCTAGCCATTACCTCATTCCTGGTCTGCTGTCATGTAAATGTACATATTCACCTAAGGATGAACTTTAAAAAGTATGAAATAAAAATAAAATTAAAAATTTAAAAAAAACTCCCGACTTAAAAAAAAACTATATAAAAAAAATTTGATTTTATAAATTCAATATTCATAAAAATTAATCTGAAAAGGATAAAATAATTTCCGGTATCGTTTTAGTGAACAAATCATTTGAATAATAATAATTTATTTACTGCTGTCAATACTGTCGGGAGACGTCCCTCAAATATCGTAATCATCTATTGCCTATCAAGAGACGCGCTGGCGTCTGGACACTTATAGAAAAGAATCATTATATACAATAAGGGCATTTGCCAACCCAGAAGAAGACGTCTCCGGACTGTATTGACAGCAGTAAATAAATTATTATTATTCAAATGATTTGTTCACTAAAACGATACCGGAAATTATTTTATCCTTTTCAGATTAATTTTTATGAATATTGAATTTATAAAATCAAATTTTTTTTATATAGTTTTTTTTTAAGTCGGGAGTTTTTTTTAAATTTTTAATTTTATTTTTTTTTCTTAGGAAATATTTTTGTGAAGGTCTCAGATATTATTCTCAGTTTTTCTGTTGGCTTTGAGACAATGAAGAGAATTTTTTCGTAGGTTCTCAGAAATGTACTGATTTTTAAAGAATCACTCAATGGATTTTTTGGCGCACTGTAGCAACACATGACTCTCGAGATCTCTCGGTGTGTTACGTTTTTATAGGATCGAGAATGGTGACCATCCCCACGATTTCACGAATGGGATATGCAGTCTCTTGTACTTTATACCTACGATTTTCCTCGAATATACGAGATAACTCTCGGACGTACAGATACAACGATATTGTACCTTTTTAGTTCCAACTGCTTGAGAAATAAAATCACTATTCACTGTAACTCGACTGATACGTGATATTTTTTGCAATAAGATGTATCAGAGGTGGACAATCTTGTTACTTTTTCGACATCCATCCTTCATCTGTTCGGTACATTATTAAATATTATGAAGATATGTATTTCAGTGAGGTGAAATTATATTTCTTGTTTATTTTTGAAAAACATGACTCTCGAGATCTCTCAGCGTGTAACGTTTTTATAGGATCGAGAATGGTGACCATCCCCACGATTTCACGAATGGGATATGCAGTCTCTTGTACTTTATACCTACGATTTTCCTCGAATATACGAGATAACTCTCGGACGTACAGATACAACGATATTTTACCTTTTTAGTTCCAACTGCTTGAGAAATAAAATCACTATTCACTGTAACTCGACTGATACGTGATATTTTTTGCAATAAGATGTATCAGAGGAGGACAATCTCGTTAGTTTTTCGACATCTATGCTTTATCCGTTCTGTACATTATTAAATATTAAAAGAAGTTATTTCGTATCTTGGCCGGCACAGTTCTGGTGGCCATACTGACAATGAGTTAAATTGTAAGAAGAAAAAGAAGAAATATTAAGAAGTTATTTGAGTAAGGTTAAATTATTTTTCTGGTTTATTTCTTTAAATTGTTATTTTATTCTTATCACCGGAAGGAAATCGCAATATTCTACGAGTGCAAATTTTTCCATGATTACTCGATTTTTTTGTAAGTTCTTAGAAATGTACTGATTTTTAAAGAATTAGTCAATGGATTTTTTGGCGCATTGAAGCAACTCATGACTCTCGAGATCTCTCGGCGTGTTGCGTTTTTATAGGATCGAGAATGGTGACCATTCCCACGATTTCACGAACGGGATATGCAGTCTCTTACACATTTATATCTACGATTTTCCTCGAGTATACGAGATAACTCTCGAACGTACAAATACAACGATATTTTACCTTTTTAATTCCAACTGCTCGAGAAATAAAATCACTATTCGCTGTAACTGGACTGATACTTACGTGATATTTTTTGCAATAAGATGTATAAGAGTTGGACAATCTCGTTACTTTTTCGACATTTATGCTTCATCTGTTCTGATCATTATTAAATATTTAGAAGTTATTTGAGTGAGGTGAAACTGTATTTCTAGTTTATTTTTGAAAATGGTTCACCGTAAAAAAAATCTACTTGAAATTTAGTGTACTTTTACTGGAAGTTTTTATTCATAAACTAGTATATTAAATTTAGTATAAAAGTGTAATGTAAAATTAATGTATGGCACATTAAATAATTTACTTTAATTTTACAGTAAAAGTACTTGAATTTTAATAATTTGCTTTAATTTTACTGGAAAAGTACGTGAATTTTATACCGCAATTGTATATTAAATTTCGATGACGAGTTTATGAATAAAAACTTCCAATCTTTTCTAACAGTGTTATTTTGCGTAGGAAATATTTTTGTAAAGGTCTTAGATATTATTCTCAGTTTCTTCCGAATTTACCGGAAGGTTATTAGTTTTTTTGGTGGCTTTGGGACAGTGCAGAGAATTTTTTCGTAGATTCATAGGTACGTTTTTATGAGATCGAGAACATCCCCACAATTTCACGAACGCGATATGCAGATTTTTAGTTCGCACTGCTCGAGAAATAAAATCACTATTCACTGCAACTGGATGAATACATGATATTTTTTGCAATAAGATTTGTCAGAGTTGGACAATCTCGTTACTTTTTCGAAGCTTTTTTTTCGAAATCTTCAGGAAGGTTCATAGATTTTTACATTTCATTTATATTTTTACGATATTGTCATAGGTTTTCAGAATTATACCGATTTCCCCAGAATTAGTCAACCGATTCACGTTATCATTCTTAGTTTCTTTCGTTTATCCCTTTTCTGTAGATTTCGAAAGTAAAATCGGAAAAATAGTCGATTTTCTCAAAAATTACATTTTTCGGAGTAAAATATTTTTCAAGAATTAAAAAATCCGCGAGAAATCCTCGTTGTAAGAAAAAATGAGTATTTCTTCAGTATTTTCAATATTTGCAAAGACTTTGAAAATCATTATGCATAATAATAAAAAAAATTCGAATTTTTCATATTTCAACGATTTCCCATTGTTTCCAAAAAATAATCTTCTAATTTCGCAAATAATGCTAAAAATGAAGAAAAATAAAAAAATCTGAGTTTTTCCCACAAAGTCTGAAAAACTCTTCAGAATGCTTAAAAAAAATATAGACTGTCAATCAAAAGAAACACAATGCATAAATATTTGCGAAATACACAAAACTTGTTATTTTAAAGTAACGAGAAATGTCCATATCAGAGTCTTTGCGATCTTACAGAAGGAGCGTCAGGAGTTGTGTAATCCAGGAGATTTAATCGTATCGCATTACAAGTTTAGCATTAGGACGCGCAAAGCAATCGCAGGAGGATTTGAGTTGTCTGATGAGATTCACCCTGTTTGTGCTCGTGGCGATGTTACCGGAGGATTTATGGTGAATTAGTTCATTTCGTGGGCTCAACTCAAGTCGAATATATAATTCGTGTCTTCGGATCTGCAAAGAAATAGCTTTGGAGGAGAATTAAAAAGTTGGTATATCCTTAAAAGTTTCAATACCTTATCTACTGATATCGGACGTCCGACAATTGTATCGCTTACCATACAATTCCCATGCATATCAATGAAATGCAGATGCACCGAGCTGTTAATAGTGTAGACTGACGGTTGCATCGGTGTATGATGATCCGGGACGTATCTAATTAGCTCGAGAATCCAGACAGCTGGACGATACTGTTGCTACGTTGGTATATACATTATACAGAGTGTACGACGTTCTCCAGGAGAATTATAGCAGTATCTCTGAATCGGACGACTAGGATACGTATATTACAGGAACGGAGAGACAATTCACTCGATTATAGAGTCTATCGACGTCTCGCTAATTACTACCAAAGACAAAACCCACTTGCAATTGATTAAAAATTCATTCACTTAATAGATACAATTTTTGTTTTCTCATAGATGAAGTTTTGTTTATTTTTTTTTAATTTTCGTTTCAGTATACTTGAAATAATAATAATTCTGAAATTTAAATTTATATATTTTAAGAACGGCTTTACTAATCTAGTTGAAATTTAGCACACAAGTAGAGTATTTAAGCTCCTTTGCTTGTACTAATGTATGCAATAATTAAAATAATTGGTCAGGTTTTAAGAGACTTTATATTTTTCGAAGGAAAAAAAAATGTGCGCGCTGTAGCTGCCGCAATTTGTTAGCTAATGAGGTAAATAGTCTTTTAGAAATAAAGTAATAGTGAAGGAGGGTTGGTATTGAATTTGAGCTAATTTTATAAAGCGGTTTGGATTTTAGACAATTTTGATTATTTTAATCATTTTCTATTTTAGCTCTAATTCATGATAACTTCGAGCAGTATAGCTCAAATTTTTTACAGGAAAGATTTGATGTTCAGTGGTGTTAGATGTCAAATTTGGTGAAGATTGATGAAGGGGGTCAGATTTTATAGCAATTTGAATTTCATTTGTTTAAACCACTTTTTGCTTTTGCCACATCCGACAAAACGGCCTGAAACTTTAGGCACGTATGTAAAAATATGCACGAATATTTGGTACCGAATCCTTCTCTAAAAAATATGTTGCGAAATTTTATCGAATTGCGAGTTGGTCCATTGTTGTCACGTTATTCGCGCGTTATTGGTCCAAATTGGCGCGAGATCAGATCGAGACCGAGACCGAGTTCGTGTTTAAGGTAGTTCTGTCGTGAAGGCAATCTAAAGTCATATGCATGAATTTTTGACATGTTGTAATTTAGTTATTCAATTTTACTTGCACAAAATCTTGAAGGCTTTTACCGAGTATTTGAATGAACAATTAAAACTTGAAAATCGATCTTTTTACACGGCGCTCACGGGAGGACTGAAAAAATTGATCTTTAAATCGAAAATTAACATACTTAGATCAAAGATAGAGAAAAAATAAAAAGTACTACGGATTCGCAAATCATTCAGGAACAGATGCATCATGAAAAAAGGTAAAGTCTCCGGAATAATGTTTAATTGGACTAAGGTCAAAGTGCACGATACCGGGTCAAATGACGTTTCCTAACCTAATTATCGTAAAAATGAAGTCAAATCCGCACTAAACATATCAACTATTTACAAATAATCGTTTTAATTTGATTACGATAATTTCGAAGGATTCTCGATTATTTTTGCTTCCTCATAGAGAAAGCTTTGTTTTCATGAAATTTTTTTTTTTCGAGATTTTCATGTCAGTATGCTTAGAATCACCTAAAACGTCGAGAAAAGTGGTTTAGAAAAAATGTCCGTATGTATGTATGTGTGTGTGTGTGCTGGGCTTCGAAAATTCAATCTCCTCTCACTCGGTAACCGTTCGAGCGATCCGGCTCAAATTTGGCACGCAAGTAGAGTAGCTGCCCCTCTTTGAATGTTGTGATTTTTGCCAAAATATGTGAAGTCATTAAGATTTTATGTTGATTTTAATTTGTTGAAAAAAGGGCGTGGTCGCTCTAACTTTCGTAAAAGTTCGCCGATTTGGCTAAATAGTTCTTCATAACTGAAGATACGTTCAATGTTGTATGGTATTGAATTTCGACGAAATCGGTAAAGCGGTTCGGATTTTATAGAATTTTGAATTTTTCGAAAAAATAGATTTTGATCTAAATTACGTCGAATTTCAACAAATGAACAGAAATTTTGTACAGACGAAAAATAACATTCAGAAATGCCATGTACCAAATTTGGTGATGATCGGTAAAGTCGTTCGGATTTTACACCATTTTTCATTTTAAAAAAATGTAGATTTTCGCTATAACGTCCGGAAAAGTTGAGAAAGTACGACAAAAATTTGTATCTAATCAAAATTAGATGTAACGGTGTTTGCAGAGGTGATTTATAGCTGTATAAAACACCTCTGCAAAAGAGACACAAGGTATAAAAAAAAAGATGCAAAGTAGAACCTTGCACATTGCTTCCTCATTATTTTTCGCTTTTTACAAAGCTTCCTCTATGAGGAAGCCAAAATTAAATAACATACTGCTTCCTCACAGAGGGAGCTTTGTAAAAAGCGAAAAATAATGAGGAAGCAATGTGCAAGGTTCTACTTTGCATCTTTTTATATTATTATTGAGGCAGTCAAAGTGATGCGTATGATTATTTTTTAATGTCATATAGACTCTGAGATTTATGACTCCGGCGTACCGACAGAACTACCTTAATACGTTGGACAGTTGCAATTCTGACAGTTTTGTCAAGTATATCGGGCGCGCGAGGTTTGAATTCCCAAGTTGGTTGACTTTACAATATTTCGGGGTTTCCGCATTATGTGTTAATTGCGAATATTAAACTAGGCTTAAGATGTTGAAAGATAAAGTGCGACGTAGACTCAATGGCAGCAACAAAACTAGGCGTACGCGGAGTCACTACATGCGGATCAACAGAACAATCGTGAATAAGATGACAAGCGAAGAGATCGGGGAGAATTGAAATTCTGCCGTCAAGTAAATCAGACCTCTTTGTTCACTGTTTCTTTTAGCAAAATCCATGCCAGGTTTCCAGAATTGGAAATCCTGTATTTATTTCATTGAGCAAAGAGGTCGTACTGCTTTACTGAAAATGTAAAGCCCCATATAATGATGGGACTTTACATTTTTTTCTAAAGTCTGGAAATGCTCCAGACCTCGCAAATTTGAAGTTATCAAGGTAAATACTAATTTATAATTGAAAGACTGTTAAAGGACAATCGGTAATCAATTTGAGTCGCATCTATAAAGAGTTTCCGATTCGATAAGATTTGGAATTATTGGAAAAATTTGTTAGATCTCTTAATTTTTGGGAATTCTGATTATATATATTATATGTATTAAATAAGATCGCTGCACCGACATACGATCTCTATTCACGCGCGCAAGTTTTCTAGTTTAGTAAAAAACGACATAAGCGTGTGAATTTTATAGAACTTAAAACATTCACCTATTATTTTTTAAATGTTGCAAAATCGGCCCTTGTAAATTTTTTCTTAATTTTTCACATTTCTCAAAGCTTTCTCTATGAGAAAGCCAAATTTGTCATTAAATTTTCTCGTAGAGATAGTTCTGAGAAAGGAATGAAAAATGCGAAAAAAAGCAATGTCCAAATTTGCTAAATTTTATTCATAAATTGTTACAATACTTTCAAAAAGATTCACTAAATTTTGAAATAGATAAAAATATTCCTAACATCACTTACTACAAAATACTATATTATACTACATACAATGAATCCAGTTTTAGCTATTAACAGATAATATTGCTAGAAGCAAATAAAGAAGAAATAAATAAATAAAAATAAATAAATACAATGAATCCAGTTTTAGCTATTAAAAGATAACATTGCTAGAAACTACTTTTTTAAATAATAACTAATATTATTTCTGCCTCATCTAAAAAGAAATGTCAACTGCGACTGTTTCGAATATTACAATATTATCGAAAGCTAAGCAAATGACTGCAACATCCAGTTTATTATACTTCAGAGTGAAACTGAAAGAAATTTCTGTGAACTGGTGGTTCAAGGCTGGCCAAAAAATCTTCATAGTCATATTATATTCCATTATATGTCCGAGTGTTAGAAGCCGCAGGACAAAAGACAGAAGTCGGCTCGTAAATAAAATCAACATTAAAAGCACATCATCTCCGGTGAATGGGAGAAAAGGTGGTGGTAGTCTCATCATAGGACTATAATCTCGCGACAAAAGGATACGAGAATCGCTCGTTTCTTCTTCCTCTTCCTTTTTTTTCCTTCTTATTATTTTTTTTATTCTTCTTCGTCATTTTTTTTTCTTCTTCCGTCACGGTTTTAGCTGCTTCTGCTCTGCATCTTCTACGCCGTGTAATCCTCTCTGAATGCTCAACTCCGACGGTGAGTTACGCTCTCGACTCTTCGCCAGAACAGAGTCCCTCTATTTTGTGAGTATGTATATGTATGACGAGAGCTAGAGCACCTGGCCAATAATAAACGTGAGAGAGACAAAAAGAAATTTCTTTTTCACCCCCTCCCCCTTCTCCTCACCTCCCCGGACCAGCTTAACTCCACTAATGATGACCAATGAGCCACTGAGCTCAAGCACGTTGCACTCCTAATACTGTAACGTACATGTTAATGTTTCTACACGGCGTAGCCCGGTAGCGAGCTCAAGATTTCGTGGAGTCACGGACCTTGACTATACCACTTGTAATATACGTTTGTATTTTATTTCTATATATGGGGTATTCCGTCCCGATTCGATCTGAGTCTGACCCTCGACTCAAAAATTACAAGCCCAATTGGGGAGGTCTTGGCTGGTAATTTTTTAAAAGATTGATTAGACCCTCAGATACACCAGATTTTTTTATTTTATTTTTTCTACGCTAATTTTTTTTTATATTAATGTAAAATCTGAAATTTTTTTGAAAAATACTTTGTTGAATATGAACATTTTTTAAGCTTATAACAAAAGTAGGCAAGATTTTTCTTCTTAGTTTTTAAGCTTTTTGATTTGAAAAAAAAGATGCAAAGTAGAACCTTGCACATTGCTTCCTCATTATTTTTCGCTTTTTACAAAGCTCCCTCTGTGAGGAAGCAGTATGTTATTCAATTTTGGCTTCCTCATAGAGGAAGCTTTGTAAAAAGCGAAAAATAATGAGGAAGCAATGTGCAAAGTTCTACTTTGCATCTTTTTTTTTTATACCTTGTGTCTCTTTTGCAGAGGTGTTTTATACAGCTATAAATCACCTCTGCAAACACCGTTACATCTAATTTTGATTAGATACAAATTTTTGTCGTACTTTCTCAACTTTTCCGGAAGTTATAGCGAAAATCTACATTTTTTTTAAAATGAAAAATGGTGTAAAATCCGAACGACTTTACCGATCATCACCAAATTTGGTACATGGCATTTCTGAATGTTATTTTTCGTCTGTACAAAATTTCTGTTCATTTGTTGAAATTCGACGTAATTTAGATCAAAATCTATTTTTTTCGAAAAATTCAAAATTCTATAAAATCCGAACCGCTTTACCGATTTCGTCGAAATTCAATACCATACAACATTGAACGTATCTTCAGTTATGAAGAACTATTTAGCCAAATCGGCGAACTTTTACGAAAGTTAGAGCGACCACGCCCTTTTTTCAACAAATTAAAATCAACATAAAATCTTAATGACTTCACATATTTTGGCAAAAATCACAACATTCAAAGAGGGGCAGCTACTCTACTTGCGTGCCAAATTTGAGCCGGATCGCTCGAACGGTTACCGAGTGAGAGGAGATTGAATTTTCGAAGCCCAGCACACACACACACACATACATACATACGGACATTTTTTCTAAACCACTTTTCTCGACGTTTTAGGTGATTCTAAGCATACTGACATGAAAATCTCGAAAAAAAAAAATTTCATGAAAACAAAGCTTCCTCTATGAGGAAGCAAAATTATTTAAAAATTGAAAAAGAAATTAATCTACTACAGACAACTGCACGTTTATTTATATATATTTTTTTTATTATTGGTTTCTTTCGTATGCCTTCTTCAGGCTTTTACGTTTCCCCTCTCCCCTTTTCCCCGTTCCTTCATAGAGACCCCCCTCTAGAGTGTTGTCCGCAGCCACTCATCCTAATGCACTACGGTATCGCATTTGCACGAGGGCACAGGAAAACTGCGGAAAACCTGGCCGATACAGTCGGCTTTATTTTTACTGAGTTACTACTGTATAAGAATACATTAGAAACTCAGAAAAACTGCCTCCCGCTCAGCAGTTGGCACGCAAACCAGTGCAAGGCTAAGCGGTCACCCATCCAAGTTATGACCGCAAATAATGCTGCTTAACTCTGGGGACCGCCGAAGCCATACACCGACCGCGCGTCCACTGCTGTCGGTCGTAAATTTCTTTTTAATATTAATGTAAAATCTGAAAAAAATTTGAAAAACACATTGTTGAATATCAACATTTTTTTAGCTTATAATAAAAGTGGGCAAGATTTCTCTTCTTACAGTTTTTAAGTTTTTTGATTTTTAAAAATTATTAAAAAATAGAAATAGAAATTAATCTACTACAGACAACTACTACTATAGACTAATATACTATATATTATACAACTAACTATATACTATATACTATATACTATACAACTAACTATATACTATATACTATACAACTAACTACTGCAGACAACGTTTATTTATGTAAACTCGGATTTTTTTAGAATACTTTCAGATTTTTAGGAATTTTTCAAATTTTTCTGAACTAAGACTATTCCAGCACCATACAAGCCACATTCTAACACCGGTGTGACATAATTTTAAAATCTGAAAAAATTCTGAAAAATACAGTTTCATATACAGAAATGTTTGGCAAGTCGTCCATAGTAGATTAATTTTTTTTCTATTTTATTATAATTTTTTAAATAAAAAAGCTTAAAAACTATATTAAGAAAAATCTTCCCCAGTTCGTTGAAGCCGAACTGGGGAAGATTTTCTATCTAGGAAATTTTAGCTAGGAAATTTTTATATTGAACAGAGTATTTTTCAGAATTTTTTCAGATTTTGAATTTTTAATGCTTCATATATATGTAACAACTTGACCAACGAATGACCCCCAAATATGGTTCACGTTTTTTTTATGTTATTCTTCCACATAAAAAATGCATGTAGAATTTTTTCCAGATTTTTCTTCAACGTTGTTTTTAAATTATAAATATTTAAAACTAAAAAAACTCCATTTTTTAAAATACTAACATTTTTTTGAAAAATACTACGATCAACGACAGCATTTTTGATCTGCAAGCCAAAGGGGATAAATAATTTAAAAATTTTTTTAATACTTAAAACTTTTTTTTTATAAATCCATCTACACAAAATCTTTGAAAATGTTGAAAACTTCGATGAAAGGAATGAAAATTACCAATGATCGTGATTTCACTTTGGGCTTTATGAGCTATCAATTATGAAATTATGATACATAAGGCGCATTTCTTGCCAACTCGACCAACGGTTGAATCTCACTTAACCAAATATGGTGGGCGATTATCCGAAAAATACAATGAAAACAAAAAAAAATTCAGAAGAAATTATTTTTCCACTTTCCAATATTTTGCTGTTTATCGTAGAATTAAAAAAACAGCTTTAAATGTTTATAATTGAAAAAATCCAATAAAAAAAAACGGAAACAATTCTACATGCATTTTTTTATGTGGAAGAAAAACATAAAAAATCGCGAACCATATTTGGGAAGTTTAAGGTCGGCCGTTGGTCGAGTTGATATGGAATGCCCCATATATATGTATGTGTATGGTAGTACAGACAGAGGTGTGATGAGTAGGAGCCTGTCACGCAATTCCTTTTCATATTTATCACACATTCATATTCATTACTTCGTCGCAAGTAGCTTGAATACGAATGGGTGAAAAAAAGCAAAGTTCTTTTACAATGAGTAATTAAAGTGAGAGAAAAAAAAGAGAGAGCTGATGGAATATATTTTTCTTGGACTTTCGCTGAGTCACTTATATAGGAGATTAGTAAAAATTTTGCTGTGAAGGAATATTTTTTGTTATTCAATAAAAGATGATTTATCGTGGAGGTTTTAGGAATAAAAATGTACTAAAAATATTATTTTGTATATACAGATGTAAAATTAACTGTTAACAAATGTTCTGGTTAAGCTTAGTATTAACAATTTGTAATAGGCTTAGCCTAAGCACAAATAAACATATTATTATTACGATTTTCTATGCCATAAATTTGGTTAAAAATTAATATGAATTATTCTTTTTCAATAAATTATAATATTTAATAGACTTAATAATCCTTAATCATTTAGTCATAAAAGTATTTAAAATACATTTTTATTGAATAAATGCCCATTCCTGTTTTGTAGAGATTAGTGAGAATTCGAGAGGCTTGAAAAATTCTTAATAGCAGATTATTAATATTTTTTTTTAAAGTATCTTCATTTATAGTTTGTAAGTAAAATTATTTAATGATAGGTACAAACTTTAGCATCAATTAGGTGCGTTTTGATGAATTCCACAATTGATTACTTCTCAGGAAAGAGCATGAAATTATTGTGAAGAAATAGTTTTTCGTTCAGCTTTTCAATTTCAATTTTTGGCTCCAGCTACACTTATTATAGGGTAAATGGTACCAAAAATCGAGAAGTAGTACTCTAATCGACTCCAAAATTAAGTACTTCTCACTAGAAGATCAACAAAAGCAATAAGCAAATATTTTCTCCAAAAGCAAAATATCCTTCGCAATTAAATTTATTAATACGAATTATGGATTCAACTACAAATCTTTGTGATAAAAAAATTGTAAGTCAGAAAATTATTCCACACTTTGACTGATAATTTAATCATCAATTATATTTTCAAAATATAATTAAGAAAAATATTACACACTTGAAATGTAACTTGAATAATTAATTAAATCTTCAGCCGATGTATTTAATCATAAAAATGATTTAGTATAAACATTAATTTGGTAATCTAAAATAAAAATTCTATTGCATATTAAAGATCTAGAGAACAAATTCTTCGATATCTCACATTGTATACGCAGAAAAATTATCATGAGGTTTAAGATTTCTGCATATTCAAAATAAAACTTTGGCAAGCTATATCTTTCAAATTACGATATCAAGAAAAAAACTAAAAAGTAGAAAATGTTCGTTTTCGTATTCTCTGGTGGACGATTTTTTTATTTTTTTTTAAGTCCAAAATTAAGGGAGTTGTTCTTGATTCAGTACTTTGGCAAGCTATATCTTTCGAACTATAATATCGAGAAAAAAACTAAAAAGTAGAAAATGTTCGTTTTCGTATTCTCTGGTGGACGATTTTTTTATTTTTTTTTTAATTTAAAATTAAGGGAGTTGTTCTTGATTCAGTACTTTGGCAAGCTATATCTTTCGAACTATAATATCGAGAAAAAAACTAAAAAGTAGAAAATGTTCGTTTTCGTATTCTCTGATGGACAATTTTTTTATTTCTTTTTAAGTCCAGAATTAAGGAAGTTGTTTTTGATTTAGTATTTTGGCAAGCTACAACTCTTAAAAGCTCCGCGGAAAAAACTGAATAGTTGTAAATGTTCGTTGTCGTATTCTGTAACAGACGATTACATTTTTTTTGTCCAAAATTAAGGGTGTTGTTGTGGTTTTTATATTTTAGCAAGCTATAACTTTTAAGTTAAAGCTCCGCGGAAGAAACTGAAAAGAATATGTTTGTTGTCGGATTCTCTGATGGACGATTTAAAAAAAATTAAGTCCAAAATTAAGGGAGTTTTTTATCCGCGAAGTAAACTACTTCGAATGAAAAAATCGTCCACTAGAGTATACGAAAACGAACATTTTCTACTTTTTAGTTTTTTTTCTCGATATCATAGCTCGAAAGATATGGCTTGCCAAAGTACTAAATCAAGAACAACTCCCTTACTTTTGGGCTTAAAAAAAAATGAAAAAATTGTCCACCAGACAATACGAAAACGAACATTTCCTACTTTTTAGTCTTTTTCTCGATGTCGTAGTTCGAAAGATATAGCTTGCCAAAGTACTAAATCAAGAACAACTCCCTTAATTTTGGACTTTAAAAAAAATAAAAAAATCGTCCATCAGAGAATACGAAGACAAAAATTTACTACGTTTCAGTTTTTATCTCGATATCATAGCTCGAAAGATATGGCTTGCCAAAGTACTAAATCAAGAACAACTCCCTTAATTTTATATTTTAAAAAAATGAAAAAATCGTCCATCAGAGAATACGAAAACGAACATTTTCTACTTTTTAGGTTTTTTCTTGATATCATAGTTCGAAAGATATAGCTTGCCAAAGTACTAAATCAAGAACAACTCCCTTAATTTTGGATTTAAAAAAAAAATAAAAAAAATCGTCCACCCGAGAATACGAAAACGAACATTTTCTACTTTTTAGTTTTTTTCTTGATATCGTAATTCGAAAGATATAGCTTGCCAAAATTTTATTATGAATATGCAGAAATCTTAAACCTCATAAAATTATCCACTATTTGAACCGAAAATTGACTTGCCTGTGAATTTTTTCACTCCTAAAAATCTAAAGAATTGTCATCCAAATAAAAACTTTGTTCAAAGATTAATCGAATAACGATAAAATTGAATTATTATTAAGTATAAACAAAGCCTGTGTCTTATATTATCCAGAAGATCAACTGATCCATTAAAAGCTCCCATTAATTTAAGTGTGCACTGTAACACGTAAATAACACTCCCATTACTGATTAAAATCACGAAAAGATATCGCCGTTCCTTCTCACGTTTTACAGTATTATGCATTGACTTTTTGGACTGCAGGAAAGAGAGAGAAGGAGATATTTTAACGTTGTACAGCGTTGGGGTGGGCGTTGGATGAAAATAACACGGATAATAAAGTAGTGGCGTGAATAAATCCGCGAGGAGCAAAACGCGCCATTAAAAACACGAGGACCCCCAAGCGAGATTTAAATTGCGTAAGCGTGCTGCGGAGATCGAGTCACACCGACGAGCCGTGGTAATACAACAGCTATGACCATAGAACCAGCATAGGACTCTTTACTACTCATGCTATACATAGAGAATAAGATAGCGGAAGATCGGACGATTTAATCTCAATCAAAACACAGGGCGACGGTGAATTTAAGCTCGGCTCGTTGCTGCTCCACGTGAAGGGTGTTCAAACACTGGCGTGAACTTTCCATCTCGCTTTGTATTGCGGTGTCACGCTGAGAAAATGAGAGAGAGGTCGAACGGCGTGCGGCACGTGCCTAATGACACGCGGTCTACTAACACACTATATCTAACTCGTACTCCGTGTATTGGACCGTAGAATAAGGGCGAATATGGCACACCAAAATATTCTGGAGTATAAAATGCGATTTTGTGATATATCAAGAGTCGCTACTCGACAGTTAAAAAAGAAAATTAATGTTTCCTTTACAATTTTGTAGAATACTGAGACGGTACACAGCGAGAAATTAAGATGGTCCTGATAACTATTCAGTGATAATTATATTTTATTAGTTAAGGTGACTATTTTCGTAGTTACATTAATAGTAACGTAGTTAATGTAACTACGAAAATAGTGACATTAACAATAACGTAGTTAATGTAAATACGAAAATAGTCACATTAACAATAACGTAGTTAATGTAACTACGAAAACAGTCACATTAACAATAACGTAGTTAATGTAACTACAAAAATAGTCACCGGGACTAATAAAATATAATTATCACCGATTAGTTACCAGTACCATCTTAATTAATCTCAGTGTAGTTTGTAAGAAAATATGATACTTTTTTTTGCGTACATTGAACATTTTTTTTTATTGCGGGCTGCCAAAAATAAGTATTTTTTAACTAATTCTAGGTCTGATTCGTTCAATTCTATTTAACATTGAAATAATAAAATATTATTTTGCTTATATGAGAGTTATTGTTTCAATCTCGTATGGAATTAGAAATCAAGTTAAGTTGATAACGGTTATTTTTGGCAGCTCGCAAACGATGGATTTATACAATCAATGATATTTTTTTTTCAGTGTATTTTTTATTTTGGTGAAATTACTGATTAAATAATTACACAAAAAATAATTAGTTTTAGGGCTTTGTAGATATCATTTTTTTTTTTCAAGAATAAAGTAATTACAATTTTGTATTCAATTACTGTCGAAAACTAACTGCATTCTGGTCTTCAATTATAATATTATTGTGTCATTACATAAAATAATTACACCAAAATATTTTGGACTATTATATTTTATTAGTCCAGGTGACTATTTTCGTAGTTACATTAATAGTAACGTAGTTAATGTAAATACGAAAATAGTCACATTAACAATAACGTAGTTAATGTAACTACAAAAATAGTCACCTGGACTAATAAAATATAATTATCACTGATTAGTTACCAGTACCATCTTAATTAATCTCAGTGTAGTTTGTAAGAAAATATGACACTTTTTTTTTTTACACTGAACATTTTTTTAAATTGCGGGCTGCCAAAATAAGTATTTTTAAATTAATTCTAGGTTTGATTCGTTCAATCCTATTGAACATTGAAATAATAAAATATTATTTTGCTTATTTGAGAGTTATTGTTTCAATCTCGTATGGAATTGGGGGAATTAGAATTCAAATTAAGTTGATCACGCTTATTTTTGGCAACTCCCAAATGATGGATTTATTGAATCAATGACATTTTCTTTAGTGAATTTTTTATGTTAGTGAAATTACTGATAAAATAATTACACAAAAAATAATCAGTTTTAGGGCTTTATAGATGTAATTTTTTTTTAAAGAATAAAGTAATACAAATTTTGTATTCAATTACTGTCGAAAACTAATTGCATTCCGGTCTTCAAAAATAATATTCTTGTGTCATTACACAAAACAATTACACCAAAATATTTTGGACTATAATTGAGGGCTTAATAGATGAAATTTTTTTTTCATCAATACGTAATTTAGAAATCCAGCGACATATATTTGTTACTAACTATCGACTGTGCAGTCTATATAATTGTATATATCACTATTTTTAAGCACAACAGAATTATTATTCAATTAATGACGAAAACATTGATTTTGTGATATATGTATACAATTTTATAGAATCTAGAGTCGGTAGTTTGTAAGAAAATATGACACATTTTCTCGCTAATTTATTGGTGGTTTCTTGAAAATAAAAATGTTTTCGATAAAGCTCGAAAACTAATTTTTTTGTGTAATTATTTTATCGGTGATTACACAAAAATATTATTTTTGAAGACCTGGAATGGAATTATTTTAGTCATTACCTGTAAAAAAAATTATAGATTGCAGAGTCGGTAGTTATTAAAAAACCATTTTTTAATTACTGTACTGCTGAAAAAAATTTCAATCATATAACCCTGAAACTGATTATTTTTTTGTGCATTTATTTTATCCATAATTTCCCTAAACTGTTTCGCAAAAACGAGTTTACTGATTAAATCACATTTTCTGCGATATCTTTATGAGAAATCATAATTCCGATATGCTCCACCGTTTATTCGATGTAGCCATATACATAAACGATAGGATCACTAGGAGTCGAGAAATTCAAAAAATTCTTTTCGTAAAACATCAACAAAAAATTCTGTCGACATTAGTGAGTAAAAACTTTTTGAAAATTAAAAAAAACCAAATAAATACCACTTAATTTTATCGATGTGCCATATTCGCCACCCTTTCACCCTATACACTTTCTCCTCTTGACAGTAGAATGTACAATATTAGGTCCTACATCTAGTGACTCGTGTGTGGCATCTTGTTGCATCGTCGATTGCTTGTATACAAGGGTGTGTACAATTATTATGGGGTTGAGGGTGGAGATTGCGGGTTCTGTGGTGTTCTCAATTCCGTCGACCAACAGCGTTTGGTCACGTGGCGGCACGTGACTGAGCTATCGAGTCGAAGGGCTGAAGTTTGGTGCTGCAAGGGAAGAAGAGTCTCAAAGGTCTCTCATCCGCATGATATTTTGCGGGAAACAGACAAACCCCCACGTCGCTATCAAAATCTGATACAATACTAATTCGTTTATAGTTGAAGCGTTACATGACTCGACGCCTGTCTTGATTTTCCTTTCCTAGCGGTGGGATATCGTTGATCGAGTATCTCATGGCCGATGGTCTCATCATTCGTAGCGCTAAAAACGCGTGAGAAAATGAAGGATCCAAACGACGGTGAGCATAAAAGTAGAGACGAAAATCTCTTCTTTCTCTGCCCAGAGAGAAAAGACGTGACGATGAAGAGAGGCACGTACGTTGAGCGCCTAAATCTACATCGGATAGTCATCCATCAGGCTTCTTCTTCTTTTTCTTCCTCTTCTGGTTCTTCATGGTGGAAACTCTGTGGCCGGCATCGAGCATCGCCAGACACTTGTCGAACAACTGCCGCCCTCTCACGGCAGAGCGGCACATAATCGAAGTATTTTCTCGAAGCTTTCTAGGCGAATGAAAGTTTGGATAAAGAAAAAGGGCTGCCAACAGCTGTGTCCTCGACTGTTTTCGCACTTTGTGTGTATTTCACGTTCGGGCGGCTTTGATTCGGCGATTTTGGGCTGCGGTATCGATTTCCATGGCATCCAACAATTTTTCCACACCTGAAATATAAAAAAAAACGAGAGGTATTAATATTTTGAACGAATGGAGGAAAACATGGAAAGGGTAAATATATGGTATATGTTTTGGGGTTTCCGGTAGCAGCCGTTTTCGCTGTGCTCCAAGTGGCCAACACACTCGAGAGCCAAATGTGTATGGGAAGCAAACTCACACCCTGAATAGTGCGCTGATGATTGTTAAATCGTGGGGGAAGGAAAGTATCAAAGTCGAGTTTGCCACAGACGCGCCGCTGGGCTTTGGTGTATATACAACATATATGAAGTACTGTATAGGTGCGTCGTGTTTTATTTAAGGCTTTATAAGGGCTGGAGGAAAACTGCGGAAGCGTGAACATGTGTTTAAATAATTTTTGTGGAACAGAAGTTATCGATTCTCTGTATAGAAAGGTTTAATGTAGTCACGTTTTTTTTTTGTACTTTAGTTAGTTTTATCACCCAACAACATGTACTCAGTTTTTTTTCTCCAATAATAATTATTGGTAACATTTTTATTTTTAGTTAATTAGGATAGTTGATAGTTATTTTTTATGAATAAATTTTATCTTGACTGAAATGCTTTAAAAAATTATATATATATATATATATATATATATATAATTTAAAAAAATCCATCTATAAAACCCTCAATTTGATTGTTTCGTGTAATTATTTGTTCAGTAATTTTATTAACATAAAATATACGAAAAAAAATGTGTCAGATTTTCTTACAAATTGCCGAATCAGCATTCTATACAATTGTATATATCACAAAATCGCATTTGTTCTTATAGTCCAAAATATTTTGGTATAATTGTTTTGTGTAATGACACAAAAATATTATTTCTGAAGATCGGAATGCAATTAGTTTTCGACAATAATTGAATACAAAATTTTAATTACTGTATTATTGAAAAAAAAAAAAAAAAATGACATCTACAAAGCCCTAAAACTGATTATTTTTTGTGTAATTAAATTAGCAATTATTAATAATATTAATTTTTATTTGCAATTAATGATTACAAAATATCTCATTCTTTGTCAATATCTTTTTGTCAAAAAACAATTTTTTTCATTAAGAAATAATGAAAAAATCATCTCTCGTTATCAAGTGCAATTATTTAGAAATTAACATTCCTTCCCACACAATGATAATCTCTAGCACATCGAATAACGTTTTACTGTTTTGTATCTGTAACTTGCATTAATTTTTGTTTTAATTTTTTTCTTGCCTAACATTTCAAATTCCGAATAAAAAGAATAAGACAGAACAGATTCGTTTATCTTCTCCGATATTAAAAGATCGGTCAACCCAAGAAGTTTCACAAATTCGAAGAGTAAACCCCTCGTATGTAGTCGAACTCATTAATTTCGTATTCTCTTTATTCATTAATTTGCACATTTCTTATGATGTACTTAAAATAATACATTTTTTTACTTATCTCTACCCTATTCTGGGTTTTACTAATTTAGTTTTACTTCTAGCTCTCGTATCTTATAGTTACTTCTTATTACACTTTATTAATTTTTTATCGGGCATTAAAAAATTTGGTAAAATCCCATTAGACTCTGTAGTCGAACTTGGGACAACTTTGCAGTCGTATATATACTGAGGCTTCAAAACACTTGCGAGAAACGCTCCGTCCGTTCGCCATCTAGCGGCATCATACGAAACCCTGACGCCCAATGCTCCACACAATAAGTAAAATGCTAATTATCCACTATTTTATTTCAGCCGTCTAACATTTTAAATTTTTCCCAAATTGTCAAATGTTCCCATTAAACAATTAATATAAATTCATATTCAAACATCAAAAAATTCCATAAGTGCATGAAACGATAATAAACCTCCAGTTCTTTTTTAAACATTTCCACAGTAATGTTACGAATTTATTGCCAGTATTTTTTTTTCACCGTAATACTGGTACACCCCTAGAAAAAGGAGTGTGTCATCGGGATTAAGATTAGTCGTCCCAAGGATATGCCAGGGCAATGAGAGAGAAAAATAGAGAGAGACAGAGAGAGATGGTAAAGGGAGAACGTGATAGATCGAACTTTTCACGCTTCTTCGTTAGCGATACGCATCGTTCGACTTTGGGGAGGATTCTACGTGGCGCTTTTGCGTCGTGGCACGGCCTTTCCTCGTTCTCGTCCGCGGCTTCCCGGATCTGCATGAAAAATGTTCCCCGGCCGGGATTTAACCGTCGTCACTCGCGGAACGCTATGATAACGATAATGCGAGACGACAGTCCATTAGGGAGAACCGATTCCCGTTACATTACCCACGTTCACTCTGACTCCTTCCGCGCTTCACTGCTGCTACTTCTGCTACTGCTGCTGCTGCTGCTGCGGCTGTTGGCGAGCGGACGAACAGCGAGTTATAAGTACCAACCAGACAGCACTGGTGGCGCGACTCTTAATGCATCTTTCACTGCGCAGCCATTTCCCCGTTGCCTCGTCCCGCCGTCATTAAGAGAATGAATATCGGAAATGTACGTTACTTATCGTCGTTCGAATACTCTCTATCGCTTCTTCTCGCCAGGCCAACATCCCATCCTAAGCGCATTTATCCCCTGGGCAACGAGTCATCGCGTTTAATTCGTTTCAAGGGAGAATGAGCATGGATATTTACTGGTTTTTCATATACACTTCGAAATACCAGTTGCTTATGACTCCAAAAGAGTTTTTTTTTCTTCAGCTGGTTTTTTGCTAGTAGCAGAAAAAAATATATATATATGGAATGGTAATTATTTATTAATATTTATTAAATGGGGCGTTAGATAGATCGATAGTTTTTGGATTGCAGGGGATATTTGAGGGGATAAATTATGTGGATGAAAATAAAATAATATATGTGGGAATTATCATTTGTTTCGGTACTTATGATGAATAGATTTGGATTTAAAATATTTGGTATATAATTTGAAAATAAGATTTATTAAAAAATTCGAATTAAATGAAAATATTAATAAAACTTAGTTAGAGGTAGGGGGATTACAGTAATTTGGCTAATAATAGTAATTATAGGAAATTGAAGAAAAATAATGTTATTTTATTTTTGTAAATGTTTCAGTGCTGAGAGAACCTAATTTATTTTCTGTTGTAATAAAATATTTTTGCTATATAGAAATAATTTTCTTCATTTGTTTAGTGAGCGATTATTTAAAGTGGAATTTTTGTGGATTTAATTGAAACTTGTTATATTATCTAGAATTGGTATAACCAAACAATGTTGAATAAAATTAGGAAAAAAATAGATATTTTAGTATGAAACAATAATACCAGATTAAATCTAAAAAATCCGGAAATACGAATACTATAAACAAGTTCGGTGAAAAATAAAAACCGTAAAAGAATTAGAAAGCAAAATGTCAAGTCCCATTAAAAAAAAATTCTCGTTCAATTATTTTTATCATAACTTGTAGTGTTTATAAAAACATGTTTAAACTTTCGTTTACCTCCAAGATAAAAAAAATCTAGAAAGTTTCCTTTTTCTAGTAATTACTTAAAAAATTGTTCACCCTTTCATAAAAAAAAAATACTAAAACTATTGAGTCAGTTATATGAAAACATGTTTATTAAATCAAACGATTATTTAAAATGCCATTTTATTAAAAGTTACTTTTTTGAAAACTCCAAATTTAAAAAATCATAAAATATAATAGATTATTTATTATATTTTATATTTTATTATATAAAATATAAAGAACCTAAATCAAAATACTAAAACTATTGAGTCAGTTATACGAAAAAATGTTTATTAAATCAAACGATTATTTAAAATGCCATTTTATTAAAAGTTACTTTCATTTTTAAACTCCAAATAAAAAAAATTATAAAATATAATAGATTATTTTTTATATATTGATAAAAGTCAATACATTATTTAATTAGCTACAAATAACTCCCAATTACGTCTAAATTATAAAAACCTCATTTCGACAAGGAAAAAATAAATAAATTAGATGCTGCTTTTGGTGCCACACGTCAATTAATCGCTGATTTGAAAATACCAAATAAAAAAAATCATAAAGTATAATACATTATTTATTATATTTTATGATATAAAATATAAAGAACCTAAAAACAAAATACCAAAACTATTGAGTCAGTTATACGAAAAAATGTTTATTAAATCAAACGCTTATTTAAAATGCCATTTTATTAAAAGTCACTTTTTTGAAAAATCCAAATAAAAAACAAGGATGCAAAGTAGAACCTTGCACATTGCTTCCTCATTATTTTTCGCGTTTTACAAAGCTACCTCTATGAGAAGTATGTTATTCAATTTTTGGCTTCCTTATAGAGGAAGCTTTGTAAAACGCGAAAAATAATGAGGAAGCAATGTGCAAGGTTCTACTTTGCATCCTTGTTTTAATTAGATAAATATACATGTTGCGGATACGCTTTTTCTATTTCGTTATTACGTTATTTCTTGATTATTAGAGCGTTTCCGAAAGTATATTATGATTTTAGAATATATTTTAATGTATATTTAAAAAATATACATTAAAATAATGTATATTTTTAAAAATAATTCAGCATTCCATAAAATCAAAAATTTCATACCGTTCGTCACTAAATTATACATATATAATGGCTGAATATTGTTTCATTTATATACAAAATTTGAGCTCGCTATTTTACGTTTTGCAAAAGTTACAATACATCGATAATGTCAATTTTTTGAAAAATTCAAAACATCATAAAATTTTAACGGTTCAACCGATCTTAACCAAATTCAATAGCGATCACCGGCGTATGAAAGCTCACATTCATACCAATTTTAAGATCAATATCTCGAAAATTGAAAGAGTTATCGCGTAAACAGACATTTTTCAAAAAATTAAAAAACGCGTAATAATTTAACGATGAGGTGGATTTTAACAAAAATCTGTATGAACGATGAGGCTTGATCCCTCTATCTATGGTCCAAATTTCACCTTGATATCTCAAGGCATTCCCGAGTTATAAAGGTTTACATTTTTCGATCGTGTAACATACACACACACATACAGACATTTTTTCTAAATCACTTTTCTCGACGTTTTGGCCCATTCTGAGTGTACTGACATGAAAATCTCGAAAAAAAAAATTTTCATGAAAACAAAGCTTCCTCTATGAGCAAGCAAAAATACTAATTATTGAGTCAGTTATACGAAATTTTTTTTATTTAATCAAACGATTATTTAAAATGCCACTTTATTGTCACTTTTTTTAAAACTCCAAATAAAAAATCATAAAATATAATAAATTATGTATTATATATTGATAAAATATATAAAACATAATTAAAAAGATCAATAGATTATTTAATTAGCTATAAATAACTCCCAATTACGTCTAAATTACAAAAACCTAATTCCGACAAGGAAAAAAAAAAAAAATTAGATGCTGCTTTTGGTGCCACACGTCAATTAATCGCTGATTAAGCATACGTCACGAATGAAGCTTATCACTGCGGTTGTCGAATGGCGAACGCTCGTAAAATCGTCCTCTCTGGCAATATCGTAATACACACGCTTGCAACATCTACGTGCAGATAGCACCTATGTTTACACGGTTATGATAATTTCTCTATTATCGCGAAAGCCCCGGGTGAATACGCGAGCATGGGAGAGAATCGAGAGTGCGCACGAACGGGGTATTATTATGAAGCTTCGATGCAATACCTAATTGAATCGGTCGCACGAGCGATCAGCGAACATTCGCGCTACCAACGAGATGTTTCGGGTATTGACTAACGATAATACTTTGCAAAGCGAACATCATACCCCGTACATCGTGATTCGTATCCCATTAGCTTATATCGGCCGAGCCATGAGGCATTTGCTTGCGCGTATATCTCCCTCGAAATGTTCGCCGTTCGATAACAATACGCAATGCTGGCAATAATACCTCCCTATACATATACGGGGCATTCCATGCCAACTCGGTCAGTGGTTGAAGCCCAATTTTTTTTGCAGAGTATTTTTGAGATTTTTTAAAAAAATTTTAAATCGAAGTCTATTTAACGTTTAAAAAACCTTTGAATAATGTTACAAAATGGAAAAAAAAATAGTAGGAGGTCTCGGCACACTCTGGCGTATGATTCAAACGTTTTATAGTATTTTTGAGTTTTTTTTAATTAGGCCGTTTTTTTACATAGCTTTAATTATTTATAATAGTTGTAGAATAGTTATTTATAACAGTTGGAAGAATAAAATAAAAAAATGATGCTTAAAAAAATATTGAGATTCAGCCGCTGACCGAGTTAGCATGGAATGCCCCATATATGCCCCATGTATAGGGAATTTCAAACCAACTCGATAAACATTTACTGCTTCATATTTTTAAATAGACTTATTCATATTTCACTGGCTTGTATCATGGCCAAAAATAAATTAAATGTTTTTTTTAAACCTTGTTGTTGGCTTTTGTAAATGTTAAAAGTGAAGAAACTGCATAATATATATTTTTATTTTTTAATCTCATAATTTTCTTTTTATTTTTCAATCCTATAAACAAAAATTTTAAGTGGCCTTTGACGTTCCATTTTTTTAATTTCAATGGAAAAAGACATTAGTATATAGTTTTATAGGGAATTTTATTCTCAGTAAATCGAAGAATAATTTTTTCTTCCACATTTTAATGAGTACTGAATCTGTATGTTTGATTTGAAGAATAGCACAGTGACTTTTTTTAAATTTTATGGCATTGGAGTGATTTAATTATTGTTTTATGGGTGTTTACGAGATTTCTATAACTTCAATAAAATAAAACCCCCCGCAAAATTGTTAAAATAGTTCAAACATTTAACAATGATGGAATTTGAAAAAATCTTAAATTAAGTATGTACATTTGTAGACTAAATGAGTGAATTTAATAAGTGATAAAACGTATGAAAATAATAATTACCGATCGTGAAATTATCGCAATCTCTCATAAAAAAATAATTAAATAACTATTCCCGGAAAAAGGAAGAAAAAAAAGAAAAGATTTTCTTTTTTCAACTGTACATATAGTTTCAGTATGTATTGAAATGTGGAAGAAAAAATTATTCTACAATTTACTGAGAATAAAACTTATACACAAACGCCTTTTTTCACTGAATTCATTGAAAAAAAAAAAAAAAAAAATTGATTCATTTCAAAAAATTTTGTTGTACATTTGTTTCACTTTCTACATTAACAAAGTTCGACGGAAAGGTATAAAAATATATTAAATTATTTTTTGGACGTTCTTCGGGTCATAGAAATCAGTGAAATAGGAATAAGTCCAATTAAAAATATTAAGGGTCATCACGTTGGCTTGGAATGTCCCATATGTATATATAGAGAGAAATGCACTCGTATGCACAGAAATCGGTATACGCACGTGTTGTTCACCTCTCCCTCCAACTAGATTTCAGTATTATCATCGGATATTTCGAGGGATATAGAAAGCACGATACCGGCTGCACGTCGACCAGCAGAGATCCTATATCGTAATGCCACGGGACCATGAATAACGCGTCTGTTTCCAAATTATTTGGATACTGGAAAGCACCGTATATGAGAGATTATAATCCATGTTTTTCACTCGAGCACAATGGCATTAAATACGATAAAATTATAATCTATGATGGGTGATTTCACGCTTAATGGCAGCCGGATAATGCTACGATTAGAATACATTGTTACTTCATATTTAGTGTTGTATTTGATTATGTTGCAATAAGTTATTGTAATCGATACGTGATTGTCTTTTGAAATGGAAAACTACGCAAAATTGTTTGCATAATAATTTTTTTTTTTCATAATATCCTACAAAAAAAATGTATGTTCAATAGAATTTCAGAAAATTTCTTGAGAAAATGTTTAAGTATCCTTCATTGATTTTTTTATGCTTCAAGTCCTCATTTTTTCTAATGAGTGATTTATACATTTTTGTAAACAGATTTTTATTTCCCAAAATTGTGCAAAAATTTCAATGTCTTTTTATAAAAATTGTAAATATGTGTTGCAAAATTATAACTGTCGAGTCAATTATATCATGAATGCTTATCGAATTGAATGGTGGAGATTTGCAATTCTAAGTGCTGAAAATTGATTGCTGAAAATTCTATGGTAAAAAAGACACAGTACTTTATAATTACCATGAAAGTTATTACCATAACAATTTGGTAAGTATAAAAATAGTCGCATGCATAAATAATTAGTAGTTTACACTTATCGAGGTTTACCAAGATTTTTTAAAGTGTAGTCTAACGATTTACCAAGAAAAATATAGGATGAACAAACACAGTGGAAACTGAGGATATCTATTCACAGTTTATGTTAAATTTATTCACCAATAATTTAATCCAATCTTCTATTTAATCCAAAGAAAATAGCAATAGTTAATCCGATGAGAAAACGTAATATCTAATATGAAGATGTAATTTCTACTTTTCTTCCACCGACGGAATTGACTCTTAATTTCCTTGGCTAAATCACAAAAGCTAGTAAAACTCAAATGGTTTTTTTCATTATACTTACACAAGCTGCAATTCGATCGGTGGCGGACACTTACACTTTTCAATTACGTTCAGAATTGGTTAAACTATAATCTAGACATTTTTCAAGCGTACACTGTAAAAATAAACTACTTGAAATTTAATGAACAATTACTGCAAGTTATTATGCATAAACTGGTATACTAAATTTAATATACAAATACAATGAGACATTAATTTATGGTACAGTAAGTTTAATAATTTACTTTAACTTTACGGTAAAAGTACATCAATTTCATATCACAATTGTACATTAAATTAAATTTAGTTAAATTAAATTTAATAGTTAATTTAATAATTTAATTTAATTAGTTTCGGATCTTTTCTAACAGTGTAAAACTTTAAGGGATCTTTCCAGTGTGACGGCCAGAAAAATAGCCTATATTCACGATTTTTTTTCGGACGCTTACTATACGCCGATCAATCTGAAATTTTTATGACATATTAAGGTAATCACGAATGACAGAAAATGATTTTTTATAAGACGATTTTTATTGTTTAAATATTTTTTTTTAATTGTTGAAAATAATGTTGATAAAAAAGATAGCCTCATGGTGGACATCCTAGGGGTCGCAAATTTGATCTGAAAAAAAAACCCAAAGGATTATTAATTAGTATGCGATTGGCTATCGCGCTATGGAGACTTTTTTTAAAATCAAAATTGACAAAATGGCGGCGGTTTGAACAAAAAGTACCGAATTTAGCCGTTTTTTACGACAATTTTTCTTTTAAAAAAATGGGAAGATTTAAAAAAAAAGCTTCCATAAATAGATAGAGGGTAGCGTAAAGAATGTTTTCCTAAAATTTGAAACCGATCGCTTGAAAACTATTCCTTGGAGAATGTCCACCGTTTTGAAAAATGTCGTTTCGAGAAAAACGCGTTTAAAGTTTCGAGGGCAGTAATTTCATATACCTAAATTGTGTACTTACGACTAATCGGCGATGCCATAAAGTATGCCAGCGAAGTATTTCGAATTTCGCTCTAAAAACTTGAGAGGATGTTTTTGACCTAATGGATACGGCGAAAAAAAAATCGATTTTTTTCCCCCACTAGAAAGATCCCTTAAGGGGAGGGAGTCAGGTAAAAAAATTGATTTTGGAAATTCAATATCATCCAAATCCTATTGCATATAAAAATGCCCAACGCACTATATTGTTGGTACACGATGAAAGGATTTTTTACTGTCGTCTGCCTTGCATATGCTTTTCAATATTATCTTAAGCAAAGTTCTTAGGTTTTCCATTCTGCGCATGATTCAAATCAAACTACTAGGCAGATTGGAATGGTTGACGCCTCATTTTCTTCTTCATGAAAAGATACACCGGCTAAATGGAGCAAATGTTAGTAAAACGTAATATTTTTTAAGTGACATAATTATTAATAAATAAATTTTAAGCTATTTTCTAAATCAGTGATTAACTTTGCTTTCAGAATGAAAAAAAAATAGTTTGCTCCATTCAGCCGGTGTATCTTTTCATGAAGAAGAAAATGAGACGTCAACCATTCCAATCTGCCTAGTAGTTTGATCTGAATCATGCGCAGAATGGAAAACCTAAGAACTTTGCTTAAGATAATATTGAAAAGCATTTGCAAGTCAGACGATAGTAAAAAATCCTTTCATTGAGTACCAACAATATAGTGCGTTGGGCATTTTTATATGAAATAGGATTTGGATTATATTGAAATTCCAAAATCAATTTTTTTGACCTGACTCCCTCCCCTTAAGTTTACCGTAAAAGTACACTAATTTCATATCGCAATTGATCATTAAATTTGATTTCCCAGTTTATACATAAATACTTCCGATCTTTTCTAACAGTGTAAAACTTTAAGCGTATAGTTTCATATAGTTCCGATAGAACTTCCTTAATAGAATATTGCAATAAAGGTATGTACGAATTGTAGTATAAAACTTGGCGTCGAGTCGCTACCGCGACTCTTGATAATAGAATATTGCAATAAAGGTATGTACGAATTGTAGTATAATGATCTATCTGCAGTTGGACAGAGTGAACAATTGTGAGAAACACGATGAGGGGTTGCAGGGTACATTGAAGGTATAAACGAAAGAAAAGAAGGCGATACGAAGAAAGAGTGGAAAAAGCTGAGGCAGCCAAGTGAGCAGAGCAAAATCGTGGCAGCTGTAGTTGGGACCATTGTGACGGTCACGTATTAGCTCTGTGACACGACATGGCGAACATACCCAGTATAGCATTTTGGTATTGGCGATGGTGCAGTCTGCAGTACTGCATCGAGAAACTAAGTCAGTCGCACCCCTCCCCAACTTTTCGCTTTCACTGTACATACTCTTGCTCAGTCGTTCGAATGGGCTACTGTTTGCTTTGGTATTGACTTCGCATTGAACAGGAGACGAAAGTAAATATGACGTTACAGGAAGGGATGCATATGGATATCCTCTTTGTGGAGCACGATGGTTAAATAGCCCTAAACCGCTCTGGGATATTGCATTATATTATGCGATTATGCACGCTAAGGGGTGACTTAAGGTTTATTGAAACTTTTATATCATAGCTTTTCTACGTATGTAGATCAGAATTTACGCTTTGATACTTTTCCTTCACGTTGCACGATTTTTTTATGAAATCAATAAATATGTTTATTGATTTGTTCAGAAAGTTGGGACAAATGAAAAATGTCATATTTTGTTCACACAGCTTTTTGGTATATTGTATGACTAAAAAGCAGATTTATGTACGCAAATAATAACAGATCTATACGATGATGAAAAAAATGGCTATACTCTCCTAATTAATGGCTAACTCCTTGTTTATTACATTAGATTGCATTTCCGTAAATTAGCGGCTTATTAAAAAATAGCGGCTATAAAATATTTTAGGACAGAACAAATAATCAAACATCGTCTTCTATTACTTAGGTTCAAATATTTAGGACACAATTAAAAATTCTCAGTCACTTAACCTAATCATCGCCATTTGCAATTTACTTTGCAATCAAATTTCGCTGCACTAATATCCAAAAAAGTGTTATCCACTAAGATATTCCCGAAAATAAAATAATATTACAATGGGGCGAAGAAAAAAATAGTTCAACAACATAAAGAGTTTATTACATTAGTTCCCAATGGTGTAAATTAGCAGCTTATAAAAAAAAACGACCATCAAATATTTAGAAAACGATTCAAAATTATCACTCATTTTTCCCAACATTTTCTTCAGATTGTCTTCTGTTACATCACAGCCCGCATTTGCAATCTGCGATGCAATTTTGCTCCACCAATACCCAAAAAAGTGTTATTCACTCAAATATTCCTAAAAAAAGGATGCAAAGTAGAACCTTGTACATTGCTTCCTCATTATTTTTCGCTTTTTACAAAGCTTCTTTTCTGAGGAAGCAAAAAAGTATGTTATTCTATTTTGGCTTCCTCATAGAGGAAGCTTTGTAAGAAGCGAAAAATAATGAGGAAGTAACGTGCAAGGTTCTACTTTGCATTCTTTTTTTAAATTAGATAAATAAACATGTTGTGAATTCGCTTTTTCTATTTCGTTATTCCGTTATTTCGTTATTATTAGAGCGTTTTCGAAAGTAAATGCGATAACGTATGTTATTAAAAATAATTCAACATTCCATAAAATCACAAATTTCATACCGTTTGTCACTAAATTATACATATATAATGGCTGAATATTGTTTTATTTATATACAAAATTTGAGCTCGCTATTTCAAGTTTTGCAAAAGTTACAATAGAGCGATAATGTCAATTTAAAAAAAAATTCAAAATTCCATAAAATCTTAACCACTTTACCGATTCGAGCCAAATTCAATACCAAACAGCATTGAGTGCACCTACTCTTATAACCAACTATTTAGCAAAATAGACTAAATTTTACGAAAGTTAGAGCGCCCACGTCCTTTTTTCAAAAAATTCAAAACGGCATAAAATCGAAATTTTCGCACAGATTTTTTCGAAAATTGCTCCAGTTAAAGAGAGTCTGCTGCTACACTAGTGTGCCAAATTTGAGCGCGATATACAAAACCGTTCTTGAGTTATCGGCGTTCGAATTTTCGGAGTTGTATACACTCACACACACACCCATACATACATACGGACATTTTTTCTAGATCATTTTTTTGGACGTTTTGGACTATTCTAAATATCCTGACATAAAAATCTCGAAAAAAAATGTTTCACGAAAACATAGCTTGCTATGAGGAAGCAAAAATGAAAAAACGTAACGATAGGTTGAAAAGAAAATTGTACAACATAAGGAGCTTACTATATTAGTTTACACTTGTGTAAATTGGCGGCTTATTAAAAAGTCGTGGCTATAAAATATTTAGGACAGAACAAATAATCAAACATCGTCTTCTATTCCATCAATCTCCGTCTTTGCACACAGAAAATTGTGGAAGTCCTGTCAACTACAATCTAACAGCAATTAATTTTTAACACATGCGACTTTTTATTGTAATTACATTAACTAAAAAATCCTTCTGCCTATATTTTTACAGTTACGACGCCTATTTTACGTTTATCGAAATCCAAAAAAAAAAAAAAAAAAAAAAATAGTCCCATAGACGACAGAATTTTCTCCGAGTGTGCAATCCGCGATGCAATTTCGCTGCACCAATATCCAAAAAAAAGCCCCACTCGAATATTCCAAAAAACTAAAAAAAATCGGAGTGATAGGACGAAGAAAAAAAATTGGGCAACATAAGGAGCTTATTATATTAGTTTGCCTTTGTATAATGAATTGATAGCTATATGTTTACCGACATGCAATAACTGAGGAACGCGGACCGCGCCAGATGGCAAGAAACGCTCGCGATACCGAGCTGCTGCTGCTGCTGCTACTACTACTGCTCGGATGTGCGAGAGAGTGAGCGAGCCGAGCGCCGTCAGCTCCAATATTACGACTCAATCACTCCCCATCGATCACCACATATATTACATTATTACTCGACGGTCTCCACGGTTATTACACGGAGTAGCTTTACGTGGTGGTAGCTCGACGTTATACTACCGCACTATTATAGTATTTTGGCTTACAGGAAGCCCAAAAAATATTTTCCACTCGGAGGCCATAGCCTCTTGTGTCAAATACTTTTGATCGAAAGCGTTTTATAGATCTGTGCGTAGTCAATATGTACCGCAACGCGTGGTTCTCTGTAATCGAGACCTTTTCTTACCCTTCTTCATCTCTGTCTCTCAATTTCACCCAGCGATAAACGTACACTCGTAAAAAAAAAAAATTCGTCATTTCTCCTTTCCTCAAACGAGAATCGTAAATAATAAAAAAATAAAAAAAAATATGCTCGATTGTTGGAGCTGCGGTTTTGTAGTTGAGGTAATAACTAATAAGCACGATGGAAAAGCTAATCCTAGCGGGTTGATGAATTCTGATAAGATACAAGAGCTTTGATATATATTCATATATAGATATATATTTATAGTATAGAGGTGTATGTAAGAGTGGAAGGATTAGGATAAACAAATTGTGCCAGATGTAACTCTAACGAGAACGAATCGGCTGACTGTACAAATGATCGCAATTCCTCTCTCTTTTGCCCCTCCACTCTTGACAACCACCGTGGATTATGACGCTGTACGAACACGCGAAATAAATATTCTTGTATTATTTTAGTCTATTTAATTTTTATTGTTTTATTGGGAATGAGAAATTATGGATATTCTGAATGACGACTAATTTATTTTTTATTGTTTATTTATTGTTTTATTGGGAATGAGAAATTATGGATATTCTGAATGACAACTAATTTATTATTTGGCACTTTGAAATATTCTTGCGGTGGAGAATAGGGGTTTTTGAAATATTATTGACAAGTAAAGATAGTAATTCAAAATAATAATGATAACAATTGTTGTAAAGGTTAGTTACACATTTATTTGGGAACTTTTATTGCACATGGAATATAAGTAAAATGTATTTAAAGAACTTTGTCTATGAAATGTTTAATAATGGACAAATGATAGAATAGACGATTGAAAAAAAATTGTGGAACTTTAACAAATTAATAAATATCAGACCAGTAATTTTTACGCAAAAATGAAAAACATCACGCTTTTAAAATTATTATTCATTTAATTGAGAAGGTGATATATTTACTATATTTGAGGAATGTCTATTTTTCAAAACATTTATCTAAATTTCAATCTGAACATACTGAAAAAATTTGTAAAATGGAGAAATTATATTAGGGATGAAAAGTACATTTTTATTTCGTAAAATAAATTTTTCAAAAGTGTCATTTTTCATTATCTTGATTCAGAAAAATGAGCAACATAATTATTTAAACCAAAAGAAATTGACAATAATTTTTAATTTGAGTCGTGCTGAATCTCTGCTTGAATCTCTGTTTAGTTATCAATTTTACTTAGAGTGTTTATTTTTAAAAATGAAGTATTTCATAATAATTCACAATTATTAAGCCAAAAAAAATCGATAATAATTTTTCATTCCCATATCTGTAATCAAGCATTGAAATTTTGCATAAAAAGACAGATATTTAAAATATATCCTGTGTTGAAGATTCAATGTGATCATATCATCATTTATATAATACAATTATAAAAAACGGTCACGACCTTATCAACTTATTTATATAATATGCTCTTGAGGTACCGATACAAAAACGCCAACACAAAAAATATGTTAAATCTCCCATAGCAACAGCACGTCACACGAATATCTTTATCCCTTTTTGCATTTCGATGAGTTGTGACGAGTCAAGACAAATGTTGAAAGAAAAAGAAAAATGTCCATCGAGACTCTGCAAGTTTGTTATTAATGCCCATGTGATTTAAGGGTGCATAGTTTTATAATAAAAATCTCAGAAAATACAGTAAAACATTTTTTAAATCCCGTAAAAATTATTTTGTTGAATAAATAATAAAACTCCTTGCTATTCCAAAAAGGGAATTCGTTATTGACGAATTTGCTGATAAACTAGTTAAATAATGTGTGTTTGGAAAATTTATATATTTAATAATAATTCACAATTATTTAGCCAAAAGAGAATCGATAATAATTTCTTTTTTCATTTCCATATCTGTAATTAAGCATTCAAAATTTGCACAAATGAGGGTAGACGAGTATCTAATTTTTTTTACGACTATTTTTAATTTTAGAGTAGGTAAATTATAAATAAATAAAATAAATAAAATAAATAAGATAAATAAGATAAATAAGATAAATAAGATAAATAAGATAAATAAGATAAATAAGATAAATAAGATAAATAAGATAAATAAGATAAATAAGATAAATAAGATAAATAAGATAAATAAAATAAATAAAATAAATAAAATAAATAAAATAAATAAAATAAATAAAATAAATAAAATAAATAAAATAAATAAAATAAATAAAATAAATAAAATAAATAAAATAAATAAAATAAATAAAATAAATAAAATAAATAAAATAAATAAAATAAATAAAATAAATAAAATAAATAAAATAAATAAAATAAATAAAATAAATAAAATAAATAAAATAAATAAAATAAATAAAATAAATAAAATAAATAAAATAAATAAAATAAATAAAATAAATAAAATAAATGAAATAAATAAAATAAATAAAATAAATAAAATAAATGAAATAAATAAAATAAATAAAATAAATAAAATAAATAAAATAAATAAAATAAATAAAATAAATAAAATAAATAAAATAAATAAAATAAATAAAATAAATAAAATAAATAAAATAAATAAAAAGATTTATATATAAATGACGATATTAAAAAAACCGAACACCAAAAATATATAAAATCATTGCCACTATAACAACATCAATCCATACAGGACGTCACACGAATCACTTTTTCCCTTTTTGAATTTCGATGAGTTGTGACGAGCCAAGACAAATGTTGAAAGAAAAAGAAAAATGTCCATCGAGACTCTGCAAGCGGGTTATCAATGTCCATGCGATTTAAGGGTGTATAGGTATATAGACGTATGGGTATAGTTGAACGGGTGATACCGAAGGGGGAGGTTGTCGACGGCGTTCGCGAGAGACCCCAGGTGGTGCAGATCCTCGCTAACAGTATCAGTTTTCTCCCTGTAAACATGTCTTATCCCTTCCCGCAAAAGCTTTCGGGCGTAGCAGTTCTCTGGTTGCTGCTTCGCATACAGCCATAGTACTACCTCCACTAGTGGGATACTTTTGTTATTCAGAATCTCGTGTGATTGCCACGATTTGTCTTGGCGGACGTGGGGAGGGTTCGGGCTCTGTTGGGGAGGGTAAGCACCCCGCGACCGTGGGGCGAGGGGAAAAGAGGGTGGAGAGGGGCAGAAGCTTTCGCCGCGACCGCTTTTCCACCAATGGAAAGTCGAGAGCTCGGATATGGGAGGAGGTTTCCTCGAATATATAAGATTATGACGGAGCTACGCGCATTTTTATTCCGCTCTACTTTTATATTTGCCCGTCTCTGTCTCCGCAGTCTGCTCGTGTTTTTTTTTTTTTTTTTTTATTATTCTCTCTTCCTACTGGTTTCTGCTTTGAATTTGCTCGTCTCCCTTCTTTGCTGATATTCGACGTTTTATCGCGAACCTCGATCGCGCCCTCTTATTCCCCTCAGACTCAGAAAGAGTCAGTTTAGCGTTCTCGTAATCGACACTTTCCAGATTCTTTTTTCCGCAGCGTATGAAAATACGGTGCTCCGTGTGACGCCTCGATAATACCGGAAGTCGCACTGCGGGGAAGACGCTGTTAGGGTATTTAGGTGTGCTGAGGCTTTACTGCTACTGTATTACTTATGTACTAGGCTTTTCAGACCCTTGTTGTGTCATCGATCATCCATTAGCTTGCTGCAGACAAATTCCCACGCATTTGGGATATCGCACCTGCTAATAGGGTAATAATTTTTGGATAGTATTAGAATCTGAGATGTGAGATACAATATTGAGTCAACATTTTTTTACAATGAATTTTGTATTGGAATGTTTGTGGAAGTACGTATTGAAATTTGTTCGAGGTATCGATGCTTTTATAATTAACATTTTTTAAAAATAATTATGTTTCAATAATTTGATAAATTGTTGCGGACAAATTCCCACGCATTTAGGATATCTCATCTGGTAATAGGGTAATAAATTATTACCCTATTAATATTGTATAGATTAGATTCTAGTACTATACAAAAATTATTAGTAATAATTTTTGTATACAAAAATTATTAGTAATAATTTTTGTATAGTAATATAAAAATTACTATATTATATATTACTAGAATCAAAATAATTCCACAAAATTTTTATATTACTATAATTACTAATTACTAATTAAATTTTTTATAATACTATAATTACTAATAATTAAAAATTATTAGTAATAATTTTTGTATAGTACTAGAATCTGAGATTTTGGGATAAAACATTGAGTCAAAATTTTTTTTTCTTTATGAATTTTATATTGTAATATTTGTGGAAGTATAGTAATATAAAAATTACTATATTATATATTACTAGAATCAAAATAATTCCACAAAATTTTTATATTACTATAATTACTAATTGCTAATTAAAATTTTTATAATACTATAATTACTAATAATTAAAAATTATTAGTAATAATTTTTGTATAGTACTAGAATCTGAGATTTTGGGATAAAACATTGAGTCAACATTTTTTTTTCTTTATGAATTTTATATAGGAATATTTGTGGAAGTACTTATTGAAATTTGTTTGAGGTATCGATGCTTTTATAATTAACATTTTTTAAATATAATTATGTTTCAGTAATTTAATAAATTGTTGCAGACAAATTCCCACGCATTTAGGATATCTCACCTGCTAATAGGGTAACATTTTTTGTATAGTACTAGAATCTGAGATTTTGCGATAAAACATTGAGTCAATTTTTTTTTCTTTATTAATTTTGTATTGGAATATTTGTGGAAATACTTATTGAAATTTGTTTGAGGTATTGATGTTTTTATAATTAATATTTAGAAAAAATTATTATGTTTCAATAATTTAATAGCTTATTGTATTATTTGTTAATAATTGTTAACCATATTTAAGGATATTTTATATCTCCAAGTAAAAGTATGATTCGATGAAAATTCAATTCTTATTTCATTGGTTTTAAATAATAATAATGTCGAAATGTTATTATTATTATAAATAAATTAGTGTGAAAATAGTTCAATGAAATCGCTCGAAGATTTTTGCTCTAATGAAATGAATTTTCAGGAAACAATTTTTTACATCTAATTAATAGTCGTTGATGAAAAGTTTCAACTTTTGGAAACTTTTTTATGGAAAGATTCTATAATACATATAAAAAAATTCCATTTATTGAACGACCAAAAACCGACAATTCCATATCAGTAGACAATTCTCAAAAAATCATATGTATTCAGAAAAATTAGAGAATTTATTTCAGATGAAAAGTAAGATATGAATTTGTTTCAACAATGGGTCTGAAATTACCTTATTCATATTTAACCGACATTATTATTTTTTTTAAATTGCGGAATGTGGCACGAATTAAAAAATTCCTTCTAAAAATATTTTTGCATCCCTAACACTTGTTTAAATTTGTTTAAACAATGCTTCTGAAATTACTTTATTCATATTTTATCGGAATTATTATTTTTAAAAATTGCAGCATAAGGTACGAATTTAAATATTCGTTCTAAATTTTTTTTTTGCATTCGTAATATTTCCGTGCTTTGTAAATCTATAATTGACATAACGATAGACGAAAAATGAAGTGTCAAGTGACCCAGAGTCGAAAGTTCCATTGACTGCGTGGTAGACCAGGTCTCTTGGCTATTATTTCCGGGCATTCAAGCTCGGTAGTGCCTTAAAGCAATATTTCGTCCTTGCACCGAGAGTCAGGAAGAGCTCAGAGAGTCAACGAGCCATTTCACGAGCGGGGCGCATCTTTTGTACGGTATATATCGGCGAGTCTTTTATTCTCCCACGAAATCACCGGACGTGACTCCGTCACGAAATGGACGAGACAAGCGTGCAGCTATTATATTCTAACACTGTATATATATACTTTGGCTTATATACCAGTACCTATAGCAATTTAAGGGGCACATTTATAACTCTACCATTAATTTCGTCACCACTGGCGAAATTCTGCCCAATAGCAGTATTATAATTTTGTACTATTGTAACGTGATAAGAATATTGAAAATTTTCTTTTCAAGATTTCTTTTTGTGACAAAATTAATGGTGATAAATGCAAAATAACACTTACCTATTTTAAGTAATCAAATTACTTAAGGTAATAAAATTCTTACTCTACGAAAAAAATTGTATTCTCTGCAAATAATCATTAGATTTCTAATGTTTGTATAAAAATAATGAACACAGCATAAATACCAAGAAAAGTGGTCTAAATTTTATATTTGCTAAATCAAGTTTACAGAACAGTACAATTTTCAGTCATTATTGCTCCAAAGATTGAAAAAATTGGATTCTAAATTTATAAATTTAATACTATGTAAGATATCCTGTTAATTTCAGTTTTTTATAACAGTTATTTTTTAAATCACTGTGAACTAAAAATTGAATACTGAAAGAAATTATTCAACCTCCAAATTGTTTAATTAAAACTACATTTAAAAATAAAAACCACGTGAATTCCAATTTTTGATAAAAGTCATCTTTGCAAATATAAATAAAAAGTCTCAAAATTTTTTTTTTCCTGAAAACATTTTCGCTCACTCTATGAATGAGCAAAAAATTAAATATTGAAGGTTGAATGATTTTTTTGGCACATTCACCAATGTTAGCTTCTTTAAGTCTCTTCTCTTCAGCAACCAGACCGAAACGAAGTCAAAGACGTCGTACTTTCTTGTCTTGTGCTACACTATAGCTTACTGTGCGGTTGTACGTGCGGATACAGTGTAAACTGGGACAGGTGCAACACCCCCGAAAACCTAAAGTCCTTTGTCGGCGGGACTGCACCGCCCGTGGCTCGTAGTAACGCATATAGTAGTTGTACGGACGGTTCATTCACAAATACCTTCCACTATGAATTCATTCATGAAAATCGGAGGTCATGTGCCTGCGAGAAGAGTCCGGGTGCGTAATCCCCTTGCTCGAGAATTTTCTCGTATTCGAGAAAAACCCGAAATGTTACATGGGTCATTTCATACCAAGTGGTCCATCCGAATTTAGCATGTTCGCAAAAAGTCTTCATAATTTTGGTTTCTCATAGAGGAAGCTTTGTTTTCGTGAAATTTTTTTTTTTCGAGATTTTCATGTCAGGATACTCAGAATGGTCTAAAATGCACAATTTTTTGTTAGCACGATAGCTGTTGCAATTTTTAAGGGGAGGGAATCAGGTAAAAAAAATTGATTTTGGAAATTCAATATCATCCAAATCCTATTGCATATAAAAATGCCCAACACACTATATTGTTGGTACTCGATGAAAGGATTTTTTACTGTCGTCTGACTTGCATATGCTTTTCAATATCATCTTAAGCAAAGTTCTTAAGTTTTCCATTATGCGCATGATTCAGATCAAACTACTAGGCAGATTGGAATGGTTGACGTCTCATTTTCTTCTTCATGAAAAGGTACACCGGCTAAATGGAGCAAACTATTTTTTTTTCATTCTGAAAGCAAAGTTAATCACTGATTTCGAAAATAGCATAAAATTTATTTATTAATAATTATGTCACTTAAAAAATATAACCTTTTATTAACATTTGCTCCATTTAGCCGGTGTATCTTTTCATGAAGAAGAAAATGAGACATCAACCATTCCAATCTGCCTAGTAGTTTGATCTGAATCATGCGCAGAATGGAAAAACTAAGAACTTTGCTTAAGATAATATTGAAAAGCATATGCAAGTCAGATGATAGTAAAAATTCCTTTCATCGAGTACGAACAATATAGTGCGTTGGGCATTTTTATATGCAATCGGATTTGGATGATATTAAATTTTCAAAATCAATTTTTTTAACTGACTCCATCCCCTTAAGATATCGGGCTCAAATTTGAACCACGAGTAAACAAGTCGTTAAACAAGGTATGGGATTGAATTTGGAGTTAATCCATCAAGGTGTTCAAAATTCATGGCATTTTGAATTTTTTGGAAAATCGGGCTCTAACTCCCTCAATTTTTATGATATCCGGCTCAAACTTGGACCAGAAGTGGACTGTTATCAAATAGTGTTTGGGATTAAATTTGGTGTCAATCCGTTAAGGGGTTCACAATTTATGGCATTTAAAAATTTTTTGACATTTTTTGTTCGTGCTCTAATTTTCGCAATTTTTAAGATATCGGGCTCAAATTTGGTCCACAAGTGGACGGTTATTAAATAAAGTTTGGGAGTGAATTTGACGTCAATTCGTTAAGGGGTTTAAAATTTATGGCATTTTGAATTTTTTGTTTGTGCTCTAACTTCCGCAATTTTTAAGATATCGGGCTCAAATTTGGTCCACAAGTAGAGTGTGGGTAAACTAAGCATCAATTTGAATCTGGCGAGAATCTGTCAAGGGGTTCAAAACTAATGCCATTTAAAATTTTTTCAAACAAGGCTGCAAAGTGGAACTTTGCAAATTGCTTCCTCATTATTATTGAATTTTTACAAAGCTTCCTCTATGAGGAAGTCAAAATAGATTAACATACTTCCTCATAGAGGTAGATTTGTAAAAATCCAATAATAATGAGGAAGCAATTTGCAAAGTTCTACTTTGCAGCCTTGTTTAGATAAAATATGTTTAGAGTATCACGAACATCCATAAATTATTTCAGAATTTTAGCATCTATGGTTTGCCCAAAATTTAATAACGATTTTATTTTTATTTTATTTTTTTCAATTCGCTGTATATACAAAATTACCGAACGTCCAAAAAATTTGTTACTGTATAAAATTTAAGTTTTTGAAGGTACTTTTTAATAAAAAATGTAAAAAAAAGGAATTGTTTAATTTAAAAAAAAAACCAAAAAATTATGTTGTATTTTTTATTTGGCATAGTTGCATTACAATAATCTATTAAATTCGAAATTTACGAATATCTTACAAAAAATAATAAATTGCTTTTAGATCAGACAATTTTCCTTTGTCCGTCTAATGTGTGTTTATAAGTTGATTTCTTATGTCGAGAGTTTATTCCGGAAGACGCGTTCACTTTGGTTTATGCCACTGATTTCTGCTTCAACTGCCGCTGTTGATCGAATTATTCATGATCTTCAGCCTGAAATCTGAAAAACAAAAGTAGATTTGTTAGCCACTGGAAAAAATAAAAATAAAAAAATATAAAAATAAAAATAAATTGACTGGACTCGAAAGGAGGATTTCATTGATGAAACGACGTGGCCGTTCAATTTGCGGTTTATTTATAGATCATAAAAATTATGTTGCTTAAACAGTAAAATATTTTTTCTCAGTGTGATTGTGGTTGAACTTATATCATGAATTTTTTAGGTGACTATTATAACATATAACTTGGCGTTCCCTTAATAATTACCTTAGGTCTCTTTTGAAAACAGTTCGACAACGATTGCCAATTCTTTCCTTATTCGGCGGACATTTTGGTGGAACATTTATCATCATAGGACTTTCAGTATTGATTTTAGGATGATGAAGAATTGAATCTGTATCTTCGTCTAATTTCTCGACGACTCTACTGAGAGATGCGCCGCACAGAATAAGGAGAATCAGTGCCGAATGTAAGCAACAAATTTTATTTGACACTCGCATCTTTAACTGTATATTTCGCCTACGAAGTATTCGAAACCAAATGAAAAATTATATAGTGTCGTTGAGATCCATTCGCAGTCTTATATATCTACATCTGCAGGCATATTTCCACCGAGGAATTTATATTGTCAATAATTGTGAAACGGACAAAAAGGTAGTGCTCGTTTAATTTAATTGACATTCACCCACTTAATTTATGATAACATTTAGACATATATTAGAAGTGATATTATTGCCTAATACTTAATGTGTATTTTATTATTGGGCAATGGAGTTTCTTGGCCATGTATGAAGTTATTGTCTTCATTATTGACGAACTTCATTGAAATACTTCGTCGCCTTCAGTCCATATAACATATGGGGCATTCCAAGCCAACTCAATAAACGTTTGACTCTTCATATTGTTAATTTGACTTATTCATATTTCACTGGCTTTTAGCTCTTCAAGAACGGCCACAAAGAATTTACATTTTTTAAATACTTAATATACTTATAACAAACCTGCATAATAAAAAAATTTGAAAGAAATCGCACAATGTTTTCGCTTTTTTTTAAATTTTGATTCCAAAACCAAAAAAATCAAAATGGTACCCTATGATGTTCCCCGAAAATAAGGGAACTTTGATTTTTTGTTTTTGGGATGCAAAAAAAAATTTGTAATTTGAAGTATTTTTAAATATTTTTTTGAGTTGTGGTTTTTTTTTACTTTTGATATTGACAAATCTCGACTACAAGGTATATATTTTTTAATATTTATTTTGGGACGTTTTTGCAGTGGTACAAGCCAGGGAAGTAGGAATAAGTCCAATTTTAAAAATTCAGGGTCAAACGTTTATTGGGTTAGCTTGGAATGCCCCATATACATGTTAGGGATTTCAAAATATGGTTACAAAAAGGTATTTAATTGTGTCATAAGATGTTTGTGCTACGTAGGAACAGACAAGAACAGTAAACAACTTGCAGTTGCTATGTCATAATTTATTCATTACTCAACCGGACAAGATGTCTTCATATATTTACATGTCACACATGTCATATTTACGTGACCTAATTATATCGTTAAACTTCAAACAAATTGGTTGGGACCACTATGTAATTATTTAATGTACAACGCACAAATAAAGAAATGAATACTAATTAACAAATTTAAAAAAAATATTTTATTAACGTGTTACTAAATATCTAAAAAAACATAGTGATTAATTACTGGTATTGTAATAATAACAACTCAATTTCTTTTTTGATAAGATTTATATGCTACAGTAAATTATATTTATTATTTTGCAGTTTTTTTCGGTATTGAAATTAAAATTTATTTAAACAATTGAAAAATTAAGCCTTTTGAACACACTTTTATTAACATATTAATATTGCATTAAGAAGATATTTTTAACTGTTTAAATCAGAGTTGTGAATGCCTTATACTTATAGAAATAATGATGATGATACGATCAGCTCTATAATTATGATGTTATAATAATAACATGTAGCGATTGTAATACGATGACTAAACTTTGGAATGGCTGCAAAAATTATTATTTTTCAATAAAAATTCACGGTAATCCTTTTGAAAAAATGGAAAAAAATAAATAATGCATTAAGAAAGTAATGCATTACTTATTTCTTCCATTTTTTCCACTATTTCTTGCAATATTAAATCGAAAATTAGTATTTTTTTTCAGCTATTCAAATGTTTAGACTCTATTTTATAATCACTACATATTATTATTATGAAATCATAATTACAAAACAAATTGTACTGTAAACTATATCTCATGAATTAATGGGGATTTACAACTCTGGTTTAAATCACCGTAAAAAGTGCTGTAGAAAAAAAACTCTGAATGATAAATGTGTATGATATTTAATGAGCAAGTAGAGCATTTAGGATTATTTTCAAATAATTTTTGTAAATTATTCAGATTATATTATTTTGAGTTTTCTGTATATATTGTTCTTTTTTTTAAATATTTGCAGTGACATTGCGGAGTATGTATATTAATATAGCGATTGTTGATGTCATTACGAAAGTTGCACATACAATTTTACGTACAAGGTTCTAATCTCTTTCGTTTACTTTTAATGTTGTAAATAAGAGCCCCTTACATAATCGGATTTTCAAGACGTGTATATAAGACCATAGCTATCGACCTTTTTCAGTGACGCCGTTTTGATTATCGTAGACGATTCTCAATATCTCACCTCATTTTTCTGTTTTAATTATTTTTCCTGTGAAATTTTCGTGTGAAGATGCGATTATCGAGTGAAATTTTTCGCTTCCATTTAGCACTAATTGTCGGTTTAATCCTGTGCTTCACATCTCTCAGTCGAGCCGATGAAACTTTAAGTAAAAATGCAGATTCGGCTGTTAATCATCGACGATTCGGTCCAGGAGTCCCTTACAAGTAAACAATTATTTTGTAAAATTAGAGTACGACATTTAGTAAAAATTATTCTATTAAATAAGTAACAAACTCATTTGCTATTTACGAAATAAATAATAATACATAAATAACGAGTGTTTGACAAATTTACAAATATTTGCATAAAATATTATAAATTTATTCTATAATCTTTTTCATAGACTTACAGAATTAATAATTCTTTTTTTCACTGTGGTTTTGCTTAGTATTAAAAGTCAATTTGGTTCAGTTGATTCATAAATTTACTTTTCTGGACAAATGTTCAATATCATGTGAAGAATTTTACATTTTGCCATAGAGGAATCTGTTGTACGTAAAATAATCGATTTCCATGTTAAGATTTGCGGATAAAAAATGTATATTTGAAAAACTAGTTCTAACAAATTAGAAAAAAAAAATTAGCGCTTTCTAGTCGCTTAAATTTTTAGCTATTGAAGTATAAAAAAATAAAGTAATGTTAAACGACAATCTTAACGAGAACGGGTGTAAAATTTATAAATTTTAAACGTGTACACTTTCCACGCACTTTTATCATAGAATATTTTCAATTTTGGTGGATCAAATTTTTATGCATAAATGTGAAGAAAAATAATATATTTTTTTTAATTTCAGCGTCGTAACAGCCCCTTGCCGTCTGGGTTCCCGCGGGGATGCTAACCGCAAATGTCGAACAATTTTTAACATATCAGGTTAGATGTACATTTTTTAGATTTTTTGAGTAAAATTTCTAACATTATTATTTTATATTATCTGTCGCATATTGGCTAATATTGGCATATATTGATTTATTGCAGCACCAAATCTAGCGAATGAAATTGCAGACGCGAATGTCAGAGATCGCCGATCCTTTCCGATCGATATGGGTGCCGAGAGGTAAAAAAAGTAGCTTCGTAAAAATCGTGTTATACACTTGACAAAAATAATTATGTTTGTCAAATACATAAATTTGTTTACTCGCTATTTTCACGCGAATTTAATAATATAACTATATAATTTTAACAATACAAAATAGTCATGGTAATAAGAAATATATGTTAATATTCACAAAGAAAGAAGTTTGCATCGTGAATTTAAAAAATGCTGGGTTTTCTGTTGTTCTGTTATTAATTTTTTTTTTGTTTTTCCTCTTATTTGTATAATTGGAACCAAAATCTATGAAGGTAAAATTAAGAAAAAAAGTTGTGGACATTTTGCGGTAAAAATTGCTCTAAAATGTAAAACATTTTTTTTTTTTTTGCAGAATATATTGGCCCTGGTATCGCCCGTGCCCATCGGGTTATGTCCGGGAACGACAGAAACGCAAGATATGTAAAAAAATTGCTGATACAATAGGTTAGATTCACATCGGAACACATAATAATAGCTATATCACCTCAATGATGAAAAAATGATTTATAGTCGAAAAGTCTGTAAAATTTTAACTCTCAATATGATTATTTAATTTCATTTGTCGTATTTTTGTTAACAGATATATAGAGATTTATGGAAGAAGCTGGGATCGCAATTATGGAAGTACAACCAACGGAAACTGAAGGAAAAATCCAGTAAAGTGCTGATTCGAGTGTCAGAACTCTGCAAACGTCTCCTAAATACGAACCTCCAAAGAAAAAAAATAATTTTGTAGGAATAATGTGCTACGTTTGGCAAAGAGTATTTTGCTAACTATAATTGTAAGGAACAAAATCGGTCCTTGTTCTAATAAAAAAATCGATTGTCATTTATGAATTTATTGTCAAAGTATGAAAATAAAGAGTGATTATGAAATTCATATTATTTCTTGTCCACACTTTTCCCTCACGATTATTGTAAAAGATTCCTAATTTTTTCGTTTCTGATTCTAAAATTCATAAATTCGACTTCAGGTCGGAAAATCCAGCGTACATTTTTTTCTTCAAGATATCAAATTTTGGTCTTCACTATCGTTCTCAAGTCGTATATTGTACCTCAAAAAGTACCGGTTACATGCCTTTTGACGATGATTTAAAAAAAAAATCACTTTTGGTCGGTTCTGATTTCAGAAATCACAAATCTGACTTTTGGTCGGATAATCCAACCTAAAGAACCTAAATTTTTTCTTCTTCAAAATATCGAATTTTGGCCTTCACTATCGTTCTCAAGTCGCATATTGTACCTCAAAAAGTACCGGTTACATGCCTTTTTACGATGATTTTTGAAAAAGTCACTTTTGGTCGGTCCTGAGTTCAAAATTCACAGATCTGACTTTTGGTCGGAAAATCCAACCTAAAGAACCTAAATTTTTATTTCTTCAAGATATCGAATTTTGGCCTTCACTATTGTTCACAAGTCGCATATTGTGCCTCAAAAAGTACCGGTTACATGCCTTTTTATGATGATTTTTGAAAAAGTCACTTTTGGTCGGTCCTGAGTTCAAAATTCACAGATCCGACTTTTGGTCAGAAAATCCAACCTAAAGAACCTAAATTTTTATTTCTTCAAGATATCGAATTTTGGCATTCACGATCGTTCACAAGTCGCATATTGTACCTCAGAAAGTACCGGTTACATGCCTTTTTACGATGATTTAAAAAAAAATCACTTTTGGTCGGTTCCGATTTCAGAATTCACAAATCCGACTTTTGGTCGGAAAATCCAACCTAAAGAACCTAAATTTTTATTTCTTCAAGATATCGAATTTTGGCCTTCACGATCGTTCACAAGTCGCATATTGTACCTCAGAAAGTACCGGTTATATGCCTTTTTACGATGATTTTTGAAAAAGTCACTTTTGGTCGGTCCTGAGTTCAAAATTCACAGATCCGACTTTAGGTCGGAAAATCCAACCTAAAGAACCTAAATTTTTATTTCTTCAAGATATCGAATTTTGGCCTTCACTATTGTTCACAAGTCGCATATTGTACCTCAAAAAGTACCGGTTACATGCCTTTTTATGATGACTTTTAAAAAAGTTACTTTTGGTCGGTCCTGAGTTCAAAATTCACAGATCCGACTTTTGGTCGGAAAATCCAACCTAAAGAACCTAAATTTTTATTTCTTCAAGATATCGAATTTTGGCCTTCACTATTGTTCACAAGTCGCATATTGTACCTCAAAAAGTACGGGTTACATGCCTTTTTACGATGATTTTTGAAAAAGTCACTTTTGGTCGGTCCTGAGTTCAAAATTCACAGATCCGACTTTTGGTCGGAAAATCCAACCTAAAGAACCTAAATTTTTATTTCTTCAAGATATCGAATTTTGGCCTTCACTATTGTTCACAAGTCGCATATCGTACCTCAAAAAGTACCGGTTACATGCCTTTTTACGATGATTTTTGAAAAAGTCACTTTTGGTCGGTCCTGAGTTCAAAATTCACAGATCCGACTTTTGGTCGGAAAATCCAACCTAAAGAACCTAAATTTTTATTTCTTCAAGATATCGAATTTTGGCCTTCACTATCTTTCACAAGTCGCATATTGTACTTCAGAAAGTACCGGTTACATGCCTTTTTACGATGATTTTTGAAAAAATCACTTTTGGTCGGTCCTGAGTTCAAAATTCACAGATCCGACTTTTGGTCGGAAAATCCAACCTAAAGAACCTAAATTTTTATTTCTTCAAGATATCGAATTTTGGCCTTCACTATTGTTCACAAGTCGCATATTGTACCTCAAAAAGTACCGGTTACATGCCTTTTTATGATGACTTTTAAAAAAGTTACTTTTGGTCGGTCCTGAGTTCAAAATTCACAGATCCGACTTTTGGTCGGAAAATCCAACCTAAAGAACCTAAATTTTTATTTCTTCAAGATATCGAATTTTGGCCTTCACTATTGTTCACAAGTCGCATATTGTACCTCAAAAAGTACGGGTTACATGCCTTTTTACGATGATTTTTGAAAAAGTCACTTTTGGTCGGTCCTGAGTTCAAAATTCACAGATCCGACTTTTGGTCGGAAAATCCAACCTAAAGAACCTAAATTTTTATTTCTTCAAGATATCGAATTTTGGCCTTCACTATTGTTCACAAGTCGCATATCGTACCTCAAAAAGTACCGGTTACATGCCTTTTTACGATGATTTTTGAAAAAGTCACTTTTGGTCGGTCCTGAGTTCAAAATTCACAGATCCGACTTTTGGTCGGAAAATCCAACCTAAAGAACCTAAATTTTTATTTCTTCAAGATATCGAATTTTGGCCTTCACTATCTTTCACAAGTCGCATATTGTACTTCAGAAAGTACCGGTTACATGCCTTTTTACGATGATTTTTAAAAAAGTCACTTTTGGTCGGTCTTGAGTTCAAAATTCACAGATCCGACTTTTGGTCGGAAAATCCAACCTAAAGAACCTAAATTTTTATTTCTTCAAGATATCGAATTTTGGCCTTCACTATTGTTCACAAGTCGCATATTGTACCTCAAAAAGTACCGGTTACATGCCTTTTTACGATGATTTTTGAAAAAGTCACTTTTGGTCGGTCCTGAGTTCAAAATTCACAGATCCGACTTTTGGTCGGAAAATCCAACCTAAAGAACCTAAATTTTTATTTCTTCAAGATATCGAATTTTGGCCTTCACTATTATTCACAAGTCGCATATTGTGCCTCAAAAAGTACCGGTTACATGCCTTTTTATGATGATTTTTTAAAAAGTCACTTTTGGTCGGTGCTGAGTTCAAAATTCACAGATCCGACTTTTGGTCGGAAAATCCAACCTAAAGAACCTAAATTTTTATTTCTTCAAGATATCGAATTTTGGCCTTCACTATTGTTCACAAGTCGCATATTGTACCTCCGAAAGTACCGGTTACATGCCTTTTTACGATGATTTTTTAAAAAGTCACTTTTGGTCGGTCCTGAGTTCAAAATTCACAGATCCGACTTTTGGTCGGAAAATCCAACCTAAAGAACCTAAATTTTTATTTCTTCAAGATATCGAATTTTGGTCTTCACTATTGTTCACAAGTCACATATTGCACCTCAAAAAGTACCGGTTACATGCCTTTTTACGATGATTTTTAAAAAAGTCACTTTTGGTCGGTCTTGAGTTCAAAATTCACAGATCCGACTTTTGGTCGGAAAATCCAACCTAAAGAACCTAAATTTTTATTTCTTGAAGATATCGAATTTTGGCCTTCACTATTGTTCACAAGTCGCATATTGTACCTCAAAAAGTACCGGTTACATGCCTTTTTACGATGATTTTTGAAAAAGTCACTTTTGGTCGGTCCTGATTTCAAAATTCACAGATCCGACTTTAGGTCGGAAAATCCAACCTAAAGAACCTAAATTTTTTTTTTCCTCAAAATATCAAATTTCGGCCTTCACTATCGTTCTCAAGTCGCATATTGTTCCTCAGAAAGCATCGGTTACACGCTCTTTAACTATGATTTTAAACAAAAAAAGGAAGCAAAGTAGAACCTTGCACATTGCTTCCTCATTAGTTATCGCTTTTTACAAAGCTTTCTCTATGAGGAAGCCAGAATGGATTAACATACTTCCTCGTAAAGGAAGCTTTGTAAAAAGCGAAAGATAATGAGGACGCAATGTGTAAGGTTCTACGTTGCATCCTTTTAAAAAATTTATATCATGTTTTATTACGCTTATCACAAAAATTCTTCTATATTTGTAGTCAGTGGAAAATTTTCGATAAGATTCCGAACTATGTATACTTTTATAAAAAATCGTCAGAGCGAATATTTTCTAATAATTTCTATAGGTAGATGATGTTTGCATCTTGCGAAACTTTTTTTTATTTAACGTGTCAACTTTCGATATTTTGTAACTATCAGCAAACGAAAAACTTTTTGGTTGCTGATTTTCACTTCCTCGGCTTGAGTAATTGAATCTTTTTCAACATAGTCAATTAATACCCGGATACAAAGTAGAATTTTTATGAAGGTCTTGTTTACAACATATGTTAGCACAGCGGTAGTTTTTAGGTCACACTCAAGATTTTACATACAGCTTTCAAAATTTAGTTTACTTTTTATTTCTCAAATAAGGTCTTCCCCTCCATAGGATTTTAGAGATCTATATATAAGACCATACCAGCTAATGATTTTTATTAAAATCGTTTAAGTAGTACTAGCTTCTCAAAAGTTAGGGACCACGCAAAACTAAATTAGTTATTATTACCTTTATTTCCAAGTTTATCGTGAAAAAGAGGTTGATAATATCTCGTGGAAAATATACTGTTCAATATGCGTTTATCGACCGAAAATTTTCGCACACATTTATCGCTGATTCTCTTTTTTATTATTCTGTGTACCGCACCTCTAATTCGGTCCGAAGAGAAATTTCACAAAGATGAAAATTCGATTGTTCATCATCAGCAATTCTTAATTAACACCGAGAGTCCTGAATACGTTGTAAATGTTCCACGCAAATCTCAATGCCCAAAAGGCTACCGTTGGAATAAAAAAACATGTAGAAAAGTGTTGAGATAATTTATTGAGAACCTATGGTCAGACCTAATAATGAACAAGCCAAAAGTAATGAAAATAAAACTTCAGGTAAGATGTACTTCAAAATCACATAATAATAACTATCTGACTTTAAATAATTTAATCAAGCATAATAGGCAAAGAATAATTTTCAGCAAAAAAGAGCATAAAAATATAACCACTAACATGGTAATTTAATATATGTAATATATTTATTTATTGCAGAATTTAGACTGGCAAAGACAACAATAAAATGAATAAAAAACTGGAAGATGAGGCTAAACAATGAAGTGTTACACAGAATTTAAACATGAGTTTAAATCCACCATCTGCAGCAGCAAACTTTAAATTAGTGGTACATGTTTTGCTGGTCGGGCATTTTTTTTGCAAGTGTAAAGCATGTCGGATTCTCACCCATGAATAATTACCCGATGTTTTCGAATTCACAATGTTATTTTTCTATAAATTTGTACACTATATTTACTATACATTATGGTTGTAATTTTGTTTATTGGTTATTAAAAATCTCCGAGATCTTAATGTAATATACATTTTTTAAAAATAGGTAATTTGAATGATTATAAATTATTTATATGCATTTTTACGGAATAAAAAATGAACAAAATGGGACCAAGAAAATTGAAAATTATTTTATTCATTATGTATCTACCAAATTATTTTTGTGCAATAATTTATCGTGTACGATGAAGCTCCAAAATTCACACAACTGGAAGACTTAGACTATTCAGTCGAAATTTGTATTTTCAACTTTGATAATTTGAATTTTGAATTTTGTGCTCTGAATTTTTGTAGTCTAAAAGTTTTCTGAGATACACCGAGAGAAAAGATTTCATTGACGCCAAAGAAATGGGTGGATTGATTTTTTTTTTTCATTGATTTCAACGAAATATTTCTTTGATTTCAGTGAAATAGTTCATTTGAATTTCAAAGAGAACGTTTCATTGCCTGTAAATAAACATTTATTTAGTGAGCATATAATAAAGAAACACTTTCATTGTTTTAAAGAGACGTTTTCATTGGTTCAAAGAAACGTTTTCATTGATCTCTCGCTCGCACCTAACCTCACTTTTTTGTTTTCCGGTTCTCCCGAACGAACGGCTTCGAGTTTCGAGGAGCCCGAAGCTTAGCCTATTTCTGCCGTACTTCTTTACGTACTCACAAAATTTAAGCTTTATCTGCCGCGTACTTCAGGAAAAAATAGGTTTCGAAATTTTGAGCTGGTAAGAAGAAGTTTTCATTGAATCAGAGACGATATCTTTGAAATCAATGAAAAAGGTTCATTGGTTCAAAGAAATGTTTCTTCGAATCAATGTCACTACTTTTCATTGAGTTTGAAATCATTCAAAGAAAAGATAGTATCGAAATTCAAGTATTTCATTTCATTGGCAAAGATTTCGGTGAATCAATGAAATTTTTTCTCTTGGTGTATGCTTGATTTTATTGGTGAAAATGACGTTTTGCTTCCTCATAGAGGAAGCTTTGCTTTCATGAAAATTTTTTTTTTCGAGATTTTCATGTCAGTACACTCAGAATGGGCCAAAACGTCGAGAAAAGTGATTTAGAAAAAATGACTGTATGTGTGTATGTTACACGATCGAAAAATGTAAACCTTTATAACTCGGGAATGCCTTGAGATATCAAGCTGAAATTTGGACCATAGATAGAGGGATCAAGCCTCATCGTTCATACAGATTTTTGTTAAAATCCACTTCATCGTTAAATTATTACGCGTTTTTAAATTTTTTGAAAAATGTCTGTTTACGCGATAACTCTTTCAATTTTCGAGATATTGATCTTAAAATTGGTATGAATGTGAGCTTTCATACGCCGGTGATCGCTATTAAATTTGGTTAAGATCGGTTGAACCGTTAAAATTTTATGATGTTTTGAATTTTTCAAAAAATTGACATTATCGCTCTATTGTAACTTTTGCAAAACTTAAGATAGCGAGCTCAAATTTTGTATATAAATGAACCAATATTCAGCCATTATATATGTTTAATTTAGTGACGAACGGTATGAAATTTTTGATTTTATGGAATGTTGAATTATTTTTAAAAATATACATTATCACATTCACTTTCGGAAATGCTCTAATAATTACGAAATAACGTAATAACGAAATAGAAAAAGCGAATCCACAACATGTATATTTATCTAATTAAAACAAAGATGCAAAGTAGAACCTTGCACATTGCTTCCTCATTATTTTTCGCGTTTTACAAAGCTTCCTCTATGAGGAAGCCAAAAATTGAATAACATACATCCTCATAGAAGTAGCTTTGTAATAAGCGAAAAATAATGAGGAAGCAATGTGCAAGGTTCTACTTTGCATCCTTGTTTAATTTACCCTGATCGTATTTACTCTTAATAAATTCGTCAAAGTCAACGATAATTTCTCATCCTCGTAGCATTTTTTGTGAATGAAGTATTAAAATATTGAAATCGATTGGCATTATTTTATAAATCATAGTCAACGTATAAATATATTAAAAAATAGTATTCAGAAACATTAAATGTCCCCATTTATCTCATTTATTCCATTTAGTGTGTTAGTAGTTGAGGGGTTAGTAGAGGAAAGCAACGAGTCAATGTACGTGTGAATGTAGATGTTAGTTTCCGTATGTAGGAATAGAAATTGAGTAGTACACCCCATCCCTCCCTCAAGTACCACGTTATCATCAGGTACAACAGGTTTCCCGTAGCAGATACGAGACACTGTGTATTGCACGCACGTTACTACGGTGCGTATGGCTCATCCTCGTTATTACTATTATACCACAATATATATATATATATATGTACCTACAGTAGATATAGTGCAGTAAAATAGTGCTCAAGGTCTTCAGCAACGAGCTTTGGTTATTACGGTGAAGGTGATCGCAATAACGTTAGCAATATTCTCAATAAAATTGTCCAACCTCAGACGCAATTTATAACATAAATTATTTACAACGATTGATATTTCTTTTTTTCTCTCTTTTACGAAAATAATAATATATTTTTTGTATGAATATTTACTAGATATTTTGATAGGCATACAATATCAGTTTTTTTACACTTTTAGGATAACAAGGAAAAAAATTAATACGGCGTAAGTCTTAGCGATTTTCATGAGGAAATTTGAAAAAAGATACACAATTTTTTGAATAAAATTATACACGTGCAAGTATGGAATATGATTATTATTTATTTCTTTCCAATAATAATAATAATAATAAATAGTAAATAGTATTTAAAAAATATAATTACTATTATTTGTTATTACTTATTATTATTATTTATTATTTATTAATAGTAATAACATTTAATTTAATAAATAGTAAATAGTATTTAAAAAATATAATCACTATTATTTGTTATGACTTATTATTATTTATTATTATTTATTAATAGTAATAATATTTAAAAAATATAATTACTATTTGTCAAATATATCGACAGCTACAATTTTCCACATCAAGTGTAAGAAACGGTACAGAAAATACTCATATTAATTCCAATTAAAAAGTACCCCAAAGTTGTTACGATATCAAGATTTTTAATCAAAAAATGACACAACTACATGCAGTGTAGACAAATAAAAATCGTTTATAACGATGAGACGTTCTCTCTCGCCATTTTTTCTTGTCCTTTTGTCTCAAGTTGACGAACGATGCGAACGCAGTGCTAAAATATCCTACGAGAGAAGCTGTTATAACGAGACTATATGCATACAGATATACCAACAGATGATATAAAATCGATATCAGGCGACGTTCGATTCCGACCATTCGAGAGAACGATTGAAGTGTCGCGTGCGTGTGTGAGCGATATAATGGGAAAAAGCTAGCTCGTCTCACTTCGTTTCTCTGTGTGCGAATGTCGTGATTTTCGTAGACGATCACCGTGAAAGAGAATCACGGGGAAGGAGGGCTAAATGTGTTGGTCCTCGACAGTAGCGAACAAAAGACAACGAATGAACGAAACGCGAACGAATGGGAGGCGCACCCATTGGAATATTAAAATAATCTGTGATTACTTTCATAAATCTGCCTACCCACCCTCTGTGTCCTCACCGTTCGTCTCCTCGTTCTTTTCTGTCCCTTTCTTTCTCGCCCTTCTTTTGCTTCAGCCCCCCCCCAAACGATTTTCTCTCTCTCTCCCTCTCACGTTGAAGCTGCTGCTCGAACAGCGCAGCCAGTGCTCACAGTCACAGATGTGACTGTACCCCTAATGAGCGCGCTATTTTTCACGAGTATTTTTATCCCGTTTATTGGCCGCCCGCTTCACAAACTGTCGGCTGGATATTAATCATCCGGGCTCTCTTACGACTCTTGGGTTTTATTCCTTCCAAGGATAAAGGCGCGAGGACGTTCGCGAGGGTGTGGAGGGCGGGGGAGAGTTGCTGCTTTGCTGAAGAGGACGTGAGAGGAAAGAGGGTGGAGGGAGGTGAAGGGGGGTGAAGGAGGTGAAGGGGGAGGTGAAGGGTGGAATGGGAAAAGGAGCTCTGGGAGAGTTCCTTCATTATTGTTATTAAACCGGCTTCCGTGCGGAACACATTTAGCTGCACCACCAACGCCACCCCCCAACCCCCGAGTCTCTCACGCCTTTCCAAGACTTTGGGAAATCTCTGGCTTCCTTAGGTGCTCTCTTGCGTATACAACGAGCACATACAGACCTCTGCGTAATATACAGTTGCTGCGCTTCTTCATCTTATTCTTCTTCTTGCCACTTCGTGCATCCTCAATTATCCTCGCCCCCAATCTTTCTCAACTTTATTGCAGTTTTTTCGAAAACTTTTACTTCTGTTTTATTCTTGGCTACTTTCTTTTTTTTTATCTACCGAGAGAAAAAAGAACGTAAGGTTGAATTGGGTTTTGACATCACAATGTATTGCTTCCTCATACAGCGAGAGAAAAATTTAGTACTCATTCCCAGATTCGTATAGTAATCGGGATCCAAAGTGGAAACATGGCATTTTTTTCCAGACACGTACTAAGATTTACTAGGCGTCGTCCGCTGTACTATTTATCCTAAATACGTTAGCGGGCGACACCTAGTAAATCTTTGTATGTGTCTGGAAAAAATACCATGTTTCCACTTTGGATCCCGATTACTATACGAATCTGGGAATGAGTACTATAATCCTTCTGTCGGTGTAGAGGAAACTTTGATTTTGTGGGCGGGGGTCAAAATAGCGAATGGCTAAAATTGCGAATTTCAAGATAATGAACGTCTGAATCTAGAATGGCCATCATTGTAGAATTCGCTATTTTAATTGTATTTTAATAGGATGGAGGTTGAAGTACACGGAAATAAATGTTTGGTTGTGGCAACTACGTTTTCCATTTGCTGTACACAATGTCTAAAAAATTAGTTGCCTTATCCATATCGAATAGTAACCTCAATTATTCACGATTAGTTCTCGCGAGATTAGTTAGGTTAAGTAATCCAATCGTTGGGACTACCACTCGAATAGTTGGGACTACCATTCGAATCGTCGGTATTGTTATTTGAGTTGTACGGGAAATAGAATAATTGTTGTGAATTTCTGGCAGGCTTGAGAGAAGAGAAACAGCTTTTATGATATTTACTTCCTTTATTTGAAGTAAAGAGATGATAACAAAAAGGGCGCCTTCTTTTATAGATTAGATATAGTTTATAAATCCATCTGGTTCGATCACATTTTATTGAATCTTCCAGTCGATGGCACTTTTGCCCTGAGATACGCACGGATACTCTTGTACATATTCTAATTAATTTTTATAGCTCACGCTCTATGCACGGTTCTCTCATGATAGACGACTTATTGCGCATGTCCGAATATACCGAGATTATAAGGCGTGCTCACAATTTGTTTCTGAATACTTCGTAAGGCTAATTTACATGTCTTTACTATTCGCAGTCGGTAAAGTAATTAATTCTCAACAGTAATCGATTGGTTGTGTCAACTCATTTCTTGGTTATAGCAACTAATCTTTTTTTTCCGTGTAGCGAATGATCAAAATAGCGAATGGCTGAAATAGCGGATTTAAATATAATGAACGTCTGAATCTAGGATGGAATTCACTAGTTTAGCCATTCATTTGCTATTTTGAACCTCACTCGTTTTTGTGTGAACATTTTTCTTTGAGTTTTTTTGTCACAACACTCGAAATAGTCTAAAACGTCGAGAAAAGTGGTTTAGAAAAAAATTTACGGATTGATGTGTGTGTGGCCGTTTCTCAAAATTTAAACTTACATATATCAAGAACTGCTTTAACAAACGGGCTGAAATTTAGCAGACATGTGAAACAGGTCGACGCCTTTGTTTATGGTAACCCGCATAAAAATAATTATGTCAAATTGTGATTATAAATTGACATATCTCAAAAAGTGCCATTTTTGAGACGCGTTAAGATGAAAAATCTTAGAAAAGTTCAAAGCTATTTTGAGATCGATTTGATACCAACTTTTTTTTTACTAATTTGAGCGCAATTATTGCGCGGAAATTCAATTGTACATTTGAAAGATTAAAATCAATTGCACATATCACGTTTACTGATATCAAATTACAACGATGCGTCTTAACGCATCTCAAAAATGGCACTTTTTGGCATATGTCGATTTGTGATCTCAATTTGACATAATTATTTTTACGCGGGAATTTAAAAAAATCAAAAATATGTTCAAATTTTATTTGACTTTGCAATTTTTGAAAATGTCTGTACGCTCTCTAGCATCCACCAGATTTTAGCTATTCAGCTAGATAATTTTTTACGAATAAAGTTATGTCAAAGGAGGATCAGTATTGAATTTGGAATGAATCTGTAAAAAAAGTTCGGTTTTTATGGGATTTTGAATTTAAAAAAAAAAAATATTCGTTTTGCTTTAACCCATGTCAAATCTCATCAAATCTACTGAAATTTTCTACAGATGAAACATAATATTCAGTGCTGCTATCTACCAAATTTGTCAAGATAGAACTTTGCACATTGTTTCCTTATTCATTTTCATTTTTTACAAAGCTTCCTCTAAGAGGAAGCCAAAATTAATAAATAAGATTACTCATAGACGTGGCTTTGTGAAAAATGAAAATTAATGAGGAATCAATGTGCAAAGTTCTACTTTGCAACTTGTTTTAAAATTAGACTGAGATTTTCAAATTGTGCTTCACATTTTTTTTGTCAAAAGGCAGTATTCTTTAAACCGCTACATTATTATTGTATTCTTTGCCACATTTATGCTCGTATCTGTGAAAAAGTACTAAAAAATAAATGTCGATTTGACGCACCAACTCATAAAAAAAAATACAAAATACTTAATGTTCATTTATAAATGATTATTTCTGCTAACTCTGTATTATTTAGCTAATGTGGAAAAGCGTTATTATCAGTGCGAGATTATTATTATTTCCTTGTACATAAATATTTCGACTTTGATTAAAAAAAGCTGCATTTATGGTGGACTAACGAACTGGAAATTTTAAAACTAAATATTTATGCAAATTTTTCATTAAATTAACCAAATATTCAGTTCATCGTTAATAATCGATCAATTTGTCGATAGTCATTCTGTCTATCAATGTAAGCATGAAATTGTTATTTCATATTAAGCATCGCAATTTTTTTTTCAAATTCGTCCAATTAATCCACAGAAATTATTATAGCTTACAAAAAGCCTTCTGTGTAGACTCGCCGCTTGATTAATGGATTTAGTTTATTTTTATCTTTTTTTGTGGATGAAACCTTGGAACGACTGAGAACGTTTCTGTCGTCACAAAAAACTACCATTAAGAAATGAGAAAGAGTATATGACTGGGTGCATTTGTAAGGATATATTATACTGAATATAGTATATCGTTATAGTGTGACTATAAATCGTAGTGACAACCGATTCCACAGATTTCTTATTGCAGTGGCAAGTCGACGCGTTATATTAGTGTACTACTATACAGTAAGCTACAATAATAATAGTCGTAGTACAGCACAGCAAAGGCGCATTCTTTTCGTCTTTCAGCCTCCTTCTCCTCCTCCTATTTCTTCTGTGCATCATGGACCTGACGAAATGTAAAGGCGAAAGTATTTCCGGTGACGAGGGCGCGCGGGATCCGAGACGACTGACTTCGACTCTTGATTAACAAAAGGGATTGAGCTCCGGTTAAGCCGGGAAGCTAAGAAGCTGAGTTCTCTCACCATTCATTGAAAATATCGTCGGTCAAAGTCTGAAGACCAAGATTTGTCGGATCAAAAATCTATTCGACTTTTGAAAAGTCAAAAAGTCTCGGATTTTTTTGTGGCACAATGCAACTCAGTTATATTCTACTATTAGAGCTGCATCCCTCCGATTATCGTTCCGGACTTTTATTATTGCTTTTTCAAATTAATGATTAATAATTTTTGTTTTTGTCCTGTCCTACTCGTTGTATAAAATATCGAAGCATTGATTGTAAAATTTTTTTTTTTTTACGAACATGTGTGAAAAAGTGCAACGAAAATCTAGAACTTGAAAAATAAATTATTATACACTCAGAAAAATTACTAATCAAAATGTATTCGACTTTAGAAAAGTCAAAAAGTCTCGGATTTTTTTGTGGCACAATGCAACTCAGTTATATTCTACTATTAGAGCTGCATCCCTCCGATTATCGTTCCGGACTTTTGTTATTGCTTTTTCAAATTAATGATTAATAATTTTTGTTTTTGTCCTGTACTGCTCGTTGTAAAATATCGAAGCATTGGATTGAGAACATTTTTTTTCTACGAACATGCATTAAAAAGTGCAACGAAAATCTAGAACCTGAAAAATAAATTTTCATACACTCAGAAAAATTACTAATTAATATTATATGCAACTGCCAATTAGATTTGTCACATCCAAAATGTTCGACTTTGTCACATCCAAAAATTCGACTTTTGAAAAGTCAAAAATTCTTGGATTTTTTTGTGGCACAATGCAACTGAGTTATATTCTACTATTAGAGCTGCATCCGTCCGATTATCGTTCCGGACTTTTGTTATTGCTTTTTCAAATTAATGATTAATAATTTTTGATTTTTTTCTGTCCTACTCGTTGTAAAATATCGAAGCGTTTGATTGTAAAATTTTTTTTTTCGACGAACATGCGTGAAAAAGGGCAACGAAAATCTAGATCTTGGAAAATAAATTTTCATACACTCAGAAAAATTAATAATTAATATTATATGCAACTGCCAATTAGATTTGTCGGATCAAAAATGTATTCGACTTTTGAAAAGTCAAAAAATCTCGGATTTTTTTGTGGCACAATGCAACTCAGTTATATTCTACTATTAGAGCTGCATCCCTCCGATTATCGTTCCGGACTTTTGTTATTGTTTTTTCAAATTAATGATTCATAATTTTTGTTTCTGTCCTGTTCTACTCGTTATAAAATATCGAAGCGTTTGATTGTAAAATTTTTTTTTCGACGAACATGCGTGAAAAAGTGCAACGAAAATCTAGATCTTGGAAAATAAATTTTCATACACTCAGAAAAATTAATAATTAATATTATATGCAACTGCCAATTAGATTTGTCGGATCCAAAATGTATTCGACTTTTGAAAAGTCAAAAAGTCTCGGATTTTTTGTGGCACAATGCAACTTAGTTATATTCTACTATTAGAGTTGCATCCCTCCGATTATCGTTCCGGACTTTTGTTATTGCTTTTTCAAATTAATGATTAATAATTTTTGTTTTTGTTCTGTTCTATTCGTTGTAAAATATCGAAGCGTTTGATTGTAAACATTTTTTTTCGACGAACATGCGTGAAAAAGTGCAACGAAAATCTAGAACTTGAAAAATAAATTTTCATACACTCAGAAAAATTAATAATTAATATTATATGCAACTGCCAATTTGGTGAGTTTATTGAGGCAAAAAAAATTATAAAAATTGCCGCATACATTAAAAATCAAGTAGTTGTAACTTAATAGTAGCCAGGAATTTCGATGAAATATTTATTAATACAAATGAGATTTAAAAAACATAATAACTTCACTGCAGCCACAAATTATATTGTGCATAAAAATATTTCCTTGAAGTAAATAAAAACTGGTTATTGGGTTAAATAAAACTTTAATTAATTCAAGATCACTAAATTTCTGTTGTATGCAAGACCAGTCGAATAAAAAATAATATGAAATTAATTATTTCATTGGCAACAAATGACATTTTTATAGTTCGGGTTTTTAATTAAACTCGTTTGATTTAATTAAATTATTTCTCTCATCCTGAGAGATCCAGAAAATGTTCCCCATGCAGAAGAGACATTTTTCAAATGACATATTCAGATATTTAACTACCAAGAAGTATAACAAAATTCTGAAAAATAATACAGCCACTTCATTTTTATTCTCGTCGCGATACTTTATTTTGCTCTTAATTTCATATAACCCAAAATAATACGCACATGTACTATATAAAAATTGGCAGAGTCTCCAACAAATATTTGGAAAAACTTTTTTTTCAGAAGATATAATGACTGTATTATCAGAGAGAATGTTTTAACAGGAGATTTGCAATTTAGTCTAACACTTAGCAACCTGTAGTCACTTCAACATCTTAACTCCCTCGTCCCTCACGCTTTGTCAGTACTTTACCCCCGAAAAAAAGAAAAATCACATTGTTTGTCTTAGCCTTCGAAGCGAGCGCATCAATCTCAATTCCTCATCCATAAAAGACACGAGATCAAAGTTCGATTGGCTCGTGTGCTCATTCAAAACGGTGTATACACTTGTGCGTGTCATTTTAATGTATTTCCGCGCGAGTTCCTCGAAGGATATACGTACTCTGGCGTATTCCATACGTTTCTTTTCTCCCCTGTGCTGCGATATTATTATTTTAAGAAAGAACAACACGTGGACACCGATACAGCTTAACACGACGATTTTCAGTGCACGTTCATACGTTTCTAAAGTTGTGTGGAGTCTTGAGGGGGCACCTGTAGAATTTGTCGTGCCCTGAGACGAAACGCGAACGTATATGAAATTCGTCTGTTAGGCAGCAGCAGAAGCAAGTTGTTCTTCCAAAAAATCGAGTGTTGTTAGAGACAACAAGCCTCAGAGGATGCACAGAGCGACGAATCCTGTCTGCGACACGTAAATGTGCGTGTATATACGGAAGAGCAGTCGACGAGACGTGAGACAGATAGCAGGCGGAGATATACACCCGAGGGCGTTGCCAGAAAACTCATCGAGGCTCTTTTTTCTTTTTTTTTTTTCTTTTCTCTTTTCTCGGTTCTGTATCGTTGCCTCTCTGTAGATCTGGTCACGTGCGCTTCCTCGACACTCTGTTTGCTGAATAAACAGAAATATCTGCTAGCATCGATAGCCATAAAGGGGACAAAAGTGCCTTTTTTTTAATCCACTACTCGGCTTCCTATGGTGATGAAAAAATGGTACGGATGATGTGTGATGCTTCCTGAACTTCCGGCGCACGATGGAATATTATTTTTGATGATCCAAAATGGGTTTTCCTGAAAAAGAGGATTTTTAAAATCATCTATATAATTATTTATAAACTTATTTCTTAGACCTTTCAAATATTTTTTACCCGTTGCGCCCATTTTTCTAGCCCTGTTTAATCCACTTTTTAGGACTTTCTATGGTGATGAAAAAATGGTAGGAACGGTGGGTGATGCTGCGTGAACTTCCGGTGATTGGTGGAATATTATTTTTGATGATCCAAAATGAGTTTTCCTGAAAAAGAGGGAAAATAGATTTTTTAACTATTTTTAAACTTTTTTTAGCCCTTCCAAATATTTTTTACCCGTTTTGCGAATTTTTCTAGCCCTGTTTAATTCACTTTTTAGGACTTTCTATGGTGATGAAAAAATGATAGAGACGGTGTGCGATGCTTCGTGAACTTCCAATACTCGATGGAATATTATTTTTGATGATCCAAAATGAGTTTTCCTGAAAAAGAGGAAAAGAAGATTTTTTGAATGGTCTATAAAGATTTTAAAACTTTTTTTTAAACCTTTCAAATATTTTTTGCCCGTTTTGCCAATTTTTCTAGCCTTTTTTAATACACTTTTGAGGCCTTTCTATGGTGATGATAAAATTATAGGAACGGTGTGCGATGTTTCGTGAACTTCCGGTGCTTGATGGAATATTATTTTTAATGATCCAAAATGAGTTTTCTTGAAAAAGAGGGAAAGAAGATTTGTTAAATGGTCTATAACGATTTTTAAACTTTTTTTTCGACTTTTCAAATATTTTGTTTCCGTTTTGCCAATTTTTGCTTCCTCATGGAGGAAGCTTTGATTTCATGAAAATTTTTTTTTCGAGATTTTTATTTGACTCAGAATGGTCTAAAACGTCGAGAAAAGTGGTTTAGAAAAAAATGTCTGTATGTGTGTGTGTGTGTGCATATGTGCACAATTTTTTGTTAGCACGATAGCCGTCGCAATTTTTAAGATATCGGGCTCAAATTTGAACCACGAGTAAACTGTCGTTAAACAAGGTATGTGATTGAATTTGGAGTTAATCCATCAAGGTATTCAAAATTTATGGCATTTTGAATTTTTTGGAGAATGTCAGTTCGGGCTCTAACTCCCGCAATTTTTATGATATCCGGCTCAAACTTGGACCAGAAGTGGACTGTTATCAAATAGTGTTTGGGATTAAATTTGGTGTCAATCCGTTAAGGGGTTCACAATTTATGGCATTTTTTAATTTTTTGAAATTTTTTGATCGTGCTATAACTTTCGCAATTTTTAAGATATCGGGCTCAAATTTGGTCCACAAGTGGACTGTTATTAAATAAAGTTTGGGATCCGTTAAGGGATTTAAAATTTATGGCATTTTGAATTTTTTGTTCGTGCTCTAACTTCCGCTATTTTTTCTAGCCTTTTTTAATCCACTATTTACGTCTTTCTATGGTAATGAAAAAATGATTGGGACCGTGTGTGATGCTATGTGAACTTCCGGTGCTCGATGGAATATTATTTTTGATAATCGAAAATGAGTTTTCCTGAAAAAGAGAAAAATAAAATTTATCGAAATATTGTTTGCCGGTTTTGCCCATTTTCTATAGGTTCTGAATGAATTACTCTAGGTTATATAAAATTAAGAAAAAAATTAAAAGGGTCCGAAAAGGATATGAAAAAAATGTTATTAAAAAAGTGGTTTAATTGATGGAGTATAATTCATACGTATAAAGATTATTTTAAGGATTCTTTTAAGGATTCTTAAAAAAAGAATAAGAAGAAATATTTTTATTGATGATCCTATGGCTTCAAAAACTCTGGTACCTTAACCTCATAAAATGCACATTAACCACTGAAAATCTGCAATTATGTACACCGATAAAGTGATTCAAAATGCAATGAAAAATAAGTAACATTCCACACTTTTCACAACTCTCAGGTTAAACCAGTCATCGCATTTTAGTTTTTAAAGACTTTGTGAAAAAGTGCTTTCCAATTCAAGTTGCAGTAACAATATAATTGGAGCAACTGAAGTATATTATTCACACAGTTTTCCATAAAGGAAGATTTGCTTATAGATATCAATTAATTTACAGGTCTTAAATAAAAATACCTATACGCGGATCGGCAATAACTTTGTCTTAAACAAAATGAGACAACGAAAGATAAAATCCGTTCATTAGTCTGAAGGTTTCGACAAGTTTTTGCTCTACATGGCTGCTAAAAAAATAGCAAAATAAAGCAATTTTTATTCAAATGAGACACTTTTTTCGCTCCTCCAATCTGTTCCATAATTGACCACTTGAAGGGTTGAAATTTACACTTTAAGTAAATTCACCCTCTGTGAATTCCTTTTCAATGAAAACTGCTAAATAATTTTTGTATTCCAGAAAAATCCTGTTAATTTTTCTAAACAAAATGACATTTCTTTTATATATGCCATTTTCATTTTAACCCAATTAAATTTACGAAAAAAAAATCAATACAACTATTATTGTATTTTTTCTTGCATTAAAAAGTCTTTATATACTTTAGCATCTGCATCTTAATACACAGGAATATTAGAAGAAACAAGGATGCAAAGCAGAACCTTGCACATTGCTTCCTCATTATATTTCGCTATTTACAAAGCAACCTCTAAGAGGAAGTATGGGAATTAATTTTGGCTTCCTCAGAGAGGAAGCTTTGTAAAAAGCGAAATATAATGAGGAAGCAATGTGCAAGGTTCTACTTTGCATGCTTGTTTTAAATAAATATAAATAAGCGCACACTCTCGTTTTGTGAAAATATAATAAGGACAAACGGGCCAGAAACTCCCTCGAATACTTTATCTTCTCTGTTTTTTTTGTAGAACACGATAGAAATCGGTCGTTTCCGAAATTTCATTGAGAAGCAAGGATATGGCTAGTTTATACGACATAAATCGCTACTTTTCGCAATACAGACTGTACAACATCGCTATGAAAATATGTTATCGTTCAACATTTTTGGGCTATATCTGACGTATTTTTCTGTTAATCATGAATTTGGCACTCATTTGACTCCCAGCTCGATATTTGATACCAAAATTCGCATCGCAGAAAAAAAAAATCAAAAAATTCAAAAAATCAAAATCGCATAAAATTTTAACGTTTCAACCGATCTTAACCAAATTTAGTAGGGATCACCGGTGTATGAAAGCTCACGTACATACCAATTTTGAGCTTAATATCTCGGAAATTAAAAGAGTTATCGCGTTAACAGACATTTTTGAAAAAATTCAAAACCGCGTAAAAATGTAATGATCATGGGGATTTTTACAAAAATTGGTATGAACGATGAGGATTGACCCTTCTATCTATGGTGTAAATTTCAGCTCTATATCTCGAGGCGTTCCCGAGTTATAAAGGTTTACATTTTTTGATCGTGTAACATACACACACACACACATACACACATTTTTTCTAAATCACTTTTCTCGACGTTTTGGACCATTCTGAGTGTACTGACATGAAAATCTCGAAAAAAAAAAATTTCACGAAAACAAAGCTTCCTCTATGAGGAAGCAAAAACCATATGATTCTTTTTAAACTTTCTTTGCTTAATGGAATATAATTTTTGATATTTGACGTAGAATTTTCCCGCAATCGAAACGAAATTTTTTTAAACTGCTGCTGGCCCCCCTGGTGGTCCTTCAATTTTTTTACACTCCTGCTATGGTGCGTACATTCGTGGTATACGCACTTTATATAAGGTTTATATTCAGGATTCTTTTGGGCTGTAAGATAGTCCGTCTTTCTCCCTTTCCTTTTCTCCATATTGCTGTTCCCTTTCATCTTATGTCCTTTCGAACCTTCAACCGGATGGACAACTTTGCTCTTTTCACCTCGCGTCCCGGTCGTCTTCTTGTGGACAAGCACACACCATCAATCTCTATATACGTGCCATCCTCGCTCGTCGACATTAATTTTATTGCTAGTTGAGGACCGTAATTCTGTGCTCGTATAATATTCTCTGGTTCCACACAAACAGGGTTCGAACTACCGAAGCTTAAGTATACGATACTGTATATAGAATCCGGCAATACAGGCAATAATTTCGGGGACCAACGATTAAACGTTTTCGAAGTTTCATAAAACTTTATATCGCGAGGCATTGAGAATCGTGGGCTATATCCGAATTTCATCGTTCCATGTAAGGGGGTCGACTCACTGTCTGAGGTGGAAAATAAAATTCAACAGTTTTCAGAGAGGTACCAGCCTATAAGTTCTTACGACATAAAAATAAAAAGTATTTGATGAGTGTGTTCGACCAGGAATTGGCGAATACTGAAGTGGGATTTCTATTTTTATCGCTCTTTGAAAGATTCTCACTGGATACCAAATTGACTCCACCAGATTTTACTTCCTTTATAAAAAGTAAATTTTATTTGAGGTCTAAAAAAATTCTTCAATTATTTGGTGGAAACAAAATGGATAAAAAAGCTTTGAAAAAATAATAGGGTAACAGTTGTAGCCAAAGTTTTGGCTTTTTTTTTACTTTGAAGGATTTTTAATAAATAAATATTCAAATGCCATAAATATTTTAACAGGTAAAATTTTACCTGTTGACCGCATAGTTTTTCACCAGAGTTGGAAACGATATTATTAATTAATGGGAAATCCCCATTAATTCATGAGATATCGTTTACAGTACAATTTATTTTGTAATTATGATTTTATAATATTAATATGTAGTGATTATAAAATAGAGTGAAAACATTTGAATAGCTGAAAAAAATACTAATTTTTGCTTTATTATTGCAAGAAATAGTGAAAAAAATGGAAGAAATAAGTAATGCATTACTTTATTAATGCATTACTTATTTTTTTCCATTTTTTCAAAAGGATTACCGTGAATTTTTATTGAAAAATAATAATTTTTGCAGCCATTCCAAAGTTTAATCATCGTATTACAATCGCTACATATTATTATTATAAAATCATAATTATAGAGCTGATCGTATCATCATCATTATTTTTATAAGTATTAGGCATTTACAACTCTGTTTTTCACAAATTATTAGACATCAAAAGTTCTGACAAATTAAATAGGTACACGCTTTGAATTTTTTAAAACACGTGGAAAATGGTACATAGTCCATTTAAAGTTAAGGGTCAAGAAAAAATTATTATTCTTAAAAGTTGGGTAATTTAAAAAATCACAATATTGCCAATTTTGAAAAATTCTTTTTTTTTGTTTTAAGAGTGTGTTGGACCAGGAATTGGCGAATACTGAAGTGGGATTTCTATTTTTATCGCTCTTTGAAAGATTCTCACTGGATACCAAATTGACTCCGCGAGATTTTACTCCCTTTATAAAAAGAAAATTTTATTTGAGGTCTAAAAAAATTCTTCAATTATTTGGTGGAAACAAAATGGATAAAAAAGCATTGAAAAAATAATAGGGTAACAGTTGTAGCCAACGTTATGGTTTTTTTTACTTTGCAGGATTTTTAATAAAAAAATATTCAAACGCCATAAATCTTTTAACAAGTAGAATTTTACCTGTGGACCGCATAATTTTTGACAAATTATTAGACATCAAAAGTTCTGACAAATTAAATAGGTACACGCTTTGAATTTTTTTAAACACGTGGAAAATGGTACATAATGCATTTAAAGTTAAGGGTCAAGAAAAAAATTATTATTCTTAAAAGTTGGGTAATTTAAAAAATCAGAATACTGCCAATTTTGAAAAATTCATTTTTTTTATTTTAAGAGTGTGTTGGACCAGGAATTGGCGAATACTGAAGTGGGATTTCTATTTTTATCGCTCTTTGAAAGATTCTCACTGGATACCAAATTGACTCCGCGAGATTTTACTTCCTTTATAAAAAGTAAATTTTATTTGAGGTCTAAAAAAATTCTTCAATTATTTGGTGGAAACAAAATGGATAAAAAAGCTTTGAAAAAATAATAGGGTAAAAGTTGTAGCCAAAGTTATGGTTTTTTTTTTTACTTTGAAGGATTTTTAATAAATAAATATTCAATCGCCATAAATTTTTTAACTGTTCGGTGCAGGAACAGGATTTGATATTTTTTTTAATGAGAATATTGAATTGGAATGAATAATATAAAAAATTCTTAAGTCTGGAATTTTACCTGTTGACCGCATAATTTTTCACAAATTATTAGACATCAAAAGTTGTGACAAATTAAAAAGGTACACGCTTTGAATTTTTTCAAACATATGGAAAATGGTACATAATCCAGTTAAAGTTAAGAGACAAGAAATGTTGGACAATTTAAAAAATGAAAATTTTGCCAATCTTGAAAAAATCACTTTTTTAATTTTTAAGCAAACATGCGATTTTAATTCATAAAAAAAATATAGGATATATTCCTAATGTAGTTTCGACGCTTGTCAATTTTTTTCGGTATTCTGTAATTGGAATTTAAAAAAATATTTTTGGCAATTCCGCCAAAGTAGTAATTATGCTATGTTGGCAGTTAGAGGATTGAAATAATTTTTCATTCGATTGGTGCATATTCCTATATTTCCATAAAACCGAATTTTCGAATTTCAATAAATTCTTTCTCTTTAAATTATTTAGGTGTCGTCTAAGCAAAAAAAAGGCAAAATCATCTCAAAAGTGCTTAATACGAAAAACTGCATCGTTATCAGAAATACATTCACCTGAAATCTACTAAAAAAATGAAATATATGCTCTTTCCGATTCAGATTCTCTAGAAAACGTGATACTTTATCTACTTTAAGGGTGATTCGTCTTGTGGAAAACCTTAAAACGACCTTATGTGGCCAATAATATATCATTCAACCCCAATAATAGGTGCTTAGGTACACATTTCGAAGGGTCGTTACCTGCGAACAGTGTATGTCACACATTGACCATATCTTATAGTAGCCATATTGTTTATATCGTCGGGAGCTTCCAAGTACGAAGAGAGTCGACCTGTTAGTATTATACAGCGAAATGGTAAGAGAAATCGTAAAAAAGGACTGCGAGATATATTTTGGGTTTTACTTTATGTAGCTATATATACATAACTATATATATATTACCTATGTATACTACATAAGGAAGGGTGGCTACCTAATCGGAAGGCCACGCCATGGAGACGCGGAAGAGTATAAGGTATAGAAAAGATATAGCGTTTGGAAGTACATATATAGATATAGAATAGCATGGGATAACGATGGCTGTGCATATAGGAGGGGTGATCGTAAAATTACGTCACGGCGTTTGCTTTATTGCCCCCGGCGGGTCATGCCGCTATATATACCTCGATCTCGCATCTCCGTTCCAATAAAAGTCCCAATAATAATGCCGGATGTTTTCCGATGCACCATATTTGATTTAGTGTCGGCCATTTTGTGATCACATATCTGCCTCGTAAATCTCCGTGTAGCAGTGGCGCCACCGCATAAAAATATCAAACGTCGATGGTGGCGTTGTGTGTGCGTGGTATACGCGCGCCGCTGCGGCTCGGCCTCGAGAGCCCGCCAATCCTATGTAAAATATTGCTGCCCAGCGAACTCGACGGCGCAAAACCAGCAGTAGAACCAGTGGTAGCGGTAGCAGCACGACGTGTGCACACGATAGCAATGCTTCGCGGGGTGGAGCTGCTCCAACATTTTTCCAACCCTTTCGTGTGTGCAACTACAATGAGAGGAAATCCCGGAACTTCCGGCTTTCACATACACGATACACCGCAGTCAGAATCGCCATCTTTGACTGTCTTTGCTGTCTGCAATGAATTTAATAATAATAATGATTATTATTATTATTAATTTAACTGTAAAAGAATATTAATTTTATATCACAATTGAAGATTAAATTGAATTGACGAGTTTATGCATAAAAACTTCCAGTATAATTATCCATCCATTATATATAATTATATATAATAATAATAATATTAATTATTATAATATTATTATAATAATTAATAATAATAATTATTATTATTGTTATGGATGGACAATTATACTGGAAGTTTTTATGCATAAACTCGTCAATTCAATTTAATGTTCAATAGTGATATAAAGTTATTATTCTTTTACAGTTAAATTAAAGCAAATCATCAAAATTGGCGAGCTTTTAATATAAAATTAATAAAAATTGTTGAAATTTTTATACCGTACATGAATTTCTAAGTACATTTTTTTACTATGTAGATCTGATAATAGGTAATTTATAGTTATGGTTGGGTCGAATTAGTTGGGTTATGAGGAGTTTCGATTTTTATATTTCGATACAAAAGTAGGTGTAAAGTTAAATCCATTTATTTATGATTTTATGAAAAGTTACAAAAGAAATATTCTTTTTTAGGGCTTTTTTGAAAAATATTTGTTTTTAATGAAAATAAATAGGAAATCCGTAATATGTGGAGTAAAATATATCGGTGTAGCGATAAGTTACTTTTAAAAAAAATCGAAAATTATTTTAACTTTTGGCAAAAAATTCGGGATTCACTGCAAATTCATGTTCACACGGAAAAAAAAGATTAGTTGTCATAATCAAGAAATGAGTTGACACAACCAATCGATTATTCTATTCCCTTATAACTCAAATGGTAATAGCAACGATTCGAATAGTAATACCGACGATTCGAGTGGTAGTCCCAACGATTGGATTAGTTAACCTAACTAATCTCGCGAGAACTAATCGTGAATAGTTGAGGTTACTATTCGATATGGTTGAGGCAACTAATTTTTTAGACATTGTGTGCAGCAAATCGAAAACGTAGTTGCCACAACCAAACATTTCTTTCCGTATAGAATACGATAAAATAATAGAGTCAAAAAAACAAAAGAGCCAAAACAAAACAATAAAGCAAAAAAAATCGATTTGTTTTTTTTTCACACTGGAAAGATCCCTTAAGGAGGTTGGAGCGCCTCACACTAGTCAAATCAGTGCCAAATTTTTAAAAGCGTTTCTACAATTTCGGATGGTTTAATAATCTGTCCCAAGGTGTTAATCACATAGCAGCATTAGTTCTTGATATTCAAATATATTCACAGCTGTGATATCAACAGTAAATCGATCAATATCTGCAAATTTCCGATGTTATGTGTTTTCATCCAGTTTTTTAAAAGGCTAAACCGTAATATCAGTCCGATTATGGCGGCTAATAGCTCATTTTGTTTACTAAAAGATATTCTATCGATTGGCCATCTATTTGTTTAAATCGTATTAGTAGTTCAAACGATACAACCGTTTGTTTATCCTATCATAACCTAACATCAAGTATACAAATTGTTGTAACTTTTGAACGCCTGATACTATAGAAAATCCGGTCGGTCAATCGATTAAGGTTCTTCCACTGATCAAAATGAGCTATGTTTCGTCATAATCGGACTGATATTACTGTTTACCCTTTTACAAAACAGGATGAAAAAACATGACATCGGAAATTTGGAAATATGGATCGTTTTACTGTTCATATGACAGATGTGAATGTATTTGAATATCAATAACTAATGCTACTATGTGATTAACACCTTGAAACGGATTATTAAACCATCTGAAATTGTAGAAACGCTTTTAAAAATTTAGCACTGATTTGACTACAGTGGAGCGCTCCAACCTCCTTAAACCAAGATTAGATACCTCGTGACGCACAATTGTGCGCGTAACCCTTCTAATACATTCATAAATCAATAAACAGTTAATATACTGATCCCCTGCGTGTTAGTTTTATTTCATTGGAGGATGATCAATCCAAGTGTCGACAAGGGGTAGAGAAAGTGCCCCCTGATGCGCTGGGGTCACTCGAGAGCGTTCGGTCTAAGTACGTAAGTATTTTTTGTTCCAGGTCTTATATTTTAGGTTCCAGGTCTACAATTCGTATTTCAATATATGTTAAATAAATCCTCTGAAAAAAACCCTGTTTCTTCCTTCATACTCCCAAAACAAATCGTCAAAGTTAGTCCTTTTTCTACCTCTAAAGCGGTGTCTCTTAAAAGGATATTACACACAGAATCGTTGATGTCAAAAAATGTCCTGCTGAAAAATCCCATAGAATACGATAAAACAATAGAGTAAAAAAAACAAAAGAGCCAAACCAAAACAATAAAGCAAAAAAAATCGATTTGTTTTTTTTCACACTGGAAAGATCCCTTAAACCAAGATTAGATACCTCGTGACGCACAATTGTGCGTGTAACCCTTCTAATACATTCATAAATCAATAAACAGTTAATATACTGATCCCCTGCGTGTTAGTTTTATTTCATTGGAGGATGATCAATCCAAGTGTCGACAAGGGGTAGAGAAAGTGCCCCTGATGCGCTGGGGTCACTCGAGACCGTTCGGTCTAAGTAAGTACGTAAGTATTTTTTGTTCCAGGTCTTATATTTTAGGTTCCAGGTCTAAAATTCGTATTTCAATATATGTTAAATAAATCGTCTGAAAAAAACCCTGTTTCTTCCTTCATACTCCCAAAACAAATCGTCAAAGTTAGTCCTTTTTCTACCTCTAAAGCGGTGTCTCTTAAAAGGATATTACACACAGAATCGTCGATGTCAAAAAATGTCCTGCTGAAAAATCCCATAGAATACGATAAAACAATAGAGTCAAAAAAACAAGAGAGCCAAACCAAAAAAATAAAGCAAAAAAAAAAAAAACGATTTATTTTTTTTTCACACTGGAAATATCCCTTAAACCAAGATTAGATACCTCGTGACGCACAATTGTGCGTGTAACCCTTCTAATACATTCATAAATCAATAAACAGTTAATATACTGATCCCCTGCGTGTTAGTTTTATTTCATTGGAGGATGGTCAATCCAAGTGTCGACAAGGGGTAGAGAAAGTGCCCCCTGATGCGCTGGGGTCACTCGAGAGCGTTCGGTCTAAGTAAGTACGTAAGTATTTTTTGTTCCAGGTCTTATATTTTAGGGTATTATAGGTTCCAGGTCTAAAATTCGTATTTCAATATATGTTAATTAAATCCTCTGAAAAAAAACCCTGTTTCTTCCTTCATACTCCCAAAACAAATCGTCAAAGTTAGTCCTTTTTTCTACCTCTAAAGTGGTGTCTCTTAAAAGGATATTACACACAGAATCGTCGATGTCAAAAAATGTCCTGCTGAAAAATCCCATAGAATACGATAAAACAATAGAGTCAACAAAACAAAAGAGTCAAAGCAAAAAAAACGATTTGTTTTTTTTTCACACTGGAAAGATCCCTTAAACCAAGATTAGATACCTCGTGACGCACAATTCTGCGTGTAACCCTTCTAATACATTCATAAATCAATAAACAGTTAATATACTGATCCCCTGCGTGTTAGTTTTATTTCATTGGAGGATGGTCAATCCAAGTGTCGACAAGGGGTAGAGAAAGTGCCCCCTGATGCGCTGGGGTCACTCGAGAGCGTTTGGTCTACGTAAGTACGTAGAGCGAGAGTCGAGAATCTCCACAGGGAGGCTGCTATGGCACTTGATACTTAGCCAGAAGAGATAAAGTGCGTATAGTGCGATGCTCCATGCTTGTTACTGTGGTGTTGGTAGCCTCAGCAATATATATATATATACACATAAGTATATATATGTTTAGAGTCGAGTGGTTGCCATTGCTTCCACAGCAGCTCGATGCGAAACAGAGCGTGCGATAGAAGATCCTGAAGGGGGAAAGGAGAATCTCGTCGACTACGAGGACGAGGACGAGGAGAGGACTAGGCGGGATGGTTCATGGCGAGTTTGGCTCCCTGGATGAGGCAGTATATCCCAGTTATTGTCCATTAGGAGCGCGAGGCGGCCATCCACGCCACAAACTTACTTTATGATATTGCTGCCTGCTTGCGCGTTGCCCGTCTGCCCACCTCCATCTCCTACTACTGCGCTTCAAGCTCTTCTTCTTCTTCTTCTTCTTCCTCTTCTTCTTCTTCTTCTTCTCCTCAGCTTCGTACGCTGCTTCTAGCCGGGTCTTCTTGGCTTGTTTCTATCCTTCTCATCTCTGGTTCTCCCTTATATTCTACTCTCCATCCTGAGTCCGAATTCTGTGTGACGTACACGTCCTCATCCGAGCTACTGTCTGGCCCACGTTGCCTTGGTTAGCTCTGCTCTCTTCCCCTCTTCTCATCTTTCTCATCTTCCGCAGCTTCTTCCGAGAAGATCTAGCAGCCAATGGCCATATCTACGCGCGGCACCCTTCGGTCCTGGACTGAGACAACCCTCGGTAAATTCTCTCTTCATTCTTCTTCAGGCTATAACCATCTAATTTTAAGAGTCTGGCTCATTATCTACACTCACGCTTCGTTTGATTAATTATCATTTGTTAGAATAATAATATTGGAGAACCTTATTGCTTCTCTAATATTAAATAATATTGACGAAAATTGCGCCGAATGTTAGGAATTGGTACAATCGCATTTTATGGACAACTCATAAAAAAATGGTTGATCCCCGCTAATTTAGAAAATATTATTACGTTGCTGGAAAAAAAATAATTCCCCTGTTTCGTGATTGAATAATTTCTTAGACAAACATGTGAAGTCTTCGCTCCATAATTATCATTATGGAGGAAAGACTTCACATGTAATTTTTGTTATATATTTTTCATTTTCCGCAGGTTCTTCCCAAAAGATCTAGCAGCCAATGTGCATATTGGCACCGAGAGAAGGAATATAGTACTCATTCCCAGATTCGTATAGTAATCGGGATCCAAAGTGGAAACATGGCATTTTTTCCCAGACACATACAAGTATTTACTAGGCGTCGCCCGCTAACGTATTTAGCGTAAATAGTACAGTGGGCGACGCCTAGTAAATCTTTGTATGTGTCTGGAAAAAAATGCCGTGTTTCCACTTTGGATCCTGATTACTATACGAATCTGGGAATGAGTACTATATTTATCTCTCGGTGTGCGTGCAGCACCCTTCGGCCCTCCGTAAATTCTCTTTTCATTCTTCGTCAGGCTATAACCATCTAATTTTAAGAGTCTGGCTCATTATCTACACTCACGCTTCGTTTGATTGATTATCGTTTGTTAGAATAATAATATTGGAGAACCTTATTGCTTCTCTAATATTAAATAATATTGATGAAAATTGCGCCGAATATAAGGAATTGGTACAATCGCATTTTATAGACAACTCATAAAAAAATGGTTGACTCCCACTGCTTTTTTTCTCCGTGTAAGCAGATAGATTTTTTTATTCAGATAAGTGAATTAGAATGTTTGATTTATTATAATTTATAATTTAGACAATATTATTACGTTGCTGTTAAAGAATAGAATGAGTGTTTCGTGATTGAATAATTTTGTAGACACATATGTGAGGTCTTCGCTCCATAATTGTCATTATCATTATGGAGAAAAGACTTCACTTGACATTTTTGTTATATTTTTCTCATTTTCGAATCGGTAAAGTGCTTCAGATTTTATGGAATATTGAACTTTTAAAAAAATTGACATTATTGCTCTATTGTAACTTTTGCAAAACTTGAAATAGCGAAATCAAATTTTGTATATAAATCAAACAATATTCAGTCATTATATATGTATAATTTAGTGACAAACGGTATGAAATTTGTGATTTTATGGAATGTTGAATTATTTTTAATAATATACGTTATCACATTTACTTTCGAAAACGCTCTAATAATAATGAAATAACGGAATAACGAAATAGAAAAAGCGAATTCACAACATGTTTATTTATCTAATTTAAAAAAGGATGCAAAGTAGAACCTTGCTCATTGCTTCCTCATTATTTTTCGGTTTTTACAACGCTTCCTCTATGAGGAAGCCCAAATTGAATAACATACTTTTTTGCTTCCTCATAGAGGGAGCTTTGTAAAAAGTGAAAAATAATGAGGAAACGATGTGCAAGGTTCTACTTTGCATCCTTGTTTTAGTCACATATGTGAGGTCTTTGCTCCATAATTGTCATTATCATTATGGACGAAAGAATTTACATATCCTTTTATTAATATGTTGTCCTCCGCCCTCGAGTATAATTAAAAAATAATTTACCATTGCTTCTCCCAAGTGAATATAGCTTGGACGATAAAATTTAAGAAGTGCTTCAAAGAATCACATGCAAAACTGTCTTCCATTGAAGCCCATTAATTTTTATTGCCGAAGTCTCCTTTTGTAGGAAGCAGTATTAAATTATTTCCAACTACACTCGAGGGTGTGAAACCCCTTTTTTTATTACTCAGTACAATAAATTTTTTTATTCGATTAAAAAATATGATTTAAAAACCATCTATTTCTCTCTCAATAATAAACATTATTAATACTATTTCTTTCGACGCTCGATTTTAAATTCTTGGTGATACACAATATTTAATAAAATTTTTGTTCCATCCACGATTTTTTTTGTCTTGCTCGGTAATTGAGACAAAATGTTTCATCGAGGTTTTCCGATGAAGGACTTTTACGCAGCATTCAATTTTTTACAACTTTAATCTGTTATGTACAAAATACAGTGGATATGGATATATATATATGTGTATATTTCCATGAGTATAGCTGTATATATGAGAGCACTAAATGCAATGACAGTATAGCGACAGTTAGAGTCGGTGAATTACGATAGCCCGGCTCGGTTCTCGCTGGCTCGGGTAACGTTATGGTCACGAATTGAAAGGGATACGATCCGATGGAACGAAACGAAATGGAATGGAGCTGCGAGAGAGCTCGAATGGAATGAGTCTCTCGCGGCTCGCGCCCGCTATGCACATCCCGCCCCAGAGTAACGACCAATTAGATAACAAAACGTCAAACAATAAAACCCGTCATGTTTATACTGAAGGGGATAAAACCCGGGGGCTCGCGACCGGCATCTACTCCGCACTGTGCAGTACTATACTATTCCCGACTGACCCCCCAACCCCCCGCGACCGTCTCATCCACGGCCCCCCATAAACTATCCGTTATATACGGATATGGACGGCGATACCTGCTATAATGCGCGGCTGCAGGTTTTACTCCATGAGACGAGTGAGCAATAGAAGATCGACTTCTTATTGTCTTGGAAAAATAAAAATATATAAATAAAAAAGGTGACGAGGCTTAAATTTCTCGTGTTTAAGAGCTCGAGGGACTCGCTTACTATACTTCGAAAATTCCGGTAGTAAACGATTGACTAAAAACACGATAAGTTGTCGTGTTTTTGGCTCTATTGTTTTATCATATTCTATGGGATTTTTCAGCAGGACATTTTTTTACATCCACGATTCTGTGTAATATCCTTTTACGAAGTTACATCACTCTAGTGGCAAAAAAGGTGGCAGAAACTTTGACAATTTATTTTGAGAGTATGAAAGAAGAAATAGGATTTTTTTCAGAGGGTTTATTTAACATATATTGAAGTACGGATTTTTTAAAAATCATTTTGATATAAAATGGCGGCGTCAGAGCTCATCTTGAAAATCGTCTTTTTTTAAAAACACCTTCATGAGCGGGGCGTTTTTTTCGTAAAATATAAGACCTGTGTGAGTGACGAGTAAGCAATAGAAGATCGACTTCTTATTGTCTTGCAAAAATAAATAAAAAAATAAAAAAGGTGACGAGGCTTAAATTTCTTGTGTTTAAGAGCTCGAGGGACTCGCTTACTATACTTCGAAAATTCCGGTAGTAAACGATTGACTAAAAACACGATAAGTTATCGTGTTTTTGGCTCTATTGTTTTATCATATTCTATGGGATTTTTCAGCAGGACATTTTTTTACATCCACGATTCTGTGTAATATCCTTTTACGAAGTTACATCACTCTAGTGGCAAAAAAGGTGGCAGAAACTTTGACAATTTATTTTGAGAGTATGAAAGAAGAAATAGGATTTTTTTCAGAGGGTTTATTTAACATATATTGAAGTACGGATTTTTTAAAAATCATTTTGATATAAAATGGCGGCGTCAGAGCTCATTTTGAAAATCGTATTTTTTTAAAACACCTTCACGAGCGGACGATTTTTTTGTAAAATATAAGACCTGTGCGAGTGACGAGTAAGCAATAGAAGATCGACTTCTTATTGTCTTGGAAAAATAAAAATATATAAATAAAAAAGGTGACGAGGCTTAAATTTCTCGTGTTTAAGAGCTCGAGGGACTCGCTTACTGTACTTCGAAAATTCCGGTAGTAAACGATTGACTAAAAACACGATAAGTTGTCGTGTTTTTGGCTCTATTGTTTTATCATATTCTATGGGATTTTTCAGCAGGACATTTTTTTACATCCACGATTCTGTGTAATATCCTTTTACGAAGTTACATCACTCTAGTGGCAAAAAAGGTGGCAGAAACTTTGACAATTTATTTTGAGAGTATGAAAGAAGAAATAGGATTTTTTTCAGAGGGTTTATTTAACATATATTGAAGTACGGATTTTTTAAAAATCATTTTGATATAAAATGGCGGCGTCAGAGCTCATCTTGAAAATCGTATTTTTTTTAAACACCTTCACGAGCGGACGATTTTTTTGTAAAATATAAGACCTGTGCGAGTGACGAGTAAGCAATAGAAGATCGACTTCTTATTGTCTTGGAAAAATAAAAATATATAAATAAAAAAGGTGACGAGGCTTTAAATTTGTCGTGTTTTTGGCTCTATTGTTTTATCATATTCTATGGGATTTTTCAGCAGGACATTTTTTTACATCCACGATTCTGTGTAATATCCTTTTACGAAGTTACATCACTCTAGTGGCAAAAAAGGTGGCAGAAACTTTGACAATTTATTTTGAGAGTATGAAAGAAGAAATAGGATTTTTTTCAGAGGGTTTATTTAACATATATTGAAGTACGGATTTTTTAAAAATCATTTTGATATAAAATGGCGGCGTCAGAGCTCATCTTGAAAATCGTATTTTTTTTAAACACCTTCACGAGCGGACGATTTTTTTGTAAAATATAAGACCTGTGCCAGTGACGAGTAAGCAATAGAAGATCGACTTCTTATTGTCTTGGAAAAATAAAAATATATAAATAAAAAAGGTGACGAGGCTTAAATTTCTCGTGTTTAAGAGCTCGAGGGACTCGCTTACTATACTTCGAAAATTCCGGTAGTAAACGATTGACTAAAAACACGATAAGTTATCGTGTTTTTGGCTCTATTGTTTTATCATATTCTATGGGATTTTTCAGCAGGACATTTTTTTACATCCACGATTCTGTGTAATATCCTTTTACGAAGTTACATCACTCTAGTGGCAAAAAAGGTGGCAGAAACTTTGACAATTTATTTTGAGAGTATGAAAGAAGAAATAGGATTTTTTTCAGAGGGTTTATTTAACATATATTGAAGTACGGATTTTTTTAAAATCATTTTGATATAAAATGGCGGCGTCAGAGCTCATCTTGAAAATCGTCTTTTTTTAAAAACACCTTCATGAGCGGGGCGATTTTTTCGTAAAATATAAGACCTGTGTGAGTGACGAGTAAGCAATAGAAGATCGACTTCTTATTGTCTTGGAAAAATAAAAATATATAAATAAAAAAGGTGACGAGGCTTAAATTTCTCGTGTTTAAGAGCTCGAGGGACTCGCTTACTATACTTCGAAAATTCCGGTAGTAAACGATTGACTAAAAACACGATAAGTTGTCGTGTTTTTGGCTCTATTGTTTTATCATATTCTATGGGATTTTTCAGCAGGACATTTTTTTACATCCACGATTCTGTGTAATATCCTTTTACGAAGTTACATCACTCTAGTGGCAAAAAAGGTGGCAGAAACTTTGACAATTTATTTTGAGAGTATGAAAGAAGAAATAGGATTTTTTTCAGAGGGTTTATTTAACATATATTGAAGTACGGATTTTTTTAAAATCATTTTGATATAAAATGGCGGCGTCAGAGCTCATCTTGAAAATCGTATTTTTTTAAAACACCTTCACGAGCGGACGATTTTTTTGTAAAATATAAGACCTGTGCGAGTGACGAGTAAGCAATAGAAGATCGACTTCTTATTATCTTGGAAAAAATAAAAATATATAAATAAAAAAGGTGACGAGGCTTAAATTTCTCGTGTTTAAGAGCTCGAGGGACTCGCTTACTATACTTCGAAAATTCCGGTAGTAAACGATTGACTAAAAACACGATAAGTTATCGTGTTTTTGGCTCTATTGTTTTATCATATTCTATGGGATTTTTCAGCAGGACATTTTTTTACATCCACGATTCTGTGTAATATCCTTTTACGAAGTTACATCACTCTAGTGGCAAACAAGGTGGCAGAAACTTTGACAATTTATTTTGAGAGTATGAAAGAAGAAATAGGATTTTTTTCAGAGGGTTTATTTAACATATATTGAAGTACGGATTTTTTTTTAATCATTTTGATATAAAATGGCGGCGTCAGAGCTCATCTTGAAAATCGTCTTTTTTTAAAAACACCTTCATGAGCGGACGATTTTTTTGTAAAATATAAGACCTATGCGAGTGACGAGTAAGCAATAGAAGATCGACTTCTTATTGTCTTGGAAAAATAAAAATATATAAATAAAAAAGGTGACGAGGCTTAAATTTCTCGTGTTTAAGAGCTCGAGGGACTCGCTTACTATACTTCGAAAATTCCGGTAGTAAACGATTGACTAAAAACACGATAAGTTGTCGTGTTTTTGGCTCTATTGTTTTATCATATTCTATGGGATTTTTCAGCGGGACATTTTTTTACATCCACAATTCTGTGTAATATCCTTTTACGAAGTTACATCACTCTAGTGGCAAAAAAGGTGGCAGAAACTTTGACAATTTATTTTGAGAGTATGAAAGAAGAAATAGGATTTTTTTCAGAGGGTTTATTTAACATATATTGAAGTACGGATTTTTTTAAAATCATTTTGATATAAAATGGCGGCGTCAGAGCTCATCTTGAAAATCGTATTTTTTTAAAACACCTTCACGAGCGGACGATTTTTTTGTAAAATATAAGACCTGTGCGAGTGACGAGTAAGCAATAGAAGATCGACTTCTTATTGTCTTGGAAAAATAAAAATGTATAAATAAAAAAGGTGACGAGGCTTAAATTTTTCGTGTTTAAGAGCTCGAGGGACTCGCTTACTATACTTCGAAAATTCCGGTAGTAAACGATTGACTAAAAACACGATAAGTTATCGTCTTTTTGGCTCTATTGTTATATCGTATTGTATGGGATTTTTCAGCAGGAAATTTTTTGACATCGACGATTCTATGGATTCTGTGTGTAATATCCTTTTCAGGGGCAACACTTTGCAAAGTGTGCAAAGTGTTAGGCCTGTTTTTCCTGCCTGCAGGCAGGACAAAAAGGCCTAACTTTGTCAATTTATTTTGGGAGTATGAAAGAAGACATAGGGTTTTTTCAGAGGGTTTGTTTAACATATATTGAAGAACGAATGTTTTTTTTTTTTCAAATAATTTTGATACAAAATGACGGCCACAGAGTCCATCTTGAAAATCGTCTTTTTTTAAAAGACCTTCATGGGCGGACGGTTTTCTCTTAAAGACCTGGAACAAGAAGCCGAAAAATGTTATAATCTATACACTATTGGTTATGGAACTATGTAGGGGTTTCTTTTTATCAGATTTTGTAGAAATGGTACGCTTTTGAAAAAATTAATCGATACTTTGTTTGGATTTTAAACAAGCGCCTACGTATTTCGATAGAGAATGTAATTGTGAAGCTACTATCAAAATTTCAAATCAATCCACGCAACGATGTTCAAGTAAAACGTCCTTCCAATTTTCCATGAAAATATAACAAAAGCCCTTTTCAATAATTTCTCAAGATTAAAAATATCACATCCCTATATTCTTACAAAATTCTTTAACCGATCGTAGTTATTCTAGCGGAGAATTTCACGGTAGTCACATTTGGATGAATTCTACCAAGTCTGTTTAAAAAACCGAATGTGGAAAAATTATCCGTCCGATATGAATCGCAAAATTACGGAACATGTTTGAAAATTCTAAATTACACACGAAAAGTCGATTTATAAGAAATCAACTGGCGACGATTTGCATAAAATTTTTGAAAATATCGTCGAATTATTAAATGACAGCAAAAAGCTACTGCCTCTTTCTCATATATAATTTCTAAGTTTATGCACGGAAATAAAAGATTAGCTGCCGTAACCAAAAAGTGAGTTGACACAATCAATTGATCATTCTATTTTCCTTACAACTCAAATCGTGAATAGTAGAAATGACTATTCGATATGGTTGGCCAAACTAATTTTTTAGGGCTTATGTACAGCAAATTGAAAACGTACACGGAAAGAAATGTTTGGTTGTGGCAACTACGTTTTCGATTTGCTGTACACACACCGAGAGAAAAGATTTCCTTGACGCCAACGAAATGGGGGGATTGATTTTTTTTTCATTGATTTCAACGAAATATTTCTTTGATTTCAATGAAATAGTGCATTTGAATTTCAAAGAGAACATTTCGTTGCCTATAAATAAAGATTTACTTAGTGAGCATATAATAAAGAAACAGTTTCATTGTTTTAAAGAGACGTTTTAATTGGTTCAAAGAAACGTTTTCATTGATCTTTCTCTCGCACCTAACCTCACTTTTTTGTTTTCCGGTTCTCCCGAACGAACGGCTTCGAGTTTCGAGGAGCCAAAAGCTTAGCCTATTTCTGCCGTAATTCCTTACATACTCACAAAATTTGAGCTTTATCTGCCGCATACTTCAGGAAAAAATAGGTTTCGAAATTTTGAGCTGGTAAGAAGAAGGTTTCATTGAATCAGAGACGATATCTTTGAAATCAATGAAGAAGGTTCATTGGTTTAAAGAAATGTTTCTTCGAATCAATGTCACTACTTTTCATTGAGTTTGAGATCATTCAAAGAAAAGATAGTATTGAAATTCAAGTATTTAATTTCATTGGCAAAGATTTCCGTGAATCAATGAAACTTTTTCTCTCGGTGCAATGTCTAAAAAATTAGTTGCCTCAACCATATCGAATAGTAACCTCCTATTCACGATTAGTTCTCGCGAGATTAGTTAGGTTAACTAATCCAATCGTTGGGACTACCACTCGAATAGTTGGGACTATCATCGTCGGTATTATCATTCGAATAGTCGGTATTACCATTCGAATCGTTGGTATTACCATTTGAGTTGTAAGATAAATAGAATAATCGATTGGTTGTGTCAACTCATTTCTTGGTTATGGCAACTAATCTTTTTTTTCCGTGTAGTTGTCACAACCAAACAATTCTTTCTGTGTGAATATGATTCATGATGGAATTTTTTAAAGAGAGTTACCAAAGAGAGTTAAAGAGAGTTCCATCAATCCTACAGCTTTCAACATTTAAAAATGCGAAAAAAGACTGATATGTTGGGCTTTGTAGTCTGTAAGTTATATCCTACTATCTCGTTTGTGTACCAAAAGTTTGGGAGGAGCACGTGAACAAAGCCGATGTCTCGACGGATCGCCAACTACCATCTCCCGTTATCGAACTGTAAAATCGAGACGCGTGCAGGCAATTCCTACTCGTAAACTCATCGATATCGCGATTCCCGGGGATACGCAAAGGGGAAAGAGACGCACGCCAGGGTTTTAAAGTGCCGCGAGAGATAAGCGTATGAAATACACGGCTGTGTTTCCGACGACTGAATCACGAAGTACACAAATTTCGATTTATCAAATCTGGTAGTATAAAAAAAAAACATAGATCGGTATGATGATTTTTGTAAAAGTATAAGTAAGATCGGTGCGCCTGTTTTTGTTAATTACACCGGAAATAGTTTTTATTTTCTTTATAAATCTATTTATTTATAAACAAATTTCACCTCATGAATTCTCCTTAAAATCAGTCAGAAGACGACGATTTATAAAAAATTATATAATCCCTAAAATGATTTTTAACGACTCCAAATATTTTACAGAATTTTTAAGTGGAACTAAAAAGTGCAGAAATTATTTAACAAAATCATGCCAATTGCAGATGATTTTCAAGTTATAAATTGGCACCAAGCTTACGATTCAATACATTAGTAAGTTAGGAAAAAAGATTTTTTTAATGGTGAAAGTGAACAATTGTAATAAATAATTTGTGGACAAACGAGAATAATTATTTTCTTTTTTTTACGATGCAAGCGTAAAGTACATCCGCGGATTGTAATGAAGGAAATATATTTCCTTCGCTAAAATGATTTTTAACGACTCCAAATATTTTACAGAATTTTTAAGTGGAACTAAAAAGTGCAGAAATTATTTAAAAAATCATGCCAATTGCAGAGTATTTTCAAGTTATAAATTGGCACCAAGCTTACGATTCAATAAATTAGTAAGTTAGGAAAAAAGTTTTTTTTTATGGTGACAGTGAATAATTGTAATAAATAATTTGTCGACAAACGAGAATAAGTATTTTCTTTTTTTTACGATGTAAGCGTAAAGTACATCCGCGGATTGTAATGAAGGAAATATATTTCCTTCGCTAAAATGATTTTTAACGACTCCAAATATTTTACAGAATTTTTAAGTGGAACTAAAAAGTGCAGAAATTATTTAAAAAATCATGCCAATTGCAGAGTATTTCCAAGTTATAAATTGGCACCAAGCTTACGATTCAATAAATTAGTAAGTTAGGAAAAAAGTTTTTTTTTATGGTGACAGTGAATAATTGTAATAAATAATTTGTCGACAAACGAGAATAATTATTTTCTTTTTTTACGATGTAATCGTGAAGTACATCCGCGGATTGTAATGAACGAAATATATTTCCTTCGCTAAAATGATTTTTAACGACTCCAAATATTTTACAGAATTTTTAAGTGGAACTGAAAAGTGCAGAAATTATTTAACAAAATCATGCCAATTGCAGATGATTTTCAAGTTATAAATTGGCACCAAGTTTACGATTCAATAGATTAGTAAGTTAGGAAAAAATATTTTTTTAATGGTAAAAGTGAATAATTGTAATAAATAATTTGTGGACAAACGAGAATAATTATTTTGTTTTTTTTTAACGATGCAAGCGTAAACTAGAAACGCGGATTGTAGCGAAGGAAATATGTACAGGTCCTGCTAGTGTAGCTGTAAGTACGGAGAGACGAGGGATCACGCTGAGAACAGTACGCCAGGGATGAAGCCGGTTAATTGGCATGACAGATAGAGGGGGTGCGAGAGAAGTTGTCGCTTAGTAACATTACGCCGTGATGAAACTGATATGCACCCTCAACGTCGTTCGCTTGCTTCGCAGACCGTTCTGCTCGTCCCCACCCTTTTGAACACACTATACAACATCCCTCTGTCAACTAGGCCGCTTGACTCTCGTTCTGTACCAGACGCCCACATCTCTACGTTTCACTTGTGGGCCCCTCGCAATCCCGGGCGTGCACAGATGATGCGCTTACGCAGCTAATGTTGTACATTTGCACGAGAGAAGGACGCACCCTACACGTTTAACTACATATATGTGCATAAACGGGGGTCTACGAAATAAGGGCAGACACACACGATCCCACATCGTGTCAATCATACTTACGTCAAATCTGAAGTTATGCCAAAAGATTTGCCAACGAACATTTTTTGGATTCTAGAAATTGTGTTTCCTAAATTTTTTTATTGCTTTTATGAAGACCAAAAATTAGTCTAGTTTCTATGGAGCGGATATACTATTTTTTGTGTTTCTTGAAGTAAAAAAAAAGAAATTAGACAGCCTATACGGAAAGAAAAGATTAGTTGCCATAATCGAAAAATGAGTTGGCACAACCAATCATTATTCTATTTCCCTTACAACTCAAATGGTAGTGCCAACGATTCGAATGGTAATACCGACGATTCGAATGGTAGACCCAACGATTGGATTGGTTAACCTCACTAATCTCGCGAGACCTAATCGTGAATAGTTGAGGTTACTATTCGCTATGGTTGAGGCAACTAACTTTTGAGACATTGTGTACAGCAAATGGGAAACGTAGTTGTCACAACCAAATATTTCTTTCCGTGTAAAATAATGCTAATGTGCTCGTGTTATTGTTGTGCATTTGCACGAGAGAAGGACGCACCCTACACGTTTAACTACATACATGTGCATAAACGGGGGTCTACGAAATAAGGGCAGGCACACACGATCCCACATCGTGTCAATCATACTTATGTCAAATCTGAAGTTATGCCAAAAGATTTGCCCGTGAAGATTTTCTGGATTCTGGAAATTGCGATTTCTGCTTGTTTAAAAATTGTTGTTATGAAGACTACAATTTTTTTCTAGTTACTAGGGAGCGGATATAATATTTTTTGTGTGTCTTGAAGTTAAAAAAAAAGAAATTAGAAAGCCTAAAATAATGCTAATGTGCTCGTCCTATTGTTGTACATTTGTACGAGAGAAGAACGCATCCTACACGTTTAACTACATAAATGTGCATAAACGAGGGTCTACGAAATAAGGGCAGACACACACGATCCCACATCGTGTCAATCATACTTACGTTAAATCTGAAATTATGCCAAAAAATTTGCCAGTGAAGATTTTTTGGATTCTGGAAATTGCGATTACTACATTTTTTAAAATTGGTTTTATGGAGACTAAAAATTATTCTAGTTTCTATGGAGCGGATATAATATTTTTTGTGTGTTTTGCAGTTAAAAAAAAGAAATTAGAAAGCCTAAAATAATGCTAATGTGCTCGTGCTATTGTTGTATATTTGCTATTGAACGGGGGTGTACGAAATAAGGGCGGACACACACGATCCCGCATCGTGTCAATCATACTTACGTCAAATCTGAAGTTATGCCAAAAGATTTGCTAATGAACATTTTTTGGATTCTGGAAATTGCGATTTCTACATTTTTGCTTCCTGATAGAGGATTTTTATGTCAGTACATTTAAAATGGTCTAAAACGCTGAGAAACGTGGTTTAGAAAAAATGTATGGATGGATGTGTATGTGTGTTTGGCCGTCACGAAAAATTCAAACTTACATATCTCAACAACTGTTTTAACAAATGGGCTGAAATGTTTCAAATATGTGAAGCAGGTTGACGCCTTTGTGGTAATTTTCAAAAAAATTTTTAAAAATGTTTAAGTTTTATTTGACTTTGTAATTTTCGAAAAATGTCTGTACGCTCTCTAGCATCCGCAATTTTTTAGCTATTGAGTTAAATAATTTTTTATGAATAAAGCTATGTTAACGGAGGGTCGGGATTGAATTTGGAATGAATCTGTAGAAAAGTTAGGTTTTTATGGGATTTTGATTTTTTTTTTAAATATTCGTTTTGCTCTGATTCACGGCAAATCTCACCAAATCAACTGAAATTTTCTACAGATGAAAAATCACATTCAGCACTGCTTCCTACCAAATTTGGTCGTGATCGGTAAAGGGGTTTGGATTTTACGTGATTTTGAATTTTTCAAGAACTATATAGGTAACGAAAAAAGTTGCACAGTAGAACTTTGTACATTGTTTCCTCAGTCATTTTTATTTTTTACAAAGCTTTCTTGAGGAGGAAGCCAAAATTAATAAATAAGCTTATTCATAGAGGTGGCTTTGGGAAAAATGAAAATTAATGAGGACGCAATGTGCAAGGTTCTACTTTCCAAATTTTTTTGTATTGGTTTTATGAAGACTATAAATTTATCTAGTTTCTATCGACCGGAGATAATATTTTTTGTGTGTCTTGAAGATAAAAAAAATGAATTGGAAAGCCTTGAATAAAGGCTGAGCTTACGAAAATTCATGCTCCAAATATACAATGATTTGGGGAGGAATTGGATTTAAAAAATGGAAATTCAACAAAACTCGAATATAATTCTAAGAGTATCAGTAGTAGATTCAACGAAATCCAAGTTCAATAAGACTGAATATTTATCGAAATGAAAAAAAATACATTTCAAATATGACTAAATTATAAATTATAGAAATAATACTAAATTATAAATTACTTATAGACTCACTATCAGCTAATTTTTTTAAAACAATACTAAAATATCATTACAGATCCTAACATTTCATAAAAAATCTAAAAATAAGTTTTCGGTTTTCAATTACCAATATCGTTGACGACGAATATTGGATATTTAGTACAGATTTAATGAAACATAAAAAATGATCATTTCCTTCGACGAGGGGGATTGCGAGTCGAAAAGGAAAAAAATAAACGGGATCAATGAGTTGTGTAACAGATATACACTCCCCCAATAGGAGAAACAGTAATAGTAAAGACCTGTATCGTTTGTAGTTCTTCCCTTCTCTATAGATCATCTCACCCGATCCCCCCTGCTGACTTGTTATTAAATTAATCCTTCGTTTAGCCAAATTGATGCATTGATATCACAGAGCACTCATAACTCACGACGCCCTCTCACCCGGACGCCCAGTTTTTCCGTCTCTCTTTTTCTCCCACAATTCCAAAGCCACCATAAGCTTTCTCACTCGTGCACGCACGCAATCCAGTGGTATTATACACAGAGTCACAGAGTATACTCTGTTATCCACGGTGCTGTACATAGTACACTCAACACGCAGTGGAGGGTTGAAAACAGGGACGCTCGACGCGTCCGCAGACGCGACAACTCACACCCTAAAAACTCCATTTTTTACTTTCTCATCGCATACGAAGAATGCAAAAAAAAAGAATATATTGCAGTATGAAAAAAAACAATCGTATGTGAAGTTCCACAAAATTAGACATTTTTTTAAATGTTCTACACTGTTGAAAAAATGTTGGAAGTTAATATATGGATTCGAAGTTCATTTCCAGATACGGTATATTAAATTTTATTTAATATCTTATAATATAATAATAATCTTTATTACGCACACATATAGAATACATACAATTCATATTTTTATGTTTATAATATCTTATATATTATATATTAAATATATTTAATATATATTTATATATTATATATTATATAATATACGGTATATTACATTTTATTTAATATACAGATATGTTGTAAAATTTCAATAATTATATTATAAACACAACTTTTATGAAGTGTTTATTATCCTGATTGATTCTACACCAATTTTTTTTGCATATTAATTATATTTGTATATTAAATTTAATATACGCCTATCCGCAAAAAAACTTCCAATACGTTATATTAATTTTCATACAAACTTTCTAACAGTGTAAAAATGTGATAAAGTAGATATCTAATAGTAGTAAACAAAATAAGATATATTTGTCGACTTATGTTAGAGTAACAATGAGTAAAAAAATTACTAAAATTATTAGTAAGTATATTATCAATTCTAAAAAAATCGTATAAATTGCCAAATTTGGTTAGTAGTTACTGCAGTTTTGAGATGTTACGACAAAACATAGAAAATAAAAGAGATAAATGTGTCGATTGATGTGAGAGCGACCACATCGAGGGCTACCACTCGATATTCAATTGATTTCAGGATATGGGTTGGCCAAGGGATCAAGACAGGAATCGTTGACCACAAAATTCCTTACGTCGATTCGACCGACTCGATTCACGAAAGTTATAGTGGATGGATGAAGGGAATTCGGAATCTGAGCTTCGACAATAGTGATCCTGGTAATAGGGGGTAGAAGCGTAAGAGATCGACGAATGTACCGTATAAAAAATACTCTCGAGCTTAAAATTACTAAAAAATTACATATCCTAAAAAAATCGTATAAATGGCAAAATTCACTTAGAAAACCAAGCATGTTGCATTTTACTTGACATTATCATGTAAAATGCAACACGCTTAAAATATCATCCACTAAAAAAAAATTATCATTGATTCAAAAACAATTCTCTTGCGAACTGCCAAATATAAGTATTTTTTTAATAAAACACTATTTATTATTCGTACAATATTTATCATTGAATGAACAAAATATTGTTTTGCCAATTTTAGAGTTTTTGTTTCGATCTCATATGAAATTGTAGGAATTAGAAGTCAAATTAATTTGTCACGTGACAAATTAATTTGACTTCTGATTTTGGCAGTCCGCAAACGGTGGATTTATTGAATCAATGACATTTTTTTCAGTGTCATAATGTAAAACATAGGAAAAGACACCCTTAATTTATCTCTTTTTTTTAAATGGTTTTCCATAACATCTAAAATCTGCGAGAATTACGAACCAATTTCACTCTAAAAATCAAGGGTCTTTTTTTTAAATTATATTTATTTAACGTCGCATCAACAGCTTGACTCATGCAACACCCAGCTCTCAGTGCAACATATGATTATAGAATGCCCTAAATATCGAAGCCTTCGGGGCAAATTCTGTCTTCCTCCTACCCTAAAAGAGTGCCTTAAAGATAAACCGAATGCTACAAAACTCTAGACTTTACTAAAGCAATTAATATATATAAATATTTGTAACTAGGTTAAGAAAAAAAAATGAAAGAAATCCCGAACGACACCGATAAATTTTTTTTAAATTCAAAATCACGTAAAATCCGAACCGCTTTACCGATCATCACCAAATTAGGTACGTAGTAGGGCTGAATGTTATTTTTTCTGTGTAGACAATTTCAGTCGAAATTTTACTTGAATTAGAGCAAAACGAAAATTTTTCGAAAAATTCAAAATCTCATAAAAACCGAACCGCTTTACCGATTTGGCCCAAATTCAATACCAAAGATCGTATCACTTTGTTCAATTTTGATACGAAGTTTCAGCCCGATAGCTAAAAATTCGTTCGAGCTAGAGCATTTACGTACTTTTTTCAAAATTTCAAAACTCTTATAAAAATGAAGTGCGTTGAGCGATTTTTGTAAAATTTATACCAATTGAAGATTAGCCAGTACATGGGGCATTCCATACCGATTCAACCTGGGTCGGACCCTCGACCTCTCGGTTTTGGTCGAAAATTTTTTATATGATTGGACCAACTCCAAAAAGTACTGGAAAATTTTATCAGATTTTTTTTTCTTTTACGTTTTTTTTTATCGTTAGCCCAAATTTAAAAATCTGAAAAAATTCTCAACAATTCTGCATGAAATAACAACATTTTTGAGAAAAATTTGATAACTTTTCCTCTTTCGTTTCTAAATTTTTGAATAGTTTTTTATAGAAAAAAATAGACCTTTTTTATAGAAAAAAATAGAATTATAGAAAATATAGAAAAAGAATAACCCGGCCCACTTTGGCTTTAGGCTCAAAAATTTTGTTATTTCATGCTGAATTTTTGAGAATTTTTTCAGATTTTTAAATTTCGGCTAACGATATGTTACCTTTAAAAAATCGTCAAAAAAAATAAATAAATGAAAAAAATCTGAAAAAAATTTCCAGTACTTTTTGGAGTTGGTCCAATCATATAAAAAATTTTCGACCAAATCCGAGAGGTCGAGGGTCCGACCCAGGTCGAATCGGTATGGAATGCCCCACATGTTGTTTAAATTTTAGTTGATTCAGTCGAATACTTTATAAGTTATAGTTATATAAATTTTCTACCTTGCATCACACACACACACACATACATACATCCGGACAATTTTTCTAAACCACTTTTCTCGACGTTTCAGACCATTTTAAACGTCTCCACATGAAAATCTCGAAAAAAAAAAAATTTCATGAAAACAAAGCTTCCTCTATGAGGAAGCAAAAAGAGATAAATCTGTCGATTTATGTGAGAGATGTGACCACGACGAGTGCGACCCCTCGATATTCAATTGATTTGAGGATATCGGCTGGTCAAGGGGTGAAGGGAGGAATCGTTGACCACAAAATTCCTCGCGTCGATTCGATCGACTCGATTCACAAAAGTTACATGGAGGGACGAAGGAAATTCGGAGTCTGAGCTTCGACGACAGTGATCCTGATGTAGGGGGTAGAAGCGCAAGAGACCGACGAACGCATCGGGCAAAAACACTCTCGAGCTTTTTGCATGGTCTAGCTAACAGACCCCTTCTCACTCTCACCCAGTCGCCTCATTCCCTCCCCTCCTTCGCCTTCGAAAGACTCTACCAGATAAAACAAGATGGATAACCGAAGAGATTACATTTGATTTTACGATATCGAACCCGCTGCCTCAAATGGACGGAGACTCGAGCTTTTTTACACACTTTATCTCCCTTCTGAAAAAGCTCGGTGAGAAGATTTTTCATCGCGCTACTTGGTAATTTTACGTCACGATGTAAACAGTCACTGTCGATATTTCTACAAGCAAGAAAAATATTAATTTGGCATTGAGAGAAAAAACTTTAAAACGTCAATAAATATTTCTATTCAATTGGAATTATATGAAATTTAATCATTGTGAATGACAGAAAATTAATTTGTAGTCAATTCTACAATAAAAATTTAAATATTTCATGCAAATTAGTATAGTTTGCATATATCAAATATTAATAATTGACGTAACAAGATTTTTTAGGCGTATTTTCAAACTTGGTCTGTTTGTTTGTTTCACAAATAACACAATTGAAAGATGAAATAAAATCTACTCTATTGGAAATTAAATAATTAAAAAAAATCTTCTATTATTAAAAAAAATTAAATTAAGGGGAGGGAGTCAGGTCAAAAAAATTGATTTTGGAAATTCTATATCATCCAAATCCTATTGCATATAAATATGCCCACCGCACTATATTGTTGGTACGCGATGAAAGGATTTTTTACTCTCGTCTGACTTGCATATGCTTTTCAATATTATCTTAAGCAAAGTTCTTAGGTTTTCGATTCTGCGCATGATTCAGATCAAACTACTAGGCAGATTGGAATGGTTGACGTCTCATTTTCTTCTTCATGAAAAGATACACCGGCTGTTCACATTAGCTAGTCAAATCAGTGCTAAATTTTTAATCGCGTTTCTACACATTTTGGTAGTTTTGCCGACTGTTCTGCAGAGTGGCTTGCTCATCAGCATTAGTTCTTAATATATAAATCTATTCACAGACACGATTTTTAATTAAAATACCCTGATACATACAAATGTCGGATGAGGTTGTTGTCATCCAGTTTTATATTAGAAAAAACCATAATTTTTGTCAGACTTTGACGAACGATAGCTCATTTTGTTTATTAAAAGATGCTTCATTGATTGACCGCAGACATTTTCTTATAGTATTCTTTGTAAGAAAATTGCAACCGTTTTTTATCTACTCTAACCTATCATCAGATTTACACATGCTTGTAACTTGTGAATAACTAATACTAATACAGAATTTGTCCGGTCGATCAATGAAGCATTTTTTAACAAACAACATAAGCTATTGCTCGTTATAACTAGATTAATATTGTGGTTTTTTCTAATATAAAACTGGATGACAACAACCTCATCCGGAATTTGTATGTATCCGGGTATTTTTATTTCAAACCGTGTCTGTGGATGGATTTATACATTAAGAACTAATGCTGATGAGCAAGCCACTCTGCAGAACAGTCGGCAAAACTACCAAAATGTGTAAAAACGCAATTAAAAATTTAGCACTGATTTGACTAGCTAATGTGAACAGACTACCTTAAGTTCAAAGGATGGTAACATTTGTTTTGACGAAAAAAAAGTCCAGTGAAAAGGATAGAATTAAAACTACGTATTTTAATTTATGAAGGTGATATGCAATTGATATTAATTTATCAAATAAATTTCGAAATTTTTGAAAATACGGAAATTCTATTGACAACAATTAAACGCTGTTTTTTTTATTGCAGTGGTGGAAATAAAAGGGAAAACAATCACTGGACACACTGTTTGTAGTGTCATCCATCTTTCAGCGTTCTCGAAGTCCCACTCCAGTTCTCCAATGTACAAATGGTCTTTGCCAGTTGTCCGCAGTGGTGCGATAATGTGGCGGCCCGGGAGGATTGAGGAGGCGGTCTTTGGTCAGTTTGTCAGGCTGGACGATGTATCTAAGAGGGCCTGTTCGTTCTACGGAGCAGAAACAGTAGCAGCAACCAGCTACGATTCGAGTATACTCGAGCGTGCGGCGTCCTACGGCCTCTGAAACGATTTGTCTTGCGCTTGCAACGGATAAACTTCACACAACCCCTCGACCACGGTCCCCGCTTTTCTACGCTCTCTCTCTCCTTCGTGTTTCGAAATAATCGAGGGTCGTTACCGCGAGACGTCGTCGATTACTCGTGATAACTTCTCAGCGACACTCGTTGGGGTCTAATGAATTTCTACTTCAACACAAATCCCTTAGTCTGTTTCGTACCATTCACAGAAATGCATTTTAAAAAACCTAAAATACAAATTTCAAATTCAGAGAAAAAAATGTAATATTTACACGAAGAAAAATTGTGAATAGACTTTTTTTTATAGAGTAACCAACTTACGCATTGGTTAAACCAATCTTTTAAATCGTCCATCGATTACTTGTTTTCTGACACGTTATGATTTTTTTTATGTACACCAGTTGACTTATCGTTAATTATCGGAGTATTACAATCAATTACATTTTTTATATAACTCTATTTAGAAAAAAAAATCTATTGAGTATTTTGATTATTTTCTCGTAGTCTCGTGATTGTTTTCCCTTTAATTCCAGCACTGCAACAAAAAAAAACCAGTGTTTAATTATTGTCAATAGAATTTTGCTATTGTCAAAAATTTAGGAATGTATTTCATAAATTAATATCAATTGCATTTCACCTTCATAAATTAAAACAACTAGTTTTTTTATGTATCATTTTCACTGAAACGGAGAAAACTACTGCAGAACAGAATAGTACAAACAAATTTTTGTCAAAAGATTTTTTTTTTAAAGATAATAAATAAAATTTGTACTGTAGTTTTCTTCTGTATCTTTTAAATTTGAATGGAAAAATATCTCGAAAGTTTTACATTGTTAGTTTTAACTCCAGCAGAACTGCAAAACAGAATAAAACAGGAAAATACTAATCTCTTGAATTTGAGAAAAAAATGTATTTCATAAATTTCTTATAGTTTGATTTTAAATTTCACCAAGTGAAATTTTATAATATTTTTTACTCCTACCTTAATAATTTGATAGTTTATAATAGTATTCGTCTGTATCCGTTGTAATGGAAGAAAAGAGAGTCCAGAGTCCTAAAAATTGCTGAAGCAATTTCAATTCGTGCGCTTAAATTGTTTTCCATCATCTAAAAAATAAAGTAGCATATTTTCATTGAAATGCACAAATAAAATGATATGTTTAGATAGAATTGGTTGGCTTGGTTGGTTATTGCCTTCATCGACTTAGGATTCCACAATGTTTTTCTTCTAAATTCTCTGCATGGCAACGAATAGGAGTTTCAAATATTAAAATTCATAGAAGCAATTTTATCTCGAGCATGTATGTATGAATGAATGTATGATATAATAGCAGAATGGTTTTCCACGATGCTTCCTTCTGAATGGTAGGAGAGTCACATTTCTATGCTAGAACGAGATGTGAGCACGATTTGGATTTTCAAATTCGCCGTTGGAACGAGGCCAGCAAAAGCTCGCAGGTCAGGAACTACCCTTGCAGTCTCGTTGAATACATACTCCACTCCAGTCTCCAATACATAACGCTATCCTACTTCAACTGCTTGTGCTTTCTATACTGGCTTAAGTGAATACCCCTTAGTTACAGATTTGCCGTATGTCGTGCTAGGCAACCCTTGCCCTTCTGCTTTGGGGGTTGGTTACGTGTGTGGACATTTCTGTGGTAGAATCAACTCAAATATGTACGATCGAGTTAAATATGTACATATATAGGGGTAACCGTAATTTCCAAAGTCTCTGCATTGAGATCTTGAATTATTTCTACAAACAGCACAGAATACTATTTGAATATAAATCACAGAACTTCAGAATCGAGATTAATTAAGTATTGAGAGCTTTATCTGCTTTCGGAGAAATTGTGTTTGTCTCAGTTAGAGTTTTAAACCTCCATAGTAAAAAATATAATCATGCACCATATAATTGAGTTAATAATTATTATTTTGCCACAATTCTCGACAGTTTTTATTTCTTATTAATGTATGAAAGAATCAAATTCGGAAAAAATATCACGGCTATTTTGTTGAGAAAAATGAAGACGTATTTAATGCATTCAAAAATAAATTGAAGTAGTTTTTTCACATTTTTTTTTTGTGAATTTTTTAATGAATACTGCAGATTATTGTAAAAAAGAATTTTAACATAAATGTTAATTTGAATGAGTTATGGAGTTTGACAACTTTAGTCCTTTGGCTGACTAGAGGTACTAATAATTATTAGTACAAGCGAATTCTTTTTAATAACAGTAACCAATTTATAGTTATATATATAATTAATTATTGGTCCATGACAAAAATATTTTTAAAAACCCAATATTTTGTGAAAATATTGGAAGACCCCCTTAACCCTAAACGGACACACTTGTTTTAGTGATCAGACGGGGACATTGGGTTTTCTCGTATTCTGCATTTTTTTTCAATTAATTCTCATAAGCGTGAGAATCCCAGAGACTCATTAGCATTCATTGATATATCTACTATTTAATAAAAAAAATATCGCACAAAACACATCTAACGCAAATACGAAAGAGTGTTAAAAATCACCACGAACAAAATTATCCCAGTATGGTGCTCTAATGTTAAATTTGTAATAGGCATGAATTTCCAATCGTATAAAATTTTCGATGATTGCTAGCAGCAAAAAAAATTAAGTTACCCACCCTTTAGAACACTGAATTTGTACAAAACTCCCAATCCTCATAACTTAATTTGTTTAACAACAGTTAATAAAAAATATATCGCATAAAACATATTGTTAATATATATCGCATATCAACATTCGAACGCAAATTCGAAAGAATCTTGAAATCGCCAAGAACAAAATTACCCCAATATGGTCCTCTAAGGTTAAATTGTAATAGTCATGAATTTCCAATCATATAAAACTTTCAGAGATGATTGCTATCAGCAAAAAAAAAGAAATTACCCACCCCTCAGATCACTCTCTGAATTTTATACAAAACTCCCAATCCTCACAACTTAATTTTGTTTTTTAACAACAGTTCCCAAGTCGAAAACAGAAAGTACTCAGAATTGACAATTAAATTGCGTAACGTCCAAAAAGAGAGAGAGTGTCAGAGATATAGAGAGACTCGTCTTCACATTGGTAAAGAGGGTCGTGCGGGTTTGTTCGGCGATAAATATGACGGTTATTTTGGTGATAAAAATGAAGACATATTTAATGCATTCAAAAATATAAATAAAATATCGCACAAAACACATTTTTAATATATATCGCGTATCAATATTTGAACACAAATTCGAAAGAATCTTGAAATCACCAAGAACAAAATTACTCCAGTATGATCCTTCATGCACGAAGAGAAATTTCTATGTCATGACAACAGAAATCGGTGATAACGAAAATCGTTTTGTTAGGCTAACAAAAAAAAATTGGACAGCCCAGCAAAAAGATTTATCGGCATTGCAAAAAGATTTGTCAGCCTAAGAAAAGATTTATCAGCATCGCAAAAAGATTTGTCAGCCGAACAAAAGATTTATCACTATAGCAAAACTAATTTGTCAGCCTAAAGTAACAATTTTTGTTGTCACCGTTTTATGTTGTCATGACACATCAATTTCTCTGCGTGTGGTTAAATTTGTAATCGGCATGAATTTCCAATTATTTAAAACTTTCAGGGATGATTGCTATCAGCAAAAAAAAGAAATTACCCACCCCTCAGAACACTTTCTGAATTTTATACAAAACTCCCAATACTTATAACTTAATTTTGTTTTTTAACAACAGAATTGTTCCCAAATCGAAAACAGAAAGTACTCAGAATTGACAATTAAATTGCGTAGCGTCAAAGAGAGAGAGAGAGAGAGAGAGAGAGAGTCAGAGATATAGAGAGACTCGTCTTCACATTAGTAATGTGAAGACGGGTCGTGCGCGTTTGTTCGTCGGTAAATATGACGGTTATTTTGATGATAAAAATGAAGACATATTTAATGCATTCAAAAATATAAATAAAATATCGCACAAAACACATTTTTAATATATATCGCGTATCAATATTTGAACACAAATTCGAAAGAATCTTGAAATCACCAAGAACAAAATTATTCCAGTATGATCCTTCATGCACGAAGAGAAATTTCTATGTCATGAATATCACAACAAAAATCGGTGATAACGAAAATCGTTTTGTTAGGCTAACAAAAAAAAATTGGACAGCCCAGCAAAAAGATTTATCGGCATCGCAAAAAGATTTGTCAGCCGAACAAAAGATTTATCAGCATCGCAAAAAGATTTGTCAGCCTAAGAAAAGATTTATCAGCATCGCAAAAAGATTTGTCAGCCGAACAAAAGATTTATCAGTATAGCAAAACTAATTTGTCAGCCTAAAGTAACAATTTTTGTTGTCACCGTTTTATGTTGTCATGACACATAAATTTCTCTGCGTGCGGTTAAATTTGTAATCGGCATGAATTTCCAATTATTTAAAACTTTCAGGGATGATTGCTATTAGCAAAAAAAAGAAGTTACCCACCCCTCAGAACACTTTCTGAATTTTATACAAAACTCCCAATCCTTATAACTTAATTTTGTTTTTTAACAACAGAATTGTTCCCAAATCGAAAACAGAAAGTACTCAGAATTGACAATTAAATTGCGTAGCGTCCAGAGATAGAGAGTCAGATAGAGAGAGACTCGTCTTCACATTGGTAAAGAGGGTCGTGCGGGTTTGCTCGTCGGTAAATATCACGGTTATTTTGTTGAAAAAAAAAGACATATTTAATGCATTCAAAAATAAAAAGAAATAGCGCACAAAACACATTTTTAATATATATCGCGTATCAACATTTGAACGCAAATTCGAAAGAATCTTGAAATCACCAAGAACAAGATTACCCCAATATGGTCCTCTAAGGTTAAATTTGTAATCGTCATGAATTTCCAATCATATGAAACTTTCAGGGATGATTGCTATCAACAAAAAAAAGAAATTACCCAACCCTCAGAACACTCTCTGAATTTTATACAAAACTCCCAATCCTCATAACTTAATTTTGTTTTTTTAACAACAGAATTGTTTCCAAATCGAAAACAGAAAGTACTCAGAATTGACAATTAAATTGCGTAGCGTCCAAAGAGAGAGAGAGTCAGAGATATAGAGAGACTCGTCTTCACATTGGTAAAGAGGGTCGTGCGGGTTTGTTCGTCGGTGGGTTCACGTGGGGCTTTGGCTCTTGAGTGGCGATGGAGTGAGGACGCCTCGTCGGAAGTTGGTTCGGGCTATAATATAACGTATAAAGTAATTAAGGACATCGGGCGACAGAGCAGAGAGAGAGAGAGAGAGAGAGAGAGAGAGAGAGAGAGAGAGAGAGAGAGAGAGAGAGAGAGAGAGAGAGAGAGAAAGCGTTTTCAAGCAAGGGTATATAGGAGAAGAAGACAGCGGCGGGAATGCTTCGTCGAGGGTTTTCGGGGGTTGGAAGTTGAGAGGTAGTGGCGGTGGTGGTATGCGATGGTGGCGGTCGGTTTCTCTACGGGGTTTGCTGATGATGCTAGTGCATGGAAGAGAGCGAGAGGAAGAGAAGAGAGGCGGAGCGCGGCACGGTCGACGGTATGGCCGACAGGTTGGGGAATGCGACATTTACATAGTAATTAAATCGCGGGAGCAAGTGGGACCGTTGGGGGAGATACTGGGCTCCTGCTGCTGATGTTGCCGCTGCCTCGCAGTGCTCCGCGTGCTGCTCGAGCCATTACAGACGCATTAGATTGCGGTAAGCACTTGTTTATGGCACCCTCTCCTCCCTCTCGCTACACCGGAAACCCAAGCCAAGCTAGTAGCCAACACCAGTGAAGCTTTCGCATAGTTATTCTCTCGCTCTCTCTCTTTCTATAGGATTCTATGTTCTGTCGTATACACACTTTTCTCTGCGAATAAACTGCCGCGGGACCTGTAGAGGTACTGCATCTACTGATGGACTCTTTAGGTTTTTTTTGTTGGTATTTCATTGGTGGTGGTAGTGTGAATTTATTGACAATACGTAGGATAAGCGGTTTGCATATGTAATGTGACGTTTTATGGACATTCCATAGATGTTGTTAGGGGCACCTAGATAAAAGTCATCAGAAAACATTTTTTATTGACGATTCTATCATTTCTAAAAATCTTACCAACACCAGTGAAGCTTTCGCATCGTTATTCTCTTGTTCTCTCTCTTTCTATAAGATTTTATGTTCTGTCGTATACACACTTTTCTCTGCGAATAAACTGCCGCAGGACCTGTGGAGGTACTGTATCTACTGATGGACCCTTTAGGTTTTTTTTGTTGGTATTTCAATGGTGGTGGTAGTGTGAATTTATTGACAATACGTAGGATAAGAGGTTTACATAGGTAATGTGACGTTTTATAGACATTCCATAGATGTTGTTAAGGGCACCTACATAAAAGTCATTAGAAAACATTTTTTATTGATGATTCTATTATTTCTAAGAATCTTACCAACACCAGTGAAGCTTTTGCATGGTTATTCTCTCTTTCTCTCTCTTTCTATAGGATTCTATGTTCTGTCGTATACACACTTTTCTCTGCGAATAAACTGCCGCAGGACCTGTGGAGGTACTGCATCTACTGATGGACTCTTTAGGTTTTTTTTGTTGGTATTTCATTGGTGGTGGTAGTGTGAATTTATTGACAATACGTAGGATAAGAGATTTACATAGGTAATGTGACGTTTTATAGACATTCCATAGATGTTGTTAAGGGCACCTACATAAAAGTCATTAGAAAACATTTTTTATTGATGATTCTATTATTTCTAAGAATCTTACCAACACCAGTGAAGCTGTTGCGTGGTTATTCTCTCGTTCTCTCTCTTTCTATAGGATTCTATGTTCTGTCGTATACACACTTTTCTCTGCGAATAAACTGCAACAGGACCTGAGCAGGTACTGCATCTACTGATGGAAACATTAGGATTTTTTTGTTGGTATCTCATTGGTGGTGGTAGTATGAATTTATTGACAATACGTAAGATAAAAGGTTTACATAGGTAATGTGACGTTTTATAGACATTGCATAGATGTTGTTAAGGACATCTAGATAAAAGTTATCAGAAAACATTTTTTATTGATAATTCTATTATTTCTAAAAATCTTACATTTCAAGTTTGTAAATTACATATCAAATACTATAATTGAGCGATTTTGCACAAACATATGGAAGAGCAGAATGCTGTAAGGCGAAATGTTAAATTTATCACTTTGAGCAGCTTTCAAATCAAACTAGTGAACAGATTTGAGCTTCCGATTTCTTATTTTGTTTGAGAGGGAGGTAATTCCGTAATGAGTGTAGCGATTGAAGATGCAGTGGAAATTGAATTAACCGCTGCCTATTATTCAGTGAGTTTCCAATAAATAAAGATTTCAATACTCATTTAAATTCATAACTTTTGTATAAAGACCTGGAATAAAAGTCACTATATTCATTACGGAATGACCGCCTTTACAAACAAAATAAGTCATCGGAAGTTCCAATCTTTTCACTGGTTTAATTCAAAAGCTGCGCAAAGTGACAAATTTTACATTTCACCTTACACCATTCTGGTCTTCCATATATTTGTACAAAATTGCACAATTATAGTATTCGGTATCGATTCACCCACTCCTTCGCGTTGACTAACTTATCTAATGCAATTTAAATGCGGCTTCGTGCTAGGAACGTTTCAGACTTGTCGTACGTCTAATCAAAGCTTCGATGGATGACACTACAAACAGTGTGACCAGTGATTGTTTTTTCTTTTATTAAAGAAAATTATTAAAGAAATTCTCACGACTTAAATTTAAACAGTGCGCGCCCGTCAAATTAATTTGACCTAGCCACAATTTTCTTGTTACAGTGCATATTTACTTTTTTCCAAACATCGGAATTTAATCTGTTAACCTTTTTTGAACAATAGAACAAACCAATGATATTTCCAAAAAATCCTGCCAATTTTCTGAAGGATGTCTAAGCAAGACAAACGTTTTACTCACTCCTCAGCCCTCGTCGTTGACTAACTTATCTAATCCAATTTAAATGCGGCCTCGTGCGAGGGGCGATTCGGGGTTGTCGTGCGTCTGATCGAAGCTACGAACGTTCTTGTAATAAGGTATTTCCACACACCATAAGAGGGAGAGAAAGAAACATAGAGATTTGCAGCAGCATTAGAACGTACCATGAAAAGAGCGCACACAAAGCGAGGAAGAAGTAAAGTGTGAGATGGAGTGCGAGCGAGTGGAGTAACGAGAGACATCAACGTGTCTACTCGACTGCGAAGAGGAGGAAGAAGAAGGGGTGGAAGGAGAATTGAGGGGATGAAGAGACACGACGTGAGGCGCAAAGGGCGAAAGAAAGATGGAGGGACACGAGGTGGGGATTTGCTGGAGAAGTTAAAGTGGGTAAAGCAGTGCAGGAATAAAGTGGTGGGGGAAGAGAGAGGAAGAAAGCAGAGCAACGGCGTGTTGGGTATGGCTGCTGCTGCTGGGGCGGCGCGGCGTACAAACCGCCGTGTAACGTACGAAATTGAGTGCTGAATTCGGGATTACATCGTCGGTGGGCGACTCTCTTGGCTTTCAGGAGCGAGCGAGACGCTCAGAGATGGCGAAACGGCGCGAAGAGTGCCGAGGGGTTCAACACTGAAACTGGTTCCCCGCATCGCCAACGCCGCAATGTTGAAGTACAGTAGAACACCCCTTAAACGACGTTGATTCGATCTAGAAGTGTAGAAATATCAAATTTTTTTTAATAACGGCAAAATTACAGCAAGAATATAATTTTTTAATTAAATTTCTTGTAACATCTTTAATTTGCTTTAATTTAAAAAATTAAAAAACGAGCCACTTTATTTCCAATTTATGTACGGCAATAAAGATTAATTTGTAAATTTATCGCAAAATCAGGTAATGTTCACGGAAACAGATGCAAAAATATTGGTTATATTTCAAAAATAATTTGACCTTTGAAATTAAGAAATAGTATTGTGATAGTATTTCATAATTTCACTTCCTTACTAGCGGCATTACTTACGGCAAAATTACAGCAAAAATATCATTTTGTAATGTTATTTATTACTCGTAACATTCTTAATTTGCAAAAAATAAAAAAAAATGAGCCACATTATTTCCATCTTATGTACGGCAATAAAGATTAATTTAGTGTTGTTAATTTATCGCAAAATTAGGTAATGTTCACGTAAACAGATGCAAAAATATTGGTCATATTTTTAAAATAATTTTATCTTTGAAATTATGAAATAGTATTGTGATAGTGAGTTTTTTTTGTTTCCAATGTGATAATGTAAATTAGTAAAATTTCGTGTTTACATCTATAATCGAATTCGAAAGACCCGCGAATTACTGAATTATGCACAACATCAAAATTTTGATAATTAAATTTTGTTATGTTAACTTTTATTTTTTACAGTTTTATTCAAAACTTACATTTGGTATTTAAAAACTGTACTAGATTGTATATAAAAGGGAATTTACAACACGAACACCCATGACGACTATTTTTCATCAAAATTTGGGTGCATGATTATTTTTTCATGTCTCAGAATTTGTATGTTAAAGTATCATTTTTAAAAAGCTTTTATTTTCTGAAAATGCTAACTACACTCGTGAAAATATTTGGAAAACGTACCGGTGATACCGACATTCATATTTAATGACACTGATTAATTATATTCAATATACCACTTAATGTATAAAAACGTGCGGTACATTCAATTTTAAATACATTTTTTGCAGTGTCTCAAAAAAATAAATGGCGCTAACTTTTAAAATGAAATACATAGAAATAACCTATTTCTTGAATAAATCCAGCCTTAATCGAGGTTCTACTGTAGTAGCACTACACTGTAACTTGGTGTATATATATGGCATGAATGCAACAAAGATGGACGAAGTGAAAAACCAAAAGAATAGTCCGAGACCAACGAACTCTTTTCCTCTCTTTCCCACTTTTTACCCTCTCTTTTCCACTTTTTGTTTCTCTTTTCAGCTCTTTCCTCCTCTTTTCACTGGCCGCCGTCTTCCTTCTACTTTCACGTAGGACTTTATATATACGTAGTTCACTTGTACGTCCGCCATTCTGCGGAGGAGAAAGAGACTGTACTCTATGCTCGTCGCGAATCGCATTTTACCACCTCCGGACGATTGACTCGTTTCTCTTTTCTCTCACGTTTTTTTTTTTTTTCACCACTTCGTTCCCTCTCGACCTCCGTTTCTCTTGCATTCGTCGCTCGCTGTTGGTATCCGACGTCCAGACATCCCTTGAATAATATCGCCGCGACGACGAGGTCGGGAAACAAAAGTTGCTCCGCAGAGGAGCTTCTCCAGACCCAAAGTATGTATGTGTCTCTCAATTTCTAAGTGAGGCATAAATCCCTGTCGGAGTTCGTTATCGCGCTGCGGATATGCCAAGAACTAGGGGGAGACGGTGAAAATGCAATTCTGGGGATACATACATTTTCTCCTCACTCTTATTTATTTTCACTTACTGCTCATTTTTACTCCCGACTGCCCACAGAGCAAAAAGACGTCAGTATGTGTTTCACTGGCATGGCGGGAAAATGACAATTTTCTTAAAATTAGTTTATTAACTGAACTCACCACTATGAGAACGGTGGAACAGCTAATGAAAAATCCTTTACTCTTTCCGTCGAAAGTTCTACGAATTGTATGCAGTTTTGCAAAACATTCAATTCAGAGTCTGATAATAGGTCGTTAGTGGGAATTGGAATAATCAGGGACTGGCTGGCGGTTGTTGGTGGGATTTAGAATAATCATGGTCTGGTACCAGGTCGTGAGTATGATTCAGGATAAATCAGGGGCTGGCAGGACCTGAGTCAGTATGGTTTAGAATAATCAGGACCTGTCAAAAAGTCGTTCGTCGAACTTGGAATAATCAGAGCCCAAGTGGAGGTCGTGAGTAGGACTTGGAATAATCAGGACCTGGCAGGAGACTGATAGTATAATTTAGAATAATGAGGACCTGGCAGGAGACCGGTAGTGTTATTTAGAATAATCAGGGTCTGGCTGGCAACCGTTAGTGAGACTTAAAATAATCAGAGCCTAGAAAAAGGTCGTTACTATGATTTAGAATAATCAGGACCTGGCAAAAGTTCGTTAGTGGAACTTACAATAATCAGGGCCTAACTAGAGGCCGTTAGTGCGACTAAGAATAATCAGGACCTGACAAAAGTTCGTTAGTGGAACTTAGAATAGTCAGGGCCTAACTAGAAGCCGTTAGTGCGACTAAGAATAATCACGACCTGGCAAAAGTTCGTTAGTGGAACTTAGAATAGTCAGAGCCTAACTAGAGGCCGTTAGTGCGACTAAAAATAATCAGGACCTGGAAAAAGTTCGTTAGTGGAACTTAGAATAATCAGGGCCTAACTAGAAGCCGTTAGTGCGACTAAGAATAATCACGACCTGGCAAAAGTTCGTTAGTGGAACTTAGAATAATCAGGGCCTAAATAGAGGCCGTTAGTGCGACTAAGAATAATCAGGACCTGGCAAAAGTTCGTAGTGGAACTTAGAATAATCAGGGCCTAAATAGAGGCCGTTAGTGCGACTAAGAATAATCAGGACCTGGTAAAAGTTCGTTAGTGGAACTTAGAATAATCAGGGCCTAAATAGAGGCCGTTAGTGCGACTAAGAATAATCAAGACCTGGCAAAAGTTCGTTAGTGGAACTTAGAATAATCAGGGCCTAAATAGAGGCCGTTAGTGCGACTAAGAATAATCAGGACCTGGCAAAAGTTCGTTAGTGGAACTTAGAATAATCAGGGCCTAAATAGAGGCCGTTAGTGCGACTAAGAATAATCAGGACCTGGTAAAAGTTCGTTAGTGGAACTTAGAATAATCAGGACCTAATTAGAAGCCATTAGTGCGACTAAGAATAATCAGAACCTGGCAAAAGTTCGTTAGAGGAACTTAGAATAATCAGGGCCTAACTAGAAGCCGTTAGTGCGACTAAGAATAATCAAGACCTGGCAAAAGTTCGTTAGTGCAACTTAGAATAGTCAGGGCCTAAATAGAGGCTGTTAGTGCGACTAAGAATAATCAGGACCTGGCAAAAATTCGTTACTGGAACTTAGAATAATCAGTTTCTAACAGAAGACGTTATTGAAATTCTGAATATGAAATCCTAGGAGGAGGGCCTTTTGGTACACCTTAGAATAATTACGGCTTAGTTGGACTTGGAATATTCAAAGCCTGTAACGCTGACCCTAGTGGAATGTAAAACCCACTTTCCAAAAATGTCGAATCAAAATCTCCAAAAACAATATAAACAATTTTTACAAAACAAGTTCTATAATTTAACACCAATCCAATGCTCTACTCTTATTCAATTAATACATTTGTTTGAAAAAATTGCGTGACTATTGTCATTGTGTGCATTCAGGGCAGCCTTCGGATTTTTCTTCCGACACTCCAAACGGGCACCTTTTCGCCCCCTCGGGGCGACTCAACCGAAGAGGTTGAGCTGCTGTTGCTGCTGCCGCCGTCGCGCGACATTTACATTTTTATTAAAAAACATTCACAAGTCCACGAGACACCGAAGCGGAGATAACGGATATGCGGGAAAGAGACGAGAGCGGGTGGTGCGCGCGCGCGTTCGACTCTCCGCCACCGGGAACATTCAATTATCTTAGTAATCCTACAATTATAGCCAACGGATTTACTAGGCGAAGCTGCGCGTCGCGCTCCTCGCTCACCTAACCGAGCCAACATGACGCGCATCTTCGAACCCCCTGCGGAATCCAACCCCCTTGTCTTGTTTTCTCTCCCGTACACACACAACATCCCCATCAGCCCCACCCCCGTATGGCGCGTTTACCACAGTCTTCTCGTCGCATAAGCGACGGGCGAACCACACGACCAAAAGAAAAAAGTACATCGACTTATAGCTATAGGATTAGATTCTCTATATAGCATGTGTATCTTATCTAATCGAATATATTTACTGGCAGAAGGCTATCGAATTATCGATAATATCTCTATAATCAGAATATTGTACGATTATATCAAGTGTGCCTTCTGTCATTCGTAGATTATTTTATCGCGCAAAATAGGCTGTAAACTGAAAAAATTAAATAAACTGAATTTTAACCCGAGACAATGATTTAGTTGAATAGAGGAAAATATTGGGTAATTATTTTGTCGTATTTTCACTATTTTTATTATTAAGTTGGCATATATTGTATTTGTTAGTTTAGTAATTATTAGAATCAACAAATTTTAGAATGTATATTGAAAATATTGTTTTTATTAATATTCATCCATTTATTTGTACTCTAACTTGTTTACTTTATTTTCTAGTATCTAAAAATTGAATTTCTTCATTTGGAGAACAACAGAGTTTTATGGTAAAAAGTCCGTTAAATCTGAAAAAAAAAATTTCATATTTAACAAAAAGTTTCATAAAATTAAAAAAATGTTAGTTCAATAGAGAAAAAAAGTAGGAAGTTATTCTGTTGAATGTTTACAATTTTTATTATTGGGTCTACTCACATTCTAGTTGTTAGTTTAGTAATGATTACAAACATCAAATTCACGAAACAATTTTATCAAATAAAAAAAATATATAAAATACATTTTTGTCAAAAAGTGTGATAAATTTGTTTGTTAGAGTAAGACTAAATTTTGGAATTGCAACAGAATTGCAATTCTTGATTCATCTAATTACAGTTTATTAAATTCTCTGACGCAATAATCAGAGCAGTAAAATATTTTATTTCACTCGGTACGAGAAACGCGGTTTTACTCATGCTTCGCGTGCATAAATCCCCATTTTCTCACCTTTTGAAATAAAATTTCGTGCGATAATCGAGCGATAAACGTTTTTTAACTCGTGCAGCAAACTCACACTCATCAGAAAAAGTTTTATCGCACTAGTATTATAAAGTACTTAATTTTTATTCTTTTTATTAATTAATTCAGTGCCATAATGGATGTTTTGCGCACTATTTCTTAATTCGTGTGATAGCCACACTCATCAGAAAGAGTTTTACCGCACTTGTATCGTAATATACAATTTTAACCCACAACATTTTTCTCCCCTCATACATATACGATGTAACACATATAATGTCTATAGTAAATATGGCTGAAGTAGTGGTACTATATTTTGCTTCGATTCGATTGGGTCCTCGATTTCACAGGGTTGGTACAAGCAACGAAAGGGTTTATATCCTCAGTATATACAACCACACTGTGCATGCACATCCAAAAGCAGATCAAATGATTGGTGGAGCTGAACTCCACACTACTGCGGCTGGCCTATCGCTTTATATGCGCGTTATCCACCACAGTTATAGTTATATATATACCAGCGAGTGTACAGCATGACATTTTCCAAATGCAATGGTTGCAACCATTGCAATTCGGTGTTGCTGGTTGCCCGTCGCTTTTCACCCAAACCCAGCTTCTCTCTTTTCTATCTTTCTCTCTTTCTCTCTTTCTCTCTTTCTCTCTTTCTCTCTTTCTCTCTTTCTCTCTTTCTCTCTTTCTCTCTTTCTCTCTTTCTCTCTTTCTCTCTCTCTCTGTTTCGCTTCGTTTCGTACGAACGATTCCGCCACGCGGGCTCCTATCTATCGATCTGCGTTTTAATTATTTTCGCGGAGAGCTGGCGGCGAGCTCTCGTGGCGCCCGAAAGTGCCTCTCCTCCTCTCTTCCAATGGGTGTGTTACTGCCGCGTGCATTCTCGTTCCGATAAAACCTCTGCTCGTTGCTGATGGTGTATGCCACACGTCACAGCCCAGGCGAGTCTCGCGAGTTCCACCGAAAACACTAAACTCGATCGCGGCATGCGGCAACGAGCCTTATCCGAAAACCAATTGCAACTGGCGAGATAAAAATGGTAAAATCGCACAGGATATGGAAAATAAAATTCTTTACGCTAACGTGAAATGTATAGGACACTCAAGTTTACTGGATTGGTTTCGATTTAGCGATCTTTAGCCATTTTTTTTTCAATTACCGTATTGCAATGAATAAATTCTGCTGTTGAGGGTTTTTGAAATATGCGGGCAGATTTTTTTTGTCGATTTCGCTAATTATCATTATTTTGAGATTTTTTTTTGGATTGGTGATAGTAATTTTGTTTTTGTACTTGTGAGATTTGTAAATCGACATGATGTAATTTTGTAAAAATAAAAAAAATCGGTTTCATATTTATTATTTTTACTGGGTTGGTTTCGATTTAGCGATCTTTAGCCGTTTTTTTTTCAATTCCCGTATTGCAATGAATAAATTCTGCTGTGGGGTGTTTTTAGAATATGCAGGTAGATTTTTTTTTGTCGATTTCGCTAATTATCATTATGTTCAGATTTTTTTTGGATTGGTGATAGTAATTTTAGGTAGATTTTTTTTTATCAATTTGACTAATTATCATTATGTTGAGCATTTTTTTGGAGAGGAGATAGTAATTTTATTTTTGTACTTGTGAGATTTGTAAATCGGCTTAATTTAATTTCACAAAAATAATATAATCTAATTAATATTTATTATTTTACAATAATTACCGGTAGCGTCTATAAAAAGTTGAAATCTGCTGTAAATTTTCAAAAAGTTAACAATGTTTTATGAAAATTTTCTTCCAAAAATAGGATAATATACATAATGTATTGTAAAATAAATGAAGGATCCTACTCTTCTATTTTGAATCACAGTATTTTGTGACATATTTTAATTTTTTTTATTTTCTGGTATTCAAAAGAATTAATAATAAGATGAAGATATAATAATCTTATCCTAAGCACGACAGGTTATTATTGCGGAAAATAACTGTACCATACATTTTTATTTCAAAAAGTTACAGGGGCTTAAAACTTTGTTAGAAAGTATTAAAATCGACTCTCATTAAGGCTTCAAACCATAAAACGTGTTTTATTTTTTTATCGGTAAAAAAAATCGTAACAAAAATCACATGCACTTGATCGTTTGTAACGATGTTCTGATTATATAAAAAAATATCCAGCTCCGAACATAAAAAAATTATAGAAGCAATTTCATTTTTGGAAAAAAAATTAAACAATAATATTGGAGATTCTCCTTTTATGGTTTATTTAATTCGGAAATGGGAATTTTTTTTTCCATGACCAGAACATCGTTATAAATAATCAATCGCATGGAATTGTCGATAAGATCTTTTTTTATCGTCAATAAAATACATTTTTCCCCAAATCGCAAATCCTTAATAATAATGAAAAACAAACCTAATAAAAAAAATAAATGCATAAAATTCTACCAAACTGAAACAATAGATCCATAACCTTTGTGATGTATTACATAATTTTAAAAACTTGAGACAAAAACAATTATGAATTGTGGAACTCCACAACTTTCTCTTTTTCGTCCCTCCGAAAATTAATAAAATACGATTTTTAAAAAAAAATTTTAATTCCACCACGCAGGAATCCATCACGTTTGTGATGCATTGCATAATTTACAAAATTTAAGACAACAACGATTATGAAGTGAAGCAATAAAGAATAAGCTCAAGCGCCGATCGACAAATATTGATTAACTTCCCGAATTTGTCTTTTTTCATACTCCGAAAATTGAAAACACAATATAAAAAAAAATCTTATAATTCTACCAAACAGAAATCTATTACCTTTGTGATGTATTACATAATTTAAAAAAACAAAAACAATTATGAATTGTGGAACTCCACAACTTTCTCTTTTTTATTCCTCCGAAAATTAATAAAATACGATTTTTTAAAAAATCTTTTAATTCCACCACGCAGGAATCCATCACGTTTGTGATGCATTGCATAATTTACAAAATTTAAGACAACAACGATTATGAAATGAAGCAATAACGAATAATCTCAAGCGTCGATCGACAAATATTGATTAACTCCCCGAATTTGTCTTTTTTCATACTCCGAAAATTGAAAACACGATATAAAAAAAAATCTTTCAATTCTACCAAACAGAAATCTATTACCTTTGTGATGTATTACATAATTTAAAAAACAAAAACAATTATGAATTGTGGAACTCCACAACTTTCTCTTTTTCGTCCCTCCGAAAATTAATAAAATACGATTTTTTTTAAATCTTTTAATTCCACCACGCAGGAATCCATCACGTTTGTGATGCATTGCATAATTTACAAAATTTAAGACAACAACGATTATGAAGTGAAGCAATAAAGAATAAGTTCAAGCGCCGATCGACAAATATTGATTAACTCCCCGAATATGTCTTTTTTCATACTCCGAAAATTGAAAACACGATATAAAAAAAAATCTTATAATTCTACCAAACAGAAATCCATTATCTTTGTGATGTATTACATAATTTAAAAAACAAAAACGATTATGAATTGTGGAACTCCACAACTTTCTCTTTTTCGTCCCTCCGAAAATTAATAAAATACGATTTTTTTTAAATCTTTTAATTCCACCACGCAGAAATCCATCACGTTTGTGATGCATTGCATAATTTACAAAATTTAAGACAACAACGATTATGAAATGAAGCAATAAAGAATAAGCTCAAGCGCCGATCGAAAAATATTGAGTAACTCCCCGAATTTGTCTTTTTTTATACTTCGAAAATTGAAAACACGATGTAAAAAAAAAAAATCTTATAATTCTACCAAACAGAAATCTATTACCTTTGTGATGTATTACATAATTTAAAAAACAAAAACAATTATGAATTGTGGAACTCCACAACTTTCTCTTTTTCGTCCCTCCGAAAATTAAGAAAATACGATTTTTAAAAAATTCTTTTAATTCCACCACGCAGGAATCCATTACCTTTGTGATGCATTGCATAATTTACAAAATTTCAGACAACAACGATTATGAAATGAAGCAATAAAGAATAAGCTCAAGCGCCGATCGACAAATATTGATTAACTCCCCGAATATGTCTTTTTTCATACTCCGAAAACTGAAAACACGATATAAAAAAAAAATCTAATAATTCTACCAAACAGAAATCCATTACCTTTGTGATGTATTACATAATTTAAAAAACAAAATCAATTATGAATTGTGGAACTCCACAACTTTCTCTTTTTCGTCCCTCCGAAAATTAATAAAATATGATTTTTTTTTAAATCTTTTAATTCCACCACGCAGGAATCCATCACGTTTGTGATGCATTGCATAATTTACAAAATTTAAGACAACAACGATTATGAAGTGAAACAATAAAGAATAAGTTCAAGAGCCGATCGACAAATATTGATTAACTCCCCGAATTTGTCTTTTTTCATACTCCGAAAATTGAAAACACGATATAAAAAAAAATCTTATAATTCTACCAAACAGAAATCTTTGTGATGTATTACATAATTTAAAAAACAAAAAAAATTATGAATTGTGGAACTCCACAACTTTCTCTTTTTCGTCTCTCCGAAAATTAATAAAATAAGATTTTTTAAAAAATCTTTTAATTCAACTACGCAGGAATCCATCGCGTTTGTGATGCATTGCATAATTTACAAAATTTCAGACAACGATTATGAAGTGAAGCAATAAAGAGTAATCTCAAGCGCTGATCGACAAATTTTGATCAGCTCCCCGAATTTGTCTTTTTTCATACTCCGAAAATTGAAAACACGATAAGGTAAACGGCTCAGTTTGTGACACCTTTAGAGCAGCGGGGTCGATCTTCTGTTATTTACAGATGCGTAATATTTTTAAACTGAAAATGAACGTTTTCAATACGTGCATTAATACCTTCTGAAACAGATTAGACTATTCTTCAAAGGCAAAATGTTGAGAATATTAATAAAAACATTATTTAAATATTGCTTGTCTAGTGCCGGGGTTCCTGACCATGTAGAACCACTCATGTCGTAGCTTGTGACCCTCACGTGTACCGGGTTTGTGACACTGACGCCGTAGGTCCTGACCCCCGTGTGTACCGGGTTTCTGACACCTATCCGGGTTTTTCGAATTCCTATTTGGAAAAAATATCGATAATTAAATGAAAACGAAACCATAATAACGTTAAATGTTGAAATTTATACAGTATTCAATCCTAACCTAATTTTCAGCAACAAGTAAAAATCGTAAATATTGAGAGGGTCAGCAACCGCGTCAATAACCACAATTACGTTGGGAGTTATTGACCCTTTGAGTTTACGGGAAAAACTAATCAATAGCTTAAGTATTCTATTTCTTGTCGATAAAGCTAATTATTGTGATAATTTTCATATAATTGTTATGTTGTATTATACTTACTTAAGAATGGAAACGATCAAATACGCGACCGATGCACCTAGTGAGCTCCGTCTAGGAATGGCGGTTCGAACTCATTGAGACGCAATACCACGGCTTTCACCGGTGAAATGTATTTCTAAATAATTTGTTACGAAATTTGTTTATTGCAGAAAAAAACTATTAAAAAAGCTCTTTAATTTGGCGATAATAAGGTTAAAATTCGACGTAAATTACATTTATCGTGGGTCACAAACCAAGGTAGGGTCACAAACAGGGCCGTTTACCTTATAAAAACAAAAATAAATCTTACAATTCTACCAAACAGAAATCGATTACCTGTGTAATGCATTACATCATTTACAGAATTTGTGAAAACAACTATTATGAAGTAGCGCAATAAAAATATGCTCAAGCGACATTCGACAAATATTTATTAACCCCACGATTTTGTTCTTTTTACCCGGTTCGAAAATTGAATGGATGCTATATTCGCTGGTGCGCGCAATATGCTTACATTTACACAGATTCACACACATGAGTATAGTTGGAGTAAGCGAAAGCTCGCTTTCCCGAGAACCGAAAACGCAAATGTTTGCATCGACGGTTGAGCCGCTCTGGTTGGCGAAGCACGACAGGTGACATTGATTTGTCGATATGTTTTGCCGATAAGAGGAATTTATCGCATACGTTTTAACACGCGGGCGTTCGCTCACCAGCGAGAATTATCCACGGCGGATCGCGGTTCCTGATGCCCCTGTGGGTACATATGCACGTGGATGCACTATGTACTGTATGGATTGCATAATACTATCATAATACTGCGAGCATATCCAGCTTTACATTACGCGGTCAGACATAATATGGTCAGATGGTGTAAATACTCGTCACAAATTAAATAATAATGATAACTATAATAATGCGAGAAACGAACCAAATTATCTATATAAACCCCAAACATTTTTTTGCTATCGATTTTTAATTTGCTCCTAAAATAATTTATGAAAATGAGTTTACGTTACATAGTCAAACATAATATGGTCAGATAGTGTAAATATTCGTCACAGATGAAATAATAATGATAATTATAATAACTCGAGAAACGAATCAAATTTGCTATATGTAGCATTCTCTGTCAATTCAGCCACTTTTTTTTTCGACCCTCTCCGATTTGCCCTGTAATTGGTTATATGAATGTACCGCTAAAAGACACTTTATGTGAATTTTTTCAGATTTTTTAAAATAATTTTTTAGAAAATGGCTTTTTTTATTCAAGTGCAAATATCTCAGAATTTTGAAGTCACTGAAAAAAAAATGTCAGCACATAAAAGTTGTCGTTTATTGTTAACTTTTATGTGCAAACATTTTTTTTCAGTAACTTCAAAATTCTGAGATATTTGCACTTGAATAAAAAAAGCCATTTTCGGAAAAATGATTTTTAAAAATCTGAAAAAATTCACATAGAGTGTCCTTTAGTGGTACATTCATACAATCAATTACAGGGCAAATCGGAGGGTCGAAAAAAAAATGGCTGAATTGACAGAGAATAATTCATATACACAAAAGCTCCAACAAAATGTTTGAATGTATTGCTGATTTTAGATTTAAGTTATGGATGTTTGCTTCCTCATAGAGGAAGCCTTGTTTTCGTCCAAATTTTTTTGCTTTCGAGATTTTCATGTCAGGACACTCAGAATTGTCTAAAACGTCGAGAAAAGTGGTTTAGAAAAAATGTCTGTATGTGTGTGCTGCAATTTTTAAGATATCGGGCTCAAATTTGAACCACGAGTAAACTGTCGTTAAACAAGGTATGGGATTGAATTTGGAGTTAATCCATCAAGGTGTTAAAAATTTATGGCATTTTAAATTTTTTGGAGAATGTCAGCTCGGGCTCTAACTCCCACAATTTTTATGGTATCCGGCTCAAACTTGGAGCAGAAGTGGACTGTTATCAAATAGTGTTTGGGATTAAATTTGGTGTCAATCCGTTACGGGGTTCACAATTTATGGCATTTAAAATTTTTTTGACATTTTTTGTTCGTGCTCTAACTTTCGCAATTCTTAAGATATCGGGCTCAAATTTGGTCCACAAGTTGACTGTTATTAAATAAAGTTTGGCAGTGAATTTGATGTCAATCCGTTAAGGGGTTTAAAATTTATGGTATTTTGAATTTTTTGTTTGTGCTCTAACTTTCACAATTTTTAAGATATCGGGCTCAAATTTGGTCCACAAGTAGAGTGTGGGTAAACTAAGCATCAGTTCAAATCTGGAGAGAATCTGTCAAGTGGTTCAAAACTAATGCCATTTAACATTTTTTAAAACAAGGTTGCAAAGTAGAACTTTGCAAATTGCTTCCTCATTATTATCGGATTTTTATAAAGCTTCCTCTATGAGGAAGCCAAAATAGATAAACATTCTTCCTCATAGAGGTAGATTTGTAAAAATCCAATAATAATGAGGAAGCAATTTGCAAAGTTTTTAAAATTGATTTCGTGACAATGTAATTGCTCCTAAAATAATTTATGGTAAAGAGGCTATGTTAAAATTATTATTATTAATTTGTAGTCTAGTAATAATATTTAGAGGCATTCGATTGAAGTGATCGATTTTTTCAGCGCTTATGATAATATTACTTTTCCTAAAATAATTATTAGAAAAACAAAAAAGCTCGAATTAACTCAATTATGCTGTTTTAATCCTTTAACTTCCAACGTAACATATTTTATACATTTGAGGAATAAACTATCTTGAAATCTTTTTTTAAATTATCATCCAAGCCATCTGGATAAATTCAACAATCAATAGAAGTCCATTAAAATGGATCTTGCATTTTTATTTTATTTTTTCAAGCGAAAAGCCATTAAATTTCTATATTTAAATTCATATATTTCAATCAACGGAATATTTTTCTACGATTTGTAGATTATACTAAGTGTGGAGGATACTATTGTGTAATTATCTGCATTACTTCAACTTTTTCCTGGCATAACATTTTTCTTAATCAAACTTGGAAAATTGAATTGATCGATTTTTTAAAGCAATTCAAATTTCTTTATTTGAATTCTTCTCTTCTTAAAATCACTAATATATTTTGAAGACGTTCGATGGAAGTGATCCATTTTTTAAAAATTCAGATTTTTTCAAAATCTATTCTTCCAGCAAAAAAAGGCTTATAATTAATTTATTATATAATATTTCAATATAATAAAAACTTTAAAATATTGTGAAGACTTTAGTAACTGAGGAAGCTGCGATTGTCACCTGCATTACCCCGATTTTTTTTACCGGCAATAAAATACCGGATCGCAGTCAATTGACGCATCACTAAATCACGATTTACGACAAATCGGCAACTAAAAAAAAGCTAACCGAGAAAATAATTCTCGCATAAAAATCCAACAATGACATTGAAGCGTGAGAAGTGTAAACGAAAGATGCAAATATTATTCGTGTCTGAAAGAAGATTCGTCGTTGCAATCGTCGTGATGGAGGCTCGTTTTTGTTGAACTGAGTTAGGGGGTTCGACGCTGACAGGACAACCGCTCCCGCTATGCTGCTCATCTCCTCAGCGTGAAATGAATGAACTGAACGGAAAAATCAGGTAGAAAGCAAATACAGTATATAGTAGACTATTATTCCTATTGGCTCGTTCAAAGCTGGATTCTTATTTTCGAAAACGTTCTCCGGGCGTCCGATTCGTGTGAACGTTATTATGTATTAACTCTGTCAGAGACCGAACGATTTTTAATGACCTCGTAAATGCAGCTCCCGAGTACGTATTACATCAGCGTCCAGCGTGAATGAGGCGACATTCATAAATCGACAGCCACAATGCTGTCACAAATTCCTGCGATTAGCCATTTACAACATTTTCATAGCGATATTATTCTCGTTTAAGGGGAGGGAGTCAGGTAAAAAGAATTGATTTTGGAAATTCAATATCATCCAAATTCTATTGCATATAAAAATGCCCAACGCACTATATTGTTGGTACTCGATTAAAGGATTTTTTACTGTCGTCTGACTTGCATATGCTTTTCAATATTATCTTAAGCAAAGTTCTTAGGTTTTCCATTCTGCGCATGATTTAGATCAAACTACTAGGCAGATTGGAATGGTTGACGTCTCATTTTCTTCTTCATGAAAAGATACACCGGCTAAATGGAGCAAATGTTAATAAAACGTAATGTTTTTTAAGTAACATAATTATTAATAAATAAATTTTACGCTGTTTTCTAAATCAGTGATTAACTTTGCTTTCAGAATGAAAAAAAAATAGTTTGCTCCATTTAGCCGGTGTATCTTTTCATGAAGAAGAAAATGAGACATTGATCATTCCAATCTGCCTAGTAGTTTGATCTGAATCATGCGCGGAATGGAAAACCTAAGAACTTTGCTTAAGATAATATTGAAAAGCATATGCAAGTCAGACGACAATAAAAAAATCCTTTCATCAAGCACCAACCATATAGTGCGTTGGGCATTTTTATATGCAATAGGATTTGGATGATATTGAATTTCTAAAATCAATTTTTTCCACCTGACTCCCTCCCCTTAAAGTGAGAATATGGGATTGAGAATTTATTTTTTTTTCCTTCTTGTTGTATTGTATATATTTAGCGTAGATGCACCTGTGTCCTTGTCAATGGGATCACAGTTTTTATATAAAGTGACAAATTGTCCTGGATCATTTTTATCCAAGCCAAATGTTGACCAAAGGGTGAGCTCAAACGAAAAAATAGGGAGGGTTCACATGGATCGTTTTTACCCAAGTTGAATTGTACGTGACTAGCGTATTATTTTATTATTCTTTTTAGCATCATGTAGGGTGAGAAAAAAAAATACTTCACAAAAATTTGTAGGTTTTTTTTGGAAATATCGTATAGGTGTTGTTTAAATAATGGTAAAAAAATAAAATAAAAAGAATGAAATGAATTTTTTTACTCAAAAATCGTAGGATTTATTTTGCGGGTTTTATTAGGAGTTGTATAAACAATATTTTTAGGGATAATTTTAAAGAAACTTCGACTTTTTATAGACATAAAAAAAATTTCTATTTGATATGTAATAAATGGGGAGTAATGCGATCGAATATGTAGGCAGCATAAAATATTTATTAATTTATTATACCATGCAATTTTGGTAAATAATACTTTTTCTTTTTAACAGCATAAATATTCGAGTTATACAACGTCGATGTTTCTGCGGTTTCTGAAAATTCTGTAAAATTTGTATTAAAATCAGTTTTTTGTTTATTAAAAAAATTTTGTTGATTAAAAAACCCAATTTTTGCTTGTACTTTTTGTGTTTAGCTTTTCTCTCTAACATGTAGATTGTTAATGAACAAAAATAAAACATTTTTTAGAAGACAACATTTTTTTTAAATTCATGGAAAACCGAATTAAGAATTAGTAAAATCTGGCAAATTATTTTTTTAATTTTCAAATTGGTAAAAAAAAGTTTTGAATAATCAGAAACGGCGTCGTACAGAACAAATATTAAAACAAGGTCTACATTCACTAAAAAAAACCGCTTCAATCTAAAACCCCAGAATTTCTTGATTTATTTTTCTACTTAAAAAATATTGTTCTGTACAAATCCCTGAGTTTTTCAAAATTGTAAAAATGTTTTTCATTCGGTATTCCCTTTTATTAGTTATTATTATTAGCACGTGACGAGTATATAGTAAATGGCTTCTACAGTCAAATTTAGTACGTCGCCGAAAATTTAAAAAATTGGCAACAAAAATTTCTGAATAATTAGAAACTGCCTCATACAGAACAAACAAAAAAAATATTTCTACAATCAATAAAAAAAAAACCATTTCAATCTAAAACCCCAGAATTCTTGTTTTATTTTTTTACTTAAAAAATATTGTTCTGTACAAATTCCTAAACTTAAAAAAATTGTAAAAATGTTTTTCATTCGGTATTCTATCTTATTAGTTATTATTATTAGCACGTGACGAGTATATAGTAAATGGCTTCTACTGGCAAATTTACTACGTCGCCGAAAATTACAAAAATTGGCAAAAAAAATTCTGAATAATCAGAAACTGCCTCATACAGAACAAACAAAAAAATATTTCTACAATCACTAAAAAAAACCGTTTCGATTTAAAACCCCAGAATTTCTTGTTTTATTTTTCTTCTTAAAAAAATATTGTTCTGTACAAATTCCTAAACTTAAAAAAATTGTAAAGATGTTTTTCATTCGATATTCCCTCTTATAAGTTATTATTATTAGCACGTTACGAGTATATAGTAAATGGCTTCTACTGTCAAATTTAGTACGCCGCCGAAAATTACAAAAATTGGCAAAAAAAATTCTGAATAATCAGAAACTGCCTCATACAGAACAAACAAAAAAATATTTCTACAATCACTAAAAAAAACCATTTCAATCTAAAACCTCAGAATTCTTGTTTTACTTTTTTACTTAGAAAATATTGTTCTGTACAAATTCCTAAACTTAAAAAAATTCTAAAAATGTTTCTCATTCGATATTCCCTGTTATAAGTTATTATTATTAGCACATGACGAGTATATAGTAAATGGCTTCTACTGTGAAATTTAGTACGTCGCCGAAAATTTAAAAAATTGGCAACAAAAATTTCTGAATAATTAGAAACTGCCTCATACAGAACAAACAAAAAAAATATTTCTACAATCAATAAAAAAAAAAACCATTTCAATCTAAAACCCCAGAATTCTTGTTTTATTTTTTTACTTAAAAAATATTGTTCTGTACAAATTCCTAAACTTAAAAAAATTTTTTAAATGTTTTTCATTCGATATTCTATCTTATTAGTTATTAATATTAGCACGTGACGAGTATATAGTAAATGGCTTCTACTGTCAAATTTAGTACGTCGCCGAAAATTACAAAAATTGGAAAAAAAGGTTCTGAATAATCAGAAACTGCCTGATACAGAACAAACAAAAAAATATTTCTACATTCACTAAAAAAACCATTTCAATCCAAAACCCCAGAATTCTTGTTTTATTTTTCTACTTAAAAAAATATTGTCCTGTAGAAATTTCTAAACTAAAAAAATGGTAAAAATATTTTTCATTCGATATTCCCTCTTATAAGTTATTATTATTAGCACGTGACGAGTATATAGTGAATGGCTTCTACTGTCAAATTTAGTACGACGCCGAAAATTTAAAAAACTGGCAACAAAAATTTCTGAATAATCAGAAACTGCCTCATATAGAACAAACAAAAAAATATTTCTACAATCACTAAAAAAAAACCATTTCAATCTAAAACCCCAGAATTCTTGTTTTATTTTTTTACTTAAAAAATATTGTTCTATACAAATTCCTAAATTAAAAAAAAAATTTTTAATATTTTTACAAAAATTGTACAAAACGTACAAAAATTGTAAAAATGTTTTTCATTCGATATTCTATCTTATTAGTTATTATTATTAACACATGACGAGTATATAGTAAATGACTTCCACTGGCAAAATTTAGTACGAAAAATCTCCGACTTAAAATAAGGGCGTCATCGAAATGCTCGATATTATTGTCGGTAAGAGCCAAGCGGATTATTAATGCTCAGTCGACAGGTCGTAAAGGCAGAATAGCAAAGTGGGAGGAGAAGAGGGGGCGTGTAGGTTGGGAGAAGAGAGAAGATGAAAAAAAGGATGATAATGCTGGGTGAAATATAGCGGCTCGCGCGAGAGAACGTATTAAGCCTCGGCGCGCGGAACACCGGGTGCGGGCGCATTTGCGATGTGACAGCCAGCAAGCCAACAAGCAAGTGAGCGCGAGTGAAACGGACGAGAGAAGCTGGGAGAATTAGGGACAGGGTAGTCGTACACGTAGGGGGCGAGATTCTTCGCTCTTCGTCTCACCTCGCCATACTAAACGACGCTTATTAAATTAGTGACCCGTTTAGGATATTATACGCATACCTCGACACCATATGCCCTGCTCAGAGGATCCTCCTGCGATACTTTCCAGTGACTTCATCTCAGGGTTTATGCAAGACTTATGCCGCTAACTTTGTACTTAATTATATTAAGCTGCACGGAGAAACGAGATTGGCTGATTTTCAACTAAATTGAAAATAAAAATACGATACAAACTCGTACAGCAAAGAAATTGAAAGCAACGAAATTAATGATTTATTAATATAATTAAATAATTTAAATCAAAACTTTGATTAGATACCAAAATTTTGGACCTTGGAGCAAGATATATATTTAGTGAAAATTCAATTGAACATTTTACTAAGAACATTTTAAATAATAATAAATGGGAAATTGGTATTTGAATAATAATTTCGAAATATATTTTTTAACGATTTTGTAAATAATATCGATGAGTTTTTTTTTTCCTTTTTACAAAATGAATTCTCCGAGTTTTCTGAATACTTATAAATATTTTTAAAAATGTTAAGGCTCGTGTTGAAGAATGATTGAAAAGTTGGGAATTTCGGACATGTTTTCATATAAAGTTTCTATATTACTATTAAGAAATTTTAAGGTGGTTGAACAGTTTCATGTTGGGAGTCTCTAAAATTTATTGAAAATGGAAATTTTTAAAAATATAAAAAAATAATGAAAAAAATTAGTCCCGTACATCATGGATCGGTTTAACAAGAAAAAAAAATGGGGTCATCCAAAAATATATTAGTACTTTTAAAAAATTATATTTTATTGTAGAATATACTCTTCATATATTTTCCACGATATTTTTTCATTATTTGTCGTACATTACTAAAAATATGTTAAACGTATGCCAATTTTTGAAAAAAAAATGGTATATGTTTTTTGTAAAAACATGTTTAATATACTTCAAAAATATTTTCGAAAACTGGCTTTATTCCAATTATTAAAATAATTGTTAAAATCTCAAAAAAACCATATACGTAAAAAATTTTAGCTATACTTTATTTAAAAACTTATTTGAAAAAAAAAATCTTGATTACAAACTTTATCAAAACGGCACCATTTGCGTCATGGTGTTTATTAAAGACACCTCAGCCAATTTTACACTCAAAGCTCAATAACAATAAACAGGATTTGGCCGGTCACTTTATTAAAATAAACTTTTATTAAAAACTTATTGGAAAAAAAACTGATTACAAACTTTACCAAAAAGGCCATTGGGTGACCATTTGCGTGACGGTGTTTATTAAAGACACCTCAGCCAATTCTACACTCAAAGCTGAATAACAATAAACTGGATTTGGCCGGTGACTTTATTAAAAAAGACTTTTATTAAAAACTTATTTGAAAAAAAAATCTTGATTACAAACTTTATCAAAAAGGCACCATTTGCGTCATGGTGTTTATTAAAGACACCTCAGCCAATTTTACACTCAAAGCTCAATAACAATAAACTGGATTTGGTCGGTCACTTTATTAAAAAAGACTTTTAGAAAAAACTTTTTTGTAAAAAAAAACTGATTACCAACTGTATTAAAAAGGCACCATTTGTGTCACGGTGTTTATTAAAGACACCTCAGCCGATTCTACACTCAAAGCTCAATAACAATAAACTGGATTTGGCCGGTCACTTTATTAAAAAAGACTTTTATTAAAAACTTATTTGAAAAAAAAAATCTTGATTACAAACTATATCAAAAAGGCACCATTTGCGTCACGGTGTTTATTAAAGACACCTCAGCCAATTCTACACTCAAAGCTCAATAACAATAAACCGGATTTGGCCGGTCACTTTATTAAAAACACTTTTATTAAAAGCTTATTTGAAAAAAAAATTGATTACAAACTTTATTAAAAAGACACCATTTGCGTCACGGTGTTTATTAAAGACACCTCAGCCAATTCTACACTCAAAGCTCAATAACAATAAACTGGATTTGGCCGGTCACTTTATTAAAAACACTTTTATTAAAAACTTATTTGAAAAAAAAACTGATTACAAACTTTATTAAAAAGTCACGATTTGCGTCACGGTGTGTTTATTAAAGACACCTCAGCTAATTCTACACTCAAAGCTCAATAACAATAAAATGGATTTGTCCGGTCACTTTATTAAAAAAGACTTTCATAAAAAACTTATTTGAAAAAAAACTGATTACAAACTTTATTAAAAAGTCACCATTTGCGTCATGGTGTTTATTAAAGACACCTCAGCCAATTCCACACTCAAAGCTCAATAACAATAAACTGGATTTGGCCGGTCACTTTATTAAAAAAGACTTTTATTAAAAACTTATTTGAAAAAAAAAATCTTGATTACAAACTATATCAAAAAGGCACCATTTGCGTCACGGTGTTTATTAAAGACACCTCAGCCAATTCTACACTCAAAGCTCAATAACAATAAACCGGATTTGGCCGGTCACTTTATTAAAAACACTTTTATTAAAAGCTTATTTGAAAAAAAAATTGATTACAAACTTTATTAAAAAGACACCATTTTCGTCACGGTGTTTATTAAAGACACCTCAGCCAATTCTACACTCAAAGCTCAATAACAATAAACTGGATTTGGCCGGTCACTTTATTAAAAACACTTTTATTAAAAACTTATTTGAAAAAAAAACTGATTACAAACTTTATTAAAAAGTCACGATTTGCGTCACGGTGTGTTTATTAAAGACACCTCAGCTAATTCTACACTCAAAGCTCAATAACAATAAAATGGATTTGTCCGGTCACTTTATTAAAAAAGACTTTCATAAAAAACTTATTTGAAAAAAAACTGATTACAAACTTTATTAAAAAGTCACCATTTGCGTCATGGTGTTTATTAAAGACACCTCAGCCAATTCCACACTCAAAGCTCAATAACAATAAACTGGATTTGGCCGGTCACTTTATTAAAAAGACTTTTATTAAAAACTTATTTGAAAAAAAAAACTGATTACAAACTTTATTAAAAAGTCACGATTTGGGTCACGGTGTTTATTAAAGACACCTCAGCCAATTCTACACCCAAAGCTCAATAACAATAAACTGGATTTGGCCAATCACCGTATTAAAAAGACTTTTATTAAAAACTTATTTGAAAAAAAAATATTAATTACAAACTTTATTAAAAAGTCACGATTTGCGTCACGGTGTGTTTATTAAAGACACCTCAGCCAATTCTACACTCAAAGCTCAATAACAATAAACTGGATTTGGCCGGTCACTTTATTAAAAAAGACTTTTATAAAAAACTTATTTGTAAAAAAAAAACTGATTACAAACTTTATTAAAAAGTCACGATTTGCGTCACGGTGTGTTTATTAAAGACACCTCAGCCAATTCTACACTCAATTCTCGATAATAATAAACCGGACCTGGCCGGTCACTTTATTAAAAAGGAAAGCCGAGATTATCATTTCCAGTCGGATATATATTACAACATATAAAGTATATGTCTGGTGGAGACTACCGTGTGTAAGATAAACTCTCTCTTGTCATCCAAATTCTCCGGGAGGGTATGGTATCCCGTAGAAGATGCAAATTTCAATGGGTAGGAACGCGGTATAGCGGATTGAACAAGGGGATTTAAGGGGTGGAGAGAAGAGGGAGGATCAGATCGTCGAGCTGTGCAACAAAAGCCCCTTGCGTGTCATACTATATATACACGTTGCATACACAGATACACAGACTGTCTAGGCGAGCTCCTCCTCTCCCTCTCCCACTTTGACCCTAGATTTTGATTTAGCTGCATATGTGGCTTACTGACGGATTATTATAACGAGGCCACAAAGGCAAGGGGGTTGACTTGGCGCACCATAGCTCTACCCATGTTTCCACCACTACCTTTCTATTTCAGTTATGGATCTACGCAGAAATCGGAGACGAATGAGAGACCCGGTTTTTCCGACCTTCACCCTTTATTCAATGTCGGTGAGAAGAGAGAAGAGCGATTTTACAGCGCGCTCAGGATTATGCCAGAATTAATATACCCACACATGTTGCAGTATCTGAAAAGAAAAAAAACAAAAGTGTCGTCAGGTTTCGTATCTGTATGATATTTCGACTAATCTTACGGTGTAAATGGCTTTTTAAACCTTACCAATGTGGTAAAAAAAAGGACAATCCTAATGGAAAAATGCTGAACAGTTGTCGCTACACTGAGAGAAAATTATGGTATTAGTAACTATAAAGTGACAACTATTCATTTATGGTTGGTACAACAATTTTTTTATAGTTGACACAACTATAACTACACGGAAAAAAAGGCTTGGTTGGAACAACCAAGTGCCTTGGTTATATATGCGCCAGACAATTAATTGGTTAGACCAACCAAGTTATTTGTTAGGCTACCAATTTCTTGGTTGGTCTAACCAAGTGACTTGGTTAGCTTACCAAGTGACTTGGTTAACGTACCAAGTCACTTGGTTAGTCCAACCAAGAAATTGGTAGCCTAACAAATAACTTGGTTGGTCTAACCAATTAATTGTCTGGCGCATATATAACCAAGGCACTTGGTTGTTCCAACCAAGCCTTTTTTCCGTGTAGTTACTGTAACTAGCAAATAGTTACCATAACTATTTTCGTAGTTATCGTAACTATAAAAATAGTTGCATGTAATAAAAATGAATAGTTGTCACTTTATAGTTGACTGTACTATTACAATTTCTCTGAGTGTAGATAATAAAAACAGACTGTTAAAATATAAGATTCAATACAGGTATTGCGAATTTATTCAGACTTTCATTATTTCGAAATTCGCTGATTTAGCCATTCGCTATTTTGATCATTCGCTATTTTGAGCCCCACCCGTTGTTTTGGCAATGTCTTACATGGTTATTATTAAGAGTAAGATCGACATTAAAAAAGCATCACAAGATGGATTTAGTGAAGCAGCAAATCGCTTGCAAGTTGAACCTTCACGAATTGTCTAGTAAAATAAATACTTCCCCACATAGAAAAATATATATATAACATATACGTTAAATATATCGTGCCAAAAAGTTCTATATGCTGCATATATTCTGCATATATGTGTGCCAAAATATATTCAAAATATATGGGATATATGTATGGAATATATGTAAGATATATTTCATATACGTTTAGCGCCAAAAAGTTCTATACGTCGAATATATCGTGCATATATTTCTATTTCCATGTGGGTCCTTCTAGCCTATAAGCATTAATTGATATTTATCATATTTTAGGTACATCAAATCCCATTCAATCGTACCCAGCAATAAAAAAATCAAGAAGAAGTTGCGTGTAAGCCTGAAAATACTAGGACCCTGGAAGAGAGGCGAGATCGGTGCAGTTGACCTGTGCTGCCTAATTTGACGTCATGCCAGGGTCTCCCATTGTCAAAAACGACAGATTTGTGTGGGTCCTGTAGCAGAAGCACGACATTTGAGGCCTTCAGGGACCAGTCGACCCATTACTTTTATATATATACAAGCATTACTATACACACTATATTCCTATCCACCTTTGGATGTATTTTAGCTGCCGTATAATACATGTAGACCTTCAGAAGCTTTTCAGAAATCCTGAAGACCGGATGGCCAAGAGCTATACGACCTACAACAGGAGACACACAGGCTTGAACACAAATGTATTCAGTCATGTGTGCGTGTAACTATCACTGATGTGTGGATATATGCTACTGGTGTCATATAAGCGATTCGTGACTCTGGCAACGAGCCGGACGGATACATGGTCGCTTATACCTTCATCCTCCACACTATCCACAATGTCTATAGGTCTCAGTCGATTTTCCCCTGCATCCAATGTGCTCGGGTAAACTCGCCAAGGAGATTATTCGATGATTTGTTCGACGCGGAAGCAGAGAACTGCTATATACTATATATATATATATATGTTTGTATATATATATATATATAGGAAATATATGCACACGAGTGAAGAGTGTATATAGGTAGATGTTTGGTAAACGCGTGGAAGCAGATTTGTGACACTCGGACTGTGCGAGTCAGTTTACCGATGACCATACAAACGCTCATGCTCCATTTCACACGTTATTAGTTATTGTAGTTTCCGGTTGTGTAGACACATCTGCATCCAGAAACGGTTTATATGTTTGCAGATGAAACGTATAAGTGATGCAATTTTGGTATTGCTTTGGGCATAATCATAATGTATCAGCTGGATTTGTTTGATTATTGAGAAGCAAGTGGAACAATAGGATATTTCGTTGTGCAACGACTTTTTTTTTATTGTCTTATTCAATATTTTTTTGTCGATATTTTTAACGAGGGTTTGATAAGATTTTTAATTCAGGCGATTTGTAATCAATAATGTTTGCTAAATGCAGTTATGAATCATTACTTCACTTTGGTTATCAATGAATGCCATAATCGAAAATTCTAACATTTCCTGGGTTAAAACTGCTAGGGTGAAGCGCCAAGATAAAAAAAATCCGCGAAGCTATGAAAAAGCCGGAATTGATGAAAATCCTTCCGCATTGCTTTGTCAAAGGTATAAAATATTAAGGATGCAATTTTCAGGATTACTTCTGTTTATTGTACTTATTTTTTAGTGACAAACAAAACAGTTTGATCTTCACAAGAGTTATAGTTTATCGTGGGAAAGGGAAAAAATGTAAAAACAAATGAAAAACTTGAATTCTTAAAAGTAAAGATACAACCACTCGATCGATTTTCGACTAATTTTATGCTAACCATCGTTTAAGGGTATTCGACTTATGGACAATATTTTAGGCCGAGATCTTGTAATTTGCGTGTTCTAAGGCAAAAAATCTATTTATCAAGAATTTAAAAATGTAAGAAAATTCGAACCACATGAATGATTGAGGCCATATTTGAAGAAAAACCACATACCGACTTTTTTATACCACTTTTCTCATCATTTTAGACTGAGTATTGAGCAAAATAAAAGGTGCAATTATTGCTAGTTTTTTCGTTGCTCCCCTTTTAATTTGTTTATACGAAAAATTAAGAGAACTGTGTTCCCAAATAAATCCACAAGCAAATTAAAAAAGAAAAAATCCATAAAGGGTGTTTTTGATGAATAAATCCATAAGCTATGTTTGGAAGTGCATAAATCAATAAATCAATTTATTTATAAACGTATATTTTTATTATTTATAAATCACTATCATAATAATTGTGAGTGCGCTGTAAAAAATATTTCGAAATTTTATATACTGTACATTAATTTAACATATTGTATTTTTACTGAACCCGTGTAAGAAATTCAATGTACGTGTGATAAAATTAAATTTCACTTTTATTAAAAATACGAGTTTTGTAACAAATTTAGGAAACTACATGAATTTTACGTTATACTCGTGTAGTAAATTTTCTATACCCATTTATGTAAAAGAGCTTCTCCTGCACTGTGTAGTCATTTTACCTTAAATTAAAACATTTTTTTTTCGAGATTTTCATGTCAAAACGTTTAAAATGGTCTGAAACGTCGAGAAAAGTAGTTTAGAAAAACTGTAACTTATAAAGTATTCGACCGAATCAGCTAAAATTTTAAACAACATATACAGTACTGCCTAATCTTCGATTGGTATAAATTTTGCAAAAATCGCTTAACGCATTTCATTTGTACAAGAATTTTGAAATTTTGAAGAAAGTACGTAAATGCTCTAGCTCGAACGAATTTTTAGCTATCGGGCTGAAACTTCGTATTAAAATAGAACAACGTGATCCGACCTTTGGTATTGAATTTGGACCAAATCGGTAAAGCGGTTCGGTTTTTATGAGATTTTGAATTTTTCGAAAAAATTTCGTTTTGCTCTAATTCAGGTAAAATTTCAACAAATCGACTGAAAATTTCTACATAGGAAAAATAACATTCAGCCCTGCTACGTATCAAATTTGGTGATAATCGGTAAAGCGGTTCAGATTTTATGAGATTTTGAATTTTTCGAAAAAATTTCGTTTTGCTCTAATTCAGGTAAAATTTCAACAAATCGACTGAAAATGTCTACACAAGAAAAATAACATTCAGCCCTGCTACGAATCAAATTTGGTGATGATCGGTAAAGCGGTTCAGATTTTATGAGATTTTGAATTTTTCGAAAAAATTTCGTTTTCCTCTAATTCATGTAAAATTTCAACAAATCGACTGAAAAATTCTACACAGGAAAAATAACATTCAGCCCTGCTACGTATCAAATTTGGTGATGATCGGTAAAGCGGTTCAGATTTTATGAGATTTTGAATTTTTCGAAAAAATTTCGTTTTGCTCTAATTCATGTAAAATTTCAACAAATCGACTGAAAATTTCTATACAGAAAAAATAACATTCACCCCTACTACGTACCAAATTTGGTGATGATCGGTAAAGCGGTTCGGATTTTATGAGATTTTGAATTTTTCGAAAAAATTTCGTTTTGCTCTAATTCATGTAAAATTTCAACAAATCGACTGAAAATTTCTACACAGAAAAAATAACATTCACCCCTGCTACGTATGAAATTTGGTGCTGATCGGTAAAGCGGTTTGGATTTTACGTGATTTTGAATTTTTTAAACATTTATTGGTGTCGCTCTGGATTTCGTAAAACGTCAGAAATCATCAACTTTGTCAATAATTTTTATTTTTCACAAAGCTTCCTATATGAGGAAGCCAAAAATAAAATAAAGAAACTTTCTCATAGAGGCAGCTTTGTAAAAAGCGAAAAAGAATGAGGAAGCAATGTTCTATTTGAAGCAAGCTTCTACTTTGCATCCCATTTTTTTTTTAACAGTGTGTAATGTAGGTATTACGTACGCATTCACGCAACGAGGAGTGAACTTTCACGCGAAACTACGTTACAACCAGCAGCACTCGGGCAGCGAAGAAGATCGATGAGTCCGGCGACGTACAGTACGATTACGCGAGACCAGCTTGGAGAGATTAGTCGCATCTGCCATTATAGCAGTATAGTAGTAGCACAGATAGTTTCGCTTTGGGTTGGCCGAATGCGCGTGGTGGTTTGCCGCGTTATGACAGCACGTGTGATCGAGAATACATCGTCGAACTTAGAAAATATCAACCACAATAATGATGTCGGCTTTCCGCGCACGTATAGTACTCCGCCCGCTTAAACCGCTTCGTTTCCCCGCTACTGTCACCCCATCGATCATCAACTAGTTATTATTTAAGCCGCAACGTGACGTCATTAATGTCTCGTTAGGATCCACACTTCGATCCTTCCAAGGGTTGTCTCATCCTCGTCTTCTGTGGTCCGAGCAACAAAAATTCTTCTCATCGCACTTTCACGACTCACATCGCACGAATACTCGGGGAATATTTAGCAGACTATAGCCCAACTACCTTATAACAATGTTGAGTGTGACACTGATGCATCGGTTTTCATATTTTCCCACCAACGACGAAACCAGCAGAGAATTAAGAATGTATACAATGACAACAAAAAATAGCAACTGTGACACGCACATGCTGTAAGCACGACGCAAGAAAAATTCGAAATTTTCACTTGTAATACCACAAGAGCTTTGAAATTATCGGATATTTCCTGACAGGTTCGTTGCAAACAAATGAACGAGTCAAGTTTTCCAGGTTAAAAAATCACGAGCGCGTAGCGCGAGTGATTTTTCTGGAAAACTTGACGAGTTTATTTGTTTGCAGGGAACCTGGAGGGAAATATCAGATTAATTTCGAAGCTCGAGTGGTATTCGGGGGATTATTTTTTCTATTCAAATTGCGACAAATGGAATTGCACCATGAGACAAAAATTATCATTCTGACAAGGAAATTTCATAATCAGAACAAAAACCTATGTTGCATCCAACACATATTTTCTCTCTGCACAAAATGCAGTGAATTGCGCCCAAATCGATTTTTTACTCTTTTCTGTATTTGCCGGGACATTTTGTTTTATTTTTTTAGCGATGTTCTGAAGCGATTCATCACCAAATCGCTTTTTTGACTCACTCATATTGACGACCGTTAATAGTACCTTGACGTTTTAAAGATTCGCAGAGGTTACAAGTGTCAAAAAAATTATTGTTTATCGCTTAGCAACCGAGCCGGGAAATTTTCGAAAAATTATCGATATAATTTTACCCTAGCTGTACCACGTGATGTTGAATACCGCGCTCTGATTGGTCGAAATTGGAGTTGAAAAAATAATCAACGTCATTTTATTGCTAATGAAAAATCAATCAATAGTGAACCAAAAAAATAGCAATACATTTTTTATGATTCTATCAAATGGTTGAAAATACATTTTATTAAATATAAAATAAAATAAAGAAATTATATATTATATCTTATAATATAAAACTGTTGTTATAAAATAATAGTTATAAGTTTTGTGCTAATAAATTTGAGAATAAACTTTATGAATTTTGGGTAAATAAATCATTAAATTTTTTCTAAGTCCATTAAATTGTTGCTTATTATTTTCTGAAAATGTTATAGAAATTTCAATTCTTTTTGCCTAATGCTACAAAAATAAAAGAAATGATTTTTTAATAATCGATTCTGTAAATACAGATTGAAGAAACAGATTTATGAATTTTGGGTAAATAAATTTCATTAAATTTTTTCTAATTAATTCCATTACATTGTTGCTAATAATTTTCTGGAAATATTATAGAAATTTCAATTCTTTTTGCCTAATGCTAGAAAAATAAAAGAACTGATTTTTCAATAATTGATTCTGTAAATTCAGATTGAAGGTCAATTTCAACTTCAATTCAGTGAATTAATTGGTAATAGGGATAAACAATATTCGAAATATTTTTCGATTTGTATAATTATAAGTACTGCACGAGGGCATATTTTTTTTTACTTATTTCAGTATGTAAGAACATCACTTTATTGTTACAGAACTAAAAAAAATCGTATTACTATCCTTTTGATTAAAGTTATTATTATTATTGACCATTATTCAAATTGACAAATAGATTTTTACCTCTGACTGTGCGCAAGGCAATAATAGGTGTTATATTACATCTTCATTCAATCATTGCTTATCACTGCTTAATAATCAGGTACTTAATTTTATATCCAACCTTAAATTGAAGGGCATTCAACCAAAATCTTGAATTGTTCTCTCCCAAAGATTAAAAAGCTGATGACTGCATTGAAAACCGCATTTTCATTTATCATAAATCCTTTATAATTTCTTTATCTATTTCATCGATAAAGAAGTTAAATATATTAAGGGGAGGGAGTCAGGTAAAAAAAGTTGATTTTGGAAATTCAATATCATCCAAATCCAATTGTATATAAAAATGCCCAACGCACTATATTGTTGGTACTCGATGAAAGGATTTTTTACTGACGTCTGACTTGCATATGCTTTTCAATATTATCTTAAGCAAAGTTCTTAGGTTTTCCATTCTGCGCATGATTCAGATCAAACTACTAGGCAGATTGGAATGGTTGACGTCTCATTTTCTTCTTCATGAAAAGATCAATCGGCTGAATGGAGCAAATGTTAATAAAAGGTAATATTTTTTAAGTGACATAATTATTAATAAATAAATTTTATGCTATTTTCTAAATCAGTGATTAACTTTGCTTTCAGAATGAAAAAAAATAGTTTGCACCATTTAGCCGGTGTATCTTTTCATGAAGAAGAAAATGAGACGTCAACCATTCCAATCTGCCTAGTAGTTTAATCTGAATGATGCGCAGAATGGAAAACCTAAGAACTTTGCTTAAGATAATATTGAAAAGCATATGCAAGTCGGACGACAGTAAAATATCCTTTCATCGAGTACCAACAATATAGTGCATTGGGCATTTTTATATGCAATAGGATTTGGCTGCTACTGAATTTCCAAAATCAATTTTTTTTACCTGACTCCCTCCCCTTAAATCCCTGTAATGATATTAATAAGACATGTAAAACCTATCATTTGATAACACGACACCTCTAAATACCCCTGCAGACTCAAAACCTTTATTCCTATTAATGTCCAACATTGATTTACAGTAACGACACACAATTGTCACCATATTTAGCGTCGCAATAAAAGCGCACCAAAAAAAAAAGAAAAAGGTAGAAAGCGACGTTCATGAGTGGAGGGCTGGCTTCACATAGCAGTGTATATTGCTTAAACCATACGTGTATACTAACAGGCTATCGTATCCCATAATAAAAGGACTTCACAACAAGGGCCGACCAATTTGTAGGGGCATAATATAATATAATTTCTGTGGAGTGGCAACCCCCAGCTTCGGGTTGGTAGAGAGCTGGCGAGAAGGGAGAAAACACCCTCGGATCTGATATCGCAATTTCTCTCTCTCTCCTTTTTCTCTCCTTCTTTCCTTCTCTTTCTACCCTTTGCCCTGCAGTTCTCATTCTATAGCCTTTTCCTTTTCTTTCCTACAGTCATTTCTTTCATCCGATCCCTTTTGCCTTTAATAATAGCAACGATTCGTGCAGAAGAGTCAAGAGAAGTGCATTTTACTGGCGCCCGTGCCCATACAGTAAACTCTAACACGACTGTGTATAGTTAGGCCAGCAGCTCGCCACACCATCGTTCTCGACCACCGGATTCCCTTCAATGGGGCCCCAATATAACGCTCCAACGCGTTCATGTATCTCGCTCTTTCTCTTCGTTTACTGTATACCGTACCATCGGCACATAGTAGACACACAACTACGTGTGGAGTATGCCTGATGACTGATTGGCTCAAAAAAGAATCACTCTGACTCTGTGAGTTGCTCTGTGTCCTGACTGTCTGTTCAGTAGTCTCTATAATACCTATATATATTTATATAGACATATATGTATACATATGTATACATGTGAAGGGGAGACCGGGGCTATTTGGGTCAATTTTTGCATATGATTTTTTATTTTACTACTCTGTAAAAAAAATTTTGAAAATTTATATATATATTGGAAATTCTTTTGTAAATACGGTATATTAAATTTTATTAAATATTATATAAATATAAATAATAATAATAATATACAAATATAAATAATATCATTAATATTATATGTTATATAAATATTTTTGTATTAAGATTCATTTAATATACAGATTTGTTGTAAGATTCGGATAATTATATTATAAGCAGAACTTTTATAAAGTATTTACTGTATATTAATTAATATCTGTATACTAAATTTAATATACGCGTAAAAAAAACTATATATATTATATAATATATAATATATTATAATATATAATTATATTATATAATATATTATAATATATAATTATATTATATAATTATATAATAATATATAATTATATTTATATTAATATAATTATAATTATTTATATTAATTTTCATACAATAATTTCTAACAGTGTACATTATTTGCATAAAAAGGTAACGCTATTTTAGTGCATGGATCGTTAGCTAAATAATTTGAATTTTTTAAGCCCTGATTAAATAGGCGCTTAATTTTAAATAATCTCTAATTGTAGGCAAATAATATAGTCTTAAAATAATTCTAAAAAATTCAATTGTGCAACGTTCAATAGTCACGCTTTCAAGTCTTGTATCACGATCAGAATATTTTAGAACTTTTACATGAAGAGAAATAATTCGTGATCCGAATAGCCCCGGTCTCCTCTATATATCTATCGTTGCTCACACAGTGATGATACATCGCTTCTTTCTCTCTCTCTCTCTCTCTCGTACTTTTCACCATTTCCATACATTGAACTTGTTCTGTCTCATTCGGTGGAACCGGAGCGGCAGCTGTCACTTCGCAGTTGAGTTCGACTGCATAGCATAGGGACTCTACGCTATTTTGCTGCCCCTGATGCTAACTCGTGGTCCTTTACCATAGCTCGGTTACCAGTAGAGAAAAATGGCCCAACAATGGATGCTGTCGTATCCTGACGGTATTAGCGTTAAATTTGGGGCTTCGGAACGTTTTAGTGTAAATGGTATAGAGACGTGAATGCGTATGGAGTATTGGAGAGCTACTGTGGGCTACTGTGACTTTTGATTGTGGGTTTGAAAAGCCGTCTTTGGATGTCAACGAGACGAGACCAGAGTCTTTGATAGATATTATTGGATTTTGAACGGTTTAGCGATGAATGTTATTCGGTGTAAGCTGTTGAAGTATTGGAGAGAAAGTTTTTGATTCCGAATTTTTTCTTTCAAGGCGCTAAGAACTGGTAATCTTATTTTGCAAAGTGCTGAAAGATTAGCTCTATGGCACTGTTAAAAAAGACTTGAAGTTTTTATGCATAAACTCGTCATCTAAATTTAATACACAATTGTAGTATAGAATTAATGTACTTTTGCAGTAAAATTAAAGCATATTATAAAAATTCAAGTAATTTTACTGTAAAAATTAAATAAATTATTGAATTTGCTGTACCATACATTAATTTTACATCATACTTGTATATTAAATTTAATATATCAGTTTATGCATAAAAACTTCCAGTACTTGTACATTACATTTCAAGTACATTTTTTTACAGTGTATGTATTAGGCACATATTGCCGAACGAAATTTTTATTGGTTTGGAATTTTTTTTTTAATTCGTTTTAGTGTAAATGGTATAGAGACGTGAATGTGTATGGAGTACTGGAGAGCTACTGTGGGCTACTGTGACTTTTGATTGTGGGTTTGAAAAGCCGTCTTTGGATGTCAACGAGACGAGACTAGAGTCTTTGATGGATATTATTGGATTTTGAACGGTTTAGCGATGAATGTTATTCGGTGTAAGCTGTTGAAGTATTGGAGAGAAAGTTTTTGATTCCGAATTTTTTTTTCAAGGCGCTAAGAACTGGTAATCTTATTTTGCAAAGTGCTGAAAGATTAGCTCTATGGCTTTGAGGATATGTATTAGGCACATATTGGCGAACGAAATTTTTATTGGTTTGGAATTTTTTTTTTAATTCGCTGTCGTATCCTGACAGTATTAGCGTTAAATTTGGGGCTTCGGAAAGTTTTAGTGTAAATGGTATAGAGACGTGAATGTGTATGGAGTATTGGAGAGCTACTGTGGGCTACTGTGACTTTTGATTGTGGGATTGAAAAGCCGTCTTTGGATGTCAACGAGACGAGACCAGAGTCTTTGATGGATATTATTGGATTTTGAACGGTTTAACGATGAATGTTATTCGGTGTAAGCTGTTGAAGTATTGGAGAGAAAGTTTTTGATTCCGAATTTTTTTTTCAAGGCGCTAAGAACTGGTAATCTTATTTTGCAAAGTGCTGAAAGATTAGCTCAATGGCACTGTTAAAAAAGACTTGAAGTTTTTATGCATAAACTCGTCATCTAAATTTAATACACAATTGTAGTATAGAATTAATGTACTTTTGCAGTAAAATTAAAGCATATTATAAAAATTCAAGTAATTTTACTGTAAAAATTAAATAAATTATTGAATTTGCTGTACCATACATTAATTTTACATCATACTTGTATATTAAATTTAATATATCAGTTTATGCATAAAAACTTCCAGTACTTGTACATTACATCTCAAGTACATTTTTTTACAGTGTATGTATTAGGCACATATTGCCGAACGAAATTTTTATTGGTTTGGAATTTTTTTTTTAATTCGCTTTAGTGTAAATGGTATAGAGACGTGAATGTGTATGGAGTACTGGAGAGCTACTGTGGGCTACTGTGACTTTTGATTGTGGGTTTGAAAAGCCGTCTTTGGATGTCAACGAGACGAGACTAGAGTCTTTGATGGATATTATTGGATTTTGAACGGTTTAGCGATGAATGTTATTCGGTGTAAGCTGTTGAAGTATTGAAGAGAAAGTTTTTGATTCCGAATTTTTTTTTCAAGGCGCTAAGAACTGGTAATCTTATTTTGCAAAGTGCTGAAAGATTAGCTCTATGGCTTTGAGGATATGTATTAGACACATATTGCTGAACGAAATTTTTATTGGTTTGGAATTTTTTAAAATAAGCAACAAGACAAAATCTGTAGAAAATAATTGTTGGCTAAGAACTGTTAATCTTATTTTGTAAAGTGCTGAAAGATTAGCTCTGTGGCTTTGAGGATATGTATTAGACACATATTGCTGAACGAAATTTTTATTGGTTTGGAATTTTTTTAAATAAGAACAAGACAAAAATCTGTAGAAAATAATTGTTGTTTACAAAAATAACGGTAAAGGGTACTTAACTAAATTATTTAATTAAAAATGGTTTAACAATATTTTAGAGGAATTTATTTTCTTTCTTATGAAATAAATTCAACGATTTTTTTCGTGGTGTTATATTTTTTGGAGAATGTTTTAATGATTTGGTTTTTTATTTTATTTTTGAGAAAATGTGTAAATAGGCGACTTTTGAATATCTTTTAGTCAAAATTGTTTTCTATGGCATATACGAATTTTTAGGACCAATTGAATGCATATTTGCATATGGAAGGGTCTTGAAAAATTCTCAAAATCAACACTGCGAAAAATGTATGGGACTTATGGTCAGTTCTACTATACAAATAGTTACAGGTAATTTAGTTGCTATTTATACATTATTTATTTTTGCGGTAACCATAAAAACATTGTCCCTTCAAGGATATATTTATAGCAAAGAAAACCATATGTTTTTCCAGGTGAAGAATTTCAGAATTTTTTACAAATTATTCCACCACTTTTTCGCAATCACGGAAATTGACATAATTTATTCCCTAAGGTAAAAATCAAGTCTTCCAAATGATTTTTACCACATTTTTTCTACTAATTTAAGAATATCTTTATCACATCATTATTATCTTCAATAACAATTACTTTTTTTCAGGTTTATTTCTTGTAGTGATATACTCAAACTGCAATCGAATCTAAATTTTAGTTTAAAATTTTGTGAGATACATCTGATTTTTTTTTAAGTAATAAAAAATCATATAAAAAATACCACGCGGTTCATCGTGCTAGATTCGAATACAACGTAGATTGTGGGAATTTAATTTCCCTCAATAACTATTTTTTAATATTAAAAAAAATCCCCCTACAATTTTGATACTAGACAGATTATTTAAAAAATCACTTTACAGGCGAAATCGGGAAGACTTTTTTTGAATAATCATATAATAATATTACGTTAATCCATTCTAAAAAATGTAAATTTTTTTTCGTCAATTGAGACATTCCGACTCAACCGTTCTGCATACAATAATAATGTCGATAATTTGTAACCAACATAAAGCACTGAGAGTAAAATTTGTTTTGTAGAAAAAAAAACATCTTCATTCCACATTTACTGATCCTCAATTTCACTCCAAGGTGCAACACAATTTCTAAACGTATTTTGGTCTCGAACTAAACGCAATAGGCATAAAGTGCAGTATCTGCAAGCCGTGCGAATTGACACGTTTCGTACGAGCTATTAGCAGGGGATATACGCGCCGCATAGTTACATATACAAATGCAGTGCATTGAGCGAGAAGGGCGAGCGTTGCATTCGGATTATCCACGCCCGACTAACTGCATACCTAATCCAATTGGTAATAATAATAGTTTTGGCGTGCGTGTGACGATCTGCTCTGCTTTCCTACAGATTCTCCCCCTTCCCCCCCTCCCCCTATTCTCACTTCTATCTACATCATGCAATATAAAACGTACAGTGCAAAAATTGTCCAATGGAACAGTAGAAAATTATTGCAGCAGAAAAAAAACCCGGTGAGCCCTTAAAATGCTCTGCTATGGCTGAAATTCAGGACTCTATTCTTTACCTGCCATCTCGTCGTTAATAAAGTTTGATGTTGCGGAAAATTAGGTCTCAATTATCCGTTCGTATGGGGGGCGAGGATCTGGGGGGATTTGTGCGTGTATATATATCTATATATAGTTGTGGGGCAAGCAACGAGAGCTCGACTCGTTTTCTCGCTTTCTCACTTTCATTATTATCATCATCCCCGGGGTCTACTACTATAAAGAGACTTTCGACCGACAATGAGCCCCGACGGAGTCTCGACGTAGCTACGCGCGGCGTGAACGTCGGAAAATTTCACGAGTGTCAAAAAGTCACGTCCCTTGCTATTCTCCCTCTCTTCCTCGTTTCGGTTCCCTGTTTTCCACTGCGACGCGCGATCATCGCTGCTGACAGAAGCATGCTGCGCGATTTGGTGCGCGCGTTACGCACGTTTCCGGCTCATTCGACACGGCAATGAATTGCTTTTGAATCAAAACTAATATCTGGCTAATATATCAGCACTTGGTTATTCTAATATGAGGCTATAATTGATTTCTTTCCCGCGAGAATTACATATGTTTGTGGTGCGTAAATGACGCGTTGAAGTCTCTTAATTTATGCATCGGTAATGGTGGAGTGAGTGATTAAGACATGGGGGAAAAATTTCGAAAGCTTTTTTTATGCTTTCTGCTTGCTCATAGAGGAAGCTTTGATTTCGTGAAATTTTTAAAAAATATCGAATTTTGGCCTTCACTATCGTTCTCAAGTCGCATATTGTACCTCAGAAAGTACCGGTTACATGCCTTTTTATGATGATTTTTGAAAAAGTCACTTTTGGTCGGTTCTGATTTCAGAATTCACAGATTCGACTTTTGGTCGGAAAATCCAACCTAAAGAACCTAAATTTTATTTTCTTCAAGATATCGAATTTTGGCCTTCACTATCGTTCTCAAGTCGCATATTGTACCTCAGAAAGTACCGGTTACGTGCCTTTTTACGATGATTTTTGAAAAAGTCACTTTTGGTCGGTTCTGATTTCAGAATTCACAGATCCGACTTTTGGTCGGAAAATCCAACCTAAAGTTTTTTTTCTTCAAGATATCGAATTTTGGCCTTCACTGTCGTTCTCAAGTCGCATATTGTACCTCAGAAAGTACCGGTTAAATGCCCTTCTACGATGATTTTTTAAAAAGTCACTTTTGGTCGGTTCTGATTTCAGAATTCACAGATTCGACTTTTGGTCGGAAAATCTAACCAAAAGAACCTAAATTTTATTTTCTTCAAGATATCGGATTTTGGCCTTCACTATCGTTCTCAAGTCGCATATTGTACCTCAGAAAGTACCGGTTACATGCCTTTTTATGATGATTTTTGAAAAAGTCACTTTTGGTCGGTTCTGATTTCAGAATTCGCAGATTCGACTTTTGGTCGGAAAATCCAACCTATAGAACCTAAATTTTATTTTCTTCAAGATATCGAATTTTGGCCTTCACTATCGTTCTCAAGTCGCATATTGTACCTCAGAAAGTACCGGTTACATGCCTTTTTATGATGATTTTTGAAAAAGTCACTTTTGGTCGGTTCTGATTTCAGAATTCGCAGATCCGACTTTTGGTCGGAAAATCCAACCTAAAGAACCTAAATTTTTTGTTCTTCAAGATATCGAATTTTGGCCTTCACTATTGTTTTCAAGTCGCATATTGTACCTCAGAAAGTACCGGTTACATGCCTTTTTACGATGATTTTTTAAAAAGTCACTTTTGGTCGGTTCTGATTTTAGAATTCACAGATCCGACTTTTGGTCGGAAAATCCAACCTAAAGAACCTAAATTTTATTTTCTTCAAGATATCGAATTTTGGCCTTCACTATTGTTCTCAAGTCGCATATTGTACCACAGAAAGTACCGGTTAAATGCCTTTTTACGATGATTTTTTAAAAAGTCACTTTTGGTCGGTTCTGATTTCAGAATTCGCAGATTCGACTTTTGGTCGGAAAATCCAACCTAAAGAACCTAAATTTTATTTTCTTCGAGATATTGAATTTTGGCCTTCACTATCGTTCTCAAGTCGCATATAGTACCTCAGAAAGTACCGGTTACAAGCCTTTTTACGACGATTTCTGAAAAAGTCACTTTTGGTCGGTTCTGATTTCAGAATTCGCAGATTCGACTTTTGGTCGGAAAATCCAACCTAAAGAGCCTAAATTTTTTGTTCTTCAAAATATCGAATTTTGGCCTTCACTATTGTTCTCAAGTCGCATATTGTACCTCAGAAAGTACCGGCTACATGCCTTTTTACGATGATTTTTGAAAAAGTCACTTTTGGTCGGTTCTGATTTCAGAATTCGCAGATTCGACTTTTGGTCGGAAAATCCAACCTATAGAACCTAAATTTTATTTTCTTCAAGATATCGAATTTTGGCCTTCACTATCGTTCTCAAGTCGCATATTGTACCTCAGAAAGTACCGGTTACATGCCTTTTTATGATGATTTTTGAAAAAGTCACTTTTGGTCGGTTCTGATTTCAGAATTCGCAGATTCGACTTTTGGTCGGAAAATCCAACCTATAGAACCTAAATTTTATTTTCTTCAAGATATCGAATTTTGGCCTTCACTATCGTTCTCAAGTCGCATATTGTACCTCAGAAAGTACCGGTTACATGCCTTTTTATGATGATTTTTGAAAAAGTCACTTTTGGTCGGTTCTGATTTCAGAATTCACAGATCCGACTTTTGGTCGGAAAATCCAACCTAAAGTTTTTTTTCTTCAAGATATCGAATTTTGGCCTTCACTATCGTTCTCAAGTCGCATATTGTACCTCAGAAAGTACCGGTTACATGCCTTTTTATGAAGATTTTTGAAAAAGTCACTATTGGTCGGTTCTGATTTCAGAATTCACAGATCCGACTTTTGGTCGGAAAATCCAACCTAAAGAACCTAAATTTTATTTTCTTCAAGATATCGAATTTTGGACTTCACTATCGTTCTCAAGTCGCATATTGTACCTCAGAAAGTACCGGTTACATGCCTTTTTACGATGATTTTTTAAAAAGTCACTTTTGGTCGGTTCTGATTTCAGAATTCACAGATTCGACTTTTGGTCGGAAAATCGAAGCTAAAGAACCTAAATTTGGTTTTCTTCAAGATATCGAATTTTGGCCTTCACTATCATTCTCAAGTCGCATATTGTACCTTAGAAAGTACCGGTTACATGCCTTTTTATGATGATTTTTGAAAAAGTCACTTTTGGTCGGTTCTGATTTCAGAATTCAGAGATTCGACTTATGGTAAAAAAATCCAACCTAAAGAACCTAAATTTTTTGTTCTTCAAGATATCTAATTTTGGCCTTCACTATCATTCTCAAGTCGGATATTGTACCTTAGAAAATACCGGTTACATTCATTTTTACGATGATTTTTGAAAAAGTCACTTTTGGTCGATTCTGATTTCAGAATTCACAGATCCGACTTTTGGTCAGAAAATCCAACCTAAAGAACCTAAATTTTATTTTCTTCAAGATATCGAATTTTGGCCTTCACTATTGTTTTCAAGTCGCATATTGTACCTCAGAAAGTACCGGTTACATGCCTTTTTACGATGATTTTTTTAAAAAGTCACTTTTGGTCGGTTCTGATTTCAGAATTCGCAGATTCGACTTTTGGTCGGAAAATCCAACCTAAAGAACCTAAATTTTATTTTCTTCAACATATCGAATTTTGGCCTTCACTATTGTTTTCAAGTCGCATATTGTACCTCAGAAAGTACCGGTTACATGCCTTTTTACGATGATTTTTGAAAAAGTCACTTTTGGTCGGTTCTGATTTCAGAATTCAGAGATTCGACTTATGGTAAAAAAATCCAACCTAAAGAACCTAAATTTTTTGTTCTTCAAGATATCGAATTTTGGCCTCCACTATTGTTTTCAAGTCGCATATTCTACCACAGAAAATACCGGTTACGAGCCTTTCTACCATGATTTTAAACAAGGACGCAAAATAGAATCTTGCACATTGCTTCCTCATTATGTTTCGCTTTTAACAAATCTACCTCTATGAGGAATACATTAAATTTAATCGACAAGTTTATGCATAAAAATATTCTACATCAACAGGAAATATTCTAAGTACAGATTCACCGCAAGATAATTGAGTTCATCGAGTGTCGCCTCCACAATGTCGGATTGAATGAGTATTAGGAGCCAGAAACGGGAGCGATAGGAGAGAAAGGAAGGAGCAAACGAGAACAGCAAACAACTTGTTTTGCCGCGTGCTTCAGTGGCTCTCGTTCTATCTTCCTTGCTTCCTTGCTATGAAGCTTGTAGTACATTGCAAGAGTGTAGGTTGTAGAGAAATGGGGGTGAAACGTATTGCGGCAGGGTACTCGAGGGTGGAAACGAGAGAGCGAGAGGATGAGAGGATGAGAACGCTGGAGGGTCTCTCTGGTTTCCGGTGCGGATCTCCGTAGGGGTGCTAAGTTATTGTAGAGTCTATATCTATACCTGTGTACGTACAGAGCTCGAGCTAACGCAATAGTATACTACTGTGAGTAGTATCTAGTGCAAAGTGTCTGGAGTATACCTATATATAGTACCGCACCGCATACTCACACAGGAGGGGTTTACTTAATCTGGACGCATGTAGTAAATACCTGAGAGACCCTAGACCGGAAACCCCATTGGTAATCGGAGTACAAGGGAATCGATGATAAGATACCTTTCAGTTTATGGTAAATGTCACATTGACACGTAAATCAGATCACACACTGAGAGAAAAATATGGTAACTAAAAAAAAAATATATAGTTAGTCCGACGACAATCAAACTATCAACTATAATTCCCAGGAGAAACGTCTCTATTTTATAGCAAAAAATAAGAAAATAATTCGACGAACCATAAATTATAACTATAACAATAATTATAGTAGTAATCATTAAAGTGATAATAGTTTCATATATACCGTTTCAATGTTTGTTTCCAATAACTTTGCAACTATCGTTTATTGGAATATATTATCAACTCTTTAACCATAAAACATTGCAAGTATTCGTTTTATCATGTGAATCGAGAGAAAATGCTTTTCTCTCAGTGCAACATTTTAATCAGCATTCAACATTTTTGTTGTTGGTTAAAATATTGACGAATGTTTGGGTTTGAACACTGAGAAAAACAAATGTGATTTTACATTTTTCTGGGTGAACGTATTGTTCGTATTTTAAAAGATTTTAGTTAGAAAAGTGAAAATTAAAATGATATGATCGTACTTAACATTTCAATGTTCATCTCAACAGGGACAACATTAAAGAATAATTAACATGTTGGTAATTTTACCAGATGTCATCATAGGTGCTTCAAATAAATTTATTGTTTTTCTATAATTACTAAATAAGCATAAAATGTGTGACTAATGCTTGAAACCAGAATTGTAAGACTTTATTACTTTATGAAATAAATATTTACAGTATGATGCATTTGATAATTATTATATTATGATAATAAAAAGTAGTGCTTATAAAATTATGTTGAACATTTTTGTTAACTGCAAAAAATTAATTAGCAATTAAATTATACCGATAATTCGGAGGAAAAATCAAGGAATATAGTTTCATTCTGTTAATATAATTTGCGCGTTATTCAATATATTGTCTTGGCCATTTTATTTAAAATAATTTTCTTACTTACATTAACAATTAAATTTGAACGTCTGTTTCTAAAAGCTTCAGATAATCGTTGCAAAATCATAACTAAGAAAAATAACGCTTGTACCTCTGTATAAAGCACTAGACGTATCCAAAATCCTACAACTTTTAATTTGTATACTTGTATCCTTAATATATATATATTTATCTGATTCTCAATCATTCATAAACTTCTTAATTCATGATATTTCAAAAATTATTAAATTTTCACATAATTTGCGGTGACATTTGATAAAAAAAACTTTTCTATTTTTATCATCTATTTCCCATAAATTTTATTTTTTCGTATTACGATTCACTTGTATCAGTGATGAATCCGTTAAAAAAAATTAAGAATGAACTGAGAATCAGCAAATATATTTCAAATCAACCGCTCCAATTTCAAGCCAGTCCAAGAAACCGGAATTTATAGTGATACGATAACATCTCTCCATATAATGATAAAATCATCAGTACCATCCCATATTGTGTATGTACGTAACATGAAATAGTAGCCAGGATCTTTTTTAAAGTATCCGACTATCCCGGAAAAGAGTGAGGCACAGAACCATGTATATGTGTGTGTGTGTGTGTGTGTGGATAAAGCGAAAGAATATAGGAGAGCCAACGTAGTAAACTATAGTATAAAGTGCCGGAGAGCGTTTGGGTCGAGCCAACTAGACGTCGTATGTTCGAAGCAAGGCCGGTGCTGGTCAGCCGAGAGTTCCGTTTGCTCGTCGTCCAAAAGCAAAGAGAAATAGGAGAAGGAAAAGAGAACAAGGGAGACGAAGAACGAGTTAGATCCCGAAAATCGTGTGCCGGAGATTCTAAAATAAGAAGAACAAGAGGAGACCATGATGAGGAGAAGAGGAAGAGGGGAATGAGGAACGAAAAGGGGGCAAAGCGGCAGAGTAGTAACAGTCCGTTCTATACCGGCAGAGAGAGCTCGTGCTCTCAGCGCTGAGCTCTGTCCTAGAAGCTGAAGCTGAAGCTGAAGCTGCTGCTGCTGCTGCTGCTCGCCTCTTGTTTTATTCAGTCGGGATCATAAATTACGAGTTTAAACACACAATGAAAGACGCTTAACAAGAAGCTAACGCGAGATTGAGAGGCCACGCCCATGGAATGGAGCACGAGTCTTCCGCTGGAGCGCTTCGGTCTAACCAATAGCAACAAAGCCGCGCCTACTTACCCCTTGAATGCTTCCAGCACGAACGTTTCACTTCTCTCTTCCCCCACTTCAACCAACAGAAATCCGCTCGCTCGCCTATCCGAGTTCTCCGGACGTCAAGTGACGACCAAACGAGTCTCACCAACAAGGATGGAACTATAGCTCGGGAAAACCACTACTAGGTTGGATGCTGCACAGCCAACGTGCCGCCGGCTCTTCTCTCTCTTCTCTACCAGCATACGCAGCTTCTCAACGACAGTCCATGCACCCCCCGAGACTCCAGTCCTCGGCATTCCACTCGTTGTCATCGACGCGCTTCGGTCGAGCGTGTCAAAGCTCCGCGTTTAAATACACTACGAATCTTCAGTTAGTTCTTTGTGACAGTATTCGAAAGAGTATAATCGAAAATTGACTCGAGATCATTCAAGTTGTTTGCTTGTTTCGTGATTTTTTAAGACAGTTTTAATAAGAAATGTCATTCAGCAAAACTGGACATTGATTATAGACAAAGTGCAGTGCTACGACAGTTTTATTTGTTTTTTTGTTCAACAGAGAAAAAGTGTAATTGTGAATAAACCGGAGATCTGAACTTCCTGACCTTCTTATCGGATTTTATTTGACGTCTCGTGCAAAGTGCTTGAAGTGAAGAGTGGATTTTAATGTTAGCATTTAATTGGTAAAGAGAAATAAGAGTCGACAACACGTGACGAAAGCTTGGCCGCGAGCTATCGCTTGGAAAAACCGTATTATTATGCGCGGTTCGAAATGGTTTGCTCCGTGACCAACGTGGCAAAGACACTGTGCAGTGACAACAACAGCAACGGTAGCAACGTAAGCGCAAACGGTAACAGCAACGGTGCGTTAAATTTGGAGACAACGGGACGTGGCCCGATTGAGGGTATAATCGATTTTCATCATCCTCATCATCACCATCATCATCCGCGTCATCATTCGCCTTACAACCGTATAAGAAGCAGACGAATCAGTAGCAGCAACAGTGCTAGCAGCAACGAGGACTCCGCTGTTCACACGAGTCCACAATCTCATTCACACGTAGTCGAGTCATTGATAAGCGAGAGAATGTCGTCATTGAGCGACGCTCACAGACGCAGCAACAACAGCAGCAGCGGCGGTAGTCATTTGGTCGACGCTGGCGAAAGAAGTTCATCCGCTGGTTCGTCATTGGGATCTTGTTCACCACCACCGGCTTCAAGTCATTCACCACCACCGCCAAGACCGCCATGGCTTCATGATTTTCACGCTGCAGCTTCGCCTCATGTACTGCAATTCTTGAATCTCAGCGCAGCTGGTGGTGGAATGCTTGGAAGTCAACCACTGGCTGCGCTTCATTCGATGGCTGAACGTAGTCATCATCATCAGCAGCAACAAGCTCAACAACAGGCCCAGGCCCAACAATTACAGCAACAACAGCATCAACAACAACAGGCTGTTCATCTGTCCGGGATTAATAGCAGTGGTGGTGGTTCTTTGGGTAGCACACAACCACAAGGACAGTCATCACCGACTGGCAGCGGAAAACATAGTCCAGCTACCTCCATCACTTCCGTCGGTAGTAATCCTCATGGCATTGATAATATACTGTCGAGACCGGCAGCCGCTGTCAACAGTCATCCTCAGGTTCCTATTTCAACTACACATGGATTACCTCCAGCACCACATCCGCAACATTTGACTGCACCGAGATACGCGATGCACGCCGGATTCACAGCTTCCGCAGGTTTGTAGAACTTTGTGATGGGTTTTCTTGTTGGGAATTTTGCATTCAAGACAGAAAGACGGTTGTCTTTCATTGGGTTTCCTTGAAATTCTATCCGAATCTACGAATTGTTGAATGGTCTGTGAAGAAAAATTTAATATACCAGGAGTAAAAGTTGGATTGAACAGAGCTTTTTGGGTCGCATCGATATTGCTGGTATAGAAATGAGCTCCTGGTTGTTCAGATCGTCGGATGGAAAAAGGAAGCACGTATCCTCGTTATGGCGAGAGGCGCAATATTCGACAACGGGTTGTCCTGGCACCTGACAAGATTTTTCCAAATTTCTATATCTTCCCTTTTCCACATTGTTGGTTCTTATGAATGCTATTGTGCGTGGAGAATTTTTTGGCATAATAGAGTTTGTGGGTTCAATATGAGACGTGCTTACCGGAAACACTGAGGTGGCTCTTCCGACGGATATCTTTGAGCTCATCTTCACTTAACTCCAGTGGCTTTTTTAAATATGCTTTTTGACATCACCTTCCAATTGTTTGATGTCACTTCTACAGAAATCCTGTTGTTTTTTTCCTCCAATATTAGGATATAATTATGGTAGCTCTGAAGCCAATTTCCATGGTCCCTTTGACCTTCGTTAACATCATCACACTCAAAGAAATTCTAATATCCCTAATAACTGACAATTGACTAATTGTATATGATCCAATTCAATTATGAGTGGCGATTATTGATAGTTGGTCCATGCAACTTTTTCACAGTTTCATTAGCTTTGTCCAACCAACAACAATTCATGATAATTGCAGTAACTGTCAAATTAAATTGGATACTAATACTAAATTATTCGTTCGGTACAATTTTTTGAAAACATGTTCTTTGAAATCCTGCCTACAATATTGAAGTATCGTTATATTAGTATTCCGGATAACATAATTGATGTTTTTCTGTATGGAATTACAGGAATTGGACAGTTTCAACAGAGAACAGAACCACGTCATCCTGCGGTTTATTGGCCAGGTTTACAAGGACTTGTCAGCGATCCTTTGGCATGGCGAGCAAGGCTACACTCGTGTAAGTACCAAAAATCCACGGAGATGATAAATTTGATGACAAATGGCGTGTAACGAGACGTGGGATGATAAAATCTTGTACATGGATCACGAAAGGCTGGAAATGATCGTGATGGTAGTGTGGTGGTCGATGGGTCGAGTTAAGAGGGTGCATAGGACAACGTTGGTAGCCTGACGGTGGTTATACACCGGCTGTGACTTCGCCCCTTGGATCTACGATATCATATTCAATATCACGAGCCGTACCGAGAGAAGCCGCTGTGCTCCCTTTTCCCAGATCCCTATCCCTCGTTCCTTTCGCCTATCCGACGGTTCTCTTGCGCGACAGACCCGGAATAACGTTCGGGATTCACCCTTCTCGGCTTTCCACACTCGCGTGAATAACTCTGCATGGCGATATGCTTCTCTAACCGCGTGTGCCGGGATGGGAATATTGTAACGAAGCTGAGAGGACCACCAACTTATTCTGTCCTCGCGACCGCACAGGGTCGACAAAATCGTGATTGGAAGATCTGTTCTACATAATTCTGGGGCTTTGGGATCGTCACGTTATTTTGGAAACTTTGCTTTTGGGTTTCTTTTTCTTGTTGAGTTGCAGACTCGATTTTATTGTTTAGCTTTAAAATATTCAATAAATCGTTCGAAATACTTGAGCATTCTCAGCATTATTTTAGAAAGAGTGATTTAGATTGCAGTTTTTGGGACTAATATCTATTGAAATAAATTTAACTAATAAGTTAAGCGACGAAAAATATGTCGACGATGCTAATAATGCAGATAAGTATTCATTTAAAGTATTCTGAGCTTACGACCGTACAATTCGACAAAATTGTGATGGGAAGGTCTGTTCTACATAATTCTGGGGCTTTGGGATCGTCACGTTATTTTGGAAACTTTGCTTTTCGGTTTTTTTTTCTTGTTGAGTTGCAGACTCGACTTTATTGTTTAGCTTTAAAATATTTAATAAATCATTCAAAATACTTGAGCATTCTCAGTATCATTTTAGAAAGAGTGGGTTAGATCGCAGTTTTTGAGACTAATATCTATTGAAATAAATTTAACTTATAAACGTCGACAAATATGTCGGCGATGCTGAATATGTAAATAAATATTCATTACAAGTATTCTGATATTACGATCGGATAGTTCGACAAAATTGTGGTCGGAAAATCTGTTCTAAATAGTTCTGGGGCTTTGGGATTGTCACGTTATTTTGGAAATTTTGCTTTTGGTTTTTTTTTTCTTGTTGCGTTGCAGACTCGACTTTATTGTTTGGCATTAAAATATTTAATAAATCGTTCTAAATATTTGAGTATTCTCAGCATTAAATTAGAAAGAGTGATTTAGATTGCAGTTTTTCGGATTAATATATTGTTACGACCGAGCAAATGAATTAAGCGGATATTTGTTTGTGGGGCGGATATTATTAATTACAAATAGTTCTCTTTATCTTTAACGCTTTTGTTCGCACGTCTGCTCGCAGTCAAAGTCCTGTCAAGACTCTCTTCTGTCACGTTTACTGTGAAGTATGTCAAGTATTCGTTTGTCAATCGTCATACCGTGTGTTCCTATAAGACCTTATCTCTATATTCATAACAATATATTGAAATAAATTTAACTTATTTGTCGGCGATGCTAATTATACAAATAAATGTCCATTAAAAGTATTGATTGATTGCTATTGATTGATTGAATGATTGATTGATTAGCGGTGACATTGTGACCGCACACTCTCAGACAAATCGTAATAGTACAGTTAACTATAAAGTAACAACTATTCATTTTTTGTCCATGTAGCTAGGACAATAGTTATGGTAACTATTTTATAGTTGTGGCAACTATTGAAAAATTGGTCGTTCGAATTGAAAATGAATAGTTGTAACTTTATAGTTACTAATACCATAATGTTCTCTCAGTGCAGTTCGATAAAATCGTGATTGGACTTTGAGAACAGCATAATGTTTTTTAAATCTGTGTTTTGGCTTTTTTTCGTGCTGACTTGCAGGATAAATTTCTCGTATTATTTGTGATTTAAATATTCAAAGAATCTACGAATCATTTTTGATAATTTGTTCCTTGGAATACTATTTGAGAAACAATCCATTATTTTGTCACTTTTAAACACATTTACTGTCACTAAATATCCACCAAAATATCTCTAATTTATTCAAAGGGCGGTGTTACTTATTAAATTAAAAATTATAAAAATATTAAAATTATTGCAAAGGTGAAAATATTCAAAAACTTCGTAATGCTACAAATTGCATGATACAATAGCTAGTAAATTAATTTCAGTCACGCATAAACGATAAAACAGGTTTCCTCTTTAAAAAAGTATCAATAATCCTAACTCCTCCTCTTTTGGAATTGAGATTACTTTACGGAGCTATTTTCTTATTTTATTGCTCTTGGCCATTGTTTCTGCATAGGATATCCATCATGCCAGGCTATTCCAAGTGTTATACAATATTTTATAGCAAGTGTATACGGTATTTCGTTGCGACGAGAGGAAAAAGCGTGCGCGTGTTGTATCGGCAGAAGGGCCACGATAGGTACGACCAAACGATCGCCACGGGAACAACCGACCCTATATTTATGCCTCCGCGCTCGCCAATCCTCGATAAAACAGCCCCGAACGCTTTTCACGCTCCATACTGCCGCTATAACATTGTAGCCGAGTATCCGCACTCGAGTTGCCGATCCCAGAGTTCCTCGCAGGTTTTTCTCGACGCTATATATATGACAGTGAAGACAGAAAAGCTTCGACCATTTTCCCTGGTCATTCGGAGCTTGTAGATATACTATAGCAGAGAATTCTAGCATCAGCTCTATCTGCTAACACGAGAAAGTTGCTGACACGCCGATTTTCACTCTTTCGTTCTTCGTTTTCATTTATGGACACGTGAGCTCGAAAAATCGTCCCGCTGGGCCGATCTATTCACAACGACGAAATTACCTTCGCAGATGGAATAGATTGATATTTGTTATCGTGCAATCACGGAACTGGTTACTTCAGCAATCGCGTGGCCTGTACTCAGATAAATCGTGGTAGTACTGATAAATATTAAGTGACAAGTATTTATTGTTTGTCAATTTAACAATTATTTTTATCAGCACTTTACATTTTTCTATAGGTCATTATGTGACAATTATTTATTTTTGGTCAATACAATGATTTTAATCGGCAAGTTAAATTTTTCTGTATATCATTAAGAGGCATCGATTTATTGTAGGTTAATACAATTATTTTTATCGGCACGTTAAATTTTTTTTGTACACGGAAAAAAAAGATTAGTTGTTATAGCCAACAAATGAGTTGACACAACCAATCGATTATTCTATTTCCCTAGCAACTCAAATGATAATACCAACGATTTGAATGATAATACCGACGATTTGAATGGTAGTCCTAACTATTCGAGTGAAACAAAAATTCGAGTGAAGTTGGGTAGTCCCAACGATTGGATTAGTTAACCTAACTAATCCAATCGAGAACTAATCGTGAATAGTTGAGGTTACTATTCGATATGGTTGAGGCAACTAATTTTTTAGACATTGTGTACAGCAAATCGAAAACGTAGTTGCCACAACCAAACTTTTTTTTCCGTGTAGGTAGTAATAATGGTGTCTATAGCAACTTTAGAATATAGCTGCGATTTTATGAACGTAGTTTTTATGAACACTGATAAAAATTTTGTATCAATGCTTAGTTAGATTAACGAATTAATAGTTATGTATATTTCGAGTAAAGTCGTTAATTAATAGTAGCTATGATTATATCGATTATTTGAGTGGTTTGAACATTTTCCTCGTGAAAAATATTTTTTTTTGCTATATAGAAAGAAAAATGATTTCTTGATAGAGTGAGCAACGAGTCATGTTTGGCTTTTCATTGAGAGAGAAAAAAAACTGGCTTAACACATTTGCAGTATGGCAAAAAATAGATTTTCTTGTTACTACTGGATGAAAAAAAATGTTTACGTTTACATTAAAAATATTGATATCAAAAGTATTGAGTATCGAGGAAAAAACATAGGTACTATTGTGAGTACCAATTTTTTTGCGTGTCTGATTTTACATATGGAATCAAATTTTCAAAATTGAATATGGTGGAATCAAAATGGCGAACTTAAATAAAGGGATTTTTAATGAAAATTGGTTTTTCATGTTTTTTGAGGTCGCTCAATTCAAATATGACATCAGAATTTTGAAATTTTAAAAATTTGAGTTTCCATAATAATGAGTGCCTAAAGATTCTTGACATCGCTAAATCAAAATATATTAGATTTTTTCAAAAAATATATTTAAAAATACAAAAATTACAGAATATCAATATTTCTAACACTTACACATAAATTAGTATTATTTTTACAACACAATTAACATAAACAACGAGACGTGTATTAACCCAATTTTACCATAAATCGATGAATACTTTGGACTAAAGTGATGAAAAAAAAATCCTTCAAAAAAGCTAATAAATCTTAACTATTTCTTAATGTCCGTGTGTCACATTTTCCCCATAAAATTGTTTAATTTTGCTTGTAATTTCTCACAACAAAAAAGTGACGTCTGCCAATTTTCGAAATCCCATTGAATAAAATAGTCTCATAATAATCGAAGCAGTGACAGTAAATGGTGTGCAATCTGTTACTTCGACAATTATAGTCTTCGTAAGAAAATGACAATTCTATAGTAGCGTATTAAGCTTTTCTGTGGAACGTACTCGCGTAGACCACGGATTAATTAATGGATGACTGCCTGGCGCACCTCTTTCTCATTAGTTAATTCTCTCGTAAGGAGAATATTGTACTCGTCGCAGATGTGTACGCTCAGCCTTTCTCATACAGTGCTGTACATACTACTATATGCTGTATCATATTTTAATACATGCACAAAATTCAAGTGGTGGTAGAAGTCGACCTGCTGCTGCTGCTGCTGCTGCTGCTGCTGGACAAGGAATATCGGACAGAGGGTGCGAGGTGTATGTGCGGGGGTGAATACTGTTGTAATAACGTATCCGGGCTATAGGTATCTGTATAATAATACATATAAGGCAGAGGCGCGGTGGTGGAATGCGGTAAGCAGCTCGTTAGAACCCTCTCCGCCGACTGGCCATTATTGCCTCGTTCCGTATTCCGTTACAAATTGCTTTATTAAATTAAAGTCCCGCAGGCCCCCACACTTGGTTCTCTCGGGTTCTCCACGCTCGGTATACGTCGTCCCTCCTGTTGGTTTCCGTACTCGTTTGCTCTCTTACTTCAGTTCTGCACTTGTGCCCTTTCCTAACACTCTTTTCATTCTCGCTTCTATAGGTAACAGTTACTACCCTCTTGTCCACACATACGCCATTAACCAGCAGTAGCCAATGTCCAGCAATTAAGATATGACTATATATTTGTTTTATGGTAATATAGCGCAGAAAGCAGATCACCTCTTAATTCGTGATGCCTGGATTTTCGAATGGTCGGTTAAATTATTATTTTGTGTCTCTGACGTTAATTAATTGATTTAAGGATCATTGGGCCATTTACAAATGCCGGTATTAGTATTGCTATTTTATTAGTGATTTGAACTTATTTATATTAGTAAAAAAACCTTCAATTTTTTTTTTTTTTTTTGCTTTCTTGCTTTAACTTTGCACTTGGACCCTTTCCTAACACTCTTTTCACTCTCGCTTCTATAGGGAACAGTTACTACCCTCTTGTCCACACATACGCCATTAACCAGCAGTAGCCAATGTCCAGCAATTAAGATATGACTATATATTTGTTTTATGGTAATATAGCCCAGAAAGCCGATCGCCTCATAATTATTGATGCCTAAATTTTCGAATGAACTGTTAAATCATCATTTTATGATTCTGGCTTTAATTAATTGATATAAGAGTCATGGGGCCATTTAGAAATACCGGTATTCGTATTGCTATTTTATTAGTGATTTGAACTTATTTATATTAGTTAAAAATGGGTCCATTTCGTTTACTCTTTTAAAGCAAGTTTTCTATGAAATATCATTTTAAAATGCCACAAAAATCAATATAACGGAGGACCATTATTTATAGCATTTTTTTTTTGTTTTACGTATTCATATCTTTCCTATCTAATTTTGTCGAACATACTGAAGGTTTTCTTTGGTGTAAATAATCGTTACAACTCTGGCCTTATTTTTACCTGTACTTTTATCGGTTGAGCAGAGGATGAGCTTCAATTTAATTTGGAAACAAAAACAAAAAAAAACTTTCTGAAAAGTAGTTTTAAAGAGCTTCGCAATCTTAATTCAAATATTATGTTCTCCATTTCGAAATTAAGAGAATCACGATATTTAGCTGGGGTTCAAAACTACTCAAACAATGTGCAATACTCGATAGATCGAAGAAAAATAATTACTTTTTTTTTCAGTGCAAAGTTGTAAATTTGGTTTCAAGGTCAATGTAATCTCATTCGATCGAAATTTGATGCGGTACCCCGAGCCACGAGGATAATTATTTTCCGGTGGCTTTCGGCACTCGCTCTTCTCCACTATGCCAAACGATACCTCGACTAAATCCTTCGAACACGGCGGGAGAGTTCATGAGCGTAAATTGCAAAGCGCAGGGCACGCGTGGCCGCTCGCGTACCCGCAAATTGCGGAAATAAATGTAGTGCCCCAGCGAATACATTATAGCTCGGTAGAGGAATACATTATATATGTAAAGATATATATATATATAGGCATGCTACCGAGAGGGGAGTTTAATTTACAGTATAGAACTGGTACCAATTGGGGCTGCGGCGTACATTGTCGTAATGCATCTACATACTTCCTCCATCGTGGATATACACTAATGTTTCACCAATTTTCGAAAATTTTATTCACATTTTTTAAACCTCTAATTACAGAATAGTAAAAATGAAATGTCACCTTTCACCTTTGATTATAAATCAAAATCAACGACCTCTTAAATTTAATTAATCATTTAAAAATCATTTAAATTAAGAGGAGGGAGTCAGGTGAAAAAAATTGATTTTGGAAATTCAATATCATCCAAATCCTATCGCATATAAAAATGCCCAACGCACTATATTGTTGGTACTCGATGAAAGGATTTTTTACTGTCGTCTGACTTGCATATGATTTTCAATATTATCTTAAGCAAAGTTCTTAGGTTTTCCATTCTGCGCATGATTCAGATCAAACTACTAGACAGATTGGAATGGTTGACATCTCATTTTCTTCTTCATGAAAAGATACACCGGCTAAATGGAGCAAATGTTAATAAAAGGTAATATTTTTTAAGTGACATAATTATTAATAAATAAATTTTGTGCTATTTTCTAAATCGGTGATTAACTTTGCTTTCGGAATGAAAAAAAATAGTTTGCTCCATTTAGCCGGTGCATCTTTTCATGAAGAAGAAAATGAGACGTCAACCATTCCAATTTACCTAGTAGTTTGACCTGAATCATGCGTAGAATGGAAAACCTAAGAACTTTGCTTAAGATAATATTGAAAAGCATATGCAAGTCAGACGACTGTAAAAGATCCTTTCATCGAGCACCAACAATATAGTGCATTGGGCATTTTTATATGCAATAGGATTTGGATGATATTGAATTTCCAAAATCAATTTTTTTTACCTGACTCCCTCCCCTTAATCCTTTTCCATTGGAAGCCTTTTTTTGCACATGTTTTGGACACTTTTGTGAATCAACATAGTGAAAAAATTGAATCAAAAAAAGTGTTTTGGATGAATTTCTAGTAGCATTGTAATGTTTGTCTATATTTTTCTACATGTTTGGATTTCAAAATCTAATTCACATTTTTTTTACCTCCAATTACAGAATAGCAAAAATGAAATGTCACCTTTCATCTTTGATTGTAAATCAAAATAATCAACCACTACGGATTATATATCTGGTAATTTAAATTAACCCTTTTCCATTTGAAGCCTTTTTTTGCACATATTTTGGACACTTTTGAGAATCAACATAGTGAAAAAATTGAATTAAATAAAGTGTCTTGGATGAATTTCTAGTAGCATTGTACTGTTTGTCTATATTTTTCTACATGTTTGGATTTCAAAATCTAATTCACATTTTCTAAACCTCCAATTACAGAATAGTAAAAATGAAATGTCACCTTTCACCTTTGATTATAAATCAAAATAATCAACCTCTACTGATTATATATCTGGGCATTTAAATTAACCCTTTTCCATTGGAAGCCTTTTTTGCACATATTGGACACGTTTGTGAATCAACATTGTGAAAAAATTGAATTAAAAAAAGTGTTCTGGATGAATTTCTAGTAGCATTGTAATGTTTGTCTATATTTTTCTACATGTTTGGATTTCAAAATCTAATTCATGTTTCTTAAACCTCTAATTACAGAATAGTAAAAATGAAATGTCGTCCTTTCACCTTTGATTATGAATCAAAATAATCAACCTCTACTGATTATATATCTGGTCATTTAAATTAACCCTTTTCCATTGGAAGCCTTTTTTGCACATATTGGACACGTTTGTGAATCAACATTGTGAAAAAATTGAATTAAAAAAAGTGTTTTGGATGAATTTCTAGTAGCATTGTAATGTTTGTCTATATTTTTCTACATGTTTGGATTTCAAATTCTAATTCATGTTTCTTAAACCTCTAATTACAGAATAGTAAAAATGAAATGTCGTCCTTTCACCTTTGATTATGAATAAAAATCATCAACCGCTACTAAACATATATCTAGTCTTCGAAATTAATCGTTTTCCATTGGAAGCCTTTTTTTAAAATAGATATTGGAACCTTTTGGGAATCGACATAGTTGAAAAATGTTGTATTAAAAAAAATGTATTTAGGATGGATTTTTAACAGCATTATACTGCTTGTCTATGTTTTTCTACACTCCCAATTATTCTTTTTGAATTCCAAATTTTTTTGTATGTTTTGAATAATACCTATTCCTGCAATATTAAATACCTACACTGAGAAAAAAAATCGTTAGAACCAACATAACGTGCACTTGCGGCAGCGAAAAGAATATTTTATCCATTGGACAAACTATTTGGCAATGTTAATCGAATAATGTTTGGATTGATCAGCTGTTGCTTCGATCAATTACTTATTTCAATCGATCAAAAGAATATTCTTTTCGCTGCCCGCAAGTGCACGTTTTGTTGGTTCTAACGATTCTTTTTCTCAGTGTAGTAAAACAAACATTCCAAATGTGCAGTTAATGGTTCAGCGACGTTTAGTTCATTGAGTCCCATTTACTTTGATCACAAGAGCCACATTTTTGTCCAAAGCACAGGTGAATATTTTCGATTACACAAAAAAACTACTTTTTCCATTTTCCCACAATTCAATTTTTCATTGAATCAAAAATACAACTGGTAGTAATTAATTTACAGTGAATGAATTAAAATACAATAAACTATTCACAATCACTACAAATGTGCACGAATAAAAATAACTAAATGTAATTTTTAAATAAAGTGTATGTTACAAAGTTTCTAAGTTTCGATGAAATTTGACTCTCATATTAATACAGCTTAGGGATGATTTTCAACCCGAGATTTTTAACGGTAATGAGCGAAGGTTAATATTCCTTAAAAAAAAAAAAAATATGTCGGTTCATCTAATATTTAAAAACAACGTTTCCTGCTACACACACTCGTGTGTTAAACGAGCGAAGAATCCACCTCGTCTGTGAGAGAACACAGCAGCGGAGAGCTAACATAATTACGTTACAAGGATTTTACGGCAACTCTCTCTTTGCTCCACTGCTCGACCCTCGTTTATATCTACCTTCTCTCCCCGTGCCATAGATAGCAACCCTTTTTTTTACTCTTTCCCCAGTACCGGCTGTTCATAATTACATTTCTTCTTCTTCTTCGTTCTTGTTTTTATATTCAACACGAAAAAATCCTGAGAACCCCTCTTTGCTCCTCTTAATACTTTCGTTGTTGAGACAAGATTTTTTTTCTTTAAAAATCTTTCCCCCTGTATTTTTCGTGGTTATATATTTTTTATCTTTAAAAATCTTTCCCTCTGTATTTTTCGTGGTTATATTTTTTTTTTCGCGTTTTTCACGACTGTGTTATGGTTGTTGCAGTGTCACAGCAGCTGGGATGTCAACAAGCGATGACAGGGGCTGGAGGAGGCGGTGGTGGCGATCACGAAGGTGGCAAGAAAAAACACACGAGGCCAACGTTCAGTGGACAACAAATATTCGCGCTTGAAAAAACTTTCGAGCAGACGAAATACCTCGCTGGTCCAGAACGAGCCAAACTCGCGTATGCACTTGGGATGTCCGAGTCGCAGGTCAAGGTAAGAAATTTTATCAAAATCTTCACGTCACAAAAAAAATTATTCTAAAGTAATTTTTAGAAAATTATTTGGAATTTCGGAATTTTTTTTTTATTTTTGTATTTTGTTTAATTATTAGGTAGTTAGTAAAACGTACGTGGGATGAAGTTGATGCATAAATTAAGTAATTCCATTTACGAAGAATTTTATATTCTGGACAATAATAATAAATTCATTAAATATTTATTTCTTTCGTTAATGGCTAATAATTGTATTTTGATGAATTACTTTTAACAAGATGAGAAGTTAATGCAAATATTAACAATATTATAAATAAATGATGATGAATAATTGTAAATTATTCGGTACTTAGTAAGACGTACGTGGAATAAAGTTGATGCATAAATAAGTAATTCCATTTACGAAGAATTTTTAATTCTGGACAATAATAATAGAATTATTCATTAAACATTTATTTCTTTCGTTAATTACAAATAATTTATTTTTATGAATTACTGTTAACATGAGAAGTTAATGCAAATATTATCAATATTATAAATACATGGTGATGAATAATTGTAAATTATTCGGTCCTTAGTAAGACGTACGTGGAATAAAGTTGATATATAAATTAGTAATTCCATTTACGAAGAATTTTAAATTCTGGACAATAACAATAGAACTACTCATTAAACATTTATTTCTTTCGTTAATTACAAATAATTTATTTTTATGAATTACTGTTAACATGAGAAGTTAATGCAAATATTATCAATATTATAAATAAATATTGATGAATAATTGTAAATTATTCGGTACTTCGTAAGACGTACGTGGAATAAAGTTGATGCATAAATAAGTAATTCCATTTACAAAGAATTTTATATTCTGGACAATAATAATAAATTCATTAAATATTTATTTCTTTCGTTGATTGCAAATAATTTATTTTTATGAATTACTGTTAACATAAGAAGTTAATGCAAATATTATCAATATTATAAATAAATGTTGATGAATAATTGTAAATTATTCGGTACTTAGTAAGACGTACGTGTAATAAAGTTGATGCATAAATTAATAATTCTATTTACGAAGAATTTTAGATTCTGGACAATAATAATAAATTCATTAAACATTTATTTCTTTCGTTAATCGCTAATAATTGTATTTTGATGAATTACTTTTAATAACATGAGAAATTAATGTAAATATTATCAATATTATAAAGAAATGTTGATGAATAATTATAAATTATTCGGTCCTTAGTAAGACGTACGTGGAATAAAGTTGATATATAAATTAGTAATTCCATTTACAAAGAATTTATTTTTATGAATTACTGTTAACATGAGAAGTTAATGCAAATATTATCAATATTATGAATAAATGTTGATGAATAATTGTAAATTATTCGGTACTTAGTAAGACGTACGTGGAATAAAGTTGATGCATAAATTAGTAATTCCATTTACAAAGAATTTTATATTCTGGACAATAATAATAAATTCATTAAACATTTATTTCTTTCGTTAATTGCAAATAATTTATTTTTATGAATTACTGTTAACATGAGAAGTTGATGCAAGTATTATCAATATTATAAATAAATGTTGATGAATAATTGTAAATTATTCGGTACTTAGTAAGACGTACGTGGAATAAAGTTGATGCATAAATTAGTAATTCCATTTACAGAGAATTTTATATTCTGGACAATAATAATAAATTCATTCAACATTTATTTCTTTCGTTAATTGCAAATAATTTATTTTTATGAATTACTGTTAACATGAGAAGTTGATGCAAGTATTATCAATATTATAAATAAATATTGATGAATAATTGTACATTAATGAAATTTTCTAAAAATGTTTCACTCTTATTATTGGTCGGCTTGAAAATGCGATAGAGTTGTGAAAATCGGCGCAGGTGCGTAAAATCCCGAAATATTTTATGATGCGAAATATTTCTGGATGATCCTGCGAAGAGAGGCTGGTGAAAGTACGGCTTACTCCATAAAGAAAGGGGATGTTTCGTGCCTCTCGCTTCTGCACACAACAAGGCCCATGTCTACCGAAAAAAAAAGTAGCGACGGAATATAAACTAGAAGAAGCGAGAATAAGAGTAAGAGGACGAGGAAGAGTTGGCGATGAAACAAGCGCAGAAACGTGACAAGCTCCACAACACCTGCACCCGCAACTCTTGCTTGAAAATATCCTCAGCTGTATCACTTTGTACACATCTACGTAGATGTGTGCTTTATACAAATACTATTTACTCAAGTATACTCGTTGAGAAAAGCCATACACTCATTAGTCAATTTTTCTTGCTCTTTGAATTCCAGCTTTGATTTATGTCGTCATCTCTGGAAAATAATCAGAATACTGCATTCAAACAGTATCTTTCGTACAAATGACATCAAAATTGCAGTCTGCACTTCAAAAAATCCAAATCAAATGCCAATAGTAGACAATAAATCAATGTAATGTGACAAAATTACGATTTGGTTAATTTTTAACTCTTCGCTGTCGAACTGAAACACTTGCTTTACACTGAAAAAAATTGAGATGGTCCTGATAACTATTGAGTGATAATTATATTTTATTAGTCCAAGTGACTATTTTCGTAGTTACATTAATAGTAACGTAGTTAATGTAACTACGAAAATAGTCACATTAACAATAACGTAGTTAATGTAACTACAAAAATAGTCACTTGGACTAATAAAATATAATTATCGCTGATTAGTTACCAGTAGCATCTTAATTTCTGTCAGTGTATTTTTAAACCTTTTTAACATTTTTTTAAATGTTACGAATCTTAAAATGTGTTACTTTGAATTTTTAACTCACAAAGTTAACAAAATATAAAAGTTACGTTTATTAAATGATCAAGTTTTTATTCTTCAGAAAATCTTTTCGGAATATATGGTCATTTTATTTGTTTACGTATTATTAACATATTTAACTAATAGTAAATAATCTTGACTTCTCAAATATTAAAAATGCGCAAACTTTCCATAATTAATATATAAAAAACAACAAACTGTAAATACATAAAAAGTGACCACAATAACAAAAGCAACTACACTGAGAAAAATAAATATAGTCCTGGTAACTATTCAGTGATAATTATATTTTATTACTCCAGGTGACAATTTTCGTACTTACATTAACTCTCTTCACTGTTAACATAACTACAAAAAATAGTCACCTAGAGTAATAAAATATAATTATCACTGATTAGTTACCAGTACCATCTTAATTTCTGTCAGTGTATTTTTAAACCTTTTTAACATTTTTTTAAATGTTACGAATCTTAAAATGTGTTACTTTGAATCTTTAACTTACAAAGTTGACAAAACATAAAAGTTACGTTTATTAAATGATCAAGTTTTTATTCTTCAGAAAATCTTTTCGGAATATATGGTCATTTTATTTGTTTACGTATTATTAACATATTTAACTAATAGTAAATAATCTTGACTTCTCAAATATTAAAAATGCGCAAACTTTCCATAATTAATATATAAAAAACAACAAACTGTAAATACATAAAAAGTGACCACAATAACAAAAGCAACTACACTGAGAAAAATAAATATAGTCCTGGTAACTATTCAGTGATAATTATATTTTATTACTCCAGGTGACAATTTTCGTACTTACATTAACTCTCTTCACTGTTAACATAACTACAAAAAATAGTCACCTAGAGTAATAAAATATAATTATCACTGATTAGTTACCAGTACCATCTTAATTTCTCTCAGTGTATTTTTAAACCTTTTTAACATTTTTTTAAATGTTACGAATCTTAAAATGTGTTACTTTGAATTTTTAACTTACAAAGTTGACAAAACAAGAAAAAAGAAATTAATAATGCCAACAAATATATTTTTTAATTAATTATTTTCTTTATTAACGCATCAACATAATTAATAAATCCATAGCTCAGCAAATAACATCGTGCAGTACGGGTTCAGTACACTTTCGTATCTTCTCTTAAATATCTTATTCAGGGTCTTACCCAAGCGGACTAGATTTTTTAGCCCAACCAAAAAAAAAAGAAACAAAAATAAAATCAAACAATAGTACTTTCTGTACGTTTAACAAACTTAAAATTGTACCTTATATTATACTTTGAACTCTTAAGGAACTTTAGGAAATTATTACTCTTTTTTTAATATCACATTTGAAACTTAAACGAAAACTGAAAAAAAAAACGTCATATGTACTCCAAGTACATATTTTGACTTGACCGCTGTCTCAATCTTTTCCAAAGTGAAATGTTACGTTGCAGTTGTTGAGAGCGATGTTGACTTTCTTGTCTGGCGTTTTGTTCAGCAACGGAGCAGAATTTTCTTTGTCGTTAGCTACAGCCTTCGAGCAACTTGGTGGGATGGTTTCGATGTCGATCTCACTTTCCACTCTTGTCGCTGATGATTCCGTAGCTGTTATCCCAGACTTCGATGAACTTGGTTGATTCAGGTCGATCGAGCTGCAAACTTGCTGGCAGATTTTCTTTGTCGCTGAAGGTTCCGTAGACTTCAATGAACTTTGTCGATTCAGGTCGACCGAGCTGCAAATTTGCTGGCAGATTTTCTTCTTGTTGCTGATTGAATCTGCGACGTACCCCATAGCAACTTGATCAGACTTCCATCCTCCATGGCGTTTGAGGGTTAGAAGGTCTGCCCCTGCATCCGCCAGCATTGTCGCTGAAGTTCGACGGAAGGAATGACCAGTGTACTTGGTTGGTTCGGCGAGTCCCAAGTATTCTGCTATTACCCTCGGCATGGCTCCAAACGTATTGATCCCAATCACTTGCTGCGTGCACTTTCCATTTCTCATCGACAAGAAGAAGCGGTCACTGTCAACATGCTTGGGACGCAGTGCTTCGTACTTCTTGATGATTTCACAGAATTCTCCATCGACAGTGAACTTGCGGGGGATGTCATTCTTTGTCTTTGGAACTTTCACAACTATGATGTTGTCGTGGTGCTCAATGTCTCGGAGAGTGATGTTCTTCAGCTCTTCCCTGCGACAGGCTCCAGTGATTCCAAAGATAAGTGCAACCTGAAACCAATTATGCCAGGATTTATAGGTTATATAATTTTTTTATTAAAAAACAATTCGAATCATAAATTTTACCTTGATAGCCAAATACTGGTGGTCCGGAGCTTCAGCCAGGAATTTCTCCACTTCACTTGGTTGCAGAATCTTCGACTTATTTGGCACGAACCCCTTGCTGTTCTTCGCCAAGAATGTGGCCAACTGCTTGTACTTGCCAATGTCGACGTTATGGAAGTTCTGTACTGTACTTTTAAGCATCGAGAATTTCGACCAAAGAGACGACGGTTTGAACGTTTTCGCGAGCTCGTCGAAATACACTAACATGGTCTCTTCTGAAAGTGAGGTTATACCTCGTCGTTTCTGCCACTCAACAAATTGCAGGTAACACTGCTTGTATAATCGTGCCGATTTGTTCGGCAGCAAATTGTCGATCAATTTTTGCGCTGCCTCGCGAATTTCCGCCTCCCCGTCTTCTTTACTCTCGGCCATGATCTCGGCGTCGTTGCGTCGACAATCGCGCGGTACCGGTGGAGACGTCGCGGCGTTGTGTGAGGTGCTGCGCGCAAGATTCGCGTGCGAGAGGGGCGCCGCGCTAGAAGTGCGTGCGAGAAATGCGTGCGAGAAGTGCGTGCGAGAAGTGCGTGCGAGAAGTGCGTGCGAGAAATAAATTCGAGCTGATTTGCGCATGCGCAGCAGTGCCCTCGCAAATATGGCTATAAAACGCCACTTACGCCACGCGCGGCAGGCACGAGAAATTGCACTTCTCATGCATGAGTTACATAAATACATAAAAAAATGACCACAATAACAAAAGCAACTACACCGAGAAAAATAAATATAGTCCTGGTAACTATTCAGTAATAATTATATTTTATTACTCCAGGTGGCAATTTTCGTACTTACATTAACTCTCTTCACTGTTAACATAACTACAAAAATAGTCACCTGGATTAATAAAATATATCACTGAATATATCATCTCAATAATTTCTCAGTATAAATATTTCCTACCAACACTAACAGTATAAATACAATAATAACGCCATCACTTATCAAGATTGACTATCAACCTAATTGATAAAAAAAAACTACTTAATCTCAGCTCGAACTAAACCTTCTTTCGCCATCTTAATAATACAGATCTCCTCCTCTAATTCTCTGTTTCTCCATTCGCAATCCTCCCTGGCGAGCGATGGTGTTCGGAAATATATATATATACATAATATATAAATACATATATATATTCTTGCGAACACCCCGTCGACGAACGCGCGCCATCCACCTCTTCATCCTCTTCGTTTCCACCACGAGAGGCTCTGGCATCCCCTATATAGAAGAGCAGAGCAGCATCCGAGGCTCTGCGTTCCCATTTCAAAGCCTCAACCCCTCCGACGTATCTTTCTCTCTCTCTCTCTCACAAAACCACCCCCTGTCATCCCTCTCGGTCTCCCTCGTGGATCAGAGTGGCGGTGTTTCTCGTGAAGCACCAACACCACCAGAAGAGCCAGATATAACCAGCAGCAGCAGCAAAACTCTCTGGTCTCGAAGCGGCAGCGACGGCGTCGATGTAGCGCTGTCATTGGCTCGTTCCACGCGGCCATATTTACATTTTTATTGAAAGCTACAAGTCTCTGTGTCGGTGAGTGATGGCGAGGGGGATGAGCGAGCGAATGCGCGACGAGAAAGAGATAGAAAATAAGAGGAGGGTAAAAGAGGGTTGGTTTCCGGTTGGAAACTACCAAGAGAGGGAGAAAATTGAGCGTTGTGTATATAGCGAGTGGAAAGGAGATGCTGCATGTTTTACAGATATATAGAGATATAAAAAGAGTGAGAAAGAGGGGTTGAAGAAATGGGGGGTGGAGACAGAGAGAAGCTCAAGGCATTCAATTACCTCGGATTTTCCTCGGGAAAACTGCGATTCGCTTCTCAGCGAGTCTCACGTATATATAGTGAATACACCTGCAATACCACTATAAAGCATATCGTCGCAATCGAATCCTGTAGAGACGAGAGACGAGAACACTGAGCGAAATTGCCTTTGGATGCCTGCGACGCAGAGAAACTCGTCATAGTTTCGACAATATGACGAGAGAGTGTTTGCGCGAAGCTTCTCAACGATGGTATCGTAGGACGAAGGGCTTATGGGCATCCTATTTTTATCTTCGGATCCTCTGGCCAGAGGATGGATAGTTTTATGTGTACGTGATGGTTTATGTATTGTTTGAGATTTTTTTCTTTTTCTTTTTCTTTTTTTTTTTGTTGCGGACTATAGAAAATTGATCGGAAAAGTAAGCGTGAAAATGCTCAGTCACTTGGAGCACTGTTAGAGGCGTAAGTCCACATCGACACGCGGTATTAACGATCCCTTGGGGAAGCGAAACCCCTCTATTAGATTCTAATAGGGTTGCCAAGGGTGCATTCCACAGTTAAGTAGCGTGACACCCCCCGGATTGCTTGCTTGAAGATGTTGAAGACATTCTGGACCACCACGTGCTAATATGCTTTGGATTATTTGGTTAATGATGCCCAAATTTGGTTCAGTTGAATTGGTCACTTCTGGTCCATTAGTGATCTGTAAAAAATAATTATTATTATTATTTACTGTTCATTTTCATTGATTATTTTTCCCATCGGAATCTCGGCCAATAGAAACGACGCATTTGACCTAGTCGATTTTATTTCGGATATTTCCTAACAAGTTGCTAAGCAATAAAAACAATTTCCGAACAACTTTTAATCTGAGAATTCTTCACATCTGTCAAACTTCTAACAAAAACTGGAACGTGATCTGAAGAATGAGTCGAAATTCTGATGGAAAAAATAATCCGACAAATATTCCTCGAGCTTCAAAATTAATCGTGTATTTCCCTCAAACTTCCCTGCATACAAACAATCGTGTCAAGTTTTGCAGAAAATTCCCTCGTGCAAGCGCTCAGGATTTTTTAACCTGCAAAACTTGACACTCTTGTTTGTATGCAACGAAGTTATCGGGAAATACCCGATAATTTTGAAGCCTTTGGGGTATTACTACTGAATATTCAGCGGATTGTCAGGAATGGACGTTCGGATTACATGCCACATAATTTAGGAATTTTTAATAAATCAGGTTTTTAAATAAATTTATTGAACTACAAGATGAAAAAAATGTATTGTGTCTGTATTCAAAGAAATTATCCTGGATATCCTAGCAATTATTTAATTATCCTAGCAATTATTTAGGCGACAACTTTTTATTTTCCAAGCAGTGATTAGAATCGATAATTCTTTTATTAAATATTATACAAGATATTTCACTTCATCTATTTAATTTGTAACGTTTATTTTTTAATTTGCACACTCAAGATTGCAATAAATGTTTTCCAAAATTTTACTGTCAGGTTATTCCATTTTTATTGCTATAATAATCTAACGGTAGCTATATGAACTATTTTAACTAATATTTGAAAAGTAGCAAACTTTTAACTGAGCAACAAAACTGGTATTAGTGACTATAAATAGTACTTAAAAAAATCTTAACTACTTTTGAAGTTACTATAGTTGCTGTAACTAAGTTATTACTTATCATAACTATCAATAGTATGAAAAAAATAATGTGGCTATCAAAATATTGGCTTGAACCAAAAAGTAATCCTTGTCACTCATAATTGTTAGAATTACAAAAATTCTCTTAATATAAATAAATAATGTGCTTATTATTACGTGTACACCGTTAAAAATATTTTGAAAATTAATATACGTATCGGAAGTTCTTTTGCAGATACGATATATTAAATTTAATCAATTAATTATCATTATATTAAATTATATAATATATAATAATATAATAATATAATAATTCTTTATTGCTCTGCAGGGCTATTTGCCCTATAGCAAGGAATTACATCGTAATACAAAAATGATAATGGTGTAAAAAAATATGTAACATAACTATCATATTAAATCAAATTTAATATACAGATATATTGTAAAATTCCAATGATTACATTACAAACACAACTTTTATGAATTATATAGTATACTTTATATTAATTTCACAACATTTTTTTTTGTATATTAAATTTAATATCCGCGCATCAGCAAAAAAACTTCCAATGTTTTATATTAATTTTCGTAAAAAAATATGTAATATAACTATCATATTAAATTAAATTTAATATACGGATATGTTGTAAAATTCCAATGATTAAATTACAAACACAACTTTTATGAATTATTTAGTATACTTTATCTTAATTTCACAACATTTTCTTTGTATATTAAATTTAATATCCGCGCATCAGCAAAAAAACTTCAAACTTTTATATTAATTTTCATAAAAAATTTTCCAACAATGTAATGATACCAAAGACAAATTCGACCTCCTAATAAACTCTTCAAGTCCACCTTGTAAAGCATAAAATGTGTGATAAGGTGGTGTGTATATTTTGGTGGGTTCCTAAACGTTTTGGCACCCCTTTGGTCCATCGCTAGGGGGTTCGACTCTCAGCACTGAGTCGAATGCAAAGGGAAACAAGAGAGAGAAGGGCCTAGTGTGGGCGTAGTTGTTTACGGCGGGGTAATCTGGTCGTCGACGGATACCAATATCGATGACGTCAATTAGTACGAGCGAAGGGCCGCTTCGGGTTTTCCACAGAGAGAGGGATGAAAGCAGAGTGGCGGATATAGCGACGGCAGCCTCAAACTATATATAGTACAACCAAACCCCGAATACAGGCAGCGGCAGTGGCGGCAACATTCGCCAGCACCCAAACCATGTATCATCATGGTGGTATACGTACGGGAATGGCATGGCACGCCGTGCGGCGTGATAAATCACGCCAGCAGGCGGTGTTCGCCCTTCATTCACCTCCTCCCACACTATACGCACATATCTCTCCAATGCCGTTCCAACACGCACTCTCACTCTCTCACTCTCTACTCTATACTATATGGTATAACATGTAGGTATTATACCGTACAAATTCGTCCATATGCACTGGACGAGTGAACTCTATGATGCAGAGACTGGGCCATCGGACAATACGACTACCCTACGATGATATATACCATAATTATTTCATAGTGATGCTCAATTTTGACATCAACTTTTTTGGAAAATATTTAAAAGGCAGTTCTTACGTTTTGTTAGATATTAGAGATATTAGACGAAGAATATAAGATTTTCTATTTTTTATAAAAATTTATAACATATGCTGAAGAGCATGAAAATTATACGAATTTATTTTTTTTTTTTTTAGATATATACCATAATTATTTCATAGTGATGCTCAATTTTGACATCAACATTTTTGGAAAATATTTAAAAGGCAGATCTTACGTTTTGTTGGGTATTAGAGATATTGACGAAAAATATAAGATTTTCAATTTTTTATAAAAAATTTATAACAAGCTAAAGAGCATGAAAATTATACGAATTCATTTTTTTTTATATCGGACGATTCATGAGAGTGAATTTCTAAATTTGTTTATGGATTTTTAAGAAGATGGAATTTGTTAAAAATTGTTTGTAGCATTCAATATGCAGGATTATAATTATTCTGCTTGTATTTGATACTTGAGAAATTATGAAGGAAATAATAATTTATTATTAACCGAAATATCAGTAATCGGAAATGTCAGAAATATTGACCCCAGAAAATGTCTCTTCACTGAGAAAAAAAAATGTTTGAATGAACTAAATCGGCGTACACCCTCGTTCAAATGAATTTTTAGTTGGTATTACAAATATTTTAGTTACCGCAAATATATTTTAGACAATTGAATCAAATAATTATTGAAGAAACTGAAGATTTCTAGTCCATCGGACTATACGACTACCCTACGATGATATATACCATAATTAGTTCATAGTGATGTTCAATTTTGACATAAATATTTTTGGAAAATATTTAGAAGGTATTTCTTAAGTTTTGTTTTCGTCACTTGTCGATCGATATAAAGGGATTAGAGAAATTAGGCAAAAAATATAAGATTTTCAATTTTTGTGAACTTTTAAATTTATTTATGGATTATTAAGAACATGGAATTTATTTAAATAATGTTTGTAGCATTCAATATGCGGGGTTATAATTATTCTGCTTGTATTTGATACTTGAGAAATTACGAAGGAAGTAATAATTTATTATCAACCGAAATATCAGAAATATTCCCAGACAATGTCTCTTCACTGAGAAAAAAAAATGTTCGAATGAACTAAAGCGTTCCAATGAATTTTTAATTGATATAACAAATACTTTAGTTCATGCAAATATATTTTAGACAACTGAATCAAATAATTATTGAAGAAACTGAAGATTTAATTGTCCTAAATGAAACATTCATTTTTACACTTTTTTTCTCACTGTTCTTAAAACTGAATCCCTTAAAAATGTCTCCCCTTAAATTTTTGCACTGTAAGACAAAATGTTACTATTTCTCATTCCCATTTAAAAATCTCCTATAATTTAAATCATTTTTTTGTAATACATGATACCAAATTCAGATTTTGGTGGGTGTAAAAAAAATATAAATTTATCCTCATCTAAAAAGTTGGTGGTTCAAGATATCTCGAAAATCTTGCATTCATTGTCATCGTTTTATTCGTGATTTCCATACATTGACATTTTTGGTTTATCTCAAATGTCAAAACTTATACAAAGAGACTCGAACACCTAAGCAAAAAAAAAAATTAAAGTTATACAAAAATACTGTACGAAATATGATAATCGGAAGGATATAAATTCGAGTTGAAACAGTTAAAAAATCATTTGCCAGACGTCTGAAGAGCACTAGTGTGTAGTTTATACTATACGTATATTATACGTCATTTAATTTTCAATTGGATATAGATAATGTATGCGGTTGGTGAGATGGGGGATATCTTTTAGTAAGGGTGAAAACGTGGGAGGGATGAGGGTTGCAGACGCCCGATAAAATTCTCTCGGTGCTAAATTTGATTCAGAAATAAAAATAGAATATTGGGGGATAACACGAATCGGTGAAGCCATTTGATCTCGCAGTGGTCCCGCTCGAGGCGCGGAACTCTCGCCCGACGGCCGCTCGAGGCTCGAGGGGCGAAGCGGAGGCAGAACGAACAGGCAGACACGAGGTATGAAACATATCGATATGGGAAGCCGGTGTACGAGAACGGAATACAGAGGAGCGCATTATCGAGAGAGCCGAGCGAACGTTCGCCAGTCAGCTCGCCGCTCGCCAAACTATATCTTTCGTCATTCACCCAGCTCACTCTCTCCTCGATATTACTTATTCTACACGCCATTTCCTCACACTACCTGCGACGAAAACTCGAAAAGGAATATTGACACCCTCTCTCGTTGAAAAGAAGAAAAGAATTATAGAAATTTTGATTACAGGCCTTTGCTACTTTCTGAATGGTTCAAAATTTGTTTAAAATCGACAATTCCACATGAAAAAAGATTTAAGTGTGTCTTATTAATTTTTGATATTTAAACAAAATATTATTTCTGGTACTTATCAATTTTTGTGATTATTTTTCCCATCCAAATTTCGACCAATGGAATTGCACCATTCGACGTCACGTGGGGCAAGCTACACGGTATTATACTGATTATTTTTTCAACTCCAATTTCGACCAATCAGAGCGCGGTATTCAACATCACGTGGTACAGCTAGGGTAAAATTATATCGATAATTTTTCGAAAATTTCCCGGCTCGGTTGCTAAGCGATAAACAATAATTTTTTTGACACTTGTAACCTCTGCGAATCTTTAAAACGTCAAGGTACTATTAACGGTCGTCAATATGAGTGAGTCAAAAAAGCGATTTGGTGATGAATCGCTTCAGAACATCGCTAAAAAAATAAAACAAAATGTCCCGGCAAATACAGAAAAGAGTAAAAAATCGATTTGGGCGCAATTCACTGCATTTTGTGCAGAGAGAAAATATGTGTTGGATGCAACATAGGTTTTTGTTCTGATTATGAAATTTCCTTGTCAGAATGATAATTTTTGTCTCATGGTGCAATTCCATTTGTCGCAATTTGAATAGAAAAAATAATCCCCCGAATACCACTCGAGCTTCGAAATTAATCTGATATTTCCCTCCAGGTTCCCTGCAAACAAATAAACTCGTCAAGTTTTCCAGAAAAATCACTCGCGCTACGCGCTCGTGATTTTTTAACCTGGAAAACTTGACTCGTTCATTTGTTTGCAACGAACCTGTCAGGAAATATCCGATAATTTCAAAGCTCTTGTGGTATTACAAGTGATAATTTTGCGTGTTGGTTATATATATAAAACAAAAAATCATTTAGCCGCGTCAACCATCTGTCAAACTGACAGATTGAATTTTATTGTGGCAGTCAAAGGATTTTTATTTGATATGAGTAGGTTTGGAGTTGAATCCTTGCAAACTATTGATGAAAAAGTAAAGGAAAATGTCCCTGTTAATACGATTAAATCGAAAACCTCAGTCTGGAATCAATATACAAATGTCTATAACAATTGTGTATTTAACTGCAATACTTTAAACATGAATTACAAGGTTTTTGTTCTGATTATGAAATTTCCTTCTCAGAATGATAATTTTTGTCTCATGGTGCAATTCCATTTGTCGCAATTTGAATAGAAAAAATAATCCCCCGAATACCACTCGAGCTTCGAAATTAATCTGATATTTCCCTCCAGGTTCCCTGCAAACAAATAAACTCGTCAAGTTTTCCAGAAAAATCACTCGTGCTACGCGCTCGTGATTTTTTAACCTGAACAACTTGACTCGTTCATTTGTTTGCAACGAACCTGTCAGGAAATATCCGATAATTTCAAAGCTCTTGTGATATTATAAGTGAAATATTTTTTAGTAAGAATGTATATCTTCCAATAATTTTACATGTATGAATTATTTTTATTGGAGAATTTCACATGCATTCAAATTTTGACTCAACATGACATTAACGCACACTTCCAGCAAAGAAACCTGGAAAAGGAATATCGACATGATGTCGTTGAGAAGAAGTAAAGAATGATTGAAATTTGGATTACAGGCCTTTGCTACTTTCATAATAGCCTTCTGAATGGTTCAAAATTTGTTTAAAATCGACAATTTCACATGTTAAAAGATTTAAGTGTGTCTTATTACTTTTCGATATTTGAACAAAATATTATTTCTGGTACTTATCAATTTTTGTGAATTATTTTTTAGTAATAAGATATGTCTTCCAATAATTTTACATGTATGGATTATTTTTATTGGAGGATTTCACATGCATTCAAATTTTGACTCAACATGACATTAATTCACACTTCCGGCAAAGAAAACTGGAAAAGGAATATCGACATGATGTCGTTGAGAAGAAGTAAAGAATTATTGAAATTTGGATTATAGGCCTTTGCTACTTTCATAATAGCCTTCTGAATGGTTCAAAATTTGTTTAAAATCGACAATTTCACATGTTAAAAGATTTAAGTGTGTCTTATTACTTTTCGATATTTGAACAAAATATTATTTCTGGGACTTATCAATTTTTGTGAATTATTTTTTAGTAATAAAATATATCTTCCAATAATTTTACATGTGAAATTAATTATTATTTTTCAGTAATTTTACATGCAACAACTCTTTTTGCTCTTTTTACTCAACTCTATTCGTTATTTTTCCACGTTTGATTGAGATTGGAGTATTGCATCATTTGCAATTTTTTTTTGTTCCATTAGTAATACATGTGTGATGTCTAAATGACAAAGTTAATTTTTATAACATAAAAAAGAATATATAAAATGACTTGGATTTTCTGTTAGCAATAGAATCGTTTGTGATATTTCGAGCGAGGAATAGCGTCGAGCAAGAATATAAACGTTTGATTGCTGCACTCTGTACATACATTCGCTACCATAACTATCAGGAAAAATGTATCGCCCTAGCATGCAAAATTTATCGCATCTAGCAAAAACAGCGACAAGGCCAGTAGAAAATCGAAGCCTGCAGCAGCACCGTTTGAATAGAAAAGTGAAGTAAACGGGGCGGAAGGCTTTAAAGCAAAGTCGACGAGGGAGGAGGCGTCGGTGACTACGTTGGTGAAGTAGCGACAAAAGTGATTCGCCACGGTTCATCAGGCAACTCTCATTTTTCCCTCGGCTTCGATAAATCCTCAAACACCCATGTATCGTCCGATCTAAAAAAAAATTAATTCTTATAATTTTCATGTTTTTTTAGCATGTTATAAATTTTATTAAAAAATGTGATACACATATGAACACACATAGACGTGGCTTTACAGAACAATGTAAATGGGGCTTAGATAAATCTTCAAACTCTCGTGAATCGTCCAATCTAAAAAAAAATTAATTCTTATCATTTTCAAGCTTGTTAGCGTTTTATAAATTTTATGAAAAATTGTGATACACATATGAACACACATAGACGTGGCTTTACAAAATAATCTAATTGGAGCTTAGAGAAATCTTCAAACTCTCGTGAATCATCAAATTTAAAAAAGAAATTAATTCTTATCATTTTTCATGCTATTTAGCGATATAAATTTTTTTTAAATAGTGATAGAATCATATGTGTGGATCTTTCGATTTGACAGCGAGTAACGTTCTTATATCTTCCCTCTTCTATCCCCATTTAATGCAGCTTCATTGGCGTGCTGGAAAATGGTCCAACGACACGTTTTGGGGAATTTACACTCGGGTCTGACTGTCCACTGCGGTTTTACACCACAATATAAATTGCATTAAACACACATGGACGTAGCTTTAGAGAACCATAATGTAACCCGAATTTAGATAAAACTTCAAACTCTTGTGAATCATCAAATCTAAAAAAGAAATTAATTCTTATCATTTTCATGCCTTTTAGCGGGTTATAAATTTTATAAAAAATAGTGATAGAATCTTAAGCGTGGATCTTTCGATTTGTCAGCGAGTAACGTTCTTATATATCTTCCTTCTTCTATCCCCAGTGAATGCAGCTTCATTGTCAGGCTGGAAAATTCTCCAACGACACATTTTGGGGAATTTATACTCGGGTCTGACTCTCCACTGTGGTTTTGACGTGGCTTTACAGTGAATCGTCCAATCTAAAAAAAAAATTAATTCTTATCATTTTCATGCCTTTTAGCGGGTTATAAATTTTATAAAAAATAGTGATAGAATCTTAAGCGTGCATCTGTCGATTTGTCAGCGAGTAACGTTTTTATATCTTCCCTCTTCTATCCCCATTTAATGCAGCTTCATTGTCATGCTGGAAAATTGTCCAACAACACATTTTGAGGAATTTATACTCGGGTCTGACCCTCCACTGTGGTTTTGACGTGGCTTTACAGTGAATCGTCCAATCTAAAAAAAAAATTCTTATCATTTTCATGCTTTTTAGCGGGTTATACATTTTACAAAAAAATAGTGATAGAATCTTAAGCGTGGATCTTTCTATTTGTCAGCGAGTAACGTTCTTATATCTTCCCTCTTCTATCCCCATTTAATGCAGCTTCATTGTCATGCTGGAAAATTGTCCAACAACACATTTTGAGGAATTTATACTCGGGTCTGACCCTCACTGTGCACTGAGAGAAAATGATGGTATTAGTAACTATAAAGTGATAACTATTCATTTATAGTTGGTGCAACAATTTTTTTATAGTTGACACAACTATCAAATAGTTACCATAACTATTTTCGTAGTGATCGTAACTATAAAAATAGTTGCATGCAATAAAAATGAATAGTTGTCACTTTATAGTTGATTGTATTATTACGATTTCTCTGAGTGTGGTTTTGATGTGGCTTTACAGTAAATCGTCCAATCTAAAAAAAAAATTAATTCTTATCATTTTCATGCATTTTAGCGTGTTATAAATTTTACAAAAATATAGTGATAGAATCTTAAGAGTGGATCTTTCGATTTGTCAGCGAGTAACGTTCTTATATCTTCCCTCTTCTATCCCCAGTGAATGCAGCTTCATTGTCATGCTGGAAAATTGTCCAACGACACGTTTTGGGGAATTTATACTCGGGTCTGACTCTCCACTGCGGTTTTACACCACACTATATACTGCAGTGAGCACACATGGACGTGGCTTTACAGAACAATGTAACCGGGGCTTAGATAATCTTGATTTAATAAATCTAACAGTTGGGCTCGACGAGGTTACTGCTCTAGGGTAAAAGAGAGAGGGAGAGAGAGAGAGAAAAGAGAACCAACGAGGGTTTGCTTGCCGCAACACCCTCCGCCCGGGCGGCAGCGGCACAACACGCGTGCGTAACTAATACGTCGGGGTGAAAAAAAACACCGCAGGAGTAATCCTGCCAGGGTGATGGTGTTCCTGCTGTTGCTGGGGCTCAGCATAAACTGCCTCCGCTTCTATGATCCTTTCTCTTGCACTACAACAAATCCTGCATTTTTGCTGAATACCTGCAAAAATAAATTAAATGGATTAGATCAATTCGAAAATGATTTTTATTGAAATAATCTACATGCTTATTTATGGGAAAAAATACCGAACTTATACATTTTTAACATTTATTTCGTCGCATCAACAACAGAATTATTAGCAGAGTTGTAAATGCCTAATACTTATAGAAATAATGATGATGATACGATCAGTTCTATAATTATGATTTTATAATAATAACATTTAGCGATTGTAATACGATGATTAAACTTTGGAACGGCTGCAATAATTATTATTTTTCAATAAAAATTCACGGTAATCGTTTTGAAAAAATGGAAAAAAATAGGTAATGCATTACTTATTTCTTCCATTTTTTCCACTATTTCTTGCAATATTAAAGCGAAAATTAGTATTTTTTTCAGCTATTCACAGGTTTTCGCTCTATTTTATAATCACTACATATTATTATTATGAAATCATAATTAGAAAACAAATTGTACTGTAAACTATATGTCATGAATTAATGGGGATTTACAACTCTGATTATTAGCTACGCAGCTGAATATTATTTCAGCTGCTTGAAGAGTAAAAATAATTTATTTTGAATAGTTTAATTAGAATACAATTTAATTCATGACAATATTAAGTTAAATTTATGTATTGACAGAACAAATATTTTACACACGAATTTTAATGTCTTTTTTCTTTCGTTCGAGTTACTCGAACAAATAAAATAGTAAAACCGAATCATGTCCTGTACTTTTCCTTAAACCTGGAAAAATAAATTAAACTAATTAGATAAATTTGAAAATGATTTTTATTTTACTAATCTACATGCTTATTTATGGGGAAAATAAATTTTCGTCGCATCAATAACAGAATTATTAGCCACGCAGCTGAATATTATTTCAGCTGCTGGAAGAGTAAAAATAATTTATTTTGAATAGTTTAATTAGAGTACAATTTAATTCATGACAATATTAAGTTAAATTTATGTATTGACAGAAAAAATATTTTACACACGGATTTTAATGTCTTTTTTCATTCGATCGATTTACTCGAACAAATAAAATTGTAAAACCGAATCATATGATGTACTTTTTCTGAAATATGGAAAAATTAATTAAATTAATTAGATAAATTTGAAAATAATTTTTATTTTACTAATCTACATGCTTATTTATGGGGAAAATAAATTTTCGTTGCATCATCAACAAAATTATTAGCTACGCAGCTGAATATTATTTCAGCTGCTGGAAGAGTAAAAATAATTTATTTTGAATAGTTTATTTAGAGTACAATTTAATTGATGACAATATTAAGTTAAATTTATGTATTGACAGAAGAAATATTTTACACACGGATTTTAATGTCTTTTTTCTTTCGATCGAGTTACTCGAACAAATAAAATAGTAAAACCGAATCATATGATATACTTTTTCTGAAACCTGGAAAAATTAATTAAATTATTTAGATAAATTTGAAAATGATTTTTATTTTACTAATCTACATGCTTATTTATGGGGAAAAAGTACCGAATATTGTTTCAGCTGCTAGAAAAGTGAAACATTTTATTTTGAGTATTTTCATTGGAGTGAAATTTTAATTGAGTTAAAGATAATATTAAATCAGATTTTTGTATTGACAGAAAAAATATTTAACGAACACTGAGAGAAAATTATGGTATTAGTAACTATAAAGTGACAACTATTCATTTTTAGTTCGTACGACCAATTTTTTATAGTTGCCACAACTATCAAATAGTTACTATAACTATCAAATAGTTACTATAACTACCAAATAGTTACCATAACTATTTCCATAGTTACTGTAAGTATGAAAATGTTGCATGGACTAAAAATTAATAGTTGTCAGTCTATAGTTGACTGTACTACTACGATTTCTCTGAGTGAACGTATCTAAATAAAATTAATTTTTTTTATTCGAGTTACTTGAAGAAACCGAATTTTGTCAATAGCGAAGCAGGTGGCAGCGAAAATGGGGGAATAAGAGAAGGGGATAGGGAGAGTATTAAGAAGGTTGGACGTGTGATGCTCAGAATCGAAGAAAAGTAACGAGGGCAGTCTCTCGAACGGATATTGGAGATTTGTGGCGCGTGGTCAGCTAATATTGCCAAGGTTTTGATGTATCGGATTTTAGTATACGCTCCTAACCCAGCAAATACCGCATCACCCACACTACGACTATTATGGCACATACGTATGTTATGTGTCGGGTTATATACTATGTATAGTAGATGTTATTATTGCCAACCGTGTGAGAACCCTCTTTGACTCTCACAATACCTACCTATGGCAAGTATGACGTGTAGTGTACAGTATATCCTCCAAAGAGCCAATAAACCCTCTCGTATTACCTCCAACACAACGAGAGGAGAGTTCAACGTGAAGATTTATTAGCCTGAACAAAATCACAAGTTTTGGTCACTCAATTTTGGTCAATTAAGGGATGAAATATTTTTTGAAATTCCAAACGAGTCTAAAGATAATTGCAAATAAAAGATTAAAAATTCAACAATAAGATTTATTATAATATTTCAGGATAAATATATGTAATATTTTAGTCATGAGCAAATATCTTGAAAAACTACATTTACAAAATTATTAATAAAAATCGGGACTGAAGTAAGTAGACTTTACAATCAATTTAATTGCTCAATTTTCTTTGAGGTATGAATGCAGAGTATCGTGAAAAGAAATTGTTTATATCATTTTATGACAAAAGGTTTCGTGAATGTGATTTTTTTTTTCAATTTTAGCCAATTGGAGGATGGGAGATAATAAATCTCCAGAATTTATAAATATTTAAAGATACAAAATGTAAGAAGTGTTGTTATACACTACAAAAAAGATTTTAACCCTGGTCAAATTTTTATTTATGGCATAGGAATTTTCTTGATATAACTTTTCTTGGCAATTATAAAACTATCAATAAAAATATTGCCTATAGAAAAAGAGAGAATCAGTTTTCTTGACAGTTTTAATTTGAAACAAAGAGAATGGTTTGAACACAACTTTTTTTAAATTAATTTTTTCGTTCTGGCAATTAATGATATTCTGAGAGCATAAACATTAATTCTATAACATGCTTTAAAAAAAAGAATGTAACCCTGGTCAAATGTTTCTTTATGGCATAAGAAGGGTGGAAAATAATAAATCTCCAGAAATTATAAATATTTAAAGTTAAAAAGTTTAAGAAGTGTTGTTATACGCCACAAAAAAAAATTTTAACCCTGCTCTATTTTTTATTTATGGCATAGGAATTTTCTTGATATAACTTTTCTCTATTGTTACAAAACTATCAATGAAAATATTGCCCATAGGAAAAGAGAGAATCCGTTATGTTGGCAGTATTAATTTGGAAGAAAGAGAATGTTTTGAACCCAACTTATTTTGAAATTAATTTTTTCGTTCTGGCAATTTTTGATCTCTCAAACATTAAACGCGGAAGACTTTCTTTCTCATCTTGAAGAGAAAGAGAGCATAAGAATTTCAAGGCATAGGAATTTCGTTGATATAACGTTTCTCTCCTGTTACAAAACTATCAATGAAAATATTGCCCATAAGAAAAGAGAGAATCAGTTTTCTTGGCTGTTTTAATTTGAAACAAAGAGAATATTTTGAACCCAACTTTTTTAAAATTAATTTTATCACTCTGGCAATTTTTGCTCTCTCAAACATTAAACGCGGAAGACTTTCTTTCTCATGTTGAAGAGAAAGAGAGCATAAAAAATCTAATTCTGGTCAAATGTTTCTTCATGGCCTAGGAATTTCGTTGATATAACTTTTCTCTCCTGTTACAAAACTATCAATGAAAATATTGCCCATAGGAAAAGAGAGAATCAGTTTTCTTGGCTGTTTTAATTTGAAACAAAGAGAATATTTTGAACACAACTTTTTTAAAATTAATTTTATCATTCTGGCAATTTTTGCCCTCTCAAACATTAAACGCGGAAGACTTTCTTTCTCATCTTGAAGAGAAAGAGAGCATAAACATTAATTCCATGATATGTTTAAAAAAAATCTAATCCTGGTCAAATGTTTCTTCATGTCATACGAATTTCGTTGATGTAACTTTTCGTTGCAGTTACAAAACTATCAATGAAAATATTGCCCATAAGAAAAGAGAGAATCAGTTTTCTTGGCTGTTTTAATTTGAAACAAAGAGAATATTTTGAACCCAACTTTTTTTAAATTAATTTTATCATTCTGGCAATTTTTGCCCTCTCAAACATTAAACGCGGAAGACTTTCTTTCTCATCTTGAAGAGAAAGAGAGCATAAACATTAATTCCATGATATGTTTAAAAAAATTTAATCCTGGTGAAACGTTTCTTCATGGCATACGAATTTCGTTGATATAACTTTTCTCTCCTGTTACAAAACTATCAATGAAAATATTGCCCATAGGAAAAGAGAGAATCAGTTTTCCTCACAGTTTTAATTTTAAACAAATTTTGAACACAACTTTTTTAAAATTAATTTTATCATTCTGGCAATTTTTGCTCTCTCAAACATTAAACGCGGAAGACTTTCTTTCTCATCTTGAAGAGAAAGAGAGCATAAACATTAATTCCATGATATGTTAAAAAAAATTTAATCCTGGTGAAATGTTTCTTCATGGCATACGAATTTCGTTGATATAAATTTTCGTTGCAGTTACAAAACTATCAATGAAAATATTGCCCATAAGAAAAGAGAGAATCAGTTTTCTTGGCTGTTTTAATTTGAAACAAAGAGAATATTTTGAACCCAACTTATTTTGAAATTAATTTTTTCGTTCTGGCAATTTTTGCTCTCTCAAACATTAAACACGGAAGGCTTTATTTCGCATCGCATGAAGAGAAAGAGAACAAAAACATTAATTTGTCCGATAGCGAAACCGCGGTCGATCCCCAGATGTCTATTCTTCTTAATCCCCTCGCGAGCATTCGAGTCACCTTGCTCCATCTCCTCCTCCTCCTCTTCCTCTTCCTCTTCTTTCACTTTTTTTTCTCTCTCTCTCTCGCTTGGTCGAGTGTTTTAATTTTCATCCGAGCAGCTATTAACTTTTACGAGAGCCGTTTACTTTTTAATCCGTTGAACGTCTCTCGCTCGCGAGAAAGGCGTGCGCGCGCCCGCGCGTTCGAGCTGAGCGCTTATATCTTTAATTTAACCTCTCGCGAGAACGAAGCGGAAAGAGGTTCGCGGAGGCGGCGGCCATTGAGCGAGCAGGAAGGGGATGAAGAGGTGAAACTCTAGGTAGAGAGTACGAGGCAAAGTGGGAGAGAGAAGCGCGTAGGTGCGCCAGCGCGAAATCGTCCGAAGGGTGCGCGCAAGCTTTTGCCATTTCGCGGATTCTGCTGATGTTCCTGCAGCTTCGCAACTGCTTTCTCTCGTCCACGAATCAACCAAACAGTGACAAGTTCGTCAATGAATTATTTCCGGAAATTAATTGTTTTCACTTAATTTGTTTCACTACAACAGAAAAAAGACGAATTTTATTTCAACAGCACACGAATGAAAAAAAGGCAAAAAACTAAATTCTAACACGTACCAATTTCTATTCTGCCTTGTTGAGACAAATCTGTGAGCCACGATGTTCCAAATCCAAGAGCCCCGAAGAATAATCATTTTTTAATTAAATATTTCGTTGGAGCCCTAAGTCTTAATTTTGTGATTTTAATCAATAGGAGGCGTTCGGATTAATCATTTTCTTCAGAAGACCCCATTTTCTCACTATTCAATATACAAAATGGACATGACATGAGTTTGTAGATAATTTGCGATGAAATGTCCGAAAAAAAACTTGTAAAAAAATGATTATTTAGGAATTCACCTGGAAATGAAATTGCTATCATAAAACATCGTTTATATCTTGATTTCATGTCAATAAATTAAATTTTATACAAATATGCGAATATGCAAAAAAATTAAATTTTAATACAAAACTCAATTGACTTTGATTCGAGAACTGTTTGGCAAATAGCCAATTAAATTCACTCAGTATAAATAATAATAAAAAAACATTGAACATTTTTATTTGAATAAAAAACTAGGCAATTTTATACAAAATTTCCTACAAAAATTTTGAGCTCCCAAACATAATTTAAAAAAAAGGTTTTTTTTCTAACATGAGGACACGATTTATTTTGCTTAGGATGGTCACCTATTATTTCAATTTTTTTAATATTCTTGAATTGTACTATTAATACACTCATAGAAAATTCTGTCATCATTAGCTATAAATTGACAGCAATTTATTTTAAGTATATGCAACTATTTTTTAAATAGCTACAATATCCATAAAGTAGTCGTCGAAATTATAAAAATATGGTTAGAGGGATTTTTTATTTATTGCAACGACAAAAAAAAGTTATATGGATTAAAAATGAATAGCTGTCCTTTCGTAGTTGCCAGGACTGCCACAATTTCTCTGTTGCACAATTCTCCCTCCTTGGCCACCCTTAAAGCTTCTGTTTAAAGTTATTGTGCACTTGAGGTGAAGAAAAGCTTAAAGGAAAAGAGAAGAAGACATCGAAACAAAAAGTTATATGGATTAAAAATGAATAGCTGTCCTTTCGTAGTTACCAGGACTGCCACAATTTCTCTGTTTCACAATTCTCCCTGCTTGGCCACCCTTAAAGATTCTGCTTAAAGTTACTGCGCACTTAAGGTGAAGAAAAGCGTAAAGGAAAAGAGTTATATGGATTAAAAATGAATAGCTGTCCTTTCGTAGTTGCCAGGACTGCCACAATTTCTCTGTTGCACAATTCTCCCTCCTTGGCCACCCTTAAAGCTTCTGCTTAAAGTTATTGTGCACTTGAGGTGAAGAAAAGCTTAAAGGAAAAGAGAAGACATCGAAACAAAAAGTTATATGGATTAAAAATGAATAGCTGTCCTTTCGTAGTTACCAGGACTGCCACAATTTCTCTGTTTCACAATTCTCCCTGCTTGGCCACCCTTAAAGATTCTGCTTAAAGTTACTGCGCACTTAAGGTGAAGAAAAGCGTAAAGGAAAAGAGAAGAAGCCATCGAAAAAAAGTTATATGGATTAAAAATGAATAACTGTCCTTTCGTAGTTGCCAGGATTGCCACAATTTCTCTATTTCACAATTCTCCCTGCTTGGCCACCCTTAATGCTTCTGCAGGTTACTGCGCACTTGAGGTGAAGAAAAGCGTAAAGAAAAAGAGGAGAAGACATCGTAGCAAGGGATTCTCTAGTGAAGTAGCGAGGCTTGGATCGGGGGTGGCTTGTGGGTGCAACCGGGGTACAGTGGTGCGTCCCTTCTATTCTGTACCCCTTCCTTCGCCTCCATACCACTGGTCTTCTCCCTTGACGCCCGTTACGTTAATTAAATACATTGTTGCGGGGACACAGAGACTGCCAGTATGTATTTCGAGCTTTATAGGTGCAAAGGGGCACCTTAAGTGAGACAGAGGTATCAGGGCTTGCGAGCCCTCGTGACTCTGTACACTAATAACCACCCTCGAGGTGTCTGCAATCTACTGTCTTCAATAGAGCTTAATTTTCTCATCCCTAAAGTCAGGCAAATGAAAAACGAGTAAAGTATTAATTAACAGGTAATAAATTTAAAAATATGGAATTATCGAGATAACATTTACGTATCGATGAGTCATTCATTTTTTGTAGGATCAGAGATAACAAAAAAAAATAATTGTCATAACTAACCTTCTCACTAAAACGAAAAATTATTTAGTTGGGTTTGACTGGATTTATTAAATAAATTCAGTTGGCTTGAAATAAATTTCAGTCAAATGATTTGAGTGAAAGCAAATTGGCGTCGACGGATTTTGGGTCCAAGTTAATTTGAGTCTAAGTAGTTAATTGATTTGAGTCAAAGAAAAATTGCGCCAAATTATTTGGGTAAAAGTAAATTGTAACCAACTAATATATGTCAAAGTAATTTGGAAACAACTGATTTAAGTCAAAGTAAATTAGTATTAGCTCGCTTGAGTCAAAGTAATTATGATTCAACTGATTTGAGTCAAAGAAAAATTGCGCCAAATGACTCGGGTAAAAGTAAATTGTAACCAACTAATATATGTCAAAGTAAATTGGAGACAACTGATTTAAGTCAAAGTAAATTAGTATTAGCTCGCTTGAGTCAAAGTAATTATGATTCAACTGATTTGAGTCAAAGTACTTTTTACCCATCTCATTTGATTCAAAGTAAATTTGACCTAATTGATTCGACTAAAAAAATTTAGGATTATAGTTTATACCCACTGATTTTATTTCTAATGAATTACAGAAAAAGCTATTTTTTGATTGCCAAAAAAAAATTGGAATCTGTACAGAGCGAAATATTGGTAGCATCAATACGTGAGAAAATCCATAGAAATCCTGCTGCAAACTCTTCTTGGTTGGAAGTCTTTTAGGTAGGGGAGTTGCACAATAACGCGAACTAAGACGTTTTCCCAAGCAAGAGTCACGTTCAACCCCTTTTGTGGCTTCACTAAACGTTGCTTCGGGACACCTGCTGTGCGCGGGTCGTCAGTTTTTACGATGACGACGACGAGAGGACAAAGTGAGAACCGCAGAGAATCTAGCAATAGACATTGCTGCCTGTACCATATATGTACTAATCTCATTATACATATATGCACTCAGAAAAATTCGGCAACTATTAAGTTCCGAAAAATATTCTAGTTCATGCAACTATTTTTTTACAGTTAGTAAAAAATTGTTGTAACTATATTACTATAGTTACAGAGAAAATTTTATAGTCACCATATCCACATAAAAATAGTCAAAAATTTGTCCTAAATATATTTTAATGTTTACCAATACCAGATTTTTCCTTATTGCACTATTGTATGAAAAGTGCTGCAACTTCGTAAAACTAATTTCAATTGAAATATCATTTACAATATTTTTTCTAGTTACAATATCTAAAAAAATATTAATAGTTACTGTATCTATTTTTAAAAAGTTCTAAAAATATTGTTTTAGCTATATTTCTGTGATTACCAATACAAATTTTTTTCTCAGGGTACTATTGTACAAAAAGTGCTGCATCTTTGCTCGAAAAACTATTTTCCATTGGAGCATCATTTACAATATTAATTCTACTTGCAATAACTAACTAACAGTTCCAAAAATTCTTATTACAGTGACAGAAAATAGTTTACAATTCTGATACCCATAAAAAAGTGGTAAAAAAAAAATGTTAGCAAATATATATTTCCTAGCCAATACCAGATTTTCCCCCCCATTCTACTACAGTACGAAAAGTGCTGAATCTTTGCTCATATAACTATTTTCAATTGGAGCATAATTTACAGTATTAATTCTACAGTAACTAACTAATAATTACAAAAATTCTTATTACAGTGACAGAAAATAGTTTACAATTTTAATACCCATAAAAAATTGGTAAAAAAAAATGTTAGGAAATATATATTTCCTAACTAATACCAGATTTTTCCCCCGATTCTACTACAGTACGAAAAGTGCTGAATCTTTGCTCATATTACTATTTTCAATTGCAGCATAATTTACAATATTAATTCTATAGTAACTAACTAATAGTTACAAAAATTCTTATTACAGTGACAGAAAATAGTTTACAATTCTGATACCCATAAAAAAGTAGTAAAAAAAATGTTAGCAAATATATATTTCCTAACCAATACCAGATTTTTTCCCCGATTCTACTACAGTACGAAAAGTGCTGAATCTTTGCTCATATTACTATTTTCAATTGGAGCATAATTTACAATATTAATTCTACAGTAACTAACTAATAGTTACAAAAATTCTTATTACAGTGACAGAAAATAGTTTACAATTCTGATACCTATAAAAAAGTGGTAAAAAAAATGTTAGCAAATATATATTTCCTAACCAATACCAGATTTTTTCCCCCATTCTACTACAGTACGAAAAGTGCTGAATCTTTGCTCATATTACTATTTTCAATTGGAGCATAATTTACAATATTAATTCTACAGTAACTAACTAATAGTTACAAAAATTCTTATTACAGTGACAGAAAATAGTTTACAATTCTGATACCCATAAAAAATTGGTAAAAAAAAATGTTAGCAAATATATATTTCCTAACCAATACCAGATTTTTCCCCCGATTCTACTACAGTACGAAAAGTGCTGAATCTTTGCTCATATTACTATTTTCAATTGGAGCATAATTTACAATATTAATTCTACAGTAACTAACTAATAGTTACAAAAATTCTTATTACAGTGACAGAAAATAGTTTACAATTCTGATACCCATAAAAAATTGGTAAAAAAAAATGTTAGCAAATATATATTTCCTAATCAGTACCAGATTTTTCCCCCCATTCTACTACAGTACGAAAAGTGCTGAATCTTTGCTCATATTACTATTTTCAATTGGAGCATAATTTACAATATTAATTCCACAGTAACTAACTAATAGTTACAAAAATTCTTATTACAGTAACAGAAAATAGTTTACAATTCTGATACCCATAAAAAAGTGGTAAAAAAAATGTTAGCAAATATATATTTCCTAACCAATACCAGATTTTTCCCCCGATTCTACTACAGTACGAAAAGTGCTGAATCTTTGCTCATATTACTATTTTCAATTGGAGCATAATTTACAATATTAATTCTACAGTAACTAACTAATAGTTACAAAAATTCTTATTACAGTGACAGAAAATAGTTTACAATTCTGATACCCATAAAAAATTGGTAAAAAAAAAATGTTAGCAAATATATATTTCCTAACCAATACCAGATTTTTTCCCCCGATTCTACTACAGTACGGAAAGTGCTGCAACTTTGCTCATAAAACTATTTTCCATTGTAGCATAATTTACAATATTAATTCTACAGTAACTAACTAATAGTTACAAAAATTCTTATTACAGTGACAGAAAATAGTTTACAATTCTGATACCCATAAAAAAGTGGTAAAAAAAAATGTTAGCAAATATATATTTCCTAACCAATACCAGATTTTTCCCCCGATTCTGCAACAGTACAGAAAGTGTTGGAACTTTGCTCGTAAAACTAATTTCAATTGGAATATCGATACAAGCAATAATTCATCGATGGCTATATACGTCGGAAGGTCAAAGGGCGTGCGTTCTGCAACATGCTTGTCCCCCTCTGTGCAACTAAAGCCCACCAAGTATTAACTATATCACTCTAGTATACTATTGGTCGTCCTGAGGCTGTTCTGCTGCTACTGCTGCTGCTAGCGATGCTCTCCTCTACGGCCTGCCAATTCGTCGAGGCATTATCCCGCTCGTAAATTTCGGTAGTAACCGAGCTTCGACAAGGAAGGCCTGTCGGGCGGGCGAGAGGAGCACACAGTGAGCCCAGAGCGAAGTGGATTGCGGGGCGGGTGGTGAACGGTGGTGGCGATGCTGTCCTATACACTCATGCTGCTACTGCTGCTACTATACGGCCGTTGCTGCTGCTGGTAGTTGATTGAGTCGCGTGCTACCACTGAAACAGAGAGGGAATGCGATCATCTCTCGCCCACGCTGGTACAATGCACTCGGGGGATCGGGCGATCATCCACAGATTTAATTAATGACTCGATATCTCGATTCCCCAATCGGCTTACGATCTATTGATTCTCAAACGTACTTCAATTTAATTTTCTGACTGCGGAAAGCATTTTTTTAAATCGTGATAGAAATTTTTCGTTTTCTCTTCTACATTATTATTGTATTATTTAAATATTATTTAAATACTACATTGGCAATATTGGAAATTAAAAAGAGTATTAACAAGAGAATTGGCTGTGTAATAATATAAATATATGGAAAGATTTTTTTTTTTAAATAAAGTATTTTTTTTTTAAATAAATAATTATGAGTAATTATGGTGGATTAATTAATGAAAATACTATCGCTGTTATTATGGATAGATTAAAGAAATGTTGGCTTAGCATTAATTGTGTATCGTGGTGGTAATAATTTATATTTATTTAGTCAGGAAAAATTAATAATGTTTTTTTTTTACTCAAATTGTGTTCATGCTTTTAGAAAAAACTGGAACTTTTATGGGTATTAACCGGATGTGCAGTTGTGATATAAAATTTATATGCATTTATAGGAAAATTAAAATGAATTATTAAAATTGAAAGAAATTATTGAAATGAGAGTAATGTATGCGATTTTATTTTACAAAACATTAATTTTTCATCGCATTTGCATATTGAACTACCAATGGATGCATAAAAACTTTTAATCCGTGCACATCAAGTTTTAAGTAGATTTTTTTTATTCATTATCAACGGCTTTAATTAGTAAAGTAAAATTGTTTATCCCAAATTTTGAACGTGTAAATAAATGAATATACAGTTCCAAGTTTGAACTTAAATCCGTACTTAAGTTTGAATATTCCATTTTATTTCTGAATCAAGTTCGAACTCAACTTCAGACTTGAATTTTGAATGAATTTTTAGTTCATGACGTTCAAACGTGTAAAAAAAATTAATCTACAGTCCCAAGTTTGAACTTAAATCCGTACTTAAGTTTGAATTTTCCATTTTGTTTCAGAATGAAGTTCGAACTAAACATCCGACTTGTGTCTATAAATCCGAGTCTAAATCTCATATAAAATATATCATTTCGTTAATTCAACAAAATTAAAAAAACAAAATCACTAAAAATATATAATCACAATAACCAACCCATATTAACCATAAATTTTCCATTTTATTTCATAATCAAGTTCGAACTTAACTTCAGACTTGTGACAATAAATTCGAGCCTAAATCTCATAGAAAAAATATCATTTTGCTAATTCATCAAAATTTTAAAAAATTGTACAAAATTGTAATCACACTGAGGAAAAAATTCTTTTAATCGAATGAAATATGTAATTGATCGAACCAACAGCTGATCAATCGAAACATTATTCGATTACCATTGCCAAATATTTTCTTCAATCGACAAAATATTCTTTTCGCTGCACGTTTCGTTGTTTTCTAACGATTTTTTTTCCTCAGTGCACAATAACCGACCCATTAGAATAGAATATGTTTATTTGTGTCAGGTGAATACCTTTTACAAATTGCTAAGTTCTTATTAGCCTCTTACATCAATTAAATGCTCGTTTGAGATCACATTAAGCTACACTCAAAGAAATCGTAATAGCAAAGTCAACTATAAAGTGACAACTATTCATTTTTATTACATGCAACTATTTTTATAGTTACGATAACTACGAAAATAGTTATGGTAACTATTTGCTACACGGAAAAAAAGGCTTGGTTGGAACAACCAAGTGCCTTGCTTATATATGCGCCAGACAATTAATTGGTTAGACCAATCAAGTTATTTGTTAGGCTAACAATTTCTTAGTTGGACTAACCAAGTCACTTGGTAAGCTAACCAAGTGACTTGGTTGGACCAACCAAGAAATTGGTAGCCTAACTATTAACTTGGTAAGCTAAGCAAGTGACTTGGTTAGACCAATCAAGAAATTAGTAGCCTAACAAATAACTTGGTTGGTCTAACCAATTAATTGTCTGGCGCATATATAACCAAGGCACTTGGTTGTTCCAACCAAGCCTTTTTTTCCGTGTAGTTATAGTAACTATTTGATAGTTGTGTCAACTACAAAAAAAATGGTTGTACCAACCATAAATGAATAGTTGTCACTTTATAGTTACTAATACCATAATTTTCTCTCGGTGTATACATATAGCTCCTTTTATGTCGATAACTTAAAACTTTAATATATACTAACACAAACTTTTCGTTAATTATATTGCTTTACAACAGAACACGATAACCGACCCATTATTACAGCGTAAAACTAATATTCGTAAATTTTTCTTCATGTTACAGGTGTGGTTCCAGAACAGAAGGACAAAGTGGCGAAAGAAACACGCGGCGGAGATGGCGACGGCAAAGCGACGCCAAGAGGAGGTCGAGGGTGTAGGCGCGGAGGGTGAAGACGGTTGCAGCGACGGCGAGGTCGACGGCGGCGGTGAGACCGCAGCGAAGAGGCTCAGAAGGGAGCTCGAGCAACAGTACGGACCGTGAGGAAAGAGGCTTGGGGGTGGAAGGCGTGGCCACGGTCTATAGGGGCGGCGAATAAGGGTTGTGCGGTGGGCTGCGCGTTCGCGAGCCGTTTGTGCGGGTACCTCGCGTCCCGGAGCTCCATATACGTCCACCAGTCCCATCAGAGGGATGAAAGTGAGACAGCGAGAACGAGAATACGAGGCGGAGGGTAGAAAAGGTTTTCGTTCGCCTCCTCCTCGCGGAAAACCCGGACGTACGAATATAACCGGCGAGGAGCTGCACCAGCAAAAGTAAAAACTAAATGCATCGAACGAGAGTGCACGAGAAAAGATAGAGATAGAGAAAGAGACAAAAAAAAAAAAAAGAAATCATGAGAGTCCGCTTAAGCTTCCTTTCTTTTTTTTTGTTATGTCTTTCACTGTGGCCATCGCCCGCAGATACTCGATACGATAACAGGAGACATGAAAGGAAGGCGAGCCAGCGATTCGAACAACCCGTCGGTTCCTTCTTTTCCGCCGGTCAATATCCACTTCTCTGCACCGCACAACTCCATGTTTTTCCTCCGTGTTGCTCCCTCCATTTTTCTTTTTCTCTTTCTCTTTCTCTGGATATCTCGGACATTGCTCGACCTGATATCCGTGTCCCACACAAGAAAGAGAGAGGTTACTACTTCCGGACGATAAATTCGTACTTGCCGCTTCAGAAACGAAATTCTATAAGGTGCCATCGGGGGGAAGGAAGGGCCTCCGACTCGCTGGCTGCTTTCCGAAACTGGCAACACGCTCTTCTTCCTTTTCTTCCACTTCTACCACCGATCCGTACCAAGTTCTTTCCTCGTGAAGTCACAACGAGAGTTTGAAGCTTCGTCGAACTTCACTGATCTTGAGTGTTACAAGAATTTCGGCGCCGGCAACGGCGAACGATATCGAGAAAAAGATACGGAAAAACTTGTGACGACATTCTTGGTACATGGAAAGTAGGATCTGATCGAAGTTACTATAAATCTGGAAAAAAAAGAAAACAAATTTAATTGAAAATTTATAAGAATCAATTGATCTACATAAATTTAATATAAATCTGGTAAAAATTATCATTTTACATGAATTTCATAAAAATCTGATAAAAATTACCGATTTCATATAAATTTCATAAAAATATGATAAAAATTACTGATTTCATATAAATTTCATAAAAATCTGATAAAAATTACCGATTTCATATGAATTTCATAAAAATCTGATAAAAATTACCGATTTCATATGAATTTCATAAAAATCTGATCAAAATTACCGATTTCATATAAATTTCATAAAAATATGTTAAAAATAACCGATTTCATATGAATTTCATAAAAATCAGATAAAAATTACCGATTTCGTATAAATTTCATAAAAATCTGATAAAACTTACCGATTTCATATAAAATTCGTAAGAATCTGGTAAAAATTACCACAATCTTGGCAAAAATTTCAATATGCATGGTGATTTTTTTAAATTACAAGGTACCAGATTTTTTACCATATTTATAGTTATTTTTTTCAGATTCTTTACTGCGTGTAGAAAAGATTTTTGTTATAACTGAAAAATGACTGAATTGAACGATAAATCATTTGGCAAGTTTACGATAAACTATTCGTCGGTCAGTGCAATACTATAACGATCGAGGCTCTCCGCGTTTTCGAATAAATAACCAAATAATCGTGGGAAACGATATAAATAAAGAAAAGAGAGGAAAGACGATCGTAAGGCGATAAATATATATAAAAGTCGCGAGAGCTAGACTCAACGCGCACTAAAAAAAAACCCATCTTTTGTATATAACACTGTAGATATTAACGAATAAATGATAAACGTGATTGTGATATTCGGCGTTTCAAATGCAAGCTCGATGTAAGTAGAAATCGTAGGTATATTAACTGTTATGATTATATAACAAATTTAAAAGAATAAAAAAGGGAAACAAACGAACCGACACACACACTCGATCTCCACAAAAAGCGGAAATGCAGAATTTGCGATTTTTAAATGCACGACGAAAATGTCGATTGCCAATAGCAAAGCTAATTTAATTCGCACCGAGAGATACAAAAGAAAATATTAACGCTGACGCTCGGTTGGAAAATGATCCGAGATCGATAATGTTCGAATAAAAATAAAAACAAGTTAAATTACTATTTTCATAACATAATGTTAATATTTTTCAAAGGGTTAAACCGATTTTAAGCAAAATGGTGTTTTTTTTACCGATAAATAAAATAAAACACACTTTTTGCCCTGAAATCGATGAAGCCATCCGCTAAGATAATAATAAAAATTCTGGAGAAATAATAACATCAAATTATTTTCTATTGGTGAAAGAAAATGGTATTTTTTTTAATGTTCATATTTCATTTGCCTCAATTGTAATTTAATTTGTTTTTATTTGGGATCAGTGCCGAGATCTGGTATCTTGCGGAAAAAAAAATTCAATGATCACGAGAAATGATAAAACTACAAATTTATAGATTGTAAAACAATTTTAGATGTTAAGAGTAAATAAATTGTCGGGATCATTGAATTTTTTTTTCAGTGCTTGTAAACTTCAACGCCTAATCGATTATTTATATATGAATATATATATATACATTATATATATATATATATTATATGATATAATAAAATAACCGATTGTACAGTATAACTAGATAAATTGTTGGTTAACCGGTAGCGACAATCTGTATAAAAGAAAGCGAGAGAAAAAAAATGACGACGAAGCGCCCAGCACTGTATAAATTATACATAAATGTTATCTATCGCTTGTGTATTATATCTCTGATTTAATAAATGGCAAATATGATATCCTGATGAAAATTATTGTCAATTATTTATTTCCATCCTTCTTTCATCTCTACCATTTTGCATATTATTCCATTTTTTTCACGATTGTAGCGCAATAATACATAATTCAATTTCGTAATTTTTTACGTTATAGGGGAGATGGGGGCAAAACGGGCATCACGGCTGAAAATTACAATTGGGGGCAAAACGGGCATCGTTTCAACTTTTTCGAACACGACTTTTTTTCAATTTCCTGAAATTTCTTACTTGAAAATTTCGGAAATTAATTGGTGATGTCAATAAAACAGGCAGGGAGGCAAAACAGGCATCTCGGCTAAATATAAGTATCGGGGTCAAAATTGGCACCAAATCATAAAATGAGAATTTCGTTCTAATTGATTTCTTCATGATATACCGACGTTTTTTTCAAAGAATTAATTTGATTGTAAAATTTTTGAAAAATTCATTTGACTATATTTTTTTTCTTTGCTCAATAAAGTATCGAAAAAAAGTTCTGAACGGATGGTTAAAAGAATTCTGATCTGATGAAGATTATCAATTTTTTTTTCATCACCAATTTGACGTATTTTCCGCACTTTCCCTATCTAAGGAACGTAAAAAAATGAGACGAATCGTTTTTACGAATGTTGAAACGGTGCCCGTTTTGCCCCCAATCCCGATTTTTAATGGAGCTGCCCGTTTTGCCCCCATCTCCCCTATTAAAAAATAAAAACACAATTATAAACCACTTATATATAAAACAGTGGAATTTTATGAGAAATGCATCAAAATTCTTCGAAAGTTCAATTTTTCCACCATTTTAATGCAGAATATTATCCAGCATCAAAAAAATTCTATGAAAAGGGTTTTTGTATCCGTTAAAGTTTTAATCCTTTAATGAGAAATGAATAAATTTTGTCGACGACGATAAGTAAAGAGAGTGTAATCCAACGTAAGTTACAATTTTGATTAGAAATGGCGAATTTATTATAGCTGAGACAAAATGTCAAAAACTCATTCAATTTGGACCAAAATTATAATTTGCAATCTCTTAATTTTCCAAACAACCAATTAATGCCAATTACCAAAAATCTTAATGGTCCTGAGCGCGAAGACATTTATAGCTACTAATATAGTAGTAATAATTCAATGTCGTGAGTCTCTTTGCTATATAATTTTCAAACATTCAATTTGATTGTCGTCTCGACACGAGCCAAGGCGGACCAGTGATTTATCCGGTTGGGAACCAAGTTTCCCGACAAGTTTTGCTAACAGTCCTCGTCGGAGAATATATAGTATCTAGTTCGTGAGGCTCCCTGACTTTCAGTTCTCTCTCTTCCCATCCTCAATCCCGTCGCTTTTCCCCAAACCCTGTTACAAAGCCTGACACGATGTTCTCTCGCTCACCCTGTCGTCCTCACCACCACTTTTGTACTACGATGACGAAGATGAGCTTTGGAGGGTTCCTCTTTTGGGATGAAAATAACTTTAGCTTCTCCTGAGCTTCCAGTCACTGTTCTTGCCGTTTTGCTATATTATTACAAAGCCAAAAAGGGAGAAAAGGACTTTTTATATGAAATATGATGATAAATCAGCAAATTCGCTTTTTAGCAACTGACGTGGATGAGCAATATGAGGATATAAATGCACTGTAAAAAAAATCTACTTGAAATTTAGTGTACTTTTACTGGAAGTTTTTATTCATACACTAGTATGTTATATTTAGTATACAAGTGGAATGTAAAATTAATCTATGGTACAGCACATTCAATAATTTACTTTAATTTTACAGTAAAAGTACTTGAATTTTAGTGATTTGCTTTATTTTTAGGATGACGAAGATGAGCTTTGGAGGGTTCCACTTTTGGGATGATAATAACTTTAGTTCCACCTGAGCTTTCAATCACTATTCTTACTGTTTTGATATATTATTATAAAGCCAAAAAGGGAGAAAAAGACTTTTTATATGAAATATGATGATAAATCAGCAAATTCGCTTCTTTCTTAGCAACTGACGTGGATAAGCAATATGAGGATATAAATGCACTGTAAAAAAAATCTACTTGAAATTTAGTGTACTTTTACTGGAAGTTTTTATTCATAAACTAGTATATTAAATTTAGTATACAAGTGGAATGTAAAATTAATGTATGGTACAGCACATTCAATAATTTACTTTAGTTTTACAGTAAAAGTATTTGAATTTGAGTGATTTGCTTTATTTTTACGATGACGAAGATGAGCTTTGGAGGGTTCCTCTTTTGGGATGAAAATAACTTTAACTTCTCCTGAGCTTCCAGTCACTATTCTTTCTGTTTTGTTATTACAAAGCCAAAAAGGGAGAAAAAGGACTTTTTATATGGAATACGATGATAAATCAGCAAATTCGCTTTTTAGCAACTGACGTGGATGAGCAATATGAGGATATAAATGCACTGTAAAAAAAATCTACTTGCAATTTAGTGTACTTTTACTGGAAGTTTTTATTCACAAACTAGTATATTAAATTTGGTATACAAGTGGAATGTAAAATTAATGTATGGTACAGCACATTCAATAATTTACTTTAATTTTACAGTAAAAGTACTTGAATTTTAGTGATTTGCTTTATTTTTACGATGACGAAGATGAGCTTTGGAGGGTTCCTCTTTTGGGATGAAAATAGCTTTAAATTCTCCTGAGCTTCCAGTCACTATTCTTTCTGTTTTGTTATTACAAAGCCAAAAAGGGAGAAAAAAGACTTTTTATATGAAATATGATGATACATCAGCAAATTCGCTTCTTTCTTAGCAACTGACGTGGATGAGCAATATGAGGATATAAATGCACTGTAAAAAAAATCTACTTGAAATTTAGTGTACTTTTACTGGAAGTTTTTATTCATACACTAGTATGTTATATTTAGTATACAAGTGGAATGTAAAATTAATCTATGGTACAGCACATTCAATAATTTACTTTAATTTTACAGTAAAAGTACTTGAATTTTAGTGATTTGCTTTATTTTTACGATGACGAAGATGAGCTTTGGAGGGTTCCTCTTTTGGGATGAAAATAACTTTAGCTTCTCCTGAGCTTCCAGTCACTGTTCTTACTGTTTTGCTATATTATTACAAAGCTAAAAAGGGAGAAAAAGACTTTTTATATGAAATATGATGATAAATCCGCAAATTCGCTTCTTTCTTAGCAACTGACGTGGATAAGCAATATGAGGATATAAATGCACTGTAAAAAAAATCTACTTGAAATTTAGTGTACTTTTACTGGAAGTTTTTATTCATAAACTAGTATATTAAATTTAGTATACAAGTGTAATGTAAAATTAATGTATGGTACAGCACATTCAATAATTTACTTTAATTTTACAGTAAAAGTATTTGAATTTGAGTGATTTGTTTTATTTTTACGATGACGAAGATGAGCTTTGGATGGTTTCTCTTTTGGGATGAAAATAACTTTAGCTTCTCCTGAGCTTCCAATCACTATTTTTACTGTTTTGTTATTACAAAGCCAAAAAGGGAGAAAAAAGACTTTTTATATGGAATATGATGATAAATCAGCAAATTCGCTTCTTTCTTAGCATCTGACGTGGATAAGCAATATGAGGATATAAATGCACTGTAAAAAAAATCTACTTGAAATTTAGTGTACTTTTACTGGAAGTTTTTATTCATAAACTAGTATATTAAATTTAGTATACAAGTGTAATGTAAAATTAATGTATGGTACAGCACATTCAATAATTTACTTTAATTTTACAGTAAAAGTACTTGAATTTTAGTGATTTGCTTTATTTTTACGATGACGAAGATGAGCTTTGGAGGGTTCCACTTTTGGGATGATAATAACTTTAGCTTCTCCTCAGCTTCCAGTCACTATTCTTTCTGTTTTGTTATTACAAAGCCAAAAAGGGAGAAAAAAGACTTTTTATATGGAATATGATGATAAATCAGCAAATTCGCTTCTTTCTTAGCAAGTGACGTGGATGAGCAATATGAGGATATAAATGCACTGTAAAAAAAATCTACTTGAAATTTAGTGTACTTTTACTGGAAGTTTTTATTCATAAACTAGTATATTACATTTAGTATACAAGTGGAATGTAAAATTAATGTATGTACACGTTCAATAATTTACTTTAAGTTTACAGTAAAAGTACTTGAATTTTAGTGATTTGCTTTAATTTTACTGGAAAACTACATGAATTTTATACCACAATTGTATATTAAATTTCGATGATGAGTTTATGAATAAAAACTTGCAATTTTTTCGAACAGTGTGAATCCAAAATACTATTCGATTCGAATAACAGTAAATAATTTGCCGGTGTGACGAATTGTATATTTTTATTTAAATTTAAAAAATGAAAGGGGGATGAATGAATGAGTCAATGAATTTATCAACAAAAGACAATATTTTCGACTGTACATTTTAACAATATTCAATTATCTAAACTTAACTTTGGGATAAAAATAACTTCAGCCCCTCCTGAGCTTCCCTACTTTTACTGTTTTGCTATATTATTACAAAGCCACAAAGGGAGAAAAAGACTTTTTATATGAAACACGATGATAAATCAGCAAATACGTTCCCTTCTTTCTTAGTAACTGACGTGGATGAGCAATATGAGGATATAAATGAATCCAAAATACTATTCGATTCGAATAACAGTAAACAATTTGCCAGTGCGACGAATTGTATATTTTTATTTAAATAAAAAAATTAATGGGGGATGAATGAATGAGTCAATGAATTTATCAACAAAAGACAATATTTTCGACTTATCTAAGTTTAACTTTGGGATAAAAATAATTTTAACTCCTGAGCTTTCAGCTATTATTCTTACTATTTTGCTATATTATCACAAATTCAAAATGAAAGAAAAACATTTTTTATATGGACTATGCTGATAAAACAGCAAAAATTACATATTTATAAAAATGTATTTTTTTTTAATTCTACTTAATTTATGGAAGATAAAAAAACATAATCATTAGTCCCACTTCATTAATTTATTGAAATATTAAACTTTGCAAATATTCATTACTGCACTTTTACAAATATGATTTTCTGTCATAGGAACGAAAAAGTATTTTGAAAATATAATTCAAATATTGCCGGTCTTTGGTGACTGATGTTTCAACTTTTTTTGTTCTCACTCAAAGATCACTCTTCTCGGTGAAGTAAACTATATTTTCTCAACTGTTCTACAGCCGTCACCGAGCGACAAGTCTTGTCATCGAGCCCTATATGCTACACGACTGCGGATGCGACCATTTGTTCGAGCCTGTGATACGAGTTGACTTTCTCGTTCACGTGTCTAATGTTACTTCGAGACATAAAAAAAAATAGGATAACGAGATCGTTTTACTCATTGGGAAAGTCTTCCGGATGATCACCGTCATAATGCTCGGCTAATATTTACTTTTGGAAAAAAAGTGAGGATGAGAAAAAGTGCTTTGCTTTTCCGAGGATGTCAACACATAATTAACACGTGCGACGGTTCAATATGTCTTTTTCCGTTTCTTCACTCGTGCTAAGGAAAAACCTTTTTCAAAATTAATTTATTAGATTTTTAATAATTCCATAAAATTTTCTTATGTGGATAATACCTTAATTCTTGATTAAAATTCATTTTTTTAGTGGTAATTAAGAAATCTAAGCGTTAAGGTTTTAAGATTGAATTAAGTGCTGATAGCTTACAGGACTAAAATTGTTTGATGATTACGAATCTGTAAGAATTTTTATAAGATTCTCAATAAGTCTTAATGAAACAGAATTAAAAAATGTATTAAAATAGCATATTTTCCAGAGTACTTGATGAGAATTTTTAAGCTATTGGATTCAAATTTTCAGCTTATTCAAATCCTATATACGCTTTCTCCTAATTACTCGAAAATTATTAAACTACCCAAATGAATAATATTGCTTCCTCATAGAGAAGGCTTTGTTTTCATGAAAATTTTTCTTTTCGAGATTTTCATGTCAGTACACTCAGAATGGGCCAAAACGTCGAGAAAAGTGATTTAGAAAAAATGTCTGTATGTGTGTGTGTGTGTGTATATGTGTATGTTACACGATCGAAAAATGTAAACTTTTATAACTCGGGAATGTCTTGAGATATCAAAGTGAAATTTGGACCATAGATAGAGGGATCAAGCCTCGTCGTTCATACAGATTGTTGTTAAAATCCACTTCATCGTTAAATTATTACGCAGTTTTTAATTTTTTGAAAAATGTCTGTTTACGCGATAACTCTTTCAATTTTCGAGATATTGATCTTAAAATTGGTATGAATGTGAGTTTTCATACGCCGGTGATCGCTATTGAATTTGGTTAAGATCGGTTGAACCGTTAAAATTTTATGATGTTTTGAATTTTTCAAACAATTGACATTATCGCTCTATTGTAACTTTTGCAAAACATAAGATAGCGAGCTCAAATTTTGTATATAAATGAAACAATATTCAGCCATTATATATGTATAATTTAGTGACGAACGGTATGAAATTTTTGATTTTATGGAATGTTGAATTATTTTTTAAAATATACATTATCACATTCACTTTCGGAAACGCTCTAATAATCACGAAATAACGTAATAACGAAATAGCAAAAGCGTATCCACAACATGTATATTTATCTAATTAAAACAAGGATGCAAAGTAGAACCTTGCACATTGCTTCCTCATTATTCTTCGCGTTTTGCAAAGCTTCCTCTATGAGGAAGCCAAAAATTGAATAACATACTTCCTCATAGAGGTAGCTTTATAAAACGCGAAAAATAATGAGGAAGCAATGTGCAAGGTTCTACTTTGCATCCTTTTGCTTCCTCATAGAGGAAGCTTTGTTTTCGTGAAAAATTTTTTTTCGAGATTTTCATGTCAGTACACTCAGAATGGTCCAAAACATCGAGAAAAGTGATTTAGAAAAAATGTCTGTATGTGTGTGTGTGTATGTTACACAATCGAAAAATGTAAACCTTTATAACTCGAGAAGGCCTGAAGATATCAAGCTGAAATTTGGACCATAGATAGAGGGATCAAGCCTCATCGTTCATACAGATTGTTGTTAAAATCCACTTCATCGTTAAATTATTACGCATTTTTTAATTTTTTGAAAAATGTCTGTTTACGCGATAACTCTTTTAATTTTGGAGATATTGATCTAAAAATTGGTATGAATTTGAGCTTTCATATGCCGGTGATCGCTACTGAATTTGGTTAAGATCGGTTGAGCCGTTAAAATTTTATGATGTCTTTAATTTTTCAAACAATTGACATTATCGCTCTATTGTAACTTCTGCAAAACATAAGATAGCGAGCTCAAATTTTGTATATAAATGAAACAATATTCAGCCATTATATATGTATAATTTAGTGACGAACGGTATGAAATTTTTGATTTTATGGAATGTTGAATTATTTTTTAAAATATACATTATCACATTCACTTTCGGAAATGCTCTAATAATCACGAAATAACGTAATAACGAAATAGAAAAAGCGTATCCACAACATGTATATTTATCTAATTAAAACAAGGATGCAAAGTAGAACCTTGCACATTGCTTCCTCATTACTTTTCGCGTTTTACAAAGCTTCCTCTATGAGGAAGCCAAAAATTGAATAACATACTTCCTCATAGAGGTAGCTTTATAAAACGCGAAAAATAATGAGGAAGCAATGTGCAAGGTTCTACTTTGCATCCTTTTGCTTCCTCATAGAGGAAGCTTTGTTTTCGTGAAAAATTTTTTTTTCGAGATTTTCATGTCAGTACACTCAGAATGGTCCAAAACATCGAGAAAAGTGATTTAGAAAAAATGTCTGTATGTGTGTGTGTGTGTGTGTATGTGTGCAGTGCTGTATTACCGCCTAGGCCAGCTAGGCCCGGGCCTAGGGCGGCACGATTTGCGCCGTAATGAGGGGCGGCATTTTTGCCCAATTTTTTGCGAAATCATGGTTACATTTTTTCAAATTCCCAGATTTTTTGTGCACTTTTTTGCCCGCTTGCTTTAAAGACTAAATGCTTAAAAAGTAAGCATTTCAAGCCAATAGCTATTTATTTAGCGTTGAATGCGAACATCTCGGTGCGCATCTAAGAACCTTGCAGATCGAAAAAATATCTGCGTTAAACTTGTGCAAGATGCTATTCGAGAAAAAATTGCAATCTGTATATCCGAATGTCAACATCGCTCTTCGTATGTTGCTAAGTATGCCCGCCACAAATTGTTCGGCTGAGCGATCGTTTTCTGTTTTACGACGCGTGAAAAACTATCTTCGATCGACGATATCGCAACATCGTTTGAATGCTTTAGCTATTTTATGCATCGAAGCAGATTTGACAAGAAGAATGAAATTTGACGACCTCATTAGAGATTTCGCGAGAGCAAAAGCTCGTAGGGTGAATATCTAAATATCGTATTAATTTTAGTATGAACTGTGACTGTGATGTGTCATATTAAAAAGTTTTAGATACATGCCATGTTTCGTTGTAATACTGTTTGGTTTATCGCATTCTTGTTATTAAAACTCCTGGACGGGAGGGGGTGGAGGGGGGGGGGGAGGGGGCGGCAAATCTACAGTTGCCTTGGGGCGCCGCGACGTCTAATCCGGCCCTGTATGTGTGTGTGTGTGTATGTTACACAATCGAAAAATGTAAACCTTTATAACTCGAGAAGGCCTTGAGATATCAAGCTGAAATTTGGACCATAGATAGAGGGATCAAGCCTCATCGTTCATACAGATTTTTGTTAAAATCCACTTCATCGTTAAATTATTACGCGTTTTTAAATTTTTTGAAAAATGTCTGTTTACGCGATAACTCTTTTAATTTTCGAGATATTGATCTAAAAATTGGTATGAATTTGAGCTTTCATATGCCGGTGATCGCTACTGAATTTGGTTAAGATCGGTTGAACCGTTAAAATTTTATGATGTCTTGAATTTTTCAAACAATTGACATTATCGCTCTATTGTAACTTTTGCAAAACATAAGATAGCGAGCTCAAATTTTGTATATAAATGAACCAATATTCAGCCATTATATATGTATAATTTAGTGACGAACGGTATGAAATTTTTGATTTTATGGAATGTTGAATTATTTTAAAAAATATACATTATCACATTCACTTTCGGAAATGCTCTAATAATCACGAAATAACGTAATAACGAAATAGAAAAAGCGTATCCACAACATGTATATTTATCTAATTAAAACAAGGATGCAAAGTAGAACCTTGCACATTGCTTCCTCATTATTCTTCGCGTTTTGCAAAGCTTCCTCTATGAGGAAGCCAAAAATTGAATAACATACTTCCTCATAGAGGTAGCTTTATAAAACGCGAAAAATACTTTGCATCCTTTTTTTTACTTTTTTTCGCTAGTTTTTCATACCTATTGATAATCCCAGACAAAAATAGTGGCAATTTCACTAGACTAAAATTATTTCTTAACTTCAAAAAGGCTGATTTTTTGTTGATAATAAATAAATCACAAGAACAAAAAAAGTGAATGTATCAAAGCAACTAAAAGTGCTCAGTTCTGAACAATACGATTCTATATCGGATGAAAAGCGCTTGTCATTGCGAGAAGGAATAAGGGAGAGTATTCTGTATAGTAAATTACTTTTGCTCTCAATTACTCTTGGCGTTCAATTTCTATCGCTCAGAGTCGTTCGCGTCGTTCAAGAGATAATTCGATTCGTGCGAAACGACATCGGACTGGTTAGTAGACTATAGGGCCAAGTGCTGGACTCAGAGAGCGCGGTATAAGAGAGCAATCCCGTTCGCTTTTCGATCGACCCCCTGTTCTTCCTCTTCCTTTCTCTATCTCCTGTTTAACCACGGCTTTTGTGGCCCTCGCTCTGCCAAACGATGCTCTTGATTAAATGCTTCAGTTCGAGGCTCGTCGCTGTTCACTGCCCTTCGTCTACTGTTACTTCTGGTGAACTACAGAAATAGGAATAAATTCTCGACTCGATTATCCTTGATCGATAAATCTGGTTGAGGAGTCACAGAATTATGCAGCGTCTACGATTGAAGATTTTGTCGAGGACTTCCATTCCGCATCGCATTCACTCCTAGAAAAGAAAAATTTCAATTAGATAAATTGTTCCTTCGATATAATTTATTTAAAAAAACATTAAGAATACATAAAGAATCAGAGTTGAAAATATTTACGAATTTATATTGCCGGAACGTTGTTTCATCAGCTGATATATTAAATTTAATACACGAAGATAGTCAAATTACAAATTTTTATATTAGATTTGCTAATTTTTATAGGATTTAGTAGAAAATACTGTAATTTGACATATCATGTACATGTCAAAATTAATATACCAGCTTATGTAGGAGCTTAAGGAAGTGGAAGTTATGCAAAATATTTTTAACAGTGTATATATTTTACTTTATCATAATTACTAATAATATTTTATAGTTTTTTTCATAGGAAAAGGTTAATGGTACTATAAACCTTGAGATATTTCAGCAATTCTTGAAAATTCAATAAAAAATCCAGTTTTGGCAAAAAGGAAAAAAATGTCAATGAACTAAATGCTAAATGGTCTTTTTTCAGGCACCTTTTAATTTTTATTGCCAGAATGTTTTGGGTTTGGTAATCTCCCGACTATAATATGCGAATGCTTATTATTTCACCATTTTTTATTGACCCAATATTTTTTTTCTCTGGTGTTTCATGCCACGGTACTGATTAATTCTTTTATGCTGGCTGCCAATTCGATGTAAATTCTAGAAACAATATTATCGAACATCGTCGCCACCTTTTTCTTTTTCTTCGTTATAAATCCACATTTTTTAATGTGAGTTATTGACGATTTCTGTAAATACAGTAACTTTAGCTCCTTTCATAATAATTATACCAAAAGTCTAGCTATAATCGAAGTTAAGTAAGTAATCTTTAACTCGTAAGGGCAAATTTGGTAATCTATAAATAATGATTTGGTAATTTCCCGACTATAATATGCGAATGCTTATTATTTCACCATTTTTTATTTACCCAATTTATTTTTCTCTAGTATTTCATGCCTATCACAGTACCGATTAATTCTTTTATTTTGGCTGTCAGTTCGATGTAAATTCTAGAAAAAATATTATCGAACATCGTCGCCACCTTTTTCTTTTTCTTCGTTATAAATCCACATTTTTTAATGTGAGTTATTGACGATTTCTGTAAATACAGCAACTTTAGCTCCTTTCATATAAAAATTATCCTAAAAGTCTAGCTACAATCGAAGCAATAAGTAAGTAGTCTTTAACTCGTAAAGGCAAATTTGGTAATCTATAAATAATGATTTGATAATTTCTCGACTATAACATGCGAATGCTTATGGGGCATTCCATACCGATTCGACCTGGGTCGGACCCTCGACCTCTCGGATTTGGTCGAAAATTTTTTATATGATTGTGCCAAGTCCAAAAAGTACTGGAAATTTTTTTCAGATTTTTTTTCTTTTTTTCTTTTACGATTTTTCAAAGGTAACACATCGTTAGCCCAAATTTAAAAATCTGGAAAAATTCTCAATAATTCTGCATGTAATAACAAAATTTTTGAGCCTAAAGCCAAAGTGGGCCGGGTTTTGCTTCTATTTTTTTTTCTATAAAAAACTATTAAAAAATTTAGAACCGAAAGAGGAAAAGTTATCAAATTTTTCTAAAATATTGCTTTCTTCTGCAAGTGCTTTCGTTTCGTAAAAAAAATGCGATTCATAGAAAATATGTTCACTGTTAAATCAGGCCGCAATCGCAAAACAGAGTTTCTCTCTGAGGAAGCCAAATAATAACGATATAATTTCTTGCGGTTATGTTATTTATTCACGATTTCTGTGAAAACAGCAACTTTAGTTGCTTTCATAAAAATTATACTGAAAGTCTAGCTACAATCGAAGTATTAAGTAAGTAATCTTTGACTCGAAAGGGCAAATCCAATGAGGGAACCTCGAGCTATTAGCGAGTGATGAATACCCTCGTATCGCACACTTCGAATCAATTTACTAAACGGTAGATTAATTTAATAAGGGGTCTACGATGCGGCGTGTGGGGCTAAAAGTTGATCGAGCAAAGAGGGGTTGCGCACTATGCGTTGGCAGTGTCATGTGCCTCGAAGCTAGACGAAGCGTAACGGAAGAGCGACGCGGATGCTGTGCGGCTGGAGGAGAGGGGAAAATGAGAAACGAAGACCGAGAGAGTCATTCCAGAGGGATATAGCAATGTAGTTGCGAACTATAGTAATAGTAGGTGCCCCCCGCGACCCCATCCTCTAACAGCGGCTCAAGCAGAGTCACCCTGCAGTAGCAGCAGCAGCAGCAGCAGCAGCAGCTATTCATTTAGCTAACAGGCTGTTATGATTAAGTTTGCTGGCGCGAGAGTGTTCGAGCGTACACGCAAAGGAGAGACAGAGAAATAGATAGACAGATAGATAGACAGAAGGAGAAATAGAAGGGGAACAGCAAGCCAATTCGAGTGCCATCCGCATTTGGAGTTTCGCGGACTCTACCACCAGCAAACTACTGCAGAACGACGTTATGCTCATGGCTTTCTTCGTCAAACGATTTCTCTATCCCTCCACCTCACAATTTTGCCACTCTCTTCAATCCTTCCTATACAATACTCATGAGTCGTGAAACATTATACTGAGAGAAAATCATACACCGAGAGAAAAAGTTTCATTGATTCACGGAAATCTTTGCCAATGAAATGAAATACTTGAATTTCAATACTATCTTTATGTCACTCTGTGCGTAAAATGCGATTTTACGCACGCTTCGCGTGCGTTAAACTGCATTTTCTCACATCGTAACATAAAATATCGTTCGACACTCGTGCGAAACACTTTTTCTAACTCGTGTGGTTGCAACCCTCGCCTTCGGCTCGGGCCTCAAACTCGCACTCGCCAGAAAAAGTTTTTTCGCACTTGTATCGAAATATACTATTTTATAACACGTGCATGAACCGCGGTGCTTTTTATTGCAGTTTTGCGGGCCGAAAGTGGCTAGTTTCATAGCAGTGTTGAAACGATAGGTTGGCGCATGCGCAGTTCGCGATTCCTTCACTTTCGACCCTAGGGTGGAAAGTTGGTAACCTAACTTTTCACTGTTCGTCCCGCAAAACTATTTAAAGCACCACTATTCATGCACTTGTTACAAAAAATATGGTGTGCAACACGGACCAAAATGGGCGTTTGTGACTCGCTTCGCTCGGGCGGCAAACCTCACACTCGTCGCAATCGCCAACTTTCGGCCCTTGTTGCACAATATACTATTTCTTTGAATGATCTCAAACTCAATGAAAAGTAGTGACATTGATTCGAAGAAACATTTCTTTAAACCAATGAACCTTTTTCATTGATTTCAACGATATCGTCTCTGATTCAATGAAACCTTCTTACCACCTCAAAATTTCGAAACCTATTTTTTCCTGAAGTACGCGGCAGATAAAGCTCAAATTTTGTGGGTATGTAAGGAAGGACGGCAGAAATAGGCTAAGCTTCTGACTCCTCGAAACTCGAAGCCGTTCGGTCGGGAGAAACGGAAAACAAAAAAGTGAGGTTAGGTGCGAGAGAGAGATCAATGAAAACGTTTCTTTGAAGCAATGAAAACGTCTCTTTAAAACAATGAAACTGTTTCTTTGTTATATGCTCACTAAATTAATCTTTATTTACAGGCAATGAAATGTTCTCTTTGAAATTCAAATGGACTATTTCATTGAAATCAATTTAAAAAAAATCAATCCACGGATTTCTTTGGCATCAATGAAATCTCTTCTCTCGGTGTACCCGCGAACAAATAATTATGTCAAATTGAGATCACAAATCGACATATGTCCAAAAGTGCCATTTTTGAGATGCGTTAAGACGGAATATGTTAGAAAATTTCAAAACGATTTTGAGATCGATTTGATATCACGTTTACTGATACCAAATTACAATTTGATATCAGTATTCGTGATATGCACAATTGATTTTGATCTTTCAAATGTACAATTGAATTTCAGCGCTCAGATTAGTAAAAAAAACTTGATATCAAATGTCTGTATTTTATACAATACGTATTTTTGTGTTTATCACCAACGCTCTTTTTTACAAGCAATTGCAAATTATTTTCAATTTTTCTCAAATAAAAGAGATCAATTTTTCGATTATATTTTCGAAGGCTGTTAAAACATATCGAAATTCATCGATTTCAGAATTGAAGGAGAAAAGTCTAATTTACTTACATAACTTTGTAATCGAATTAAATCAATGTTAAGTGCAATTCAATTTTTATTTTCAAGCATGAAAATTTACACTTTTCTTTACACATAAAAAAAGTCAAAAGTGTGGGTATAAAAAATGCACAATTTTATTACCGATACACCAAACGCTTTCAAAGACCGATTGAGAAAAATATATATATTTGCGAGGGCCTTAAATGGATTAATGCAACGTTCTGATTCACGAGACGAAAGAATAACCCGCTTTACCGTGAATCGCACGAATGGATTCCCATCCATTAATATTTATGTCGATATCCAGTTAAACCCGGAGTGTCGAGGGCTATGACTTTTATATAAGAGCTCCCGTCACTCCGATGCACCATCACGTGCTCGCTGAACCGCGAGTCGCCCTTTTACATGGAGCGGCGATTCATCGATTCCTCTCTGCCTTCTGGTGTGTCACTCGCAGCATAAATGTAGCCAATGTACATTTTTACAGTAAATGTAGCAATTTTTATACCTCCAACTGGATCCATTTAAAACCTGCAAACAATAAAATTTCATATGAAATAAAACTGTTTAATAATTTAACAAAACACATTTCCATCTCTCTTAAAGAAAGTATATTGACCAGTGTTGTAAAGCCCCATTACTTTAAGAAATAAAGTATAATTCTTTTTGCAGTAATCATCTCGCAAAAATAACCTGCAGTTTTTATGAAATTATATGTGAATCATTATACACTTTAAAAGAAATCTCATTTTCAATCAAGTCTTGGGAAAAAATGCGGAAAAAATGGAAAAGTACAATCCTCCATTATTTTCGCAATCCATTAACTCGTTTTCTCGATTCTTTTAAGAAGATTACCATGAAATTGAACTGAAAATTAATATTTGTTGCAGCTATTCAAAAGTTTAATCATATTATAATCGCTACATGTTGAGTTTATGGAAACGTAATCATAAAGCCAATTATATCATCGACTATATTTCTAGAAGAATTAGAGATTTACAACTCTGATATGGATCAGATTTGGCTTTCTCATAGGGGAAGCTTTGAGAAAGATGCAAAATGAGAAAGCAACGTGCAAGATCCGACGTTGCACTCTTTTTTTTTAAATAACAAGTTTAAATAATGCAATTTCCTATAAAATTCTAACGTCTCACAAATGTATATCTGCTTTTCACGAATTTGTATACCAACTATCCGTACACATTATTACGTACATTTCTAAAATTTCAGCCCGTTTTATCAAATGTGTCAAAAGCAAAAATTGTATAATGTTGACTATAATTAAAACTGGTATAAAATGTGAAGTCTTTTTTTCATTGCTTTATTTGTTAAGAACTATTTAGCTCATTGGCTAAAAAATTGTGGCTGCTAGAGAGCGTACAGACATTTTTCAAAAAATTCAATGTCTGATAAAATCCGCAAATCCAGAAATCTGTTTTTTTTTTTAAATAACAAGTTTAAATAATGCAATTTCCTATAAAATTCTAACGCCTCACAGATTTATGTCTGCTTTTCACAAATTTTGGTACCAAACATCCGTACACATTATTACGTACATGTCTAAAATTTCATTTCGTTTTATCAGATGTATCAAAAGCAAAAATTGTATAATGTTGACTATAATTTAAACTGGTATAAAATCTGAAGTCTTTTTTTTCATTGCCTTATTGGTTAAGAACTATTTAGCTCATTGGCTAAAAAATGGTGGCTGCTAAAGAGCGTACAGACATTTTTCAAAAAATTCAAAGTTTGATAAAATCTGAAAATCCAGAATTGCTTTTTTCACTTTTTCCTATTTTCACTCTTTTACTTTTTCCTCTATGTGTAAGCAAAATAATTTGAAATCTAGAATAAAATGATATTAGACGCATTCAATCTCTGGAAAGCAAAAAAAAAAGAAGATATGGCGTTGAATTAAATAATAACGGTAAAATGGAGATAAAAATTAACTGAATAAACAAATTTTGTGATTTATTCAAGAGAGAAGGTAAAATAAGCACTATGAAAGCCAGGAAGAATATAGGATCTTCGCTGTCGTGGTTGCCCCAGAACTCTGCCGGAGAGGAACATCATTTTTGCTTCCATTAGGAATGTTTTATCACGCGGTGTCACGTTCCCGCACCACCGCAGTTTTAGCGGCGGATGCTACGCTGCTATTGCCATTAGAGTTCCCAAATCCACGACGATAAATTATCACAGTACATATGTGTAACTTATATATACTATATGTGCAGCTGTTAGTACATATGTACGACACGATATAGCGAGCTGCGAGTTGCCAAGAATTACTCTACTACCAAAACGATCACATTACACACACCCAAACTTACTTCCATTTTCAAGAATTATATTTTAATCATCCATTTTACACAAGAATTAATTTTCTAATCAAAAGTTATCGACGTTAAAGATCGAAAAAAAAACCATCAACAATATCGATTTTTAAAAAATAATCTTATCAGATTCTGTAAATAAAAGAACGAGGTAAAAAATGTTGAAATAGCAAAAGACAATAGTAACAAAGTAAAATAAAAATAAAATTTGACTGTACTAATATTAGGAAACAAAGTTCGTGTTTAAAGAAAAATTTCCGATTTAGCAGCTTGCCAAATCTCAACTGGTCGTTTAAATGCTTGTCAAGTTATATGGGATTAAAAACTGAAACTCTTGGCACCCACAAACACAACAAGAAATTCTGGATCATATTTCTGGACGTATCAAATAATTTTAACTATTCTGATGTTAAGGTCTTGATTATTATACGAGGATTATTTAATATAGAACATTTTCATTTTGTATATCATTATTAATGATTCATTAAAAATTGTTGACCCCGAAAACCATCAATGGAAAGTCCTATACATGTCATTCATATAATATTCTTAATATATTCGTCAAATAGGCGGTCTAAATTTTATGGGTGCATTATTAATATTATTATTCAACAACGAAGGCTTATTTTAACATCATAAACCGGAAAATGAAAATCGGACTAGTGTGATAGTTGCTTTCTAATGGACGTTTTGCTGTAGTCTTGGTTGAAGAAATTCCTTGAATGCATCAAATTAGCATTTACAGACTGAAAAAAAAAATTCTGCTGGTATAATGAAATATTCAGTTTCAAAAGTGACAAATATTTTCTGGAAGAGAAATGGTTTATCTTTTTTCGAGCAAATCAAAAGAATCTTGTTTACAAATTTATACATTTATTCATTTTTATGAAAATTTACATCCAGTTATTTAATTTGTGGATATAGTATAAAAGTTGTGATTGCAGAAAAGTTCAATTTACTCTGTGCTCCATTATATTTACAGATATTTTCTTGAATTATCCTCAAAATTGTTGGAGCTGAAAAAACATTTAAACGATCCAATATACGATAAATTATTCGTTTCAAGAAACAGCCAACAAAGTAGAGGTTGAGAATTTGCTCATCACCTGCAAATACTAATTTGGTAAATCCAACAAAATGTTATTCATTATACACTGTTAAAAATGCAAGTGAATTTAATATACAAAACGATATGAGATTTACGAAACGGGTATATGAATTCCATATTAATATACTTTTATTGTAATTTTAAGAATAATATACGAATTCTTCGATATTGGTATTTAAAAATTACGATACGTGAGTTAATCATTATTTTAATATACCAATATTGTATTTGTCAATGACGAATGCAGCTAAAGTAATTTTTCGATGCATATACCGTATATTAATTTTCAAAACCAAAATTATTACAATGTAAATACAAACGGCAAGAAAATCAACCCAACGTTTATCGAATGTAAAAAAAAAATCTTTTCTGTACGCTCCATTATATTTACAGATATTTCGATGCATCATCCCCTTTTATTTTTTTTTCCTCGTTCAAAATCGTTGCGGGGCTGAAAAACATTTAAACGATCCAATATACGAAGAATTATTCGTTTCAAAAAACAACCAAGGAAGAAGAGATTGAGAATTTGCTCATCAGCTGCAAACGCTAATTTGGTAAATCCAACAAAATCGTATTCATCATACACTGTTAAAAATGCAAGTGAATTTAATATACAAAACGATATGAGATTTACGAAACGGGTATATGAATTCCATATTAATATACTTTTATTGTAAATTTAAGAATAGTATACGAATTCTTCGATATTGGTATTTGAAAATTACAATACGTGAGTTAATCATTATTTCGATATACCAATATTGTATTTGTCAATGACGAATGCAGCTGAAAATTAATATACGGTATATGCATCCGAGCTTCATAAGGTATATTAATTTTCAAAAACAAAATTATTACAATGTAAATACAAACGACAAGAAAACCAACCCAACGTTTATAGAAAGTAAAAAAAAAAATCTTTTCTCTACGCTCCATTATATTTGCAGATATTTCCATGCATCATCCCCTTTTATTATTTTTCCTCGTTCAAAATCGTTGCGGGGCTGAAAAACATTTAAACGATCCAATATAACTCAATTGTTAATATGATTAACTATAATACTAAGAACATTACACTAATAATCTAGTAAAATAAGATTATGAACAAATTATAATAAGTCTAATAATCTGCTGAAATTAAAGTAGTCTATACATACATATGTGTACACTAATGGCGTGGCGAATAATGTTATTTATATTATTTTTTGTAAACTGACCACGCACTTTTATTTTTGTATTATGCCCTGCAGGTCGAATAATTGTTTGAAAAGGGTCAGCAACATTGACCGAAACGTCACAATACTTTAAAGAACAGAAGAACTCCACAATTCTTTTCTATTCTTAACCCTTACCAACGGGATTGGCCGAATCGTAGCCGCACACTTCTCACACTGTTTTCTTATATACGGGCGCTTACACAACAATTACTTAACATTATTTTAATATACGAATATTGTATTTGTCAATGACGAATGCAGCTGAAATAATTTTCAGATACCGTATATTAATTTTCAAAAATAAAATTATTACAATGTAAATACAAACGACAAGAAAACCAACCCAACGTTTGTCGAATGTAAAAAAAAAAAATCTTTTCTCTTCGCTCCATTATATTTACAGATATTTCGATGCATCATCCCCTTTTATTTTTTTTCCTCGTTCAAAATCGTTGCGGGGCTGAAAAACATTTAAACGATCCAATATACGATAAATTATTCGTTTCAAAAAACAACCAAGGAAGAAGAGATTGAGAATTTGCTCATCAGCTGCAAACGCTAATTTGGTACATCCAACAAAATCTTATTCATCATACACTGTTAAAAATGCAAGTGAATTTAATATACAAAACGATATGAGATTTACGAAACGGGGATATGAATTCCATATTAATATACTTTTATTGTAAATTTAAGAATAGCATACGAATTCTTCGATATTGGTATTTGAAAATTACAATACGTGAGTATATATTTGTCAATGCCGAATGCAGCTGAAAATTAACATACGGTATATGCATCCGAGCTTCATATAAGGTATATTAATTTTCAAAAACAAAATTATTACAATGTAAATACAAACGACAAGAAAACCAACCCAACGTTTATCGAATGTAAAAAAAAAAATCTTTTCTCTACGCTCCATTATATTTACAGATATTTCGATGCATCATCCCCTTTTATTTTTTTTTCCTCGTTCAAAATCGATGCGGGGCTGAAAAACATTTAAACGATCCAATATACGATGAATTATTCGTTTCAAGAAACAACCAAGGAAAAAGAGGTTGAGAATTTGCTCATCAGCTGCAAACGCTAATTTGGTAAATCCAACAAAATCTTATTCATCATACACTGTTAAAAATGCAAGTGAATTTAATATACAAAACGATATGAGATTTACGAAACGGGGATATGAATTCCATATTAATATACTTTTATTGTAATTTTAAGAATAATATACGAATTCTTCGAAATTGGTATTTGAAAATTACAATACGTGAGTATATATTTGTCAATGACGAATGCAGCTGAAAATTAATATACGGTATATGCATCCGAGCTTCATATAAGGTATACTAATTTTTAAAAAATAAATTTTTGCAGTGTAAATACAAACGACAAGAAAACCAACCCAACGTTTATCGAATGTAAAAAAAAAAAATCTTTTCTCTACGCTCCATTATATTTACAGATATTTCGATGCATCATCCCCTTTTATTTTTTTTTCCTCGTTCAAAATCGTTGCGGGGCTGAAAAACATTTAAACGATCCAATGTACGATGAATTATTCGTTTCAAAAAGAACCAAGGAAGAAGAGATTGAGAATTTGCTCATCAGCTGCAAACGCTAATTTGGTAAATCCAACAAAATCTTATTCATCATACACTGTTAAAAATGCAAGTGAATTTAATATACAAAACGATATGAGATTTACGAAACGGGGATATGAATTCCATATTAATATACTTTTATTGTAATTTTAAGAATAATATACGAATTCTTCGAAATTGGTATTTAAAAATTACAATACGTGAGTATATATTTGTCAATGACGAATGCAGCTGAAAATTAATATACGGTATATGCATCCGAGCTTCATATAACGTATACTAATTTTTAAAAAATAAATTTTTGCAGTGTAAATACAAACGACAAGAAAACCAACCCGTTTATCGAATGTAAAAAAAATCTTTTCTCTACGCTCCATTATATTTACAGATATTTCGATGCATCATCCCCTTTTATTTTTTTTTCCTCGTTCAAAATCGTTGCGGGGCTGAAAAACATTTAAACGATCCAATATACGATGAATTATTTGTTTCAAAAAACAACCAAGGAAGAAGAGATTGAGAATTTGCTCATCAGCTGCAAACTCTAATTTGGTAAATCCAACAAAATCTTATTCATCATACACTGTTAAAAATGCAAGTGAATTTAATATACAAAACGATATGAGATTTACCATTCGGGTATATGAATTCCATATTAATATATTTTTATTGTAAATTTAAGAATAGCATACGAATTCTTCGATATTGGTATTTGAAAATTGCAATACGTGAGTTAATCATTATTTTAATATACCAATATTGTATTTGTCAATGACGAATGCAGCTGAAATAATTTTCAGATGCATATACCATATATTAATATATATGGTGTATGCATCCAAGCTTCATATAAGGTATATTAATTTTCAAAAACAAAATTATTACAATGTAAATACAAACGACAAGAAAACCAACCCAACGTTTATCGAATGTAAAAAAAAAAAATCTTTTCTCTACGCTCCATTATATTTACAGATATTTCGATGCATCATCCCCTTTTATTTTTTTTTCCTCGTTCAAAATCGTTGCGGGGCTGAAAAACATTTAAACGATCCAATATACGAAGAATCGTTCGTTTTCAGGAAGCAGCGCAGTGAGAGGAGGGTGAGAAGAGCGCGGGCGCGAGAGACGAGGATGATTCAGTAACGATCGCGTATACCCGCCACCGTAGCCCGCGATTCTATCGGATAGATATCGCGCGCGCGGTGCGCCGGAGAGCGACATTTTTATGCTTCGGACTGGGCGCCACCGCTGAGATTTACTGCCGTCCGCGGTGTTATAGCGTGTGCTCTCTGCTCTGTTCACTTCTGTGCAACATTTCACACACATACACACATATCGTCGTCCACACATATACATATATGTATATATGTATATATGTATATATTTATATGCCACTATATACATACGTAGGGCATATGGATGGAGGAGTAGGTGTATGCAAAAGCTGTGAGCGTTGCCCTCCCGCACACGGGCCGCAACATCAACTACATCATACGCGGAAAATCGGAAAACATTCGGCGTTATTATACTTTTTTATTGTAAAACCGATAAAACCGGATAGATGGCTGCCGACTGTGCCGCAGCTCGAGTAACCGACGCGCCGTTTCGCTAGCTATATACAGCATAATACAGGGCATATATGCTTCTGGTACTATTGTATGGTAATGCTATAACTGTAGCACACTGTACGACCCGCAATCTCGTCAAATATCAAATACGCTCTACCCCTTTTCCTTCGCACGGGTTCTCTCCACGCCTACCGATGTAATCTTTCATCCCCTGTTCTATAACAGAGCTTCTACTACTCGCATCTTGTCAAACATCCCCTCTAACACGAGATCCCCTATCACTGTTTTCTCTCGCATATTATCTTTCTCGTTTCTCTACTCGGCCTATCTTTGAATCTTGAAACACTAATGTCGAAATAAGGAGGTTTGAGGGATCTTTTTTATGGTACTAATGAATGATTGGAAGTTGCCTCAGGAAAATTTCGCACTGTTTTCTCTCGCATATTATCTTTCTCGTTCTATTGAGTTTATCTTTGAATATTCGAACACTAATGTCGAAATAAGGACGTTTGAGGGATTTTCTTTTTTATGGAACTAATGAATGATTGAAACTTTTTTCAGGAAAATTTCGCACCGTTTTCTCTAGCATATTATCTTTCTCGTTCTACTGAATCTATCTTTGAGTATTGGAACACTAATGTCGAAGTAAGCAGGTTTGAGGGATTTTCTTTTTTATGGTACTAATGAATGATTGGAAGTTTTTTCAGGAAATTGAGGAAAATTTCGCACTGTTTTCTCTCACATATTATCTTTCGCGTTCTACTGAGTCTATCTTTGAATATTGGAACACTAATGTCGAAATAAGGAGGTTTGAGGGATTTTCTTTTTTATGGTACTAATGAATGATTGAAAGTTTTTTCAGGAAGTTGAGGAAAATTTCGCATTGTTTTCTCTCGCATATTATCTTTTTCGTTCTACTGAGTCTATCTTTGAATATTGGAACAGTAATGTCGAAATAAGGAGGTTTGAGGTATTTTCTTTTTTATGGTACTAATGAATGATTGGAAGTTTTTTCAGGAAATTGAGGAAAATTTCGCACTGTTTTCTCTCGCATATTATCTTTCTCGTTCCACTGAGTCTATCTTTGAATATTGGAACACTAATATCGAAGTAAGCAGGATTGAGGGATTTTCTTTTTTATGGTACTAATGAATGATTGGAAGTTTTTTCAGGAAATTGAGGAAAATTTCGCACTGTTTTCTCTCGCATATTATCTGTCTCGTTCTACTGAGTCTATTTTTCAATATTGGAACACTAATGTCGAAATAAGGAGGTTTGAGGGATTTTCTTTTTTATGGTACTAATGAATAATTGGAAGTTTTTTCAGGAAGTTGAGGAAAATTTCGCATTGTTTTCTGTCGCATATTATCTTTCTCGTTCTACTGAGTCTATCTTTGAATATTGGAACACTAATGTCGAAATAAGGAGGTTTGAGGGATTTTCTTTTTTATGGTTCTAATGAATGATTGGAAGTTTTTTCAGGAAGTTGAGGAAAATTTCGCACTGTTTTCTCTCGCATATTATCTTTCTCGTTCTACTGAGTCTATCTTTGAGTACTGGAACACTAATGTCGAAATAAGAAGGTTTGAGGGATTTTCTTTTTTATCCTACTAATTAATGATTGGAAGTTTTTTCAGGAAGTTGAGGAAAATTTCGCAGTGTTTTCTCTCGCATATTATCTTTCTCGTTCTACTGAGTCTATCTTTGAATACTGGAACACTAATGTCGAAATAAGGAGGTTTGAGGGATTTTCTTTTTTATCCTACTAATTAATGATTGAAAGTTTTCTCAGGAACTTGAGGAAAATTTCGCACTGTTTTCTCTCGCATATTATCTTTCTCGTTCTACTGAGTCTATCTTTGAATATTAGAACACTAATGTCGAAATAAGGAGGTTCAAGGGATTTTCTTTTTTATAGTACTAATGAATGATTGGAAGTTTTTTCAGGAAGTTGAGGAAAATTTCGCACTGTTTTCTCTCGCATATTATCTGTCTCGTTCTACTGAGTCTATTTTTCAATATTGGAACACTAATGTCGAAATAAGGAGGTTTGAGGGATTTTCTTTTTTATGGTACTAATGAATGATTGGAAGTTTTTTCAGGAAGTTGAGGAAAATTTCGCACTGTTTTCTCTCGCATATTATCTGTCTCGTTCTACTGAGTCTATTTTTCAATATTGGAACACTAATGTCGAAATAAGGAGGTTTGAGGGATTTTCTTTTTTATAGTACTAATGAATGATTGGAAGTTTTTTCAGGAAGTTGAGGAAAATTTCGCACTGTTTTTTCTCGCATATTATCTTTCTCGTTCTACTGAGTCTATTTTTCAATATTGGAACACTAATGTCGAAACAAGCAGGTTGGAGGGATGTTTTTTTATAATACTAATGAATGATTGCAAATTTTTTTGAGATAGTTGAGAGAAATTTGAATATTAAAACACAAATATCGAAATAAGTAGGTTTATGGGATTTTTTGAAAATAGTACTAATGAATGATTGGAAGTCTTTTGAGAAAATTGAGAGTAATTGTGTTGGCAGAGAAATTAAAATTGTTTTAAAGGCCTGAATGCGGAGGCCACACGCTAAATTAGTTTCAACCATTTGTGACAAATTGATCTTGAAATGTTATTTTTTTTAGAAATTGATTTTTCGTTTCCATATTTTAAAAAAATGTGTAGCCTATTATTTGACGTCGAAATAAGAACTCGAAATAAATCATGCATCCTGTCGAGTAGAATAATACGAATTTATACCAATAAACCTATTTTTGAATCTTGAAATGTTAATGTCGAAATAAAGAGTTAAATTAGTTTCAACAATTTTTGACAAATTGGTATTGCAATAGTTCTTGGAAATTAGATTTTCATTTACATACTTTTTTAAATGTGTATCCTATTATATTTATATCTTTTTGTCAAGTACACAATCAATTATTTTTTTTTTAAATACGGAATAAACCGACCAATCTAAAGTCATCAAGCAATGTAATAGACTAATTATATTTCTAATTGCTCTATATTCTAATTCTAATAACTAAATATACAACTATATATATGTAAACATTTTCCGTTTTCATTTCACACAGTTAAAAGTCAATTATTGTTAGTGCTATCGTCATCCGGACACTTATAACGAATAAAATATTTTGTTTATAATTGTCCAACTCATAGTTGCGCTTCATAATAATAATCCAACAATCACGACAGTTATTAAGACAATAATAATAACCAGCAGTAATTGCTGCAACAGCTACGGCTTATCTCAGCCCTCTAATTTGAACAGAATAATTTTTTTTATAGCTCGACTAAAAAAAAAACAAAAAAGATAATTTCAACAAATACATTCAGACCGCTCTTCCATTAAGCGCTATCCCATTGCAATTACTCTCAATTCCCTCGACAGAATTTCATTAGCCACCGTTTAACGTGGTCCAACGATGAGGCCTCGAGAAAAATAAAACTCGTTAGAGTTTCACGGTCAACGATAAAGATCGGCTAGCGCTTGAGTTCTTCTGGGGGGAAAAGAAGGAGTAATAAAGCAAAAAAAAAAGAAAAGGGCTTGCGACTGTTTTAGCTATTTCTGCACTGCTAGTGCCACGAGATTCGGCAATAATGTAGAGCGAAGCCAAGCGGAGAAAGAAAGGCCAAGAAAGAAAGAATCGTGAGGGAAAGAGGCTCTCGTCGGGACAGCATCACCCCACGATAGAGCTCCGAGTGATTGCGAGTATGATTGCGAAAGAGAAAACGGAGAGGGGAGCGAAAAGCGAAGCGAAGGAGGAACACCACTTTTATATCTGGCTCCTGGATTTTCATATCGTTTTATCGCTCCTACATTCGCTATCCCAGTCATGTTTATCTTGCTACGCCACAGAGAAAGCTTCTCCTTCCAATGTTTCTCTCTCCTCGTCGTTTTTCCGATTCTCTCGCACTGGAATCTCACCACTCTTGTTTCTCCCTCGGTCGGCAACTCGGCGGCAATATCATTCTCATTCATTTTTATCTGCCTCCTTCCTCTCCCGCGTATACGTACGTTCCAATCTCCTCTTTCGCTATGATCAGCGACGTTCCTTCGTATTATATATACTATATTGACTTCGTGAACTCTCCTATCCTCTCGCTGTCTGATACTCGCTCAGTGATCTCTCCCTTTTCTGCAGAGAAGAGAGAGAGAGAGAGAGAGAGAGAGTAGAAGAACTTCATACTTACTGCCATAGCATTGAGGGTCGAACTAATAATATTATACTTTCCGGAATGTTATTATTATTATGGGTAGTATGCTGCTCTTTCTATTAAATAAAGAGTTTCGGTACTACGTCCTATACTCGGCTTCTTAAATGATTCAGGAGTTTACGACTACACTTGCTTCTTTTATTTGCTAGTGACTTTCGATTCTATTCTTATGGAGGAAGTTTAGTGATCCTTGATTTTGTTTCGAGGACTACAGAGATTTAGGTTCTACGAGGTACAAATTCAGAATATGACTCATTCTATTGACTGTTGTTTATCAGCGTGTTGAACTCAAAGCTTCGGGGTGTTGATGCGATTTATACTAGAATCAGAGCTAAACAAAATCTTGTAAGAGATATTTTCTGTGGTAGAATATGAGATTTGAGAATGATAGAGAAGGACAAAATTCGATATCTGAATGATACAAAAATTTAGGTTGGATTTTCCGACCGGAAGTCGGATCTATGAATTCTGGTATAAGAAACGGAATAAAAATAACTTTAAAAAAAAACATGGTAAAAAGGCTTGTAATCGGTATTTTCTGTGATACAATATGCGACTTGAAAACGGTAGTAAAGGCCAAAATTCAAGATCTTAAAGAAAAGAAAATTTAGGTTCTTTAGGTTGGATTTTCCGACCGGAAGTCGGATCTGTGAATTCTGAAATCAGAATCAACCAAAAGTGACTTTTTTAAAAATCATCGTAAAAAGGCATGTAACCGGTACTTTCTGAGGTACAATATGCGACTTGAGAACGATAGTGAAGGCCAAAATTCGATATCTTGAAGAAAAAAAATTAGGTTCTTTAGGTTGGATTTTCCAACCGGAAGTCGGATCTGCGAATTCCGAAATCAGAATCGACCAAAAGTGACTTTTTCAAAAATCATCGTAAAAACACATGTAACCGGTTCTTTCTGAGGTAGAATATGCGACTTCAGAACAACAATGGAGGCCAAAATTCAATATCTTGAAGAAAAAAAAAAGTAGGTTCTTTAGGTTGGATTTTCCGACCAAAAGTCGGATCTGTGAATTCTGAAATCAGAACCGACCAAAAGTGACTTTTTCAAAAATCATCGTAAAAAGGCATGTAACCGGTACTTTCTGAGGTACAATATGCGACTTGAGAACGATGGTGAAGGCCAAAATTTAATATTTTAAAGAAAAAAAATGCAGGTTCTTTAGGTTGGATTTTTCGACCAAAAGTCGGATCTGTGAATTCTGAAATCAGAACAGACCAAAAGTGACTTTTTAAAAAATCATCGTAAAAAGGCATGTAACCGGTACTTTCTGAGGTACAATATGCGACTTGAGAACGACAGTGAAGACCAAAATTCGATATTTTGAAGAAAAAAAAACTAGGTTCTTTAGGTTGGATTTTCCGGCCAAAAGTCGGATCAGTGAATTCTGAAATCAGAACCGACCAAAAGTGACTTTTTAAAAAATCATCGTAAAAAGGCATGTAACCGGTACTTTCTGAGGTACAATATGCGACTTGAGAACGATGGTGAAGGCCAAAATTTAATATTTTAAAGAAAAAAAATGCAGGTTCTTTAGGTTGGATTTTTCGACCAAAAGTCGGATCTGTGAATTCTGAAATCAGAACGGACCAAAAGTGACTTTTTAAAAAATCATCGTTAAAAGGCATGTAAACGGTACTTTCTGAAGTACAATATGCGACTTGAGAACGATAGTGGAGGCCAAAATTCAATATCTTGAAGAAAAAAAATTGAGATTGAATTTTCCGACCGAAAGTCGGATATGTGAATTCTGAAATCAATACCGACCAAAAGTGACTTTTCCAAAAATCATCGTAAAAAGGCATGTAATCGGTACCTTCTGAGGTACAATATGCGACTTGAGAACGATAGCGAAGGCCAAAATTTAATATCTTGAAGAAAAAAAAATGTAGGTTCTTTAGGTTGGATTTTCCGACCAAAAATCGGATCTATGAATTCTGAAATCAGAACCGACCAAAAGTGACTTTTTCAAAAATCATCGTAAAAAGGCATGTAACCCGTACTTTTTGAGGTATAATATGCGACTGGAGAACGATAGCGAAGGTCAAAATTCGATATCTTGAAGAAAAAAAATGTAGGTTCATTAGGTTGGATTTTCCGGCCAAAAGTCGGATCAGTGAATTCTGAAATCAGAACCGACCAAAAGTGACTTTTTCAAAAATGATCGTAAAAACACATGTAACCGGTACTTTCTGAGGTAGAATATGTGACTTCAGAACAACAATCGAGCCCAAAATTCAATATCTTGAAGATAAAAAAATGTAGGTTCTTTAGGTTGGATTTTCCGACCAAAAGTCGGATCTGTGAATTCTGAAATCAGAACCGACCAAAAGTGACTTTTTCAAAAATCATCGTAAACAGACATGTAACTGGTACTTTCTGAGGTACAATATGCGACTTGAGAACGATGGTGAAGGCCAAAATTTAATATCTTGAAGAAAAAAAAATGTAGGTTCTTTAGGTTGGATTTTCCGACCAAAAGTCGGATCAGTGAATTCTGAAATCAGAACCGACCAAAAGTGACTTTTTCAAAAATCATCGTAAAAAGGCATGTAACCGGTACTTTCTGAGGTACAATATGCGACTTGAAAACGATAGTGAAGGTCAAAATTAAAATCTTGAAGGGAAAAAAATGCAGGTTCTTTAGGTTGGATTTTCCAACCGGAAGTCGGATCTGTGAATTCTGAAATCAGAACCGACCAAAAAAGACTTTTTCAAAAATCATCGTAAAAAGGCATGTAACCGGTACTTTCTGAGGTACAAAATGCGACTTGAGAATGATAATGAAGGCCAAAATTCGATATGATAATACACACTTTTTCCCTAAAACCGGTGAAGTTTCCCCTTAAATGTTTTTTATATTCCATTAAAAAAATATTCCTTACGCGAAAATAGATTTAATAAAGACGCTCCCTTATTTAAAAATATGTAGCTGCCTATATTTTCGTTATTTCCCATTACTCTCCGGCCAAAAGTGTCCAAGAGGGTTGTGGCTGCTAAAGCCGAAACTGAATTACATCCGTTTCACGCGGTAGTCGGTAGACATGGAGCGATATTTCGCGAAAACCGTCAGAATCGAGTGTAGGTAGTAAACGAATATAAGAGAAGGGCGTTGCGGAGGAGTTGAGTTTTCTCGCTTTCCGAAATAAGCTGCGGCTCTGTTTGAACGAGTGTGTGCGAACGAACCGAACGAACAGGCTCATAAATACTCGGTCGGCATTTTTACGAGCGATATACGTTCCAACCGACTTCGCGCGGACGAGTGGCAGCCTCAGTTCACCCCCCGCCGCCCACGCTGTGATTAATATTACGAGAGTTTGCGTAACTCTCGTAAAGTTAGCATACGTAGTTAGAGTACTTACAGCTCGGGTGTTGAGCGCATTCTCGCACTCGTTTCTCGTCGTTCACGACGCTCTCTCACAAACCCCCTGGTGCCTTCGAGGGGTGCTCTCGTTTTCTCACTTTCTTTCTTTCTCTTTTGCCAGTGAAAAAAAAAGAAAAACGTCGGAGAGGCAGCACGGCAGGCGTAGTATACTACGTAGGTTACTCTCTAACTCTCGAAGCTGGTTTAGCAGTGGAGTTCTTTCCACCCCCGCGGCAACCACCCCCATCGACACCGTGAATTTATCGTCGAGTTAAACCGTTAATATCTGCTTTCGCAGGCTCTAAATCAATGGAAAATATTCTAATTGGAATATGAAAAAAGTTGGCGCAGCTTGGAGTCTCGGTGCTCTCTTAATTCTTTCCCTCGCTCTCGTGGACTCTTTCTCTCTCTCTCTGTTTCTTTTTCTGTAACGGCGTCTCTCTCTTTCCTTCGTAGTTTCGGTGAATTGGCGGGCGCCAAAGGGGCGCGCGCCCTCCTTTCCTCGCTGATACGGTCGCGCCAAGAAGGGCGGTAAGAAGAACTCGCTTGCACCTCATTCCTCCATTTCGGTATCATCAGGCACTCTTACTGGCCCCTCCTCTTTTCCTTTCCAAGTCTCTCTCTCTCTCACTCTTGCTCTCGTCCTATGGCATAAAACGACAAAAATTAAATTATCTTAGAAGCGTGAGCTTGACAGGAAAAATGAGAAAAACTTTTGAGACTCGAGGGTGAAACTGCAGCTGGCTATTATCGCACTTTCGATGATACAGGTTCTCATCGAGACGACAGAGGGTGGGGAAGTATAAAGTAAATGTATTATTGATCATACCAGTCACATTTTCGTGAGAGGCGACGCTTTATGACTGCCATTGTTCGAATAACGAATGGTGATTATTTTCAGGACGTTGCGTTGTACTAATTAGTACTGAAATTGGGGAAAACGAAAACTATATTTATTTAAATTATTTTTTTTTTTTTGTAACTCTTCTTAGAAATTATATTTGGTCACTTGAAGACAATAATTATAATATGAAGAAGAATTCATTTGAATCACTATGACAATATGTAATTACAAACAGGACTGAAGGGCTTTTGAATTCTAATTATATGAAATACATACTAAGTCACTTGAAATCCTGGAAAAAATGTAAATTTGGTATCAACTTCACGTTTGCTACTACTAATAATAAGTATGTGGTATTAAGTATACAAAACTATAATTTTATGTACCTTTTATGAGTTTGATTTTTGCATTATTCAGCGTATATTAAGTACTATTACTATAAAGTTAAAATCTTGAAAAAAAAGGTTTTCTATACATGATAAATTGGATACATGATAAATTGGAGCGCTAAAAAAAATTAGGTAGATCAACCAAATCAACGATTACGAGTGATGAACACAATATCTAATTAATTGAACAGAAATATTTTATGATCAGCTATTGATTTAGATGTAATTGATTTAACTAAGTTTTTCTCTCAATGTGTGATGTGTATCTGAGGGCTACTATTATTTTTTTTTCAAGTCAAATAATTGTCCTACTAATAAATTTAATGATTTCAAATTCCATTAAGCCCAATCGCTAATTACGACAGATAAATAAATAAAATTGATATTCAATAAAAAGTCTTACCTATTAAAATTGAAAAGAAATATTTTATGTTTAATTAAGGGCCACTATTATTTTAATTCAAAGTCACATCATTGTCCCACTAATAAATTTAACGATTGCCAATTTCAGTAAGGCCTATCGCTAATTATGACAAACAAATCAATAAAATTGATATTCAATAAAAAGTCTTACTTATCAGAATTGAACAGAAATATTTTGTGTTTAATTAAGGGCCACTATTATTTTAATTCAAAGTCAAATCATAGTCCCACTAATAAATTTACCGATTTTCAATTTCAGTAAGGCCTATTGCTAATTATGACAAATAAATCATCAAAATTGATATTCAATAAAAAGTCTTATCTATCAGAATTGAATAGAAATATTTTGTGTTTAATTAAGGGCCACTATTATTTTAATTCAAAGTCAAATCATTGTCCCACTAATAAATTTAACGATTGCCAATTTCAGTAAGGCCTATTGCTAATTATGACAAATAAATAATCAAAATTGATATTCAATAAAAAGTCTTACCTATCAGAATTGAAAAGAAATATTTTGTGTTTAATTAAGGGCCACTATTATTTTAATTCAAAGTTAAATCATTGTCCCACTAATAAATTTAACGATTTCCAATTTCAGTAAGGACTATTGCTAATTATGACAAATAAATCATCAAAATTGATATTTAATAAAAAGTCTTACCTATCAGAATTGAACAGAAATATTTTGTGTTTAATTAAGGGCCACTATTATTTTAATTCAAAGTCAAATCATTGTCCCACTAATAAATTTAACGATTTCCAATTTCAGTAATGCCTATCACTAATTATGACAAATAAATCATCAAAATTGATATTCAATAAAAAGTCTTACCTATCAGAATTGAATAGAAATATTTTGTGTTTAATTAAGGGCCACTATTATTTTAATTCAAAGTCAAATCATTGTCCCACTAATAAATTTAACGATTTCCAATTTCAGTAATGCCTATCACTAATTATGACAAATAAATCATCAAAATTGATATTCAATAAAAAGTCTTACCTATCAGAATTGAAAAGAAATATTTTGTGTTTAATTAAGGGCCACTATTATTTTAATTCAAAGTCAAATCATTGTCCCACTAATAAATTTAACGATTTCCAATTTCAGTAATGCCTATCACTAATTATGACAAATAAATCATCAAAATTGATATTCAATAAAAAGTCTTACCTATCAGAATTGAAAAGAAATATTTTGTGTTTAATTAAGGGCCACTATTATTTTAATTCAAAGTCACATCATTGTCCCACTAATAAATTTAACGATTGCCAATTTCAGTAAGGCCTATCACTAATTATGACAAATAAATCATCAAAATTGATATTCAATAAAAAGTCTTACCTACCAGAATTGAATAGAAATATTTTGTGTTTATTTAAGGGCCACTATTATTTTAATTCAAAGTCAAATCATTGTCCCACTAATAAATTTAACGATTTCCAATTTTAGTAAGGACTATTGCTAATTATGACAAATAAATCATCAAAATTGATATTTAATAAAAAGTCTTACCTATCAGAATTGAACAGGAATATTTTGTGTTTAATTAAGGGCCACTATTATTTTAATTCAAAGACAAATCATTGTCCCACTAATAAATTTAACGATTGCCAATTTCAGTAAGGCCTATCGCTAATTATAACAACTAAATCATCAAAATTTATATTCAATAAAACGTCTTACCTATCAGAATTGAAAAGAAATATTTTGTGTTTAATTAAGGGCCACTATTATTTTAATTCAGAGTCAAATCATTGTCCCACTAATAAATTTAACGATTGCCAATTTCACTAAGGCCTATTGCTAATTATGACAAATAAATGAATAACATTGATATTCAATAAAAAGTATTACCTATCAGAATTGAACAGAAATATTTTGTGTTTAATTAAGATCTACTATTATTTTAATTCAAAGTCAAATAATAGTCCCACTAATAAATTTAACGATTGCCAATTTCAGTAAGGCCTATTGCTAATTATGACAAATAAATCAATAAAATTGATATTCAATATAAAGGCTTAGTTTGTCTAATAATTACCCATCTATTTGCAAAACCAGACTCATCCGAACACCGATTAAATTGCACGATTTATGGCTCGCGCCCTCTGATCAGCAGCCACAAAGTTGTATCAAGTAGAGTGCAATATAAAATCCTTTATAAGAAGGTATTTATATATGCAGCTAGGAAAGTGTAGTAAACTGTAGTATACAAACATCCCATTTACCTCGCGTATGACCAAGGCGGAGTTTTCGCACCGAAAATAAATTATAAAGCGGAAGCGGGTAATAATAATGTGGCAAACGACGTTAAATATGGTCGGTTGTGACAGGGCTAATAGGAGAGGAGGGTCTTGTTCACCTCCTCTCATACTGTAGCCAAGCCTATATATATAACTTCTATAAAGACGCATAAGGTCGAGCTCGCAACTCTCTTATACTATACAACACTATACGAGACACTGACGCAGCCTCCTGCTTTGCAGGGTGAAAGGCCCGCTGCCACATTATCCTTAATTTATCGTCAGTTCATTGTTACGCTACTCCTGAACACATCAATGCCTCACTCGCTCGCTCTATTAAATAAATAAAAAATCACCACCTTTGCGTTTAGAATTATTAATTTATAAAAATTTAATATAAACGAATAATTGATTAGCTGATGTTATTTACCGTGTATGTGAATAGGTAAATGATTTTACGAGTCCTGTAGTCGTTCATCGAAAATTTCTTTTTCTTCCCCGGACATTCGGCTTCGATTTGTCTATACACTGTTAAATAAAACTGCAAGTTTTTATGCATAAACTCGTCATCTAAAATTAATGTACAATTGTGGGATAAAATTAATGTAATTTTGCGGCAAGATTAAAGCAAATTATTAATATTTAAATACTTTTGCTGTAAAATTAAAGTAAACTATTGAATTTGCTGTACTATACATTAATTTTACATCACACTTCTATATTGAATTTAATATAGTAGTTTATGCATAACAACTTCTAGTACTTGTACCTTAAATTTCAAGTAGATTTTTTTTACAGTGTAGGAAAAAACATCTCGGCGACATTTTGTTGACTGTGACATGAAACTGAATCTTGGCGAGCATCAAAATGGATGGACATCTTGTTTCGATTGCAATTGTCGAGTAAAGATCATTCGGTTAAGGTTCTTGATTGCACAAACGTGGAGCTGAAATTTGTATTGAATAAATAGTTTTAAGCACTTAAATTCTGTAGTCGGGATCTTGAAAAAATATATCACCAAACAAAATATATTACCAAACAAAAATTTTACTAGATGTTATACCCGCAGGGGGGGTTAATTCAACATATATTTTATTTACCGGGATCGTTTGCCAATAAAGAGTTAGACTCAAGTAAATTACGTAACGTTAAAAAGATTGATTTAAACAAATAAGGCGAATATGACCCAAGATCGACCGGTCACTTTGATGTTCGAATGAAGACTGAATTTTGGGTATTGCAGTTCCTAACTGATATAGCAAAAAATTGCTGATTTTGCTCTTTTTGATTTGCCTTCGACGGGTCGCAAGCAAATCAGATCAGTCGACCGTGCTGTTTTGACAAACCAGCATACACCGAGAGAAAAAGTTTCATTGATTCACGGAAATCTTTGCCAATGAAATGAAATACTTGAATTTCAATACTATCTTTTCTTTGAATGATCTCAAACTCAATGAAAAGTAGTGACATCGATTCGAAGAAACATTTCTTTAAACCAATGAACCTTTTTCATTGATTTCAAAGATATCGTCTCTGATTCAATGAAACCTTCTTCTTACCACCTCAAAATTTCGAAACCTATTTTTTCCTGAAGTACGCGGCAGATAAAGCTCAAATTTTGTGAGTATGTAAGGAAGTACGGCAGAAATAAGCTAAGCTTCTGACTCCTCGAAACTCGAAGCCGTTCGTTCGGGAGAACCGAAAAACAAAAAAGTGAGGTTAGGTGCGAGAGAGAGATCAATGTAAGCGTTTCGTTGAACCAACGAAAACGTCTCTTTAAAACAATGAAACTCTTTCTTTATTATATGCTCACTAAGTAAATCCTTATTTACAGGCAATGAAATGTTCTCTTTGAAATTCAAATGCTTCATTGAAATCAAAGAAATATTTCGTTGAAATCAATGAAAAAAAAATCGATTCACCCATTTCTTTAGCGTCAATGAAATCTTTTCCCTCAGTGTAGAATGATCTCAAACTCAATGAAAAGTAGTGACATCGATTCGAAGAAACATTTCTTTAAACCAATGAACTTTTTTCATTGATTTCAAAGATATCGTCTCTGATTCAATGAAACCTTCTTCTTACCACCTCAAAATTTCAAAACCTATTTTTTCCTGAAGTACGCGGCAGATAAAGCTCAAATTTTGTGAGTATGTAAGGAAGTACGGCAGGAATAGACTAAGCTTCTGACTCCTCGAAACTCGAAGCCGTTCGTTCGGGAGAACCGGAAAACAAAAAAGTGAGGTTAGGTGCGAGAGAGAAATCAATGAAAACGTTTCGTTGAACCAATGAAAACGTCTCTCCTAAACAATGAAACTGTTTCTTTATTATATGCTCACTAAGTAAATCTTTATTTACAGGCAATGAAATGTTCTCTTTGAAATGCAAATGCACTATTTCATTGAAATCAAAGAAATATTTCGTTGAAATCAATGAAAAAAAATCAATCCTCCCATTTCTTTAGCGTCAATGAAATCTTTTCTCTCGGTGTAGAATGATCTCAAACTCAATGAAAAGTAGTGACATCGATTCGAAGAAACATTTCTTTAAACCAATGAACCTTTTTCATTGATTTCAAAGATATCGTCTCTGATTCAATGAAACCTTCTTCTTACCACCTCAAAATTTCGAAACCTATTTTTTCCTGAAGTACGCGGCAGATAAAGCTCAAATTTTGTGAGTATATAACGAAGTACGGCAGAAATAGACTAAGCTTCTGACTCCTCGAAACTCGAAGTCGTTCGTTCGGGAGAACCGGAAAACAAAAAAGTGAGGTTAGGTGCGAGAAAGAGATCAATGAAAACGTTTCATTGAACCAATGAAAACGTCTCTCCTAAACAATGAAACTGTTTCTTTATTATATGCTCACTAAGTAAATCTTTATTTACAGGCAATGAAATGTTCTCTTTGAAATGCAAATGCACTATTTCATTGAAATCAAAGAAATATTTCGTTGAAATCAATGAAAAAAAATCAATCCTCCCATTTCTTTAGCGTCAATGAAATCTTTTCTCTCGGTGTAGAATGATCTCGAACTCAATGAAAAGTAGTGACATCGATTCGAAGAAACATTTCTTTAAACCAATGAACCTTTTTCATTGATTTCAAAGATATCGTCTCTGATTCAATGAAACCTTCTTCTTACCACCTCAAAATTTCGAAACCTATTTTTTCCTGAAGTACGCGGCAGATGAAGCTCAAATTTTGTGAGTATGTAAGGAAGTACGGCAGAAATAGACTAAGCTTCTGACTCCTCGAAACTCGAAGCCGTTTGTTCGGGAGAACCGGAAAACAAAAAAGTGAGGTTAGGTGCGAGAGAGAGATCAATGAAAACGTTTCGTTGAACCAACGAAAATGTCTCTTTAAAACAATGAAACTCTTTCTTTATTATATGCTCACTAAGTAAATCTTTATTTACAGGCAATGAAATGTTCTCTTTGAAATTCAAATGCACTATTTCATCGAAATCAAAGAAATATTTCGTTGAAATCAATGAAAAAAAAAAACAATCCACTAATTTCTTTGGCGTCAATGAAATATTTTCTCTCGCTGTAAGTCGAGTAACCGTTGTGCAGTTGTAACAATTAAAAGAATTTAACAAAAACTCTGGGCACAAGATAGATAAAAATTTGACTTATGGGCAGTAATGAAATCTAAAAAAAATTAACGTCATTAAAGTTTCTAACATAAGAGCATTGATTATGAAAAATGACAATACTGAAAAAGTATTAATGTGTGATTTTCCGTGTATGTGTATAATAAATAAATAAAATTTAAAAAATCTTAATGTATTTTCTATTGAAATAAATTGATTGACTTTCGGAAATTATTCTCTTAAATAATGTTTTTCTTTTTATATTGAAAAATGGTTGGAAAGTCGCGAATGTTGGCTATGTTTTCGTACAAAGATGTCATATTAAACATAAAAAGATTCAGAATCACCAAAAGTGTGTTAAATAATTTCTCATCCTAATTAATCTAAGAATGAGCAAAACATTTTTTTTTTTTCAACCAATTGTTGAAATTCCAATTGATTTATACTTTTTAGTGTGAATCCATACGTGATACATTTTCGATAATCTAAATAACGTTTTTTTTTCCTTCTTTTTTATTTCCCAGCGCAAACAGTATACATCTGGAACACAAAAAAAATGCAATATCGTTATTTCAAAAGCAATACAAACGAATATTTGATTACCCGTTGTTATATCCGTTGTACGCGAATGGTGCAACGCGTCCGATAGTCGTTCACTCAAAATCGTAACGAATTTTCGTCGAGAGTGACGTGAAACCGGGGCTCGGAGAGCGCCAGAATGGATTGGCATCGTGTTTCTATCGCACTAGCCTCATAGAGGGCAGTAAAAGCTCGTACGTGTAACGTATGCATTTGTGTGTGTGTGTGTGCAGTGACATCGAGCTAAAATTTCGTCGTATAATTGACGGTGACTTCCGTGCCCACGAGTGGATTTGATCGAGGCTCATGAATTAATTGGCCAGGCGGGGTTTGAGGCCAGTGGTAATTAGTAGAATCGTAATGGTGAACGTTACATCGCCTCCAACTGGTATTTAAGGCTATAAACTCGAGGCCACGGTGGTCGCGCCTGTTTGCAACCGAGGGAATGAGAGACCGGGCGAGAAAAGCCTGCAACCAAGTAGTTGTATGTACTGTATACCATAGTATATCGTAGTGTGCTTACAGTAAAACGCGAGCTACATCCAACGCACCCTTTTACACGCGTCTCTCCAACTGCTTATGCATTATACGACTTTAAAACCCTTGGGCACAAGCGGAACAAGCAATATAGCTTAATAGTAACACGCAGGCGCGAGACACGATAATAATTATTTGACGAGCTAATTTAAAGCCCATAAAGAGACAAGGAACGCGCCATATATACGTAGTACATCGCGGGGTCCAACGTTTCGCACCGTCTAATATGCGAAAGATATTATTATGCATGAGCCGCTTATAATGTAGCTGAAAATCCTTACTGTCTCGTTTTCTCCAAGTGCACCGAGATATATGGTTAGCTGCTATATACAAACAACTGTATGGATTAATGTGCGGTAAGAAATAAACTTGGTTAACCCAACAACTGATTTATTGAACTAACTTTTATTATTGTTGGTTGTGGCTAATAAGTACATTTTTGGAAACTTAGAATTTTTATAATAATTAGTTGACGAGATGATTTTTATATAATTTTATATAATTAGTTAATTTAATATATTAGTTACCACCAGATGTTTGGCACAGAGCGGCGAAATATTTGCTGGAAATAATGAAAATGAAGGAGAACAGATGGCCGAAGAAATGTTTAAGAGAAGAAGCAAGAGGAATCATCAATGGAGTTCCATCAAAGTGGGGGAGGGAATTAAAAAAAGCGATGGAAGATGTGGGACAAGGTGGAATAGGGAATATAATCCGAAATGGCAACGTTGAGGAATTAGAAAAGATAATAGAGAGAGGGTATAGAATAAAACGAGACCAAGAAATACAGGGTGATTGGGAAAAAATCGAAAAATCGGGGTTTTGTAAAGAATATAAATATCTAAAAGTGAATGCAGGTTTGGAAAGATACTGGGAAGACAAAGAGATTGGAGGACAAGTCAAGGAAACGTGGGCAAGACTGAGATGCGGAAGTATAGGTAGAGAGGAAAGAAGGGGGTACATAAATACGAAATGTAGAATGTGCGGAGAAGATGATGAAACACTAGAACATATCGCGGAATGTAAGAAAGTTAAAGAAGAGATGAGAGAAGAGTTGGTAAAAAGTATGGAGAATTGGAGAAAGGGAGTCGGCGGAGAGAGGCTAAAAATGAAGTGGATAAGATGTTTAAAAGAGAAATCAATTGTAGAACTATGCATTTATATACAAGAATTTGAGAGACTAGCAAAAAACAAAGAGGGAAAAGAAGGGAGAGATAGGCAATAAAGGGAAATGTAAGAATGGACTTGATTAAGTGAGAATGAATGCAACTAAAATAGGATTAAGAGAAAATATAAATCTATAACACATGTAAAAACCCGAAAGGGCTTACTTGAGAAAATAAACATATATATTAGTTACCACCATAATCAATTAATTAGGTGTTACAATAAATACAAAATTTTCAGAATTTGGAGATATTTATTTGTAAATATGCTCAACTAACTTTTAAAAAAACCTCCATGCCAATTATTATCAAAATAATTGAATTAGTTTTATGTAATTCTATATAATTTAATTACTTGAATAATTGGATATATATATGTAATTAAAATAATTGAATTCCTTGTATATAATTCTATGTAATTATATAACATTAATACTGTATCATTAATTTAAAATTAGAATTAAATTACAAAATAAAAATGAAAATTATAATTAATTTTATATAATTCTATATAATTATGTAAAATTCATTCAATTATTTTGATAATAATTAGTATAGAGGTTTTTTAAAAGTTGTCGCAGCGATCAAATCTACAAATAAATATCTCCAAATTCAGAAAATTTTGTTTTTGGTTGTGACAATTAATTAATTGATTTTGGTGGCGACTAATATATTAAACCACTTAATATATTAGTTAACTTAATCATGCAGTTGATTGTATCAATTTATCATTTTGTTTGTGCACAATGATATTATTATAGAAGGAAATAAATAACGAGGAAAGAGCTTAAATACGATTGTGGATTAAAGAGCTGTGAATCACAAGTATAAAAGACACTGCGATGTGTAGTTCGTGTTCTATACCGTTAAGTGAATGTCACTCGGACACGTTTTGAAGAACGTTTTCGTGTTATAACTTCGCTAAACTGGAATATGATAAATGCTGGCTGAGTGAACCCCTAATTTCTTTCGTTGCATGGCGTAGACATTCGGGTGGTCGAATATACACTGCGATCGAGGCGAGAAGGTAGTTTTCCCAACTACGAGTATAACAGCATCAGCAGGCGCTAAAAATGCAGTCAGTTTCACGACTGTACGATGCATGAAATGAAATAGAGAAAACTGAGCGTCAGAGAACTTTTGACTCCGCCTTTAAAACGATTTTGGGCGGAGTTTTATAAAGGTGAAGCAACGCCTACGTTAAAACATTTTACCCCCGGAGACGGTGGATCTCGATGGTCCATTCAACTCTCGAACATAGAGAATCTCAACGGGATACATACTTTACATTGACTCCATCTCGCTGCTTCCTTTGTAACTAAAATGAACCGTTGCTCACCGAGATATACACTGTTAGAAATTTTTCTATGAAAATTAATATAATGTATTGGAAGCTTTTTTGCAGATACGCGTATATTAAATTTGATATACTAATATTAATTAATATACAAAAAAATGTTGTATAATTAATGTACAGTTTACTAAAAACTTCATACAATTTATGTTTATAATATAATTATTGGAATTTTACATCATATCTGTATATTAAATGAAATTTAATGTGAGGTATTTGCAAAGGAAATTCCAATAAATATTTTCAAAATATTTTTAACAGTGTACCAGAGGTTGCTACACGTCACTGTAAAAAAAATCTATTTGAAATTTAATGTATTTGTACTGGAAGTTTTTATGCATAAATATTCAATTTAATATACAAGTGGAATGTCAAATTTATGTATGGTCCAGCACATTCAATAGTTTACTTTAATTTTACAGTAAAAGTACTTGAATTTTAATAATTTGCTTCAATTTTACTAGAAAAGTACATGAATTTTATATCATAATTGTATATTAAATTTCGATTACGAATTTATGCATAAAAACTTCTATTCTTTGCTTCAAAGTTTTCAAAATATTGAAAGCTTCATCCCTGCTGTATCAACGGCGATGTTGGATGAACAGGAAAAATGTGGGTTCTTCGTTTAGCCCAACAGCCGGTAAAATCGAGCTCATTGTTGTTTTTCCGTGCGAATTCAAAGTTTTCACGATCGAGTCCGGGAAATTCTGCATTTGTTATTAAAAGAAAAGTATATATTCAATAGGAACGGCGAAAGCATCAACAAAACACTAATAATCAACTAATTTCGCAAAGATATATATGTAGGTTGTGCAATAAAAAATTCGAGTAAAAAATCTTGAATTTTCGTTTTCAACGAAAACGAAAAACGGTGTAGTACATTTCGATATAGAAACTGGTACAATTTTCATCACCAATGTAGGATAGCATTTCGTGAACTCACGAACCAAAGTCCGCTAAAAAAAAAATTCGAGACAGAAAATATGGGTGAAATTAATTAACAAATTGGGTAAACGAAAAATGGTTAAATAAGAATAATTCGCATATTATAGTCGGAAGATTAACTCGTGAATGATTCTTATTTAACCATTTTTCATTTACCTAATTTATAAAATAATTTTGTTTAAAAAAAAAAAAAAAAAAAACGAGTTATTCACTTGTTTTTATTAAACAGAAAATACAATGGCCGTCGCAATCTCGAAGATAAAGTTATGGTTCATTTACTTGTAAGGTTAATGTTCCGATTTCGGAACATTCATAAATAATATAATAATAATAATATTTATAATGACGCAGTTTCATATTTCCAATAAAAATCTGTATTTTCATCATATTTTCATCAATTAAGAGCAGGTATATTACTAGACGTTTCATTTTTTCTAAATCGCCGTCTTTTGTTATGTGAAAAATCTCATCTTTCGATCGACCTCAGTGTCGATTTTCTTAAGGTGATGTGACACATGTTCGAAAACTGCTAGGAAACTGCAATCGGTATAAAAAACTGTAATCAAAACTACTCAGTGGCGCTTAATATTTTAGATGAAAAAAAAATAGGTTTTACTCCGTCGTAGATAGACGAAGTCAAAGCTAATTGGCTTTTGTCTGAAATATTAACCGGCTTTGAGTAGATTTGATTACAGTTTTCGATATCGATTGCAGTTTTCGAACATGTGTCACATTACCTTAAGTCGTACGGAATAAAAAAATGTCATGCATAGGAAGGATTGCAGTAGTACTTAAATAAAACTAATTATGTTATGGCGACAATCGATCGATGATAACTTGTCGCGGGAACATTTTCACTGTTATTCACTAGCTTTAGTGACGTAGACAATACAATGACTGTCTCAAACCCGGCATTCATTTGTTTATACCAAACGGTTAACTTTTAAAAAATCGCCATCTTGTGCAACTTGAGAAGTCTTATGTTTCCAACTTTCTTCTGTCTCATATAAGTGCGATCAATATTCTATATCGTTAAATTCTATAGATATAAATCTACATAGTTAAACACACGAAAGATGAAGAAACGAGACTTGTCATTATCCCGTTTGATAATTAGTACTACGATTATCTCATGAAGTATAACTCGACGATCGTAAGATTTACCCTTGCACTTTACACAATGAAGTTTGCACTCTACGTTATTTTATACCATTACGAAATGCCAAAATTATCTATATCACCATTATCACTATTATCTATATTTATATTTCATGCACGGCAATTCCTGATCTAATATCACACAAAAACTGATTGACACATTACGATCGTAGTCCGGAAAACTTCATTATAGCATCAACAACATTTTTTTCAATAAATCGCAGCGGCTGTAATAAAAACACGTTCTTCTACACAAAAGAAAAAAAATTAATTTTGCTGCAGAGCGTTGCAATTTTTTTTTTTTTCAATTCTCCGTTCAGAAAAGTGCACTTTTCACGAGCGTCGTACTGAAAAGATTTGATTATCACTCGATGGAAAATAAAAAATTTCTCACAATTTTTAGAGAGTTGACTGTTACACCGCAGCAACAGCAGCGATTTAAATGCTGCATGTAGTGTTCAATATTGTCGCACCGTGGCAGCACTGTGCAAGACGGAAATTGTTTATTATTGTGATGTTTGTGACGTTATGAAAGAATTCTCTAATTCTTATCCCGATATGAATGCATTATTGTAGTTTTATGTTCTTTACACATATTTTTTTTATAGCTTACAACAAATTTATGTTCCTCTTCGATTTATTTATGCAAAAATAGGTTACCTCCATTTAACCCTTCAACGTAATCTCTTTTTTTTCATTACTTCACATCCAAATGGGTAAGGCAAAGTTAATTTCATCAAATTTTGTACAATTTTTGTTAATTGAATTCTACCGACATGGAAAATAAATATATCTGGAATTATAGTATTAGACAGAAATATTTGTTTCTGTATAAAAATCATATTTTTTTGTATATTTCGGAGAAGTCTTAGGAATACTATTTGGTTAGACATATTTGAATTAGATCTTAAAATTTATGAAAAATACCAAAAAAATATTTTAGTATATATCTAAAATATATCGATTGTATATTTTGCATATTTATTATTTCCATGGATTATTTCCACCCTTTCTCCTTTATTTTTTATCATAGAACTATGTATATTTATTTATATATGTTTTTTATCTATTTGCAGAGTCTCCAAAACCAAAAAGGCATAAGTTATACACAAACAACATTGTAGAGACTTCTAACGATACTCTGGTGACAATTTGCAACTGGAGGCAATCGGAGGCCATTGCTATAAAGCATTATGAAGATTTGCAGACTTCTATGGAATTTACATACTCCGAACTTGCTGCAGCAAAGCTCTGTGTGACCCAAATTCTGAGGGATTCAAAAACATCGCTATTCATTGGAATAGCTTTTGATATCCCTTCAAACTGTCTTCCAGCATTGATGCTTGGGTATAAAAATTCATTAAAATTTTAGGTAGCACATATCTAAACCAAAATTATATAATAAAACTCTTTATTTTTCAGAATCATGTCCAACGATCAAGCTTTTGTATGTTTGCCTCAATCTACATTGGAAGCCAAAAAAACCTGTGATAAACTGCATATCTCAAATATATTTTCTTCTGAAAATATATCAAAACTTAAAGTAATATGCAATTTCGAAATACACTGTAAAAAACTCTTTCTTTTGCAAACAAAAGATCGAAGTCTGGATTTAATAGAATCTACTTTAAAAGAACATATTTTTGCGTACGCAATTACGACTTCCGGTTCAACCGGAGACCCAAAAATCGTTAAAGTAACTCATCGTTCGATAGTACCTAATATTCTTGACTTAAAAACGATTCTAGCAGCTTCAGAAAGTGACACAATTGCTCAAATCACTCCAATTACTTTTGACCCAAGCATAATCGAGATCTTCTTGAGTCTCTCCTGCGGTGCTTCTCTTTTCACTGCTTCCCAGGCGTTAAAGAATGATCCGAAAACATTGTTGAAAACGATGATAAAAAGTCGAGTCTCTATTCTTCAAAGCACTCCTTCTCTCTTGCTGCAACGATGGACGAGTGAAGAACTGCGAAAAAGTATTTTGGGAAAAAATAGTAATCTCAGAATTCTCATCCTCGGCGGCGAAAATTTTCCAAGTTCGGAAAAATTGATGAGGATTAAAGCGCCTGAAAACTTGACTAGGGTTTTTGATATTTATGGCATCACGGAAGTTTCGTGTTGGGCGAGTATTAGAGAAATTTTACCTGATGATTGCACTCGTATTTTGGGAGATTCATTGAGTGAAACAATTCTTGAAGTGAGAGACGAGAAAGGAAAAATTGTCGAGGAAGGTGAAGGCATTCTTCACATAGGTACCTAAAATTTATTATAAGTCAACTATCAACAATGCCAAAAATATCTGGTACACTGTTAAAAAAGATTGGAAGTTTTTATTCATAAACTCGTCATCGAAATTTAATATACAATTGTGGTATAAAATGCATGTACTTTTCCAGTAAAATTAAAGCAAATTATAAAAATTAAAGTACTTTTACTGTAAAATTAAAGTAATTTATTGAATGTGCTGTACCATACATTAATTTTACATTACACTTGTGTACTAAATTTAATACACTAGTTTATGAATAAAAACTTCCAGTAAAAGTACACTAAATTTCAAGTACATTTTTTTTACAGTGTAATTTAATGTATTACTACTGGAAAATTTTATCCATAAACCAATTTATTATATTCAATATTCAAGTATGATGTAAAATATCATCTTACTTGTATATTGAAGTAAATATACGAGATTATGCATAAAAGTTTCAGTACCGGTGCATTAAATATCAAGTAGATTTTTTTTCCGATTAATAAAATAGTTGCCTTTTTTACTGCTAAAACTTTAATTTTTGCAAACAGGTAGTAATTCCAGAATTTGCGAAATGGAAGATGAGGAAATAGCCTGCTTGACAATTCCGGTATTTCGAAGCACCGGAGACGTAGCTGCGGTACGCTAAAACAAATTATTAAGAATTTTAAGGTCATATGAATAGAAATGTTTATAATATGATGTTATTAACAAGCTAATCACTGAAATTTTTATATAGATTGATGAAAAGGGTTTTATGACGCTGAAAGGAAGAAGCGGTCGTAGAGTGAAAAGATACGGTACAAAGTTGAACCTGACGAAGCTGGAAAATCACGTAATGCAATTAAACTTTGTAGAAAATTGCTACGCTTTATTTGTGGAGAATAATCAATCGTTGCATCTATTCTTTACAACTTTCAACAAAAGTTTGAAGGAAAATGAAAAAATGGTCTACGAGACAGAAGTTTTAAGTCATACGGCAAGATTATCCAATATATATCGTCCGGATAAAGTTAATCTACTAAATCAATTCGAACTTACTTCGAATGGAAAGATATGCAGAAAATTCTTGCAGAAAATTTCGACTAAAATCCTGAGAGTTTCTCAACCAACGAAAAATGACGGAAAGTTTGAAGCTCACGAAAGTTTAACGAATATTTGGAAAAGCTTGCTACCGTCGAATGAAGATTCAGGATTTTTAAACATGGGAGGAAATTCGATAATGGCTCTGAGAATTGCAACCGAACTTGCTGAAGAAAGTGGCCACGATTTTCCTGAACTCATCGGCCGATTACTCAGAAATGAGAACCTAAATACGTGCCGAGAATATGTTTTGAGACGAACGTCAAATTTCTCGACAGCGAAAGAGACTAACGAAGAATTATTAATTCGTAGGAAAAGCGAATTAAATAGGGACAATAAATTTTCACATATTAACGAAATGCCAGCTGGTGATTCGTCGAATAATTTAATAAAGACTGATATTATTATACCTTGGCAAAAATGTAGAGGTAGAAGCAACTTTCCTACAAAAATGGAAGAAGAAAAGCAAAATTATTGGGTTAACGTTTCTGAAATTCGTCTGCAAAAACTCTATTCTTTGGGGAAATGCGTCGATGCTTCTCCTACAGTTTTTCTCTATCCTGGGTTCGTCACAAATTTCAAAAAACTCTGTAGGTTCTTGGCTGCTTTATAAAATTTTATACATTTTATTGTTCAGTGGAAAAAACTATGTGACTGTCGGTTCGCATTCAGGAATTATATGTACTGTGGAGATGAGTAAGGAAAATTGTCCTGATCATTGGAGGGTCACATTGCCAGATAGAATAGAGGCTTCAATATTAGTTGTAGATAATTACAAAGCAGTTGTAGGTAAGTTGATGGTTTCAGGTTTCATTAATATTCCCTCAAAAAAAAACTTGATTAAGCTTAATTGCTATTTTACTAAAAATTTGAAGGTTCTTACGACTCTTACGTCTATTGTCTTCACCTTAAGACGGGAGAAATCTTTTGGAAATTCAAAACTGGCGATGCAGTAAAATGTACTGCCGTACTTTGTTCACAAAAACGGAATATATTCTTTGGCTCATACGATCATTATGCATACTGCGTTTCTTTGGAGGTAAATCAACAATTAAATTCACCTACAGAAACTATTTGGATAAAAAAGTATATTGAATGCTCTTTTGACTGAATGATAAATCGTTGTGCTAGCGAAATATTATTAAAAGTAAAAAAAATCATGACATTCAGTTATTCATAATTATTACGACAGCGTAAATAAAAATATATATTACAAAACCATAATTAGCTGTTATTATGTGTTCTAAAAAATATTTGAATTCTTTTTATATTCGAATAGCATTTATGTCTGATTTAATGTCTTAAATTGTGCCTAAACACAAATTCATTTTCTTTTTTTTATAGAATGGATCTGAAATTTGGAAAGTTAAAGCAGGCAACGGTAGTATTTCCGCAACTCCACAAATTTACTCCGAAATCAATTCCGTTTTATTTGCCATGCTCGATGGTACTTGTGTCGCCTTAAAACAGAAAAACGGTGAAATTATTTGGCGAAATAAGCTCGATTATCCAATTTTCTCAGCGCCAGTAATTTTGGAAAATGGAATAGCAGTTTTCTGTGACGTTTCTGGCAATTTGAGTGGATTTTCTGCATCCACCGGTGAAAAAGTAAGAAAAATATTATTGAATTAAGATGTGCGTTTTTCTAGTGTTGATTAAGTTTAAGAAAATTTATTTCAGACATGGAGCGTAGAAATTAACGGAACAATTTTTTCGCACCTGGTCGCAAATTCTGAAACGAGACTACCGAGCGTTTTGTTCGCAAGTAAAAATCGAAACGTCTACAAATTCGATTGCTCGTCCAAAGAGGCGCCGATTGAAGAATTGAAGGAAGACCTCGGTATGCCGATGTTCTCAACGCCATGGACAAACGGAAAAGTAATTGTCGTCGTTGGTACTGAAGGTGAATTGAAACTACTTGACTTCGTTACTGGCAAACTATTGAATAGTTTTAAACTTGGCGGTGACGTATTCTCCTCGCCGATTATTCACGAGGATTTCATTGTCGTTGGCTGCCGGGATAATAATTTATATATTCTCACCGGTTCTGCGGAATAATCCTTGAATTTTTTACAAAAGAATTTGAGCGCTTTACAGCAAACGGTGCAAAATTTTTGTAATTAGTTCTCCACGATTGTATGCATTAAATAACAGTAGTGGAGTTTAGTTTGTATTACAGAACACGTAATTAAATCAAGAAAAAATTAATAGTGATGATTTTTCTGTTAATCTTTCAACTTTTGGTATTTCCGTCCTTAAAAGCTTTCCATAAACACAGAATGTTTTTTGTTAATATGTACTTAATATCTGAAGTATTTCCTTTGAGACTAAATTCGCTAAATTTTTATCTGGTTAACATTAATTTCCAAAGAGGTACTTTATCCTTTTTTTCATGAAGAATTTGCAATTTTTTATTTATTTTAATACGAGATAATTCGTTCAATTTTTCATGAGACGCTATAAAATTGTCTAGATATTTAATCGTTCTAATCTCTTAAAAATTGCATGCTATTTATTCGGCAAAAAAAACAGCTGTAAAAAAATTTCTATAATTATCAAACTGCGTGTATCATAAATCATCCAGATGTTCAATTCGTAGAGTATATAATAACGAAAAAAATGAACTAAGCCACATTAAAATTTGTAAAATATTTCGGGTTATTTTTTTTAACTCGTTACAAATGTGCCTCTTCAGAAATTGCCATTAATCAGTTAGTATTATTGTATATCATTACTATAAATGTTGCTTTAGGTTATAAAGATGCCCTCTAATTCAAATCCCCCTTTTTTCTGCAGTTAATAAATCCGAAAACTTTTTAAACGATAAAAAAATTGAACACAATCTTGCAAATAACTTAGTAAATATATAAATAAAATCGTCTGAATAACAAAATAAAGAACAATGGACGTAGCACAATGTCATTTATTCCATACGGCTCTCGTATTACAGTAATAGTGAGTGACGATCCTGAAAATGTTATCGCTTGGCGTACATCGGGCCCAGCATTGTATGATAAACCTTCGTTCTTCTTCATCTTGTTCATCTCCTTTGTACGTAATACGGACTCGTGTGTGCTCCTAACGGATTCCTGAAAGCGGCGTGCAAGCGTTACGGTACGATTTTGTTTTTTTTTTAAATTTTTTTTTAAGCTTTTTCTTCTCTCATTATCCGCGAAGATGGCGCGCTTACAACTAATGACGATAATTATTATCACGATACGCCCCACGCCGGGCAAAGGAATATTCGTGTTCGCAAGCTTGCGCAAATCATACGTTAAACGTTATACTTCAGCTTCCTAAATCTCCGCGCAACGTATCATTTCTTTATATTTTCTTTTCCCCATGAGATCCTAGGCATTACCCGCAGGATATCATTATTTCTACGAGCCGATTAATCGTTTCAATTCATGCAAGACACTTCGAGTGTCACTTTTAATACTAAAAAAGAAACATTAAAATGTGAGGCGTAAATTGCGTGTACATCAATATAATACAATTATATTGTATACATTCGACAGACGCCCGCGTTTACAACATAGTACACCTTACTGTTCTTTTTACGCTTCCTATTTTCCTCTCACCACCTCTCCGTGATTTTTTTTTTTAAATTACCTTTTTTTTTACCATCGTTCACATATATTTTCAATTTATGATTGCAATAATCCGTAATAATAATTCTAGCGTATTTTCTATATAGCTAAAAGGATGCATGCCGATACAGACCGCGTTTAGGAATTGTTTTCTTCTTTTTTGTAGTTTTTTGTTTGTTTTTTGTTTCCGGAAAAGCCGATCGCACGAGATTTTTTTCCACCAACCTAACTAATCTCTTTCGCTGATGTCTATTAATGGATTGAACGGAACTTTCGATGACTGGAGGGACAAAATGGGAATTGTAAGTGCGATCTGGCGTAAATGAAAGAGCCTCGAGGATAAATCCTTCCATCTTGTATCACTTATACACCTATTAGACATCTCGATTAGTCTGTATAACATCTCGGTAATTAAAATATGATACATTTGTAACATCGTTGCCACGGATGCGCCGAAGACGCTTTAAATCGTTTCCCGCCCCTCCGATATATCTTGTTCTCGCTCGAAAATCTCGGCTTTGTTTTTTTTTTCTTTTCGTCCTGAGAATTGACGCGTCTCGTACTATTCTACTGGATACGATTGGTGAGAGACCGATTACGAGCCCGAATAAAAATTGGAAGTGTATAAGATGCACGCGACAAGAGGGACATTGAAAAAACGTTGATAATTGCGCGAGTGGGTCTACAGACCGGGAAGAATGTTTTAGCAGTCTGTAATCTTCGTTCCTGGGCTACGATTGTCCCAACCAAGCGTTCTCACTTCTTTGTTTCTGTCATTTAAATATGCGCGAAAAAATGTCGACGGCAAATTCTTGCGCTTCGTTTAATTTGGAGGTGAAGACGTCGCTTTTATTTACAAGCAATTGATGTTTTACCTCGCATTCAAATTATCGTAATCAGGCCTCGACATTTTTTTTTCTTTTCTGATTCTCGCATCGGGTTCTCTCTTCGTTGTAGTGAAGAAAACGCGTGGTTTTTGTTGTTGCTGTTGTTTTTACAGCATTGACTTTTCACCAAGAGGCTTCACCTCGCACCCAGGTGGAAGTAAGACGGTTCCAATTCTGTTTTCGCTGATTTTGTATGTTTGTTTTTATTCATTTTATTTCCTGTCTTTTTTTTTTGTTTTTGGTTTTTTTTGTTATTTTTTTTCTCCGGATGTCGGTTCGGCTGTTGATCGTTCGAACGAATTAGGCAATCGTACAGAGGCAACGAATAAACGCGTCACGATCCTTTGGGACTGTTGGCGTCTTTTCGACCGTTCGGTTACTGATCCTCGTCGCCGAGTTCCTGCTTCACTTTGTTGAAGTCAAATTCCTCGCCCGTCGCCCGCTTGAATATGTCCAGAACGTCGAGGCACGTTGTCTCGAAATGCGTCGTAGCGTCGTAACTCGCAGATATAAATGTCTGACTCTCAAGACCGTCATCCGTTGGCTCCATGTAATCGGATACGGAAACGAATTTCTGAGCGATCGGACCCAGCAGATCCAAACCAGGCTTTATCTCCGCTTCGGGATTGTTCGTCTCTACTGTGGTTGAGACCATCGCTATGAACCAACCTTTCGCCGCTACTTGATGCGTGTGAGACACCAATGATACGTAGATGTCGGACTTGCGGTGCACCTGTCGTAAAAAAAATTACATCGGTAATTGTTGATTCTTAGACCGAATTTATCACCACTTAGTGTATAAACTTCTTTTTAACATAAATGGGGCATTCCGTACCAACTCTGCTGACCCTGATAAATTTTTTTTTTCGTGGCAATATTTTATGTTATTCTTCTAACTGAAAAATGCCTGCTGAAATTTTTTCAGATTTTTTTTTATCGAAATTTCTGAGATATAAGTAATGAAAGCTATGTAAAAAACACCCTAATTTTTAAAAAAATGTGCAACAAAATGTTTGAATCATAGGCCAGAGTGGGCCGAGACCTCCTATTTTTTTTTAAAACAGTTTATAACATTATTCAAAGGTTTTTTAAACGTTAGACAACGCTTCGACTTGAAAATCTCAAAAAAATCGCAAAAATGCTGTCATGACACCGTAATACATATATATACATATCCAAAAAAAAATTCGATTCTTTTATTAAACTTGCAAAAGTGTGTATCTGGACCTCCATATGTACCTTTTCACATAGAACCCGCCGGCAGATTTTTTTCAGAATAATAATAATAATAATAATAATAATAATAATAATAATAATAAATAAAGTATTTTTAAATTTTTTTTTAAAGAGATTTTTAAATCGGGGTGTTTTTCTTAACGTTTGAAATATCTTTTACTAATATTATACAATAAAAAAATAAAAAATTGAAGATATTTTAAAGTGTCAACAAGTGTTTTTCCAATTTTTGCATTATTTTTTATAGTAAAAGGAGATTTTATAGCACTGATTGGATTGGAAAATAGATATCGATTTCCATGGATAAACAACAAAAATGTAAGGAACTACTTGAGCTAATGTGCTGATACAAAAATTGTAAAGAATTTTATCATTCTTCAGCAATATTTTTTATAATCGAAGTTGGTAGCATTAATTAAGTCTGATAGTACATAAAATAGATTTTGAGTTGAACTGAATATACTAATACACAAATTGTAAACAATTTATCTAAAATAATAACGATGGCAATTCTTATACGGAAACCAAATGTCCAAAATGGCTTTAGAATCTCTTACATGACTTCCTTTCCTAGTTTTGTATTATTCTTATAATAAAACTAGGTATTAAAGATAACATTCTAATACGAAAATTTAGAGCAATGTTTTTCTAAAATAATAGCAATGAGAATTCTGAAACAGATGTACCAAATTATTCTAACTCTTCCAGGTTTTCCGAGTCAAAATTTCATTATTTTCTCGGATCAACGAGGACAATTTTTTTTAGGCGTATCGAAAATATAGACATTTACCCTAAAATTACTCTATTTTATGAGCAGAAGGCACAGAACTCGTAAAAATATAAATATTAAATCGTTTATTTAAAAACTTGTAAAACCGATAACTCATAGTTCAAAGATTGAAATTCATTCTGAATGTAGAAAAAAAAATGCTTGAATATCTTTGAAAACTCCAGGCCTACCGGACTTTTTTTTTAGTTTCCAGATTTACAGCCACTCTGTATTTTCAAGCAATTATCGATGATTTTGTTAGAATAATGATTTTCCATTTTATTGATTATCCCTGAAGCTCAACGTAGAAAAAAAGTTTAATTTGACGCTGAGGCTAAAAACTATCGCCGAAATTTAGTGAAACTTTATATCGCAACAATTCAGTTTAAAAAATGTATCATCCGAAACGTCTGTAGCTTTAATATGATAGCAGTATCGGCTTACCTGCTTCTGAGGAATGATGATCTGCGTTGAAAGTGCGTCATTCGTTCCCGATATCGGATGATTCAAGAGACAAATGCATCTGATTACTTGGCCAACTTTCTTGACTCGATCGGGCACGTAAGTCGGATCGCAAAAGACCTGCTTGCACGAAGCTACTTCTTCGCCCGAACGAACTCCGACAACCTTAAAGGAATTTTAATTTTTTTCATTTACGTTTAAAATTTATTTTACAAAAAAAAATACACAAAATTCATTGGTGTTTTTGTACCTTTCCATCCTTCATGACGATCTCGTCAATCGGCTTGTCGAGCATATACGTGCCACCATATATGGCGCTCAGCCTCGCAAAACCCTGAGGAAGCTCTCCGAGACCGTACATGGGATACAGGTACGGCGATTTTCCGTAACGAGCTAAACTATCGCTGTAAAGCTTGATACGCCGGACGGTTTTTATAGCGGCCTGTGAAATGTAGTCGTCGTTCCTGCGTGCAAAGAAAAAGCAGTTAATATATAGATTATGAGAGTTTAAAAAAAGTTAATTAACTCCATGATAATCATTAAACAAGATGAAATTGTAATCCTCCGATAAAGTTTATTTGAAAAATTTATTTAAAGATTCTGATAATATCCTTATAGATACTAACATTTTTGTAAAAGCTCGAAATGAGCAGTTTTAAGATGAAGATGACCCTAATCATTGTTGTAAAGCACCATTACTTTAAGAAATAAAGTTGAAGTATAATTTGTTTCGCAGTAATGATCTCGCAAAAATAAGCTGCAGTTTTTATGAAATCATATGTGAACCATTAGACACTTAAAAACAAATCTCATTTTCACTTAAGCCTTGGAAAAAATACGGAAAAAATGGAAGAGTACAACTCTCCATTATTTTCGCAATGCATTAACTGGTTTTTTCCATTTTTTCAACAAGATTACCATGAAATTGAACTGAAAATTAATATTTGCTGCAGTTATTCAAAAGTATAAACAACATATTATAATCGCCACATGTTAAGTTTATGCAAACGTAATCATAAAGCCAATTATATCATCGATTATATTTCTAGAAGAATTAGAGATTTACAACTCTGACCCTAATAATATCTAATACTTATATTTTACGATGTTTTAAGCCTTTACCTCCCAACGCAATACATTTTTAAAAATTGTAATAATTTGACAATCAGTGGATTTTAATTATGAATGCTTTTTTTAATTTCATAAAAGAAAAATTAATTTACGGGCCAGATTTAAAAAGTGCATTTTTTCAACTGTTTTTTTTACTATTGTGATTCAGAGAAGTTTGAAAAAAAATTTCACTATCGCAGAAAATTGGCAGTTAAAAGTTTATTAATGAAAACATAACAAAAATAATATTCAATTCCGCGTAATTGTTATTAAAACTTATATGGTCGTAAGGTAAACATTCGCTTATCTAAAGTACAGCGTTAAATCATTTTCCGCATAACCGTCGAAAATTTGCATATTGTTTTTAAGACTGGCGTCCCGGAATCTCAAGTGTGTTCTACAGCCGCCCATAAAGTCCTGAAGTGTCCATAAAGTTTTCCTGTATGCCTATGGGGATTTCTCGAAAAACTGTTTACAACGTTTCAATATAACATCTATCGAGGGACTACAAAATTTTTGTTATAATGATCACCATCATAAATTATTATTTAACTAAACTTTCCAATTTTTGCATTTTCATACGAAATTAAAACAATAATTAGATAATTTCCAAGACAATATCTAATGTTTTTCCACATTGACACGAAATTTAAAGAATTGGAATAAAATTGAATAGCAGAAGAATTACATTACAATAAAAGTAGCAACATATGTTACTGGTTATCGTTATAAGTATTAAATCAATGGTTTTTCCACATTGACACGAAATTTAAAGAACTGGAATAAAATTGAATAGCAGAAGAATTACATTATAATAAAAGTAGCAACATATGTTACTCGTTATCGTTATAAGTATGAAATCAATGGTTTTTCCACATTGACACGAAATTTAAAGAACTGGAATAAAATAGAATAGCAGAAGAATTACATTACAATAAAAGTAGCAACATATGTTATCGTTATAAGTATAAAATCAATGATTGCTTTAGTTTCCAATTGAATTACTTTGAAACATTCATAATGGCCTAATAGTGGCAAAAAAAATGGTAATTACCTGTGGAGAGCCAACGCATGTCCGGTAAAATCTTGAGTATTCGGTTCGAGGCTAAACTTGGTGTAAAGCGCGCTCATGTTGTTGTTGAAAGGATCAAAACCATCCCAAGTCTTGGGATCATCTTCCTGAACGTTCTGTACCCAAGTGAGGAAATTACGGAAACGTCTTTTCTCGAAGAGTCCCATGAGATCGCTGGAAAGTGCTTCTTGTTGATCAATCGGCACCTTGGAAATTTTTCCCTGCTTGTAGACGTAGGATCCCTCGATCGATTTGAACTCGAGGTAACGCGTTACGCCAGTGTGGATCAACAACTTAACCAGGAGCCCATTTGCCATAAGGAACTTCGGGATCAAGTCGACGTTCCAGTCTCTGCCACGTCCGTACATTTTGTCCGGTGGTGGTAGCTTGAAATTTCTGCAAATAAAAATAGAAAGAAATTACACAAACGAATGAGGTGGAGAAGTGGAAAATGAATATCGTTAAAGAGAGGTGAGGGTTGGAAACACTGGAACTTGATGGTAGTTTGGAATATCTATAAAAAGGGGAATGGTGTATGAGGGAAAAGACAAAATTGAGGAGGTATTTCGAGGACGAACGAGATGGACGGTCTAACGTGAAACGGTGGGCTAAAGGCAGTTGAAGGATATCGATGGTTAAGAGTGGGGGACGATAAAAAGAAGGAATTTGACGAAAATGACTTTGTAGGAAAATGTTTACCTGTGCAAAGACTAGATGGACGGATTATTCAGTGTAGAGATAGAATGCAGAGGTGCGAGAGGGCGGAAAGTATTAAGTAACAATGATCTGTGGTAAAATACATTGGAACTTGGTGGTGATTTGGGATTATCTGGATTGAAACACGAGGTGTTCTAGGAAGGAAATGGAGGAGTGAGAAGTCAAAATTGGGGAGACATATGCAAAATTGACTGGAATCTTCGTAAACATCAGTTTCCGTGTAAAAATTAAGTCGCTGGACGAGTACGACGAGCATGGATTATTTGGTGTGACACACAGAGGAAGCCAACTGCAGATATTTCGAGGAAGAACGAGATGGAAGCTGAAATTGAGAAATTACCAAACGTGGAAATGTGGACTAAAACGAAGGAATCTGATGGAAATGACTTTGTAGGGATGTGATTATTCGTGGAAACATTGTAGGGGAATGGTTTTATCAAAAATGATTTTGGATATGTTAAAGTATGGAATGATCGTATAAAGGCGGGCGTGGAATTATTGTATGTAAATGATTTTTTTTATATGCTTAAGTATGGAATGTTTTTATGAAGGCGGATATGGAAATATTGTATGATCGAAAAGGAGCAGAAGGGAAAATGTAAAAGGCGAGAAGCCATATATTGGAAATAAACTAACTACACAAACGAATGAGAAGATTGGTAGAGGCACAGAGGTGGAAAATAAAATAAATATTCACTAGGACTCTTATACAAGGACATTTCCTTAGTAATTAAAATTGAGGAGGTATTTCGAGGACGAACGAGATGGACGGTCTAACGTGAAACGGTGGGCTAAAGGCAGTTGAAGGATATCGATGGTTAAGAGTGGGGGACGATAAAAAGAAGGAATTTGACGAAAATGACTTTGTAGGAAAATGTTTACCTGTACAAAGACTGGATGGACGGATTATTCAGTGTAGAGATGGAATGCAGAGGTGCGAGAGGACGGAAAGTATTAAGTAACAATGATCTGTGGTAAAATACATTGGAACTTGGTGGTGATTTGGGATTATCTGGATTGAAACACGAGGTGTTCTAGGAAGGAAATGGAGGAGTGAGAAGTCAAAATTGGGGAGACATATGCAAAATTGACTGGAATCTTCGTAAACATCAGTTTCCGTGTAAAAATTAAGTCGCTGGACGAGTACGACGAGCATGGATTATTTGGTGTGACACAGAGAGGAAGCCAACTGCAGATATTTCGAGGAAGAACGAGATGGAAGCTGAAATTGAAAAATTACCAAACGTGGAAATGTGGACTAAAACGAAGGAATCTGATGGAAATGACTTTGTAGGGATGTGATTATTCGTGGAAACATTGTAGGGGAATGGTTTTATCAAAAATTATTTTGGATATGTTAAAGTATGGAATGATCGTATAAAGGCGGGCGTGGAATTATTGTATGTAAATGATTTTTTTTATATGCTTAAATATGGAATGTTTTTATGAAGGCGGATGTGGAAATATTGTATGATCGAAAAGGAGCAGAAGGGAAAATGTAAAAGGCGAGAAGCCATACATTGGAAATAAACTAACTACACAAACGAATGAGAAGATTGGTAGAGGCACAGAGGTGGAAAATAAAATAAATATTCACTAGGACTCTTATTCAAGGACACTGCGTAATTAAAATGAACATCCAGCTATCGACGTCGCTGTAATCGAAATCGTTTCAATCGTACCACGAATAACTCCCCCATCGTGGAAATGTATCCTTCGCTATATGTATAGACATTGAGCAGCACTTTGCCTCGGTGAAGTGGCGTAGTAGTTGGAACAGGGAGAAGGAGACTGCGAGCTTGATGGGTCAGGGAGAATAGGAGGAGCGGAGGAGGGTGTCAAGGTTTTCACCACGAGTTTCAAGTCAATAGCGGAACTTCGATGACATAACACTCGAACACCCCTAAAGAAATTCCACCTCGTGGATCTATCTCTATGCTTCCTTTCAGTATATGTGGTATTATTCATCGGGTTGAACAAAGCTCGCATCGATTATTATTTACCATTCAGCCGTATGCATCCAAGATAGGGTTCTATTATTTATTTATAAGCCGCGAGGCTTTTGAAAAAAATTGCAATTTATTACTATTCTCTGATAAATCACCGGTTTTTCAAAATTACTAATTATTGACATTCTCTTCTAAATAAACGTTGTTAATAATTGCAGATTATAAGCATTTTCTACCAAATGGATTTAAAAAATTCTTGAGCATGATTTTTAAAATTATCTAATTTTCAGCCAACATATTTTGCATTTGAAGTTAACTATCCGGCGAAACTGAACCTACAGAGCTCTAGAAACCCGCGCGGTAATTTATGTAAGTAGAATATATGCAAAAATATGTTGCATATATTTTCTAAATATTCTGTATGTTTCATTCTCACGCATTCTTCGTTAATTCACTAACTATAACTTTTGAAAATTGTTTTTACTCTCCCAAATATTGTTAACCCACCCTCTTAATTTTTTTATAGATTCTCTAAACATCACCGTATGTTAAATAAAATTAAGAGTAATAAAAGTGCTCGAATTGGTGGAAAAAATATAATCAGAAAAAAATTAACAGAACATGTTTAAAAAAAAGTGAAAAATACATAAAATATACATTTTTTTAATGCATTGTAATCTTCTATTTTACACATATATTTTCTCTACATAAATTTCCGTTGTGAAGAATAGATTCTGTTGGAATTCTGTCGAATGCAGAGGCAATAAACTTTCCGCTTTGCGGGTGTGTCACATAGTAGAGAATAATCGAAGAGTTGGAATTAAAGGTCGTAGACTATAGGTAAGAGGTCAGTAGCCTTTGAATCTAGTGGAAAGAGCCTTAACTTCTCTCCGACCGTTGAACAATTGTGAAAGTATTCTACGACTATTATTTGGTTCAGTCGGGCGTGGCGTAATTTCTTTATCGCGAAGAGCGACAATTCTCTTTGCGCCTCACGCAATATTTTATCAAGTGCAGCAGAGCTTCTATAGTATAAGTTCTACTACGTATCACTATATAAATTGCAATCGCAGTAGCTGCTCGTTATCGTCGGTGTCGTATTGCAGATAACAACGTGCATCCCCGAGTTTCACCAACAAATCATCTGGTAATAATTAAAGTTGTATCTTGTTGCAAGAGATGCAGCGAACAAGAAACTCTTGTCAAACAGCTGGCGAGTTCCCGAAGATCCGCAATGCCGAAGCCTCGAGTGTTTACCTCTCCCGCCATTCGCATGAATTCCTATCGTAGGAAAAAAAGCGCGCGCCCGCGCGCTCGTGCTACTTTTTATTTCGGAATCGATATTCTCTCGGGGTACTAAGAGCAGCCTATTTTCCGACACTCGTACAAGCAACGCAATTTACGTTTCGCAGCAATTAGAAAAATAATGAAAAAAAGTTATATATATACATATAGTAAGATTCAATGTGACAATGTGATTCCGTGACAGAGGAACTGAATGATTTTCTCCAAATGACGTCATAATGACGTAGCAATTTTTTTCACTCGCTCATTAGTCGAATAGCAAAAAAATTGGCATTTCTAAAAAAAAAAAGTTTATCATCATTTTCTCAATGTGCAGATAATTGTTGGCTATGACAATCACCTGTCCGGTTGGATCTACTGCAGAAAGTTTATGATCACCAATTAATAGACACAATTGATCAGCTATTGGAAGACAATTATTGGAATGGCTAACTAATTAGTTGGACCAATCAACTGGCCATCCAATTACTTAGTTGGGTCATTTATCGATTAATTTGAATAATCAACTAGCCATCCAATTACTTAGTTGGGCCATCTATAGATTAATTTGACCAACCTATAATTGTTAAGTTCGGTCATACAATTGATAAGTTGTGACATCCAATTGATAAGTGGTGACATCCAATTGATAAATTATGACATCCAATTGATAAATTGTGACATCCAATTGATAAATTGTGACATCCAATTGATAAATTATGACATCCAATTTATAAATTGTGACATCCAATTTACAAATTGTGACATCCAATTTACAAATTGTGACATCCAATTGATAAGTTGTGACATCCAATTGATAAATTGTGACATCCAATTCATAAGTTGTGACATCCAATTGATAAATTATGACATTCAATTGATAAATTTTGACATCCAATTTATAAATTGTGACATCCAATTGATAAACTGTTACAACCAATTGATAAATTGAGACATCCAAGTGATAAGTTGTGATTTCCAATTGATTAGTTGTGACATCCAATTGATAAGTTGCGACATGCAATTGATAAGTTGCGACATCCAATTGATAAGTTGTGATATCCAATTGATAAGTTGTGACATCCAATTTACAAATTGTGACATCCAATTGATAAGTTGTGACATCCAATTGATAAATTGTGACATCCAATTCATAAGTTGTGACATCCAATTGATAAATTATGACATTCAATTGATAAGTTGTGACATCCAATCGATAAGTTGCGACATGCAATTGATAAGTTGCGACATCCAATTGATAAGTTGTGATATCCAATTGATAAGTTGTGGCATCCAATTGATAAATTGTGACTTCCGAGGAAAAGTTGTGTTATCCAATTGATAAGTTGTGTCGTTCAATTGATAAGTTGTGACATCCAATTGATAAGTTATGACAACCAATAGATAAATTCAATCAATTGGGTTGACCCAACTAATTAATGACCAGTTACCGTAAATAGTTAACCGTAAGAGCCACTAATTAATTGGGACCAATTTGTTGACCCAAATCAATTAGGCTCAGGTATGTCCACAATTGGATAGTGCCAACCATTTTTTTGGGAAATATTTAAACATACAGTTGGTTGTGATAACCAAACATTTATTCGCTTGCAGTCAAATAATGCACCTTTATTATTTTTTAATACTTTAACTTCTATTTGCAAACCTCACTTTGTACAATTTTTTATAATTCCATTACGAATTGATACGACGATTGTAGGAAGTGCGGAAAATTTTCTATCTAAACAACGAGCTAACGTGGGATCGATGCCCCTACGCAACAGTATAGCTGCGCTCTCAACGTGTTCGGTCACTCGTCTCTCGTCCATACGAGCCCCATTGTACGTATTTCAAGACACTTATGCGGGTTGATGCGCCACGCCGTCTAGTCTTTCGACGTCGCTCATGATGGCGCAAGTGGCGAATCACAAAAAGGCGGAAAGCCGAGCCCGGACATACTCAAGATACTCGCTATAGTCGAGCTCGGCTTTCCACTTTCAACAAAGTACAAAGGGCCTCGTAAGTAACGTTACTCTCGCCTCGCACAGCCCGGAATCCATTATGACTTTGCGTATCTTCGCACAGAATCTACACAAACTTCTCGCAGGCTGCAACGAGCCATACAATATATATATATACACACACCAAAGTTAGGATATTCGATACATAAGAAAACAACAACGATAAAGGTCACATCCGAGCCTCAAGCAGACGATAAAATATAAATATGTATATATATATATATATCACACACGTGGCACCTGCCGAAAATGGTGGCGGACCTAGTAACCCACTAACCTTGCGAACAATTACCAATCGATATGGAGAAACGATATTATATTGATATTCGAACTTCCGAAACAGATGTCGAGTACAGTTACCGTTTGTCGCATACGGGCGCCCCAATTTTTTTCTTAACAGTACAATTTTACACGCTAGTTAATTGCGCGACTTTGTTTTTCGTAGAAATATCCGGTGAAAGGCGCAATAGTTTTCTAAGAAATTCGGTTCTCGGTACATTTTAGCGTTTTCTCTTGAAAGCCATGGGAAAATCATCTGCAGGATGAGCTTTGATGGCGCCCAATCGAATTTTGACAGATTAGGTCTTGCGGTTATGGCGCCGGCATAACTCGATCAGCCGCGAACCCTGAGGGCGGGTCCAATAGGCTTCGCATATGGAATATTCTAGCGAGAGATTGCAAAGCTCCTGTTTTACTTCTGCTTACATATCGGATTTCTTCGTGCATGGCAATGCAGCTAATGCTGGAAATCTGGTGATGATCCCAATAGCAATTCGTGTGAAAGAAAAAAAAAATGCAAAAAAATGAACTACGAAGAACGTCGTCACGCCACAAACTGGCGCGCGAAGTGGTGACTCGATCTCTCCGGCATTTACCAACCGGGTACAGTTAATCGCGAAAAGTATATAGCGAAATGCCAATTCCAGTACCGCACACGAAGCACAATTTTTTTTACAACGGAAGAGAGAAACAACGTTATTTATTACACGTTTCATAGTAAATTCATCAAGCGATGAAACAAACTACAATTTATAACAATTAGTTAACGAGAATATATATTCGTAAATAAATGAATTCCAAGAAATATTTATCTTAGAAAAAAAAATAAGAGAGAGAGAAACATATTCATTACGCGTTTTCACAGTAAATTCCTCAAGCGAGAAAGCAAATTACAATTTATAATAACAATTAATTAACGAGAATATACATTCATAAATAAATGAATGCTAAAGACTATCTCAGAAAATAAATAAAAATGAAAGCGAGAGAGAGAGAGAGAGAGAGTGTAATTATTGTACACTATGGAACCAGTATACTATTTAAGGCTATACTTTGAAATATTAACAATTTCAAAAACTTAACAATGCGAGTAGAACAAAATGATAATTTATTAATGGATTGATATATAAATAGTTGAGTAAATAAATAAATATATGAAAAGAGAGAGAGAGAGGGAGTGAATGGGAGGCGCGCGGGAGTTCCGCAAAGACGTGAGCGGAAAGCTACTAGAGAGACCGCGGAGACTTCATCGTCAGCTCTCTTGTCATGCTCGAATTGTTCTAAGGCGAAGAAAAAAAAAAAAGAAAAATCAATAAGAGTACTCGAGGAATGGAGATCGAGCCTCGAGGGGACGGCAAAACATCAGGCAGCGGTACTCTCTAATCGCTATCGTCCGATATCCTCTCTCTGTTGCTAACTCTACTACCAATGACGACGAGGCTTCGATCTGTCGACGAGTTTCCACAAGTCCCACGAGATTCGCTGCTGCACGCGTGACCGAAGCAACCGAAGGGTTAAGCAAAATGCGTCCCTCAGACCAGTGATTATTTCGTACATTTTTTTTTTTTTTTTTTTGATGAAGGGGACTCTGAAAAGCATGATTTTTAACTTACCCAAAAAATTCCTCGAGCGGAGTTATGGATGCGGACTCTCCGCCGTAGTACTTGTTGCGGTCTACGTGTAACACCTTCTTCCCGCTGACCGAAAGCATGCCCGATAGGATGCACTCCTTGAGCCCAGTGCCCAACACTATCGCGTCATATTCCTCATCCATCCTGCTTACGTATGGCTATCTCAACTTTAAACGACTTAAGATAACCAAATTTATTTTTTAACGACGTAACTAACTCCCTTGCTCGTTTTAATAAACACCCGTGCTGAAAATTGCACGATTAAACGAACGTTAACGAAATTCCGTGGACGTTGGAAAGAAAGCTAAGAGTCGCGTCCGGTTTTACTGGCACTCGCGCGGCTGCTGCCAACTCGCACGACTATTATGCCGGAACGAAACGGAAGGCCCCGCCGCTTCTGCTACGTCAATTCCACCTCCCCTTTGTTCACCGCCCCTCCGCCCTCTTGCCATTCGATCGCAAACCAAATCTTTCCCCTCTGCGCAATCTGCTTCTCTGCTTACTGGAGTCGTTTGCATGTGCCATTTATAATTAACTCACGAACTTTGAGCGATTTTTTATTGTCGATTTGTAATAAACAATTATATATTAGTTGCGGGATGAGAATTGTTGCGGCTTATTTCAGTTTTGCAGATAAGGAGACGATGATTTTTCATGAAAACGTGCAGAAGCTGAGAAAGATTACTCGTAGCTGATTGGATAATGGGATTCGCTGCTCTAACGGAAATTTGCGCTGTATGGATGAGCGAATTACGTGTGGTAATGCAGATTAAGAGATATGTGATGGTAAATAGTTTTTGTATCGATCTATCGCCGCAAATGTTCGTACATTCGAATTTCCATGATGTGTAAATCTTATAAGAGTTCTAATTGACAAAATACGTCACAAGATAGAGACTTATAGGTATCGGTAAGGTAGAATTCTTGTTTATCGATAAACGGTTAAAAAGGCTACTGCAGAGGTGAATTTTGATTTCCGTTTCGATTTTTTGGACAGTCGGAACTTCCGGGATTAGACGTTTAAATTTAATCGCTAAATTATGATATTTTGACTAATCAAGACATGAGAAGACGAAGTATAGATAATTCATCCAAGAAAAAAAAAACGTAATAGATAAATAATGGGATTGTGTATTTCAAAAAACTTATGAATGAGAATCTATAGTTCGTGCTTTTTAACTTAAGTATTGTGGACTACTAGATGTATTATTACATTTTTGTAGGGTTGAAATCCAAGCAGAGACTTAGGTTAGATTTTTTTAAATATACTGTCTCTGAATATTTAACAAATTGATGTCCAAGTGCAGGTCGGTAAAACAGTTCGCAACTTCGGTTAAGTTTTGGACGACAAATCATCTGTTCATACTAAAAAACATAAACAATTCGATTACTTTGGATTAAAAAGAATAACAAAACGTCTAGATAATGACTGAACTCCGGATTAAGGAGATATGCTAATGCTCTGTCGGTAACCAAAACTGTAATCTGAATTATGATAGTTGGGACAATTGTCTGAAAATTTAAAAAGTTGCTGTTCTTTAAATAATTTTGCAGAAGGATATTATTGTTTTTTATCTGATAGTTCCATCGTTACCACTTAATTAGGTATAAGGAAATTAATTATATCCAATTAACAATAAAATATTGATATTTAAATATCTAGAATTTGAATTAAAAAGAGATACAAAAAGAAATTATTAGAAATTGCAGCATTGCATTGTATTAATAATTACGAAAAATTAGTGCTCTGAAAATACGTCAGGAAAGGTCCCTTTTAGGAAATATTATTATTATTTGCGAATTTGCAAATTCACAAATAAGAAAATTCGATTTTTATAAAAATGCTTATTTTAAAAATCTTCAAGTTTTTTTTTAAGTCATTAAGCTCTGTTATGTTACTTTAAGTCCGGTTTTAGAAATTTAATAGTAATACACACCAAATTTTCTTTTCACAGTTGTCCATAAAAAAATTTGTAAATTTTACACACAAAGTAAAAAAAAAATGGTTTTAAATTTTATATTTTTATTTTACGCAATATTTTTTGTTATTAAAAAAAAATGTTGCTTTATCATTTCTGATTTCTGATAAATTTTCATATTTACGTTTCAACAGAAAGGTTCAACCCAATTATTTTTAACTAAGCATTTAAAACGTGGAAGTCGAGTGCAGCGTCGAGTATAATGAAATGCACAGGTAAATACTTACCTGAAACGAGCAAGTCATTAGCTTGAGTAGCGTCGTAGTTGCATAGAATGCGCGTAGGAAGCCGAAATTTAATATTATAATGGCGATTAAATCTTGTACAATGCCAGAATAATAGCACACGATTAAAACTAAAATGGATTTTCCATACTTTTAACAAAATTTTTCTTTTCACCGATGACCACAAAAAAATTCTCACACAACAGTACAAAAAAAAATGACTTAAAATTTTGTATTTTCATTTTACGAAATATTTTCTTTTATTTTTAAACAAAGAAGTATTACTTTGTCATTTCCGATTTTACCAAAAACAAAAAAATATTGATAAATTGTCATATTTACAAAAATTTTCTATCACTTTTTAAATTATTTTGATTTTCCGTGTTTTTAACAGAAATTTTTTTTTCACCGATGTCTCAAAAAAAATTCTCTCAATTTCACACCAAAAGTAACAAAAAAAAATAATTTTTTATTTAATAATAATTAATATTTACTTTCATTTTTAAGCAAATAAATGTTACTTCACCCTGATTTGATTTCACCCAGAAAATATTGACTAGATAAAATCCTCATGTAAAGGCAACATTAATTTTTTTTTTTAACTTGGCGTTGAGTCGCTCTTGATATTCATATTTAAAAAAAATTTCTATCATTTAAAAAATTAACCATAGAATCCGAAAAAAATTCTGTCAAATTAACACAACATTTCTGTACCTTACGAAAACTCAAATACAATTTCAATTTTTGGTTATGGATTTAAAACGTGGAAGTAAGATATAATGCATTTCATTATATCTTACAGGTAAATACTTACCTGAAACGAGCAAGTCATTAGTTTGAGTAGCGTGGTAGGTGCATAAAGATGCGCGTAGGAAGCCGAAGTTTAATATTATAATGGCGATTAAATCTTGTACAATGCCAGAATAGTAACACACAATTAAAACTAAAATGCATTTTCCATACTTGTAACAGAATTTTTCTTTTCACCGATGACCACAAAAGAATTCTCACACACCAAAAGTACAAAAAAAAAATGGCTTAAAATTTTGTATTTTCATTTTACGAAATATTTTCTTTTATTTTTAAACAAAGAAGTATTACTTTGTCATTTCCGATTTTACCAAAAAAAAAAAAATATTGATAAATTGTCATATTTACAAAAATTTTCTATCACTTTTTAAATTATTTTGATTTTCCGTGTTTTCAACAGAAATTTTTTTTTCACCGATGTTTCAAAAAAAATTCTCTCAATTTCACACCAAAAGTAACAAAAAAAATTAATTTTTTATTTAATAATAATTAATATTTTCTTTCTTTTTTAAGCAAATAAATATTAATTTGTCACTTTTGATTTCACCCAGAAAATATTGATTAGACAAAATCCTCATATAAAGGCAACATTAATTTTCTTTTTTAACTTGGCGTTGAGTCGCTCTTGATAGTCATATTTTAAAAAAATTTCTATCATTTAAAAAATTAACCATAGAATCCGAAAAAATTTCTGTCAAATTAACGCAACACTTCTGTACCTTACGAAAACTCAAATACAATTTCAATTTTTGGCTATGGATTTAAAACGTGGAAGTAACGTATAATGCATTTCATTATACCTTACAGGTAAATACTTACCTGGAACGAGCAAGTCATTAGTTTGAGTAGCGTGGTAGGTGCATAAAGATGCGCGTAGGAAGCCGAAGTTTAATATTATAATGGCGATTAAATCTTGTACAATGCCAGAATAACAACACACAATTAAAACTAAAATGGATTTTCCATACTTTTAACAGAATTTTTCTTTTCACCGATGACCACAAAAAAATTCTCACACACCAAAAGTACAAAAAAAAATGACTTAAAATTTTGTATTTTCATTTTACGAAATATTTTCTTTTATTTTTAAACAAAGAAGTGTTACTTTGTCATTTCCGATTTTACCAAAAAAAAAATATTGATAAATTGTCATATTTACAAAAATGTTCTATCACTTTTTTAATTACTTTGATTTTCCGTGTTTTCAACAGAAATTTTTTTTCACCGATGTCTCAAAAAAAATTCTCTCAATTTCACACCAAAAGTAACAAAAAAAATTAATTTTTAATTTAATAATAATTAATATTGTCTTTCATTTTTAAGCAAATAAATGTTAATTTGTCACTTTTGATTTCACCCAGAAAATATTGATTAGATAAAATCTTAATATGAAGTCAACATTAATTTTCCTTTTTAACTTGGCGTTGAGTCGCTCTTGATATTCATATTTAAAAAAAATGTCTATCATTTAAAAAATTAACCATAGAATCCGAAAAAATTTCTGTCAAATTAACACAACATTTCTGTACCTTACGAAAACTCAAATACAATTTCAATTTTTGGCTATGGATTTAAAACGTGGAAGTAAGATATAATGCATTTCATTATACCTTACAGGTAAATACTTACCTGGAACGAGCAAGTCATTAGTTTGAGTAGCGTGGTAGGTGCATAAAGATGCGCGCGCAGTTATAGTCGCCAGCTGTGCAGAGAGATGAGGAGGCCAAGCGGGTTGCCAGCAAAACGTCAGTAGCTCCGTGATTCGACGGCGAGTGATGTCGATGGTGCGCGTACTCGATGTGGACATGAATTGGTTAGTGTCGTGCCGATCGGTGTCACGGTTAGAGCTTGGATTCAAGCTATAGGAAGCGGCGGTATCTCGTAGCAACGTTACTATACTATACGACGCGTTATCCGCGTTAATAAACCAGTTTATATGCCAAAAAATCGCGAAGCTAACCAGTCGGTAAGTAACAGAAGGTGTGAAGCGGAAGAAGAAGAAGAAAAAACCTTCGACGATTTATAATATACGACGACAAGAGCACATAGTGCGGAAGTGCGCGCACGGTAAATCATTGAACTGTATACACCTCTAGTCGACTCGGCATCCGTCGAGTTATCGTCGAGAGAAACTAGGCCGACTTTGAGGAAGTAAACTCGTGTTGCGACAGTGTATAAACATACATACCCAGTTACAGTTAACTTAGCTTTTGCCGGAAAATAAAAGGTATATAAAAGAAAAAATTATAGTACTTTTCGAGAGAATTTCGAGAGACTCTCGGATTTATTTCTTAAGTTCATCGAGTGTGCAACGAGTTTCGTCGAGATTGCGAACAAAGCAGGATAAGTGTAGACACGATGTGATCGCCGTGCGAAGGACTTTACAGAGAATAAGAAGAGAATAAGAGAGACACGAACGCGCTGGAAGTGAGGACAGTGACACTGTTGGTCCGCACGAGGGTTAACCAGGGCCACGTGGACGCGTCGAAAGCCCGGAAAAATGTAAGTTTCAACTAACCACATGGTTAGCATTATTACGGTTGTCTCACTATTACTGCGTTTCACGCAATAATTTTTATACTGCGTTTTCGCGTATCGCACAGATTGATATTTTTTCGATAAGATATTAGTGTTTGATATTGATTCTAATAGGAAAATATAATTGTGGAAGTTGCGCGACGGCGTCGGGGATATTTGAAAATATCTGCAATAGCAGTGGAACGTAGGAAACGAATACATACGGGGCGTTCCATATCACTTCAACGATGAAGAAAAGTTTTGTTACAATAAATTCGAAAAATGAGGTTATGTGATGAAGAAAAATGCATTTAATGAGAAAATTTATTTGGGTTTGATTCTTTAATTTGAAAACATATTTTACTGCGGTAAGTGTCGATATATATTATTTCAGGGGGTGAAAAATATCGAGTATTGTCGACGACGTAATTTTTTTAAAATTACACTACCGTTTTGGTTGCAAAACCGATCGGAGAGGAGGAGGAGATGAGATAAATTTTTCAATATTTGATTCGGCCAATTTTTGTTTTTCGTATTTATAATTATGGGCAAAGCCCGATTTATGAACAATAGAATTGTCGCAAAAATATGGAACGTATCGTCAATATTGAATTTTTATTTCAATAAGGAAAATATAATTCTTAGTGTAAGGCACTAACGCTTTGGTAGTAAAACCATTCGAAAATAAGAAGAGATACAAATTTTTCAATATTCGATTAAAAAAACCGAGAACTCGCTGTCGGCGATGGAAATTTTATTTTTTCATATTTATAATTAAGGGCAAAGCCCGATTTATAAACAATGCAATTGTAGCAAAAATATGGAACGCCTCGTCAATATTTAATTTTTATTTTAATGAGGAAAATATAATTCTTAGTCAGAGTTGTAAATGCCTAATACTTGTAGAAATAAAGATGATGATACAATGAGCTCTATAATTATGATTTCATAATAACAATATGTAGTGATTATAATACAATGACTAAATTTTTTAATAGCTGCAAGAATTATTATTTTTCAATAAAATCCATGGTCATTTTTTTTTTAATGCATTAAAAAAGTAATGCATTAATTTTCTCTTGCATCTTTTCCACTATTTCTTCCAATATTTAAGCGAGAATTAGTATTTTTTTGCACCTATATTTACACTATTTTATAATCATTACATATTATTATTATTATTATCAAATCATAATTACAAAAAACTGTATTGTAAACTATATTTCATGAATTAACTTACAACTCTGTTCTTAGGCTTTGGTAGCAAAACCGTTCGAAAATGAGAAGAGATATCAATTTTTCAATATTCGATTAAAACAAGGATGCAAAAGTAGAAGTATTTTTCGCGATTTATAAAGCTACCTCTATGAGGAAGTATGTTAATCAATTTTTGGCTTCCTCATAGAGGAAGCTTTGCAAATCGCGAAAAATAATGAGGAAGCAATGTGCAAGGTTCTACTTTGCATCCTTGTTTTAATTAGATAAATATACATGTTGTGGATTCGCTTTTTCTATTTCGTTATTACGTTATTTCGTGATTATTAGAGCGTTTCCGAAAGTGAATGTGATAATGTATATTTTTAAAAATAATTCAACATTCCATAAAATCAAAAATTTCATACCGTTCGTCACTAAATTATACATATATAATGGCTGAATATTGTTTCATTTATATACAAAATTTGAGCTCGCTATCTTAAGTTTTGCAAAAGTTACAATACAGCGATAATGTCAATTTTTTGAAAAATTCAAAACATCATAAAATTTTAACGGTTCAACCGATCTTAACCAAATTCAATAGCGATCACCGGCGTATGAAAGCTCACATTCATACCAATTTTAAGATCAATATCTCGAAAATTGAAAGAGTTATCGCGTAAACAGACATTTTTCAAAAAATTAAACAACGCGTAATAATTTAACGATGAAGTGGATTTTAACAACAATCTGTATGAACGATGAGGCTTGATCCCTCTGTCTATGGTCCAAATTTCAGCTTGATATCTCAAGTCATTCCCGAGTTATAAAGGTTTACATTTTTCGATCGTGTAACATACACACATACACATACAGACATTTTTTCTAAATCACTTTTCTCGATGTTTTGGCTCATTCTGAGTGTACTGACATGAAAATCTCGAAAAAAAAATTTTTCATGAAAACAAAGCTTCCTCTATGAGGAAGCAAAAGACCAAAAACTCGCGATCGGCTGTACCAATTGTATTTTTTCATATTTATAACAAGGATGCAAAGTAGAACCTTGCACATTGCTTCCTCATTATTTTTCGCGTTTGACAAAGCTACCTCTATGAGGAAGTATGTTATTCAATTTTTGGCTTCCTCATAGAGGAAGCTTTATAAAACCCGAAAAATAATGAGGAAGCAATGTGCAAGGTTCTACTTTGCATCCTTGTTTTAATTAGATAAATATACATGTTGTGGATTCGCTTTTTCTATTTCGTTATTGCGTTATTTCGTGATTATTAGAGCGTTTCCGAAGTGAATGTGATAATGTATATTTTTAAAAATAATTCAACATTCCATAAAATCAAAAATTTCATACCGTTCGTCACTAAATTATACATATATAATGGCTGAATATTGTTTCATTTATATACAAAATTTGAGCTCGCTATCTTAAGTTTCGCAAAAGTTACAATAGAGCGATAATGTCAATTTTTTGAAAAATTCAAAACATCATAAAATTTTAACGGTTCAACCGATCTTAACCAAATTCAATAGCGATCACCGGCGTATGAAAACTCACATTCATACCAATTTTAAGATCAATATCTCGAAAATTGAAAGAGTTATCGCGTAAACAGACATTTTTCAAAAAATTGAAAAACGCGTAATAATTTAACGATGAAGTGGATTTTAACAAAAATCTGTATGAACGATGAGGCTTGATCCCTCTATCTATGGTCCAAATTTCAGCTTGATATCTCAAGGCATTCCCTAGTTATAAAGGTTTACATTTTTCGATCGTGTAACATACACACATACACATACAGACATTTTTTCTAAATCACTTTTCTCGACGTTTTGGCCCATTCTGAGTGTACTGACATGAAAATCTCGAAATTTTTTTTTTTTCATGAAAACAAAGCTTCCTCTATGAGGAAGCAAAAGACCAAAAACTCGCGATCGGCGGTACCAATTTTATTTCTTCATATTTATAATTAAATCAATTGTCGCAAAAAATATGGAACGTCTCGTCAACATAAAATTTTTATTTGAATAAAGAAAATATAATTCTTAGTGTAAAACACTAACGCTTTGGTAGCAAAACCGTTCAAAAATGAGAAGAGATATAAATTTTCCAATATTCCATTTTAAAAAACTGAGAACTCGATGTCGGCAATGCGAATTTTATTTTTTCGTATTTATAATTAAGGGCAAAGCCCGATTTATTAACAATACAATTGTCGCAAAAAATATGGAACGTCTCGTCAACATTAAATTTTTAATTCAATAAAGAAAATATAATTCTTAGTGTAAAACACTAACGCTTTGGTAGCAAAACCGTTCAAAAATGAGAAGAGATATAAATTTTTCAATATTCCATTTTAAAAAACCGAGAACTCGATGTCAACAATGCGAATTTTATTTTTTCATATTTATAATTAAGGGCAAAGCCCGATTTATGAACAATGCAATTGTCGCAAAAAATATGGAACGTCTCGTCAACATTAAATTTTTATTTTGATAAAGAAAATATAATTCTTAGTGTAAAACACTAACACTTTGGTAGCAAAACCGTTCGAAAATGAGAAGAGATATAAATTTTTCAATATTCCATTTTAAAAAACTGAAAACTCGATGTCGGCAATGCGAATTTTATTTTTTCATATTTATATTTAAGGGCAAAGCTCGATTTATGAACAATGCAATTGTCGCAAAAAATATGGAACGTCTCGTCAACATTAAATTTTTAATTCAATAAAGAAAATATAATTCTTAGTGTAAAACACTAACGCTTTGGTAGCAAAACCGTTCGAAAATGAGAAGAGATATAAATTTTTCAATATTCCATTTTAAAAAACCGAGAACTCGATGTCGGCAATGCGAATTTTATTTTTTCATATTTATAATTAAGGGCAAAGCCCGATTTATTGACAATACAATTGTCGCAAAAAATATGGAACGTCTCGTCAAAATTAAATTTTTATTTCAATAAAGAAAATATAATCCTTAGTGTAAAACACTAACGCTTTGGTAGCAAAACCGTTCGAAAATGAGAAGAGATATAAATTTTTCAATATTCCATTTTAAAAAACCGAGAACTCGATGTCGGCAATGCGAATTTTATTTTTTCATATTTATAATTAAGGGCAAAGCCCGATTTATTGACAATACAATTGTCGCAAAAAATATGGAACGTCTCGTCAAAATTAAATTTTTATTTCAATAAAGAAAATATAATCCTTAGTGTAAAACACTAACGCTTTGGTAGCAAAACCGTTCGAAAATGAGAAGAGATACAAATTTTTCAATATTCCATTTTAAAAAACCGAGAACTCGATGTCGGCAATGCGAATTTTATTTTTTCATATTTATAATTAAGGGCCCGATTTATGAACAATGGAATTGTCGCAAAAATATGGAATGTCACGTCTTGAATTTTTATTTCAATAAGGAAAATATAATTTTTACATTAGTGGAAGTTGTGAGACAGCGACTGGGAAATTTAAATACCTAGAATAGTAGTAAGGAATGAAAGGAATACATATGTGGACGCCACGGTCTATTTAAAGTTTCCCAAGATCGCTTGTGCGAGCGAGGAAAATTACGTCACGCGCACGCACCCGATGCGTTACGTGGGGCCGGTCGACGGGAGATAAACTTCGAGAAAGCGATTAAACGCCGTAAACGATTTTGAAATACTTTACTGCAGTTTGTAAGTAGGAAGCTCAGTGCTATTTCTTTTCTTCCTTCGTCTTTTTGTCGCACCATGAGCACGTTGGGATTTCCAATTCTTTTTGTATTTACGTGCCACTGGAGGATTTCTCAAGGTACAAAAAAAAAAAATCCGTCCGTTAATCCGCCGGTGTGGCGGACAACGGTGAACCGCTCGGTCTGTTAGACGCTCCGAGTACGAGCAATTATTGTCGCGGAGTCTGGAAGTGTACTTCGGTTACTTTATTGCTAACTATACGCTTGAAAATTAATTATTAGTGTTAATTAATTTTCAATTAATTGTCGTAATAATTAATTACGAATTAATTAAAATATAATGTTGAAGTTTTTCATCATTGTATTACAGCAAATAATTTTTGTTTTAGTTTTTGATAATAAAGATTATTAGCAATATTGGAAATAAAAATTTCTACCACAACATAGATTAATATTACGATTTAAAAAAAAATGATATGGAGTATAATTTTGAAGTTTGCATCGTTGAAGTACAAGGGAATAATTTTTTCTTTATTCTGATGACCCCAAATGATTATAAAAGGTGCAAATAATGGTAATAATGATTATTAGCAATATTAAAAATTCCCATTGAAATTAATAATTGCGATATTAAAAAAACATATATCGTATAATTTTGAAGTTTACATCGTTGGATTACAGCAAAATATTTTTTTTTTATTCTGATTATCCTAAATGATTATAAAAGGTACAAATAGTGGTAATAATAATTATTAGCAATATTATAAGTAAAAATTCTTATCATCACATAGACTACTATTACGATTTTTAGAAGGGGCTTTAAAATTAATTATTACGATATTTAAAACTACACCGAGAGAAAAAGTTTCATTGATTCACGGAAATCTGTGCCAATGAAATGAAATACTTGAATTTTAATACTATCTTTTCTTTGAATGATCTCCAACTCAATGAAAAGTAGTGACATTGTTTCGAAGAAACATTTCTTTAAACCAATGAACGTTTTTCATTGATTTTAAAGATATCATCTCTGATTCAATGAAACCTTCTTCTTACCAGCTCAAAATTTCGAAACCTGTTTTTTCCTGAAGTACGCGGCAGATAAAGCTCAAATTTTGTGAGTATGTAAGGAAGCACGGCAGAAATAGGCTAAGCTTCTGGCTCCTCGAAATTCGTAGCTGTTCGTTCGGGAGAACCGGAAAACAAAAAAGTGAGGTTAGGTGCGAGAGAGAGATCAATGAAAACGTTTCTTTGAACCAATGAAAACGTATCTTTAAAACAATACACGGAAATAAATGTTTGGTTGTGGCAACTACGTTTTCGATTTGCTGTACACGATGTCTAAAAAATTAGTTGCCTCAACCATATCGAATAGTAACCTCAACTATTCACGATTAGTTCTCGCGAGATTAAGTTAGGTTGACTAATCTAATCGTTTGGACTACCACTCGAATAGTTGGGACTACCATTCGAATCGTCGGTATTAGCACTTGTAACATCACAAGAGCTTTGAAATTATCGGATATTTCCCGACAGGTTCGATGCAAACAAATGAACGAATCAAGTTTTCCAGGTTAAATGGAAAGGTTTTCCAGGTTTTCTGGAAAACTTGACGGGTTTATTTGTTTGCAGGGAACCTTGAGGAAAATATCAGATTAATTTAGAAGCTCGAGTGGTATTCGGGGGATTATTTTTTCTATTCAAATTGCGACAAATGGAATTGCACCATGAGACAAAAATTATCATTCTGAGAAGGAAATTTCATAATCAGAACAAAAACCTTTTAATTTATGTTTAAAGTATTGCAGTTAAATACACAATTGTTATAGATATTTGTATATTGATTCCAGACTGAGGTTTTCGATTTAATGGTATTAACGGGGACATTTCCCTTTACTTTTTCATCAATAGTTTGTAAGGATTCAACTCCAAACCTACTCATATCAAATAAAAATCCTTTGACTGCCACAATAAAATTCAATCTGTCAGTTTGACAGATGGTTGACGCGGCTAAATGATTTTTTGTTTTATATATATAACCAACACGCAAAATTATCAAAAAAATTATCACTTGTAATATCACAAGAGCTTTGAAATTATCGGATATTTCCTGACAGGTTCGTTGCAAACAAATGAACGAGTCAAGTTTTGCAGGTTAAAAAATCACGAGCGCGTAGCACGAGTGATTTTTCTGGAAAACTTGACAAGCTTATTTGTTCGCAGGGAACCTGGAGAGAAATATCAGATTGATTTCGAAGCTCGAGTGGTATTCGGGGGATTATTTTTTCTATTCAAATTGCGACAAATAGTATTGCACCATGAGACAAAAATTATCATTCTAAGAAGGAAATTTCATAATCAGAACAAAAACCTTTTAATTCATGTTTAAAGTATTGCAGTTAAATACACAATTGTTATAGACATTTGTATATTGATTCCAGACTGAGCTTTTCTATTTAATCGTATTAACAGGGACATTTCCCTTTACTTTTTCATCAATAGTTTGCAAGGATTCAACTCCAAACCTACTCATATAAAATAAAAATCCTTTGACTGCCACAATAAAATTCAATCTGTCAGTTTGACAGGTGGTTGACGCGGCTAAATGATTTTTTGTTTTATATATATAACCAACACGCAAAATTATCAAAAAATTATCAGTATAATACCGTGTAGCTTGCCCCATGTGACGTCGTATGGTGCCATTCCATTGGTCGAAATTTGGATGGAAAAAATAATCAGTATAATATCGTGTATCTTGCTCCACGTGACGTCGAATGGTGCAATTCCATTGGTCGAAATTTGGATTGGAAAAATAATCATTCGAATCGTTGGTATTACCATTTGAGTTGTAAGATAAATAGAATAATTGATTGGTTGTGTCAACTCATTTCTTGGTTATCGCAACTAATCTTTTTTTTCCGTGTAAAACTGTTTCTTTATTATATGCTCTCTAAGTAAATCTTTATTTACAGGCAATGAAATGTTCTTTTTGAAATTCAAATGCACTATTTCATTGAAATCAAAGAAATATTGTGTTGAAATCAATGAAAAAAAAATCAATCCACCCGTTTCTTTGGCAATGAAACTTTTTCTCTCGGTGTATATGGTGTATAATACGGAAGTTTACATCGTTGGATCGCAGCAAAATAATTTTTTTTTTAATTCTTATTATCCCAAATCATTATAAAATGTACAAATAGTGGTAATAATGATTATTAGCAATATTAGAAATAAAAACTCCTACCACTAATATTACGATTTTTAAAACGTTCTTGGAAATTAATTATTACAACATTTTTAAATATATGGCGTATAATTTTGAAGTTTACATCGTTGGATTATAGCAAAATATATATTTTTTTAAATTCTGATCATCCGAAATAATTATAAAAGATACAAATAGTGATAATAAAGATTATTAGCAATATTAGAAATATTCGAAATAAAAGTTCTACCACTACATAAACTACTATTACGACTTTTAAAAGGGATTTTGAAGTTGAGTAGTTGTCAGACACATAATTAGGATGTATGAGCGTGTATAAGGAAGTTCCTTTGCGGAATGATTGCAATCATGCTATTTTCTGTTTCTTAAAAGTCATCGGAGGAATTATTCTTTTAATGAGCAGCTGATCAGAATCGTTCGTGATGGCAATCTGATGTCTACGTTCCTAGAATTTTCTGAGAATCTTGATTGGCTTTTCTGTAATCTGAGTAATTTTTATATTTGGCATAGCTAATTCTTGTAACTGCAATTAGTCAAATTGTGGTAGGTCTAGTAATTTTAACGTGATAATTAAGAGTTGTGTCGTTAATAATTTTTAGTTACCTGTAAAATTTACGACTTTTCCACCATTTCTCAAAATAATAAGAAGCAAATTAAATTTCAAAGTTGTTAAAAAATTCACTAACAAATTATACGAATTTGGCGAAATCAAAGAATGAGTTTAATCGAAAAATATATCAATACATTATTTGCAATATTATTATTATTCCAAATAAATGATTTTCAATAACACTTTTTTCTTTTTTGAGATTTTCCTCTTGTCAAGAATTCTGCAAATTTTAATTAAACCAAACTATTGCCTGCGATTTCTATAAGTATTAAAATATTTTCTCATTGCTTTCCATAACGACTATAATATTCTTTAATGATTGGTAATTATCATTTGCGTGCTTCATGTCACTATAACTTTTTTTCCTTTTTCTCTTCGATGTAGCAAAAAAAAAAATCGATAAATAAATGCCGTGCTTGAGTTTTTTCGTCGCTCAATTTATATCGTGTGCAACATTTTTCTAACATTGTAGGATCATCCGACATAACAAGTTAATAAAAAAAAAAAAAACAAAACGCTTAAATGGTCATATTAATTCAAGTCGTAAAATGATTTCTCACTTTTTCGAGCATCTGTTGCCGAGGATTCGAATCAGAGGAATACCGTGAATGAAGCAGTGCGGTTACGTATTATGGCGCGTCAGTATTGGCTTGTTCGCGTTGATCGTGTCTGCGGATAGCCAATTGAAACTAACGATAGGTCAATTAAAATATCATCGCTTACCAAAGCCTGAGATCGACTAATGCATGCGTATGCTCGAAAGATAGATTGATATAACGGCACAGACGACTTCAATGCACATGGCGTATATACATATACGGGTCGTTCCATACCAAGTGGTCCACACAAATTTAGCATGGTCGCAAAAAGTCTTTATAATTTTTTCAAAAATTGTTTAGAGTGTCACTAACATCCACAAATTATTTCAGAATTTTCGCACCTATGGAAAATTTAATAACTATTTTTTTTATTCAAATTTTTTCAATTCGCTGTATATTCAAAATTACCGAACGTACAAAAAAAAATTTCCTGTAGAAAATTTGATTTTTTGAATGTACATTTTAATTTAAAAAATTCGATAGACGATAAAAAAAAATGTCCGCCATTTTTTAAGAATAAAAAAGTAATATTTAAAAAAAAATTGTTCCTGTATAAAATTTAAGTTTTTGAATGTACTTTTTAATAAAAAAAATTCATAGACAATAAAAAAAAATGTCCGCCATTTTTTGAGAAAATAAAGTAATAACATTTAAAAAATTAAAAAATTCCTGTATGAAATTTAAGTTTTTGAATGTACTTTTTAATTAAAAAAATGTCCATAGACAATAAAAAAAATGTCCGCCATTTTTTGAGAAAATAAATTAATAATTTATTTTTTCTTCACAGAATTTTTGATATTGTGCTTATAAATTGCAGAGAAATTGGCGTGATGACAAGAGAATGGCCTACTTGGCATGGAATGACCCGTATATATATATGGTTATATATATATATAGTAATATAGATATCCGCATACACGAATGCACACGTGGAACGCGCGCTCAATGCCACAAACTCGTCGATGTCTCTCACGACAAGTTAACGTGCTTGGCTTGAAAAGCTCTCGCGCGTATTTTCCCGCTCTATCGGCATGTCGCTGCTGTACCCTCACGTTCTTCGTGAGAACGATGCTATTATTCGTATTTGTACGGGCTTCTCGTCAACGTGACTCCGTAATAATAACAAGTCCTCGACGGACAATTGTACAAACCTCTCGGTTGTCTCCTTCTTATGACATTTTTTTTCCACCTGTCTGCATATGTGTAATGCACTAAGGATAATAATCTTCGAAATAACAATATCGTCAATTCGAACCCAAGTGTTGAATGTTAAATCTTTAATTTTTCTTCCTCATACATACGGAAAAAAATGTTTGGTTGTGACAATTACGTTTCCAATTTACTGCACAAAAGGTCTAAAAAATTAGTTGCCCCAACTATATGGAAGAGTGGGTCTCAAAATAGGAATGACCAAAATAAACCAAGATAAAACGAATATAGGAAGGCTTGCAATGTTTTATGGTTGAAGCGATGGTAATATAGTTCAATAAACGATACTTGCAAGGTTATTGAAAACAAACGTTGAAATCGTATATGCAACGAAATGGCATATTTGAAACTATTATCATTTTGATGATTGCTACTATAATTATATTTGCTGTAACCATAAAATAGAGACGTTACTCCTGGGAATTATATTAGTGGTTCATCCAATTATTTTCTTATATTTGCTGTAACCATAAGATATAGACGTTCCCCATGGGAATTATAGTTTATAGTTAGATTATCGTCGGTCTAACTATTTTTTTTTAAATTACCAAATTTTTTTCTCAGTGAAAAAAAAAACGAATTTCAAAATAATGGCCATTTTAGATTCCGACGTTCATTACATATATTTAAATTCGTTGTTTCAGCCATTCGCTATTTTGATGATTCGCAATTTTGACCCCCCATCTTATTAAAATGCAATCAAAATAGCGAATGGCTGAAATAGCAAATTTCAAAACAGTTTCGGTCATTATCGAATAGTAACCTCAACTATTCACGATTAGTTCTCCCGAAATTATTAAGTGTAACCAATTCAATCGTTGTGTTTACCATTCGAGTTGGAGCCATTCAAACGTTGCACTACCATTTGAGTTGTAAGGGAAATAGAATAATCGATAGGTTCTGTGAATTCATTTTTTGGTTATGGCAACTAATCTTTTCTTTCCGTGTAGAGGAAGCTTTATTTTCATGCCAACATTTTTTTTCAAGTTTTTTTTTTATGTCTGTACACCCAAAATGGTCTAAAACGTCGAGAAAAGGGGTTTAGAAAAAATGAGGCGGTCTCTCAAAATTCAAACTTACATATCTCGAGAACAGCTTTAACAATCGGGCTGAAATTTAGCAAACATATGAAGTCGGTCGACGCCTTTATTTGTGGTAATTTTCAAAATAATAATAAAATTTGTTCAAATGTTATTTGATTCAGCAATTTTCGAAAACTGTACGCTCTCTAGCATCTGCAAATTTTTAGCTATTGAGCTAAATAATTTTTTACGAATAAAACTATGTTAAAGGAGGATCGGTATCGAATTTGGAGTGAATCTATTAAAAAGTTCGGTTTTTATGGAATTTTGAATTATTTTTGAAATCTTCGTTTTGCTCTAATTCACGTTAAATCTCATCAAATCAACTGAAAATTTCTACAGATGAAAAATAACATTCATCGCTGCTACCTACCAAATTTGGTCGTGATCGGTAAAGCGGTTTGGATTTTACGTGATTTTGAATTTTTCAAGAACTATACAGGTAACGAAAAAAATTGCAAAGTAAAACTTTGCACATTGTTATCTCATTTTTTTTCATTTTCTACAAAGATTTCTGTGTGCGGAAGCCAAAATTAATAAATAAGCTTATTCATAGTAAAAAAATGAAAGTTCTACTTTGCAACTTTTTTGTAGATTTGGAATGAAGAATTTGGGAAACGATATTATTAAAAAAAACGTTTGAGAAATGGTATTCGGAAAAAAGTACCACAGAAATATTATTTCCGTCTCTGAGTTTCTATCCACACAGTCCCAGATTATTCACCAGAAAACCGACTTTATACACTGCAATTTCAAATAAAATCCGACTTTGCACCCACAAAATCCCAGATCATTCAACCGGAGACCGACTTTATACGGTCCGGGAAAATTCATCTTAAACAATTCGTCTAAAAACGATATAATATAAATTGATCAAATTTTTACTATAATATATACTATAATTTACCATAATAATTTTTTATGTATCTTCTTTAAATTTGAGACGCACGTAGGTTATCATATGACAACGTTTGGGATTATATAAATTGATATATATATATATATATACTATATGTTCTATTCTATAGAATATTCTATTCTATATACATATGGGGGATTCCACGGGACTTTCGCCACCCCCAAAAAAAAAAGTCTCAAATTTCATCTAAAAATCAGGTTCAGCGGTGTCTATTGATGGACCAAATTTCAAAATTCTAAAAAAATAGTTGACCGGAATATGCAAATTTTGTTGTTTTTTATCGTTTTTCATTTAATCTGTAATATTTCAGAAACTATTGATCGTATCGAAATCATTAAAAGACGAAAATGTGCATTTTTTTATGGCCAACAAGAAAAAAAATATATTAAAAATTAATTGCTTAATTTCAGGTCACATTTTATGGAAGAAACAACAAAATTATTTTTTTTTATGGTTGGACTTCAGATTTTTTCATCGGACAAATTGTCTCGGAATCTTTAAGTGATCGCAATTTGAATGTTAAACATTCAAATTGCTGTAACCTCACAGCATTGGGCCATCCCATGAAAAAAAAAATACTCAAAATTCGGCGATCACTCAAAGATTCCGAGGCAATTTGTCCGATGAAAAAATCTGAAGTCCAACCATTTTAATTAATTTTAATTTTGAATATGGATTTTTTTTATATATTAAAAACATTCAAATTGCTGTAACGTCACAGCATTGGGCCATCCCATGAAAAAAAAAATACTCAAAATTCGGCGATCACTTAAAGATTCCGAGACAATTTGTCCGATGAAAAAATCTGAAGTCCAACCATAAAAAAAAATAATTTTGTTATTTCTTCCATAAAATGTGACCTGAAATTAAGCAATTAATTTTGAATATATTTTTTTTCTTGTTGGCAATAAAAAAATGCACATTTTCGTCTTTTAATGATTTCGATACGATCAATAGTTTCTTAGATATTACAGATTAAATGAAAAATGATAAAAAACGGAAAAATTTGCATATCCGGTCAAATATTTTTTTAGAATTTTGAAATTTGGTCCATCAATAGATACCATTGAATCTGATTTTTAGAAAAAATTTGAGATTTTTTTTTTTCGGGGTGGCGAAAGTCCCGTGGAATCCCCCATATATACTATATGTTCTATAATATAAATGGACCAAATATTTACCATAAAATTCACATAAAATTACTGCGAAAATTTGTGAAAAAAAAACAAACTTTTCCTTAAAAGTACAAAAAGCAGAATTTAGTTTTCACATTATAGCTCTCATTTTACTAGAGTGAAGTGCAGTAAAGTAGCATGTCTAAATGAGTGAAACTGTTTCAGGGTGAACTAAAAGCCATTCGTACATACTATAGAAAATTTACCGTTGCCGGTCGGAAAGGAAAACTTTGGTGAGAAACACGAAGCAGATGTAGATGTTATAAAATTGGTTTTACTGAAAGGCGCGCTGTTAACGTCAATTCCATTTTCCTGAAAGCGCAGCCCTAAGTCAAGCAGATCCGAGTTTAAATGTTTAAAGTCTATTATTAGTGAGGTAGAAGGAAAAGTGTGTGAGCTCGGCTGTTGCAAAGGTCGTTGCTGGGGAGTCAGAGTGGACCTGAACGTCGTTTCAGTGTCGTTCGCTCGGTTTATTATCTATATCGATCGTTGCCGACGGCACAACGAGACAAATTTTCTCCCGCATTTATATATTCGCTCATTTCCCTTTGTCTCGAAATCTCGCCTTTCCCTATTCTCCCTTATCCACACGCGAGAGACACTATAACGACGCATGTATAATCTATAGTATAATACAATGGTGTTGAAGCTTCATGTACGTCAGCTTTGAACTGCCGCACAAAACTTGCCAAGTTCGACCTCCGACGACCCTTCTATGTGCTCGACCCGAGCCGTCGCTACGGGCACGAGAAATCGGGTCACTTTTTATTTCCAACCGCAGTCCACCCGCACTGATGGATTTGTCAAGTCGATATTCGAGGATCAACTGCATTTTTAATACCCAAAAATTCTTCAACGTTCTTTTATTTTTATTTACATTTTAGACATTTTTTTTAAGGACAATTTTTCGTATGAAAAATAATATTTATGCGCATTGTCCTCTTAGTGGTTTTTTTTTAAATATTTTGCCATTGAATTTACATAAATGAGAAATCGGGTGACTTTTTAACATTCGTTTATTTGTATTTACATTTTAGACGTTTTTCTTACATTATGTATATTTACTGATTCGATCCGTCGATTTTTGGAACGAAAAATTATCCTCTATGCGCATTGACCTCTTTATGATTTGTTTAAATATATGTTGTCATTATATTTTTTTATAAATTGAATTTGTATAAATGAAAAATCGGATGACTTTTTAACGTTCTTTTATTTTTACTTACATTTTAGACATTTTTTTTACATTATGTATATTTACTGAATCGACCGGTCGACATTTAGAATGAAAAATTATCCTCTATGCGCATTGACCTCTTTGTGGTTTTTTTTTATCAATATGTTGCCATTATATTTTTTATAAATTGAATTTATGCAAACGAGAAATCGGGTGACTTTTTATTTCCAACCGCAGTCCACCCGCACTGATGGATTTATCAAGTCGATATTCGAGAATCAACTGCAATTTTAATACCCAAAAATTCTTCAACGTTCTTTTATTTTTATTTACATTTTAGACATTTTTTTTTAAGGACAATTTTTCGTATGAAAAATAATATTTATGCGCATTGTCCTCTTTGTGGTTTTTTTAAAAATATGTTGCCATTGAATTTACATAAATGAGAAATCGGGTGACTTTTTAACATTCGTTTATTTGTATTTACATTTTAAACATTTTTTTTACATTATGTATATTTACTGATTCGACCGGTCGATTTTTGGAACGAAAAATTATACTCTATGCGCATTGACCTCATTATGGTTTTTTTAAAAATATGTTGCCATTATATTGTTTATAAATTGAATTTATATAAATGAAAAATCGGGTGACTTTTTAACGTTCTTTCATTTTTATTTACATTTTAAACATTTTTTTTTACATTATGTATATTTACTGATTCGACCGGTCGATTTTTCGAATGAAAGATTATCCTCTATGCGCATTGACCTCTTTATGATTTGTTTAAATATATGTTGTCATTATATTTTTTTATAAATTGAATTTGTATAAATGAAAAATCGGATGACTTTTTAACGTTCTTTTATTTTTACTTACATTTTAGACATTTTTTTTACATTATGTATATTTACTGAATCGACCGGTCGACATTTAGAATGAAAAATTATCCTCTATGCGCATTGACCTCTTTGTGTTTTTTTTTTTTAACAATATGTTGCCATTATATTTTTTATAAATTGAATTTATGCAAACGAGAAATCGGGTGACTTTTTATTTCCAACCGCAGTCCACCCGCACTGATGGATTTGTCAAGTCGATATTCGAGGATCAACTGCATTTTTAATTCCCAAAAATTCTTCAACGTTCTTTTATTTTTATTTACATTTTAGACATTTTTTTTAAGGACAATTTTTTGTATGAAAAATAATATTTATGCGCATTGTCCTCTTTGTGGTTTTTTTTAAATATGTTGCCATTGAATTTACATAAATGAGAAATCGGGTGACTTTTTAACATTCGTTTATTTGTATTTACATTTTAGACGTTTTTCTTACATTATGTATATTTACTGATTCGACCCGTCGATTTTTGGAATGAAAAATTATCCTCTATGCGCATTGACCTCTTTATGATTTGTTTAAAAAATATGTTGTCATTATATTTTTTATAAATTGAATTTATATAAATGAAAAATCGGGTGACTTTTTAACGTTCTTTTATTTTTATTTACATTTTAGACGTTTTTCTTACATTATGTATATTTACTGAACCGACCGGTCGATTTTTAGAATGAAAAATTATCCTCTATGCGCATTGACCTCTTTATGGTTTTTTTTTAAAAATATGTTGCCATTATATTTTTTATAAATTGAATTTATACAAACGAGAAATCGGGTCACTTTTTATTTCCAACCGCAGTCCATCCGCACTGATGGATTGTCAAGTCGATATTCGAGGATCAACTGCAATTTTAATATCCAAAAATTCTTCAACGTTCTTTGATTTTTATTTACACTTTAGACATTTTTTTTATGAAATGAGAACAATTTTTCGTATGAAAAATAATATTTATGCGCATTGTCCTCTTTGTGGTTTTTTTAAAAATATGTTGCCATTGAATTTACATAAATGAGAAATCGGGTGACTTTTTAACATTCGTTTATTTGTATTTACATTTTAGACGTTTTTCTTACATTATGTATATTTACTGATTCGACCCGTCGATTTTTGGAACGAAAAATTATCCTCTATGCGCATTGACCTCTTTATGATTTGTTTAAATATATGTTGTCATTATATTTTTTTATAAATTGAATTTGTATAAATGAAAAATCGGATGACTTTTTAACGTTCTTTTATTTTTACTTACATTTTAGACATTTTTTTTACATTATGTATATTTACTGAATCGACCGGTCGACATTTAGAATGAAAAATTATCCTCTATGCGCATTGACCTCTTTGTGGTTTTTTTTTTATCAATATGTTGCCATTATATTTTTTATAAATTGAATTTATGCAAACGAGAAATCGGGTGACTTTTTATTTCCAACCGCAGTCCACCCGCACTGATGGATTTATCAAGTCGATATTCGAGAATCAACTGCAATTTTAATACTCAAAAATTCTTCAACGTTCTTTGATTTTTATTTACATTTTAGACATTTTTTAAATTACATTATATATATTTACTGATTCGACCGGTCGATTTTTCGAATGAAAGATTTTAACGTTCTTTTATTTTTATTTACATTTTAGACATTTTTTAAATTACATTATATATATTTACTGAATCGACCCGTCGATTTTTGAAACGAAAAATTATACTCTATGCGCATTGACCTCTTTATGGTTTTTTAAAATAAATACGTTGCCATTATATTGTTTAAAATTGGATTTATACAAATGAGAAATCGGGTCATTTTTTATTTCCAACCACACTCCACCCGCACTGATGGATTTGTCAAGTCGATATTCGAGAATCAACTGCAATTTTAATACCCAAAAATTCTACAACGTTCTTTGATTTTTATTTACATTTTAGACATTTTTTTAATTACATTATATATATATTTACTGAATTGGACCGTCGATTTTTAGAATGAAAAATTATCCTCTATGACCTCTTCATGATTTGTTTAAAAAATATGTTCTCATTATATTTTTTATAAATTGAATTTATATAAATGAAAAATCGGGTGACTTTTTAACGTTCTTTTATTTTTATTTACATTTTAGACATTTTTTTTACATTATGCATATTTACTGAATCGACCCGACGATTTTTAGAATGAAAAATTATCCTCTATGCGCATTGACCTCATTATGGTTTTTTTTAAAATATGTTGTGATTATATTTTTTATAAATTGAATTTATACAAATGAGAAATCGGGTGACTTTTTATTTCCAACCGCAGTCCACCCGCACTGATGGATTTGTCAAGTCGATATTCGAGGATCAACTGCAATTTTAATATCCAAAAATCCTTCAACGTTCTTTTATTTTTATTTACATTTTAGACATTTTTTAAATTACATTATATATATATTTACTGAATTGGACCGTCGATTTTTAGAATGAAAAATTATCCTCTATGACCTCTTTATGATTTGTTTAAAAAATATGTTGTCATTATATTTTTTTATAAATTGAATTTATATAAATGAAAAATCGGGTGACTTTTTAACGTTCTTTTATTTTTATCTACATTTTAAACATTTTTTTTACATTATGTATATTTACTGAATCGACCGGTCGATTCTTAGAATGAAAAATTATCCTCTATGCGCATTGACCTCATTATGGTTTTTTTTAAATATGTTGTCATTATATTTTTTATAAATTGAATTTATACAAATGAGAAATCGGGTGACATTTTATTTCCAACCGCAGTCCACCCGCACTGATGGATTTGTCAAGTCGATATTCGAGGATCAACTGCAATTTTAATACCCAAAAATTCTTCAACGTTCTTTGATTTTCATTTACATTTTAGACATTTTTTTTACATTATGTATATTTACTGAATCGACCCGTCGTTTTCTCGAATGAAAAATTATTCTCTATGCGCATTGACCTTTTTGTGGATTTTTAAAAATATGTTGCCATTATATTTTTTATAAATTTAATTTTCGTATGTAATCGAGAATGTTCAAAGCATGTTCTGTAATTTTTTGATTTCTTTTTACCTTACTAAAAAAATGCTAAATTTTTCAAATGATAGCTAATCTTTTAAGAACGGGAATAAGTCATACGTAACGAGTTATAATTAGCGTTGAATTACTTGCTGCAACACAAAATCTTCTCCAATACTTTTGTTATTTAACGCACAGAATTTTACAAACGCTTGTACAAAAAATTAGCACTGAGTTAGTTGGTACTCCAAAGCGTTTAAACCTCCTTAACCTTTCAAGTCAAAATCCTCTTTCCTGTTGAAAAAAAATCTCAATTGCTTTACACTTTTTTACTTTCAATTTTCATTTCTAGTTTTTGAATTTTTGCACCTTAATAAATGAAGTGCATAAGCTATTTTTGTTGAACATTTTTCTTCAGAATTTATTACGATTCGTAAAATAATATTTCAATATTTATTTTTAAATTGAAGAAGATATTTTGTAAAAAAATGTATTTTATTAAAGTATCAAATATGTCACACTGGGTATTAAAAGATTAATGCATTTTTATTTTTTAAATATTTGGAATTTTTCAAAATCGTTGAAATATTTCACCGTTCTTTGCTACATTTTCATTAATCGATTCTTTTGATCAGAGTCGTATATGAACAATAATAAATATCGCGCTGTGGAATTTTCTTGCAGTTGACTTTTTTTTTCGTGTCTTGATTTGACAAATTATGAGCAAAACGTCAGTGACATTTAGATAACCTTATCCCACGCTCGCGTAAAGCGATCCCAAATTTTTATTCGCAGTGAATATATAGCCATTTCACTGTATACGTAAACATATCAAGACATGTCATCGCTGAGGTTAAAGTGAACTTCAACAATTTTTTTATTACGCCCTGACATTTGCGAGGTTCTCAACGTCGTGATCGACGTGTCAAGTGCAGAGCGGTGGAAAGTGATCTTCAAGGTTACGTTAATAATTAATAACGTACGTCTGTCTACACAACTTTGGATAGTTTACGCAGAAAGTTTTGCATAGTCGAACATTGCAACGCACTTTAAACTACCATTGAAAATTCTCTTTGTTTCACAAGTTCCTATCGCTATTCCGCCTTGAAATTTATAATTGAAGTTTCAATTTCCTGAATATTTATTATAATTTATTTTAATCGTTTCAATTTCTTGAATTTTTATTATAATTTTTTTAAAGAAACATTTTTGCTTTCTCATGAAGGAAGCTTTGATGTCGTGAAAAAAAAAATTTCGAGTTTTTCATGTCAGGACTCAGCATGGTTCAAAACAATTCCAGAATTCACAAATCTGACTTCCGGTCGGAAAATCCAATCTACATTTTTTTTTCTTCAAGATATCGAATTTTGGCCTTCACTATCGTTCTCAAGTCGCATATTGTACTTCAGAAAGTACCGGTTACATGCCTTTTTACGATGATTTTTGAAAAAGTCACTTTTGGTCGGTTCTGATTTCAGAATTCGCAGATCCGAGTTTTGGTCGGAAAATCCAACCTAAAGAACCTAAATTTTATTTTCTTCAAGATATCGAATTTTGGCCTTCACTATCGTTCTCAAGTCGCATATTGTACCTCAAAAAGTACCGGTTACATGCCTTTTTACGATGATTTTTGAAAAAGTCACTTTTGGTCGGTTCTGACTTCGGAATTCGCAGATCCGAGTTTTGGTCGGAAAATTCAACCTAAAGAACCTAAATTTTATTTTCTTCAAGATATCGAATTTTGGCCTTCACTATTGTTCTCAAGTCGCATATTGTACCTCGGAAAGTACCGTTTACATGCCTTTTTACGATGATTTTTGAAAAAGTCCCTTTTGGTCGGTTCTGATTTCAGAATTCGCAGATCCGACTTTTGGTCGGAAAATCCAACCCAAAGAACCTAAATTTTATTTTCTTCAAAATATCAATTTTTGGCCTTTATCATCGTTCTCAAGTCGCATATTGTACCTCAGAAAGTACCGGTTACATGCCTTTTTACGATGATTTTTGAAAAAGTCACTTTTGGTCGGTTCTGATTTCAGAATTCGCAGATCCGAGTTTTGGTCGGAAAATCCAACCTAAAGAACCTAAATTTTATTTTCTTCAAGATATCGAATTTTGGCCTTCACTATCGTTCTCAAGTCGCATATTGTACCTCAAAAAGTACCGGTTACATGCCTTTTTACGATGATTTTTGAAAAAGTCACTTTTGGTCGGTTCTGATTTCGGAATTCGCAGATCCGAGTTTTGGTCGGAAAATTCAACCTAAAGAACCTAAATTTTATTTTCTTCAAGATATCGAATTTTGGCCTTCACTATCGTTCTCATTTCGCATATTGTACCTCAGAAAGTGCCGGTTACATGCCTTTTTACGATGATTTTTTAAAAAGTCACTTTTGGTCGGTTCTGATTTCAGAATTCGCAGATCCGAGTTTTGGTCGGAAAATCCAACCTAAAGAACCTAAATTTTATTTTCTTCAAGATATCGAATTTTGGCCTTCACTATCGTTTTCAAGTCGCATATTGTACCTCAGAAAGTACCCGTTACATGCCTTTTTACGATGACTTTTGAAAAAGTCACTTTTGGTCGGCTCTGATTTCGGAATTCGCAGATCCGAGTTTTGGTCGGAAAATCCAACCTAAAGAACCTAAATTTTATTTTCTTCAAGATATCGAATTTTGGCCTTCACTATCGTTTTCAAGTCGCATATTGTACCTCAGAAAGTACCCGTTACATGCCTTTTTACGATGACTTTTGAAAAAGTCACTTTTGGTCGGTTCTGATTTCAGAATTCACAGATCCGAGTTTTGGTCGGAAAATCCAACCTAAAGAACCTAAATTTTATTTTCTTCAAGATATCGAATTTTGGCCTTCACTATTGTTCTCAAGTCGCATATTGTACCTCCGAAAGTACCGGTTACATGCCTGTTTTCGATGATTTTTGAAAAAGTCACTTTTGGTCGGTTCTTATTTCAGAATTCACAGATCAAACTTTTGGTCGGAAAATCCAACCTAAAGAACCTAAATTTTATTTTCTTCAAGATATCGAATTTTGGCCTTCACTATCGTTCTCAAGTCGCATATTGTACCTCAGAAAGTACCGGTTACATGCCTTTTTACGATGGTTTTTGAAAAAGTCACTTTTGGTCGGTTCTGATTTCAGAATTCGCAGATCCGACTTTTGGTCGGAGAATCCAACCTAAATTTATTTTTCTTCAAGATATCCAATTTTGGCCTTCACTATCGTTCTCAAGTCGCATATTGTACCTCAGAAAATACCGGTTATATGCCTTTTTACGATGATTTTTGAAAACGTCACTTTTGGTCGGTTCTGATTTCAGAATTTACAGATCCGACTTTTGGTCGGAAAATCCAGCCTAAAGAACCTAAATTTTATTTTCTTAAAAATATCCAATTTTGGCCTTCACTATCGTTTTCAAGTCGCATATTGTACCTCAGAAAGTACCGGTTACATGCCTTTTTACGATGATTTTTGAAAAAGTCACTTTTGGTCGGCTCTGATTTCGGAATTCGCAGATCCGAGTTTTGGTCGGCAAATCCAACCTAAAGAACCTACATTTTTTTTCTCTTCAAGATATCAAATTTTGGCCTTCACTATCGTTCTCAAGTCGCATATTGTACCTCAAAAAGTACCGGTTACATGCCTTTTTACGATGATTTTTGAAAAAGTCACTTTTGGTCGGTTCTGATTTCAGAATTCACAGATCCGACTTTTGGTCGGAAAATCCAACCTAAAGAACCTAAATTTTATTTTCTTCAAGATATCGAATTTTGGCCTTCACTATCGTTCTCAAGTCGCATATTGTACTTCAGAAAGTACCGGTTACATGCCTTTTTACGATGATTTTTGCAAAAGTCACTTTTGGTCGGTTCTGATTTCAGAATTCGCAGATCCGACTTTTGGTCGGAAAATCCAACCTAAAGAACCTAAATTTTATTTTCTTCAAGATATCGAATTTTGGCCTTCACTATCGTTCTCAAGTCGCATATTGTACTTCAGAAAGTACCGGTTACATGCCTTTTTACGATGATTTTTTTATTCCGACTTCCGGTCGGAAAATCCAAAATAAATTTTTTTTACTCAAGACATTTTTATTAAGTGCCAAATATTCATTTTTAAATTTCTATTTTTAAAGAAATCCATTAGTGACATGCGAATATCGTGTTAAGAAATCTCGCCACAAAATAAAACAATCTATTATCTCGAGTGTAGAAGTGTGTTTATGTATCGTTGTTGATTCTCGTTAGAATGTCTGTCGAGCTTGTAAGAGCCACATCCCCAGCTCGACGGGTCACATGTTGGAAGATTATTACGTAAATTTCGCTGTATACCTATAGCAAATGTCCACCCACTACTGGAAAAACCGAGAAGAGAAAAGAGAGGAAAAAAGTGAATGTCTCGGCCGTTCGCGATTTCCAGTCCGTGACGCTACGCTTGTTCGCACACGTGGATTTAATTATTTTCAAACTCTGATATATACCGTCATACACTGGTGTACATGTAAACGAATGTACTTCACGTCCTTTGTTCCGCAAAACGATAACGGTTTGAAGTTCACAGGTTTTATGCATTTTTGAGTGACATAAACTACCAAAACTGCGTTGATTTTATCAACGTATTTTTCAGGATTTCCGAACATTGTAATTAAAATTTTGTTCAATTTCATGCAAAATATTTCCTTTTGCTGAAATAAAAAAAAATAGTTAAAATATAATATAATTCCAGTAAAAAATGCATGGAAACGATTCTGAATGACTTTACAAATATTTTTATTCAAAAATTTATTCAGAAACCTAAGATTTATTTCAGCACATATTTTTGTTTTTTTCATTCGGTGCGTTTTCCAAATTTTATATATATAAAAAAGGCCATTTAATATTATAAATGTCTCTAACTTTGTCCCCTTAGTAAGAACTTTTTTCACTACAATCAACTACAAACGATGTTTTACAGAAATCTAGAATGGCCAACATTCGAACAAATAGAATTCAAAACACATTTACGTTCTATTAACTATAAATAAGTAAACAAGAAAAAATGATTTAAAAAATCTCTCACAAATTATACTCAATTATTTTAAGTATAATGAGTAAATTTCTTGTTATAATGTTGCTCAATTTTTTATTCCAATAGAGAAAAGTTGATTACAGTAAAAAAATCCCTTTATAGTAAATAAATAAAAAATATTGCAGCTCAAAAAAAAAAAAAAAAAAAAAAAAATTCCGTTTGAATTTTTTTTTTTTTTCTTTTTTTTTTTTTTTTTTTACTGTAATCAACTTTTCTCTATTGGAATAAAAAATTGAGCAACATTATAACAAGAAATTTACTCATTATACTTAAAATAATTGAGTATAATTTGTGAGAGATTTTTTAAATCATTTTTTCTTGTTTACTTATTTATAATTGATAGAATGTAAATATGTTTTGAATTCTATTTGTTCGAATGTTGGCCATTCTAGATTTCTATAAAACATCGTTTGTAGTTGATTGTAGTTGAAAAAAAAAAAAAAAAAAAAAAATTCAAACGGAATTTTTTTTTTTTTTTTTTTTTCATACGTAAAATCTGGAAAACGAACCTCAATCAGAGACGCAGTAACCGCATATATTGCCCTCGATTGCGAAAGAATGATGAAGACCTTTCCCGTCGATAACTTTGGGCTTGGCAAATCTATTTCCGAAGAGTCTTACGTCACTCTCGCGAATATAGTATATTACTATCGCAATTCCGAAGAAGCATTACGTGTGCTCTAACAATTGTGTACTTCCGGAATAGTACACGCTATGCTGACTTATTGCACACAATCTTTATTTATTTTTCCACAAATATATATAAATTATGAATTGAATGCTTGTGAGGACAGAAATTCAATAACCGCTGGTATTATCGGCACTGACAATCATTTCTGAGCCTTAAATCGATATCGACAAATAGTGCGATCAATGGCCAGGTGAGTACAGCTATTTTTGTTGAAGGTCTCGTCGAGAACAATGTACGATAAGACGTGAATTTTATTTGCTGTTGCTATTCACGGTCGCAGACAATTAGTGCCGAGCTCTGATGTGGCAAACACGTGATGGCCTCGTCGTATGTCCGCTATTTTGTCAATAATTCCATTGGCGATTGATAAAAGATTTTCGGGATCGATCGCTCAGTTCCCTTTGTATCTTTAACTCGTTGACGACCGGCATTGCGATTAATTGAATCGTGACAACCGCGTCAATATTCATTCCGTGTTGATTGAATAAAACTTTTTTTTATACCTACACATATATTTTTGTGCACTCGATCGGAAATTCCGTGGACCCAATTAAAAATATTCCAAGTATTTTAATTATTATATTGATAATTATATAAAAATTAAAATTATAGAATGTAGAAAGCAATTGATATTTTTAATGATATTTATTTAAAATAATGTAATTTAATATAAAATAAAAATTGGACAATATAAAATATTTGGATTATTATGCTGGTTATTATTAAAACAATTTAATTATGAAATGTAAACATACGAGAGCTATGTTTGCTTTATGATATTCAGTAAAAATATTTTACAATATAAAAATATTTCATTTGGTTGAATTTGTATTCAGGTAATTATTTAAAAAATCAAATTATAATATGTAAGAATATCTTCAATATGGAAACAATGTTTTTGATATTAATTGACAATATTTTACAATGAAAAAATATTCCAAGTGTTTTAGTTATTATTCTGGTAATTATATAAAAATAAAAATTATAAAATGTAGAAAGCAATTGATATTTTTAATGATATTTATTTAAAATAATGTAATTTAATAATATTACGAAATAAAATAAAATATAAAATAAAAATTGGACAATATAAAATATTTGGATTATTATGCTGGTTATTATTTAAAAAATGGAATTATGAAATGTAAACATACGAGAGCTATGTTTGCTTCATGATATTCAGTACAAAAATATTTTACAATATAAAAATATTTCATTTGGTTGAATTTGTATTCCGGTAATTATTTAAAAAATCAAATTATAATATGTAAGAATAACTTCGATATGGAAACAATGTTTTTGATATTAATTGACAATATTTTACAATGAAAAAATATTCCAAGTGTTTTAATTATTATTCTGGTAATTATATAAAAATTAAAATTATAAAATGTAGAAAGCAATTGATATTTTTAATGATATTTATTTAAAATAATGTAATTTAATAATATTACGAAACAAAATAAAATATAAAATAAAAATTGGACAATATAAAATATTTGGATCATTATGCTGGTTATTATTTTAAAAAATTTATTATGAAATGTAAACATACGAAAACTATGTTTATGATATTCAGTAAAAATAATTTACAATATAAAAATATTTCATTTGGTTGAATTTGTGTTCCGGTAATTATTTAAAAAATCAAATTATAATATGTAAGAATATCTTCGATATGGAAACAATGTTTTTATATTAATTGACAATATTTTACAATGAAAAAATATTCCAAGTGTTTTAATTATTATTCTGGTAATTATATAAAAATTAAAATTTAAAAATGTAGAAAGCAATTGATATTTTTAATTACATTTCTTTAAAATAATGTACAATTTAATAATATTACGAAATAAAATAAAATATAAAATAAAAATTGGACAACATAAAATATTTGGATTATTATGCTGGTTATTATTTAAAATTTTTTATTATGAAATGTAAACATACGAGAGCTATGTTTGCTTTATGATATTCAGTAAAAATAATTTACAATATAAAAATATTTCATTTGGTTGAATTTGTATTCCGGTAATTAGTTAAAAAATCAAATTATAATATGTAAGAATATCTTCAATATGGAAACAATGTTTTTGATATTAATTGACAATATTTTACAATGAAAAAATATTCCAAGTGTTTTCAATTATTCTGGTAATTATATAAAAATAAAAATTATAAAATGTAGAAAGCAATTGATATTTTTAATGATATTTATTTAAAATAATGTAATTTAATAATATTACGAAATAAAATAAAATATAAAATAAAAATTGGACAATATAAAATATTTGGATTATTATGCTGGTTATTATTTTAAAAATTTTATTATGAATTGTAAACATACGAAAACTATGTTTGCTTTATGATATTCAGTAAAAATAATTTAAAATATAAAAATATTTCATTTGGTTGAATTTGTGTTCCGGTAATTATTTAAAAAATCAAATTATAATATGTAAGAATATCTTCGATATGGAAACAATGTTTATGATATTGACAATATTTTACAATTTAAAAATATTCCATGTTTTTGAATTATTATTCTGATAATTATACTAGAGAAAAAAAAGTACAACAAGTAATCCTACGAAAGAGAACCATATTTATCTTAGAATAATTGATTCTTTTCATCGTGAGAAACTACTAAAAATATTTTTGCGGGACAAAATAATGAAGCTGAAGCTAGCGGACGAACCTAGCGGACGCGACCGCCCGGCCGGCGTAGGTTTTGAACGGGACTGTACCCGCAAGCGGCAGCAGTACCGCCAGGTTAATCTTGCTTATATTTTAAAGATGCAACCAGATAGAGACTTGTGAATTTAGACAAATATTCTGCAGACAACGCCGAACCGAATAGACTATATTTCATTGTAGTGACGACATTTGTTGATTATTAAAAAATTTCTTTAGTAATTATTGTCATTGCGCGTACACCGCGCGACAACGATATAACGTAGAGAAATCACACGCATGCTCTCAGAGCCTTCCAAATTTACACAAATGTTCACTAAACTACCACGAATCCAACGGACTATCACAAGCTCAAGTGACGGCCTTTGTTTATTAACTAAAAAAATCGATAACTTAACGTCCACCGCGCGACTGGTATATAACGCACAGAAACCACACACATGATCTCAGACGGTCATAAATTCACAGAAATATTCTTCGAAGCACTGTAAATGTTCAGTACTAGCCAAAGTTCTAATGATGGCCTTTGTTTATTAACAAAAAAATTGAAAACGTAATGCTCACCGCGCGACAGCTATGTAACTTACACAAATAACACGCATGATCCCAGAGTCTTGTAAATTTACACAAATATTCTTTAAAGTACTATAAAAGCATTGTACAAGCCCAAGTTAAAGTGACGGCCTTTGTTTATTAACAACAAAAAAATATTGCCGCTTGACCGTGTACACCGCGTAATTACGATAAAATATGCCGAAACTACATGCATGGTACTAGTTCGAGTTAAATTGCAGACCTTTGTTAACAAAAAAAGTCGAAAACTTAACGTCCAACGCCCGACTCTTATGAAAATATTTCACAAATATTCTCTAAAATACGATTAACATATTGCTCTTGCCCAAGTTTAAGAGATATTCTTCTTTATTAACAATAAATTAAAAACGTTACGTTCACTGCGCAACTGGTATGTAGTGTACGGAGACAACTCGCGAGGTCCCGGTGCTTCATAAATTTACAGAATTGTTCTTAACGTCGTCACATTTGTTGTTTAGAAATTGAACAAACAAAATGCCAAAGAATGTGCCATCAATTTGGCCACGTACAATACGTTGGCATACGACATACGTGTGGAATCTGTAAAATACAAAAGAGTCACGCGGAGTTCACGTTCAAAGTGGTTTTTTTTTTTAAATAAAGGACAACAACTTTAACTTATATTATATGTAATAAAAGAAAATAACTTTAACTTGGGCTAGTACAATAAAGTAGTAATAGTTTAAAAATATTTGTGTAAACTAGTAAGGCTGTGGAACCATGTGTGTTATTTGTGTAAGTTACATAGCAGTCGCGCGGTGAGCATTACGTTTTCAATTTGTTTGTTAATAAACAAACGTCATCACTTCAACTTGGACTAGTACGTTAAATTCATAATAGTTTAATGAACTTATATGTAAATCTAGAAGTCTCTGGGGCCATGCGTGTGGTTTCTGCATATTTATTGTAGTTACGCGGTGTACACGGTCAGGCGTCGATAATTTTTTTTGTTAATAAACAAAGGCCGTCACTTCAACTTGGGCTTGTACAATGCTTTTATAGTATTTCAAAGAATATTTGTGTAAATTTACAAGACTCTGCGATTATGCGTGTTATTGGTGTAAGTTGCATAGCTGTCGCGCGGTTAGCTTTACGTTTTCAATATTTTTGTTAATAAACAAAGGCCGTCACTTCAACCCCGACTAGTACGTTAAATTGATAGTAGTTTAATGAACGTATGTGTAAATCGAGAAGTCTCTGAGACCATGCGTATGGTTTCTGCATATTTTATCGTAATTACGCGGTGTTCACTGTCGGGCGTCGATATTTTTTTTTGTTAATAAACAAAGGCCGTCACTTTAACTTGGGCTTGTACAATGCTTTTATAGTACATTAAAGAATATTTGTGTAAATTTACAAGACTCTGGGATCATGCGTGTTATTTGTGTAAGTTACATAGCTGTCGCGCGGTGAGCATTACGTTTTCAATTTGTTTGTTAATAAACAAACGTCATCACTTCAACTTGGACTAGTACGTTAAATTCATAATAGTTTAATGAACTTATATGTAAATCTAGAAGTCTCTGGGGCCATGCGTGTGGTTTCTGCATATTTATTGTAGTTACGCGGTGTACACGGTCAGGCGTCGATAATTTTTTTTGTTAATAAACAAAGGCCGTCACTTCAACTTGGGCTTGTACAATGCTTTTATAGTATTTCAAAGAATATTTGTGTAAATTTACAAGACTCTGCGATTATGCGTGTTATTGGTGTAAGTTGCATAGCTGTCGCGCGGTTAGCTTTACGTTTTCAATATTTTTGTTAATAAACAAAGGCCGTCACTTCAACCCCGACTAGTACGTTAAATTGATAGTAGTTTAATGAACGTATGTGTAAATCGAGAAGTCTCTGAGACCATGCGTATGGTTTCTGCATATTTTATCGTAATTACGCGGTGTTCACTGTCGGGCGTCGATATTTTTTTTTGTTAATAAACAAAGGCCGTCACTTTAACTTGGGCTTGTACAATGCTTTTATAGTACTTTAAAGAATATTTGTGTAAATTTACAAGACTCTGGGATCATGCGTGTTATTTGTGTAAGTTACATAGCTGTCGCGCGGTGAGCATTACGTTTTCAATTTGTTTGTTAATAAACAAACGTCGTCACTTCAACTTGGACTAGTACGTTAAATTCATAATACTTTAATAAACTTATATGTAAATCTAGAAGTCGCTGGAGCCATGCGTGTGTTTTCTGCATATTTATTGTAGTTACGCGGTGTTCACGGTCGGGCGACGATATTTTTTGTTGTTAATAAACAAAGGCCGTCACTTTAACTTGGGCTTGTACAATGCTTTTATAGTACTTTAAAGAATATTTGTGTAAATTTACAAGACTCTGGGATCATGCGTGTTATTTGTGTAAGTTACATAGCTGTCGCGCGGTGAGCATTACGTTTTCAATTTTTTTGTTAATAAACAAAGGCCATCATTAGAACTTTGGCTAGTACTGAACATTTACAGTGCTTCGAAGAATATTTCTGTGAATTTATGACCGTCTGAGATCATGTGTGTGGTTTCTGTGCGTTATATACCAGTCGCGCGGTGGACGTTAAGTTATCGATTTTTTTAGTTAATAAACAAAGGCCGTCACTTGAGCTTGTGATAGTCCGTTGGATTCGTGGTAGTTTAGTGAACATTTGTGTAAATTTGGAAGGCTCTGAGAGCATGCGTGTGATTTCTCTACGTTATATCGTTGTCGCGCGGTGTACGCGCAATGACAATAATTACTAAAGAAATTTTTTAATAATCAACAAATGTCGTCACTACAATGAAATATAGTCTATTCGGTTCGGCGTTGTCTGCAGAATATTTGTCTAAATTCACAAGTCTCTATCTGGTTGCATCTTTAAAATATAAGCAAGATTAACCTGGCGGTACTGCTGCCGCTTGCGGGTACAGTCCCGTTCAAAACCTACGCCGGCCGGGCGGTCGCGTCCGCTAGGTTCGTCCGCTAGCTTCAGCTTCATGACAAAATAATGGGCAGTTTTCACTTCATGCAGCTTTTGGGTTCCAAAAAATATTGGTAATCTGATTACTTTCAATTCAAATAAAAATGACGTATAAATTTTGAAAAATGGCCTTCAGCTTTTGAGATTTTTCTAAAGTTTAAATTTTGGAAATATTTCAAGACGAAAATTATAAAAATAAAGCTGTGTTGCAATTATGTATAAAATAATAATTGGCACAAAGGTTTTTCGTAGATGACATTTTTTAAATGTTGTCCAGATCATCGTTGGAAATATTTTTTGCAATGTTTCATATCTGCTCAGGACGAACTTCAAATAGAAAATAATGAGTTAAATTTTGGTGCAATTTATATTGTACAAATTGAAAAAAAAAATTCATTGCTCAACTGAGTTACGAAATATATTTCAGTCCAATAATAATATATATATTTTTTTGTGTTGTCAAATGGATTTACCAAGCTGCAAAATTTCACGCACAATTTACTTTTCCTGATTATCCGATGACTCAATTTGTTAATTCAGCATTAAATGATTTATTCTAAAATTTTGTTGAATCAATAAAAATCATTGCTCAATTTTTTATTTTCTTGCTGTATTTGGTAATAAATAAAAATGAATCAAATGCTCATTAATATAACATTTTTTTTTACAAATGTTTAATATACTTTGTTTACAAACAATTGCAAAACAAAAAACTGCATATATTTTATATATTTTGAGATATATCTGACGTTTAAATATTTTGAAGAATTCAAACGAATTACTTTCGCGGCAATTAAATAATGTAAAATACATAACAGAATTAAATATTTTCAATACATTTTCCTGATATTTATTTTCCGTATACTTTCTGCTTTAAATATCCTAAAACTCTTATCAACGAACGAGAAAGTATAAGAAACACAAAAAAAAAAAAACAGTAAATTTGGCTCTAACATAGCCGAAGAAGTAAATTGCAGTGGTTTTACTTTGATCCTGAAATCATTGGAGCGAAGCCAAGAAACGAGTTCGTCAACGACATAAAACAGATGGGCGGTGGGCATGTTCGAGGGGGTGGTTTTGACGTCTGCGAAAGAAAATCAATTTCAATGTAATCGTGGCTGCGTAAAACGTTTCTAAAAAGACGTTTCCAGCGATACTGCTTCAAGGGTTCGGTCCAAGAATGATTCACTGTATAGTTCAATGTTGGATAACGCGAGATTGCGGCTATCGACGAAGATAGATTGCTGAACGGCTGTCCGCGCTTCGAGAGAATCGCCGAAGTGTGCCTACCGCTTAGCAAATTTCCGGCTGTGCAAACACTTCCGGCCAAGTCCATTCGGCTTCGTAAGTGACGGCTGGAATCCAGGGCACAATGCATACAATCTTTGTGCTACACTGTTAAAAAACAAGGATGCAAAGTAGAACCTTGCACATTGCTTCCTCATTATTTTTCGCTTCTTACAAAGCTACCTCTATGAGGAAGTATGTTATTCAATTTTTGGCTTCCTCATAGAGGAAGCTTTGTAAAACGCGAAAAATAATGATGAAGCAATGTGCAAGGTTCTACTTTGCATCCTTGTTTTAATTAGATAAATATACATGTTGTGGATTCGCTTTTTCTATTTCGTTATTGCGTTATTTCGTGATTATTAGAGCGTTTCCGAAGTGAATGTGATAATGTATATTTTTAAAAATAATTCAACATTCCATAAAATCAAAAATTTCATACCGTTCGTGACTAAATTATACATATATAATGGCTGAATATTGGCTGAATATTAAGTTTTGCAAAAGTTACAATAGAGCGATAATGTCAATTTTTTGAAAAATTGAAAACATCATAAAATTTTTACGGCTCAACCGATCTTAACCAAATTCAATAGCGATCACCGACATATGAAAGCTCAAATTCATACCAATTTTTAGATCAATATCTCGAAAATTGAAAGAGTTATCGCGTAAACAGACATTTTTCAAAAAATTAAAAAACGCGTAATAATTTAACGATGAAGTGGATTTTAACAAAAATTTGTGTGAACGATGAGGCTTGATCCCTCTATCTATGGTCCAAATTTCAGCTTGATATCTCAAGGCATTCTCGAGTTATAAAGGTTTACATTTTTCGATTGTGTAACATACACACACACATACACACACACACACACACACACACACACACACACACACACACACACACACACACACACATATAGACATTTTTTCTAAATCACTTTTCTCGATGTTTTGGACCATTCTGAGTGTACTGACATGAAAATCTCGAAAAAAAATTTTTTCACGAAAACAAAGCTTCCTCTATGAGGAAGCAAAAATTGGAGTTTTTATGCATAAACTCGTAATGGACATTTAATAGACAATTGTGGTATAAAATTTGTATACTTTTCCAACAAATTTTTAAAATTCAAATACTTTTACTGCAAAATTAAAGTAAATTATTGAATGCGCTGTACCATTAACTAATTTTATATTATTAAATTTATTTTATATTAATTATTTTTATATTATATCACTTGTATATTAAATTTAATATATTAGTTTATGCACAAAAACTACCAATTAAAGTTTTTACCCAGTTAAAAAAAGTCTACTTAAAATTTGGTGTCAATTTCATTAATTTAATTAATAATATTTTCATAATTGAATGTAATGTTAAATAAAATTTACTTGAAGTTTACTAATTTCAAGTAGATTTTTTTTACAGTCTATACAGAAGCATAGTATAACTGTGAACATGACAAATTTAAATAACTCTCGACTTAAAAAATGAGGTGTAATTAATAAACAAATTGGGTTAATGGAAAATGGTTAAACAAGAATCATTTGCATATTATAGTCGAGAGATTATCACACCCTTGACGAATTAATCTCTCGACTATAATATGCAAATGATTCTTGTTTAACCATTTTCCATTTATCCAATTTGTTTATTAATTACTCCTCATTTTTTAAGTCGAGAGTTTTTAAAAATTTTTATATTCACAGAAATTTACATAAAATTTTATTAAATTAATGTAATGTATATAATGTAAAATAAAATCTACTTGAAATTTACTAATTTCTAGATTTTTTTTCCATTACATTAATTTATGAAAATATTATTAATTAAATTAATGAAATTTACATCAAATTTCAAGCAGACTTTTTACCCTGTAAAAACAGGGTAAAAAACTTTAACTGGAAGTTTTTGTGCATAAACTAATATATGAAATTTAATATACAAGTGTAATATAAAATTATTTAATGGATTCTTATTTAACCATTTTTCATTTACCCAATTTGTTTATTAATTACACTCATTTTTTTTCAGTCGGGTGATTTTGAAAATTTTTACAAAATTATTTTTATTTCTTCGTTTTTAAAGTAATTGTAATACTTTACTGTAAGCGCTGTGAAATCAAAGGCAGGGCTTCTATTAGGAATTGATGAAGAAGAAAAAAAAATTATTGTGATCGGTTTATCAGAGATTCCGACACGTGGCCGTTCTAAATTGATCTGATGATTGATCAAGCCTGACCAATATTCCAGTCGGTAAATAATACTGCCCTTCTTCTTATCGGACACGATACGCTTCATTTCCTTATCGCGCATTTATTTCTTTTTTCATTCTTGCGGTTCACTGTTCGCGCTTTGCAATTACTTCCTGGACTTTTTGCATTGCCAATTTCTTAGTTAAACTGTATTCCAGTTTTTTACTAAGAGCTCTGCAAAATCAGGTTTTGAATTACACTTGAAAAAAACTGACATTTATCATTATTAGATATTTTGATTTTAGTTTAAAAAACGTCTTTCATTTTCTTCCATCGGTAATCAAAATTGTATAATAAATCCCACACAATTGATTTATCTTTATACATTTTTCGTTCACTTTAAAAAATCCACGGATCAGAATATTAAAAATTAAAGAATCGTGATTGTCTTTACCGACGAAAAAAAAAGTAGAATCATAAATTTGCAAAAACTTATAGTCGTGATTTTCGCATAAATTGGCTTGCAACGACAAATTGTCAATTCACTATAAAAATTATTCAAAAATACTATCGGTCGACCGGAAATTTAATTACAAATAGTCTTAAACAAAATGATTTTCATTTACTCTATGTATATAATTGGAAAAATTGGTTAACGGTTAAATATATTTTTCGTTAAAAAAATAAAATATCAATAGAATTTCTCCAATAGAATTTCACTGTTTACTAAATTTTTTCAGAATTTATTACCAACGATTTTAAAAGATGTATTTGAAAATAGTTTTTTCCTTGAATGTTGCAAATATATTAAATGACAGTTAAAGTACTCATATTATAATCACAATTTATTTACGTGTTTACTATAATACACATTAATTTTTCGGCGCACTTAAACATAAAATTTAATATACACTGTACGTACAAAAAAAATGTCTTATAAAGTGAAATTTTCATAAATAAGTTTTGAGCAGTTTTTAGCTGCGAAGAACGAGTGAAAATTGTTGTTAACAATAAAACTGTTAACGGTTAAAAATATTTAAGGTACAATTACTACACAATGCAGGAAGCTTTTTTACATAAACGGGTATAGAAAATTTACTACACGCGTATAACGTAAAATTGATGTACAATTCTGCTAAATTCGTTACGAAAAAAATTGATGTACATTTTCCTAAATTTGTTACAAAAGTCGTCTTTTTAATATAGGTTAAATACAATTTTACAACACGTACAGTGAATTTTCATTTTCTTTCGTATATTACAGAGTTGGGCAGCAAAAATTACTTAGTTCAGAAATTACTGCTTTAATTACAATTACCTTCAGTAATTGTATTGGATTTCAAAGTAAATACAATTACTTTCAGTAATTGTATTTACAAAATGTATTGTATTTTGTAATTGTATTGGATTCCAAATTAAATACAATTATATTTTGTAATTGTATTGGATTCCAAATTAAATACAATTACTTCCAGTAATTTGTATTTTGTAATTTTCCATTACAATTTTGCCCAACTCTGGTATATTAAACTGAATTTCCTACACGGGTTCAGTAAAAATACAATACATTAAGGGGAGGGAGTCAGGTAAAAGAAATTGATTTTGGAAATTCAATATCATCCAAATCCTATTGCATATAAAAATGCCCAACTTACTATATTGTTGGTACTCGATGAAAGGATTTTTTACTGTCATCTGACTTGCATATGCTTTTCAATATTATCTTAAGCAAAATTCTTAGGTTTTCCATTCTGCGCATGAATCAGATCAAACTACTAGGCAGATTCGAATGGTTTATGTCTCATTTTCTTCTTCATGAAAAGATACACCGGCTAAATGGAGCAAATGTTAATAAAAGGTAATATTTTTTAAGTGACATAATTATTAATAAATAAATTTTATGCTATTTTCTAAATCAGTGATTAACTTTGCTTTCAGAATGAAAAAAAATAGTTTGCTCCATTTAGCCGGTGTATCTTTTCATGAAGAAGAAAATGAGACGTCAACCATTCCAATTTGCCTAGTAGTTTGATCTGAATCATGCGCAGAATGGAAAACCTAAGAACTTTGCTTAAGATAATATTGAAAAGCATATGCAAGTCAGACGACAGTAAAAAATCCTTTCATCGAGCACCAACAATATAGTGCATTGGGTATTTTTATATGCAATAGAATTTGGATGATATTGAATTTCAAAAATCATTTTTTTTTACCTGACTCCCTCCCCTTAAATTATTGTACAGTGTATGAATTTGTCAAATTTTTATTACAGTGAGAATATGAAAAATTAGCTGTGCGCCCGTACGTCATTCGGTCTATCTACTGTTAGATCGTAAATAAAAAGTGGAGGCGGCTCGAGCTGGAGCTTGAAATTGCGGGTAATAAATTTTGGCAAGTCTCGAGAATCTTTTGTACGCCAACGAGCTTCTTCTTTTTTTTTTTGCCGACAGATTGAATTGGGTTTTGAGCCAATCCGTTTTGCTTGACATTGATCCTTGGATGGATTTACGAGGCAGCAAAGGGATGAGTAAGAAGTAGATAAAAAAAATTGGCGCTGCTGTTCTTGACTCTTCATAAAATACACTGAGCCTTCGCAACTCGCTTCATTCTTACGCCAGTAAACTCGGAAGTCACGGTGCAATCCGCAGACTCGCGATGACTTCATTTCATTCATTTGTTAGTAAATTTCCGAGCGCTGTACAAATAGCTATCGGCTTAACACGAAACTTCTGACTTCCTTGAACTTAACGATACAACTTAGTGCCATCGAGTTGCAGTATAATAATTCATTGTCTGCTCAAGCAATCTGGTTGATGCTGGAACGTGCCAACTCGGCGAATTGTCTGCATTTCATGTTGGTGCACTCTAACTTAAACGTCATAGACACAGTCGCATTATTGCAATTTTTTTCTCAACGAAAAGGATTTTAATAAATTGGTAATTTAGTCGAGTGAACTTTAGATTTAATGCAATAATAATATTAAGGACATTATTTACCGTATATTCATTATTATTATTATATTATTATTCTTTTTTTATCTAAAAAAAAATAATAATAGTAAATAATATTTTTATATACTACCTATAATATTATTTATATTTAAATAATATTTATTATTTATAAATTTATTTATTTATAAATAATAATATTATTTAAATATAAATTGTAAAATACTGATTATAGGTAGTATAATAATAATATTATTTATATTTAAATAATATTATTATTATACTCAGTATTTTACAATTATATAGTTGCCAGCTGTGCCTTTAATTTTTCATTACTGATTCAGAATTATTTCGTCTTTTACCATCGACAAACAATCGACATTCTAAAAGAGTAGAATTTTAAGTGTGTATAAAAAAAAATAAAAGGCGCTATTCGAAGTTAATTAAAATATTTTCGGTTAATGATAATAAAATAAATTTTATTAATTACTTAGATATTTTTTGGCATTCGAAATATTTTATATACAATTTATTTGAATAATGAATGGGCCTCTTTGGTTGTTTAAATTGTGCCAACGTCACAAGTTTTTCCTTCTTTTTTTTTTTTTTCCACTGATACCTATAATGTAATGAATTGCTTTACAGCTATAACTGCATAGAGATTAGCTTCCAATTCGTTATGAACTGCGACATAACATGCAATGATACATATATCGGTATTGTGGTAATTTTTTGTAAAAGGTAAATCATGTTACAGATTAATTTATAAGCCTAGTAAAGTGCAAAACACATGACGGAAGCACTTGTCGTGCCGTCGCTTCCGAAGAGCCGGCAGCTCGTTAGTGTTCGATCGCAAAGTTGGGGTTGGCATTTCACGATACACGCCTAACGTGACACAACGTCGTTTACGTTTATGGGTCGGTTTCTTTTTTCTTTTAATTTTTAATATCGCCACGACGTATGCGTATTATGAAGAGACATTTATTAACATATTATATTGTCATTATTGAATTAAAACACCCAATAATTATTCTAGTAACTCAGCAATCGGACTTTATTAGAAAAAAAAAGTGATATGCTGAAATCAGATTAATATCACATTCTATTTTATGGAGGACATTTTTTTTAGAGAAATTATCGTAGTTAAAAAAAAACTTTTCAAAATGTTCAGAAAGTGATGAAAACTGTCCTGAAAAATGGATATCTCGGAATTTGCCGGAAATTTTTTTTGTGCTACAAAAATATACAAAAAAATATGACTCGAGAGAAATTTTTTCAGAAAATAAGTTTTTATAAGAAAATGATTTTTTTTTTTAATGGAAGATAAAATTTCGATATTATTTATTGCCAAGGGAGGAAAGTACTAACTTTCCGTTCTCTCGAAGGGGGAGAAAATATTGTGATACACTAAATATATTGTGAGTGTGTGACAATATATTATTATAAAGATAAAATATCTGTATAAGTTTTGTCTGTCTTCAAAACTTTTTTTTGATGTCGCTACTTTACAGGCTCGTTTTTTTTTAATTTTTCATCATTTCAAATTAATGTAGACTCCTTAAAACTAATTTTTTAATTATAAACCAAGATTTTTCTCCTAAGAACGTCGAGAATATAATCTTCACTTTTTCGAATATCCTGAAAAATGTCTAATCCCAAGTTTCAACTTTGCAATCTTATTTTTTATTTCAAACTCTATAAAAATATTTGTCCTCTTGAAAATATCTGACATTTTGATAGCAAAACAATCATATTTCAAATGCCAATATTCCTCGTTCTCAAAATTCTCAACATTTCTTTTTTTTTATAAGCTTGATTATTTCAAATATTAAGAAAACTCCGAATGCCAAGGTTTTACTTTCCAGGCTTATTTTATATCGACAAAAATAAAAATTTAGGTCTGAAGGACCTCAATCGATGGCCCATTGGTTCCCACAATATAACCCATTATTAAAGAGAAATTTTTGTAACCACTTTTATACATAGTAAAAAAAAATGTAGCCAATAAAAACCGTTTATTGCTACTACAAAAAATAAATATTTCCTTAAAATATCTTGAACCAAAAAAAAAAAAATTGATGTTGAATTCAACTGTACACATTTTTCCCTGAGACGACAACTATGCACTGTGAAAAAATGTACTTGAAATTTAGTGTACTTTTACTGGAAATTTTTATTCATAAACTAGTATATTAAATTTAGTATACAAGTGTAATGTAAAATTAATGTATGGTACAGCACATTCAATAATTTACTTTAATTTTACAGTCAAAGTACTTCAATTTTAATAATTTGCTTTAATTTTATTGAAAAAGTACATGAATTTTATACCACAATTGTATATAAAATTTCGATGACGAGTTTATGAATAAAAACATCCAATCTTTTTTAACAATGTATTTTTATGGTTGCTGTAACAATAAATAATGTATCTAGCAACTGAATTATTTCACATTTCATTATATTTTATAGTAAAACTTAGTATATTTAGCAAGTTGTCACATTAATTTTTCCCAGTGTATGAATAATAATTTTAAAAAATGATTTTTTTCTATTTCCAGATGTACAAGTATGTCCGAGAGCGGCGTGCAAGCAGCGTGCGAGGAGAGCAGCGAGAAGATAGAGAAGAGAACGTCTCTGTACTTGTTTCCGGGGCCAGCGGCACCACCTTTGCCACCGCGATTGTCGGCTCTGATCGGTGTATCGTCAGGTGCACCATTGAGTCTTGGAGTCGGGCCATGGGCAAAAGAAGGCCACGAGGAAGTCGTCGGGGTAGGAGAAGAGGAGGATGGTGGAGATCCGAACAAGCGGAGACGTCCACGTCCAGGATTACCGAGGACCCATGCGAGATCAGCCAGCCACGGTGGAGTGTTAGCGACATCGTCAACAGGCTGGCAATCGAGCCTCGGGAATTCCCAAGCGCTGGGAAACTTTTCTTCGCCACCGGGAATATCAACGATTACCGGAACCGGTCGTCCATCTGCACTAAAGAAGCCTGGACACCAACGGGCATTCAGCCAGGGTCAGGTGGTCGATATCCAAGGCCAGCAGGTCGCCGGCCACAGCAGGGTTGGCTCCCGAACAGACTTTATCCTACCGCCTGGACACAGGGAGGAACCCAGGCCACCCAGCAGTGGCAAAGTGCCCTCGTTTCGAGGCCACTCCCGTCAGGCTTCGAGGTACTACTACATACTGAAATCATTATTAATTATCCCACAACGACGTTCCTTGAAAGCCTGAGACAACATTAGTCTCCGTAACACGTCATTCCAGTGACCCTATGTTGCTTCTGCAAACAAACTTCGTAACTGTGATGGAGCAGGCTAGAGAGAACCTTTTTTTTCTTACGCGAATTCGTCACTTAATGGGACATGTGAGGAAAAAAAACTTGTTCTTGCGAATGAGAAATGTGGGGAAATTTTCGTGTAATGTTGTAATCGATTTTTGTCGGATGGCTACTAGTTTTTTGGAATTATGTTAAAATCTTTTTTATTCTATGGTGGTGATAAAAAAATTTAGTTCGTAATTGTGATGGAGGAGAAAGGGACAGAACTGTTTTTTACGCGAATTCGTCACTTAGTGGAACACTTGGGAAAAAAAGCCTGTTTTCGGAAATGACAAAAGTAGAGGAATTGTCGTGTAATTTTGGAATCAATTTTTGCCACTTTATAATGGATCGAGACAGATGTTGAACTGCTTCAGATTTTTTTTGGAATTTTATTAACATCTTTTTTATTTTATGGGACTTCTAAAAAACAAAGTTTGTAATTGTCATGGAGCAGATTGGAAATAACTTTTTTTAGGCGAATTTGTTACTTGATGGGCACCTAAAGAAAAAAAACTTGATTTTGAGAATGGGGAAAGTAGAGAAATTGTCGTGTAATGTTGTAATCAATTTTTGCCACTTTATAATGGATCGAGACAGATGTCGAACTGCTAGACGTTTTTTTTGGAATTGTAATAACATCTTTTTTATTTTATGGTGGTGATAAAAAACTTAGTTCGTAATTGTGATGGAGGAGAAAGGGACAGAACTGTTTTTTACGCGAATTCGTCATTTAGTGGGACAATTGAGAAAAAAAGCTTGTTTTTGCAAATGAAAAAAGTAGAGGAATTGTCGTGTAATGTTGGAATCAACTTTTGCCACTTTATAATGGATCGAGACAGATGTTGAACTGCTTCAGGTTTTATTTGGAATTGTATTAACATCTTTTTTATTTTATGGGACTTCTAAAAAACGAAGTTTGTAATTGTCATGGAGCAGATTGAAAATAACTTTTTTTTAGTCGAATTTGTTACTTGATGGGAGCCTACAGAAAAAAAATTTGATTTTGAGAATGGGGAAAGTAGAGAAATTGTCGTGTAATGTTGTAATCAATTTTTGCCACTTTATAATGGATCGAGACAGATGTCGGACTGCTACACGTTTTTTTTTTGGAATTATATTAACATCTTTTTTATTCTATGGTGCTGATAAAATACTAAGTTCGTAATTGTAATAGAGGAGAAAGGGACAAAACTTTTTTTTACGCGAATTTGTCACTTAGTGGGACACTTGAGAAAAAAGCTTGTTTTTGCAAATGAAAAAAGTAGAGGAATTGTCGTGTAATGTTGGAATCAATATTTGCCACTTTATAATGGATCGAGACAGATGTTGGACTGCTTAAGGTTTTTTTTTTGGAATTTTATTAACATCTTTTTTATTTTATGGGACTTCTAAAAAAAACAAAGTTCGTAATTGTCATGGAGCAGATTGGAAATAACTTTTTTTAGGCGAATTTGTTACTTGATGGGTACCTAGAGGAAAAAAAATTGATTTTGAGAATGGGGAAAGTAGAAAAATTGTCGTGTAATGTTGTAATCAATTTTTGCCACTTTATAATGGATCGAGACAGATGTCGATAAAAAACTAAGTTCGTAATTGTGATGGAGGAGAAAGGGACAGAACTTTTTTTTACGCGAATTCGTCATTTAGTGGGACACTTGAGAAAAAAAAGCTTGTTTTTGCAAATGAAAAAAGTAGAGGAATTGTCGTGTAATGTTGGAATCAACTTTTGCCACTTTATAATGGATCGAGACAGATGGCAGATGGCTACTAGTTTTTTGGAATTTTATTAACATCTTTATTATTTTATGGGACTTCTAAGAAACAAAGTTCGTAATTGTCATGGAGCAGATTGGAAATAACTTTATTTAGGCGAATTTGTTACTTGATGGGAGCCTAGAGAAAAAAAAAATTGATTTTGAGAATGGGGAAAGTAGAAAAATTGTCGTGTAATGTTGGAATCAATTTTTGCCACTTTATAATGGATCGAGACAGATGTCGGACTGCTACACGTTTTTTTGGAATTATATTAACATCTTTTTTATACTATGGTGCTGATAAAAAACTAAGTTCGTAATTGTGATGGAGGAGAAAGGGACAGAACTGTTTTACACGCGAATTCGTCACTTAGTGGGACAATTGAGAAAAAAAGCTTGTTTTTGCAAATGAAAAAAGTAGAGGAATTGTCGTGTAATGTTGGAATCAACTTTTGCCACTTTATAATGGATCGAGACAGATGTTGAACTGCTTCAGGTTTTTTTTGGAATTTTATTAACATCTTTTTTATTTTATGGGACTTCTAAAAAACAAAGTTTGTAATTGTCATGGAGCAGAGTGGAAATAACTTTTTTTAGGCGAATTTGTTACTTGATAGGAGCCTAGAGAAAAAAAAATTGATTTTGAGAATGGGCAAAGTAGAAAAATTGTCGTGTAATGTTGTAATCAATTTTTGCCACTTTATAATGGATCGAGACAGATGTCGGACTGCTACACGTTTTTTTTTAGAATTGTAATAACATCTTTTTTATTTTATGGTGGTGATAAAAAACTAAGTTCGTAATTGAGATGGAGGAGAAAGGGATAGAACCGTTTTTTATGCGAATTCGTCACTTAGTGGGTCACTTGAGAAAAAAAGCTTGTTTTTGCAAATGAAAAAAGTAGAGAAATTGTCGTGTAATGTTGGAATCAATTTTTGCCACTTTATAATGGATCGAGACAGATATTGGACTGCTTTAGGTTTTTTTGGAATTTTATTAACATCTTTTTTATTTTATGGGACTTCTAAGAAACAAAGTTCGTAATTGTCATGGAGCAGATTGTACATAACTTTTTTTTTAGGCGAATTTGTTACTTGATGGAAGCCCAGAGAAAAAAAATTTGATTTTGAGAACGGGGAAAGTAGAGAAATTGTCGTGTAATGTTGTAATCAATTTTTGCCACTTTATAATGGATCGAGACAGATGTCGGACTGCTACACGTTTTTTTGGAATTATATTAACATCTTTTTTATACTATGGTGCTGATAAAAAACTAAGTTCGTAATTGTGATGGAGGAGAAAGGGACAGAACTGTTTTACACGCGAATTCGTCACTTAGTGGAACACTTGGGAAAAAAAGCCTGTTTTCGGAAATGACAAAAGTAGAGGAATTGTCGTGTAATGTTGAAATCAATTTTTGCCACTTTATAATGGATCGAGACAGATGTTGGACTGCTTCAGGTTTTTTTTGGAATTTTATTAACATCTTTTTTATTTTATGGGACTTCTAAAAAACAAAGTTCGTAATTGTCATGGAGCAGATTGGAAATAACTTTTTTTAGGCGAATTTGTTACTTGATGGGAGCCTAGAGAAAAAAAAATTGATTTTGAGAATGGGGAAAGTAGAGAAATTGTCGTGTAATGTTGTAATCAATTTTTGCCACTTTATAATGGATCGAGACAGATGTCGGACTGCTACACGTTTTTTTGGAATTATATTAACATCTTTTTTATTCTATGGTGCTGATAAAAAACTAAGTTCGTAATTGTGATGGAGGAGAAAGGGACAGAACTTTTTTTTACGCGAATTTGTCATTTAGTGGGACACTTGAGAAAAAAGCTTGTTTTTGCAAATGAAAAACGTAGAGCAATTGTCGTGTAATGTTGGAATCAATATTTGCCACTTTATAATGGATCGAGACAGATGTTGGACTGCTTCAGGTTTTTTTTTTGGAATTTTATTAACATCTTTTTTATTTTACGGGACTTCTAAGAAACAAAGTTCGTAATTGTCATGGAGCAGATTGTAAATAACTTTTTTTTTAGGCGAATTTGTTACTTGATGGAAGCCTAGAGAAAAAAAAATTGATTTTGAGAATGGGGAAAGTAGAGAAATTGTCGTGTAATGTTGTAATCAATTTTTGCCACTTTATAATGTCGGACACTTGAGAAAAAAACTTGTTTTTGCAAATGAAAAAAGTAGTGGAATTGTCGTGTAATTTTGGAATCAATTTTTGCCACTTTATAATGGATCGAGACAAATGTTGGACTGCTTCAGGTTTTTTTTGGAATTTCATTAACATCTTTTTTATTTTATGGGACTTCTAAAAAACAAAATTCATAATTGTGATGGAGCAGATTGGAAATAACTTTTTTTAGGCGAATTTGTTACTTGATGGGAACCTAGAGGAAAAAAAACTATGAATGGGAAAAGTAGAAAAATTGTTGTGTAATGTTGTAATCCATTTTTGCCACTTTATAATGGATCGAGACAGATGTCGGACTGCTACACGTTTTTTTGGAATCATAATAACATCTTTTTTATTTTATGATGCTGATAAAAAACTAAATTCGTAATTGTGATGGAGGAGATTGGAAAGAACTTTTTTTGATGGAATTTGTCACTTAGTGGGACACTTGAGAAAAAATCTTGTTTTTGAGAATGGAAAAAATGAAGAAATTGTCGCGTAATGTTGTAATAATCAATTTTTGCTATTTTCTAATGGATTCAGACGGATATCAGACTACTACAAGTTTTTGTCCGACAATATTTATTTGTGAAAGTCCGAGATCAAAATTCTAATGTAAAGAATCAAGCTTAAAAACTTTTTCCGACAATTCCAAGAAAATAATTAAAAGCGAGCGACAAAATTGTAACGAAATAACTAAAGCAAAAGAACATAAAAATAATTACACAGTTGCCATCCCCGATTATTAGGCATCTTCTCACAGAGATTACAGAATTCTGAAAATTGTGATAAAAAGAAATCATCTTTTTGAGGTTTCAAGAGATAATAATTTTCTATGCATAGCAGATATAGCAGTTCTGTGAAATCTCATTTCAAAGCTCCAAAGTATAGAACTCTAACTTATCGTGATGTTAACCCACGTCTAACCGTAGATTCTACGAGCCGAGATTCGTTTATTCATCTGGCCATTTTAAAATTTGATACGCGCGACTGTTTTATCACGGTGAGACGTTCCTATCATACACCTACGACATACAAAGGATGCTGATAAAATCGGGTGGGTTTATCGCGTAGAATGTCGACGGTTGCAAAAGTATACACAAACTCTAGCACAGCGTAGAGGCTTCGCGAATTATTGTCACAACGAAATGATTTCCCTTTCGTTCGTTCACCGACACATCGACCTTATCGCACCCCATTCTATTCCCACGAGGAGAATTCTGAGCAAACTACTATAGTACAATTTTTTTTTACGGTAGAAGCCAAAGCTCGTGTTCTTTTTTTATGTCTTATCTAGATTGTGGCTCTGAATTATCAGCTACAAAGCCTTGTGATGATTTATTATCCCTAATAACCTTCTTGTGAGCCAATATATATTATATTAATCTGTAAATTCGAGTTTCCCTCCGTAGAACCTAATAATGAAATCCTGAATTAACGTTGAATCACACGATAATAGACTTTCATAAAATTCCTGGATGGGTTACTTTACTTCTGCATAATTAATTCCTACGGACTTGATTGTTTCAGGTCAGAATCAATATACACGATACGGCGTAGCGCCGCGCCACCATGGTGGCGTAGAGCGTGGGCGCGATGCTTTGGTTCTATGCCCGAGGAACCACGACTGAGGACCATAGTTCCAAATCACCTGGTGCCACCGAAAACCCCTGCGAGTCGGCATCCCAATGGCGTCAGGATAGATAACAGGTATTAAAACTCTTGCCGTAACATTAAACTCAACTTGGAAAACCTTCACTGAGAGAAGAGTTTGTTAATAGTCAGGGTTCGGAACGTTACTTATTAAAAGTAATTCGTTACCGTTACCGTTACTCATTGTGAAAAAGTGACGCGTTACCGTTACACCTTGTTAAAAAGTAACGCGTTACCGTTACACCTTGTTAAAAAGTAACGCGTTACCGTTACACCTTGTTAAAAAGTGACGTGTTACCGTTACACCTTGTTAAAAAGTAACGCGTTACCGTTATACCTTGTTAAAAAGTAACGCGTTACCGTTACACCTTGTTAAAAAGTAACGCGTTACCGTTACACCTTGTTAAAAAGTAACGCGTTACCGTTACACCTTGTTAAAAAGTAACGCGTTACCGTTACACCTTGTTAAAAAGTGACGCGTTACCGTTACACCTTGTTAAAAAGTAACGCGTTACCGTTACACCTTGTTAAACAGTAACGCGTTACCGTTACACCTTGTTAAAAAGTAACGCGTTACCGTTACACCTTGTTAAAAAGTAACGCGTTACCGTTACACCTTGTTAAAAAGTAACGCGTTACCGTTACACCTTGTTAAAAAGTAACGCGTTACCGTTATCGTTACTGAAAATGTAACGCTTCCGTTACTTTTCGTTACTTAAAAACATATTAATTATATAACAAATTTAGACGTATATAATTATTAACGTGTAGAATGAAGTTCAATAACGAAAAAACGAATAATTCAGAGAAAGCGTTTATTAACGTTGAGCAAGTAGCTTTCGTTTATTTTCGTTGGTATCTCGCCTCTTAGAGGGAATTCGAACACCTACTTGTTAACAAACATTTTGTATCTCAAAAAGTAACGGCAATTTCGTTACTTGTTACAAAAAAAATTGTAACGAGCGTTGTCTTAGAATTACACGAATAAAAATGTAACGACGTTACCAAACGTTACCAACAAAAAGTAACGAATTCACTAACGATGTTACTAGTAACGCGTTACTTCCGAACTCTGTTAACAGTTAACAAATCTTGGTTAAATATGGCGAAATGAACCATTTAATTGTTATTTTTATTGAATCTCACTTGAGCCAAATAAAATTTGCTTGTCGTAAATGAAGCTCGCTGACATTTGTTAATAGTCAACAAATCTTATTTGGCTCAAGTGAGATTCAGTAAGAATAACTAAATGGTTTATTTCGCCATATTTAATCAAGATTTGTTAACTGTTAACAAACTCTTCTCTCAGTGTTTCCACACTGAGAGAAGAAAAAATCTGTTAATTTAAAAAAAACATAGTTAGACCGAAGATAATCTAAACTATAAACTATAATTCCCAGGAGGAACGTCTATATTTTATGGTTATAGCAAATATAAGAAAATAGTTGGATGAATCATTAATATAATTCCCAGGAGGAACGTCTCTATTTTATGGTTATTGCAAATATAATTATAGTAGCAATCATCAAAATGATAAGAGTTTCAAAAACTATTCTAATAGTTTCAAATACGCCGTTTCGTTGCATATACGATTTCAACGTTCGTTTCCAATAACCTTGCAAGTATCGTTTATTGAACCATATTATCATCGCTTCCACTATTAAACATTGCAAGCCTTTTTTTTTTTTTCAAAATCACTGTAGAATTCGAACTGATTATTATTTTTTTAAATTCTATTCTATTATGAGGTTTAAGATTTCTGCATATTCAAAATAAAACTTTGGCAAGCTATATCTTTCAAATTACGATATCAAGAAATAAACTAAAAAGTAGAAAATGTTCGTTTTCGTATTCTCTGGTGGACGATTTTTTTATTTTTTTTTAAGTCCAAAATTAAGGGAGTTGTGCTTGATTCAGTACTTTGGCAAGCTATATCTTTCGAACTATAATATCGAGAAAAAAAACTAAAAAGTAGAAAATATTCGTTTTCGTATTCTTTGGTGGACGATTTTTTAATTTTTTTTTAAGTCCAAAATTAAGGGAGTTGTTCTTGATTCAGTACTTTGGCAAGCTATATCTTTCGAACTATAATATCGAGAAAAAAAACTAAAAAGTAGAAAATGTTCGTTTTCGTATTCTCTGATGGACAATTTTTTTATTTCTTTTTAAGTCCAGAATTAAGGAAGTTGTTTTTGATTTAGTATTTTGGCAAGCTACAACTCTTAAAAGCTCCGCGGAAAAAACTGAATAGTAGTAAATGTTCGTTGCCGTATTCTCTAACAGACGATTAAATTTTTTTTTGTCCAAAATTAAGGGTGTTGTTGTGGTTTTTATATTTTAGCAAGCTATAACTTTTAAGTTCAAGCTCCGCGGAAGAAACTGAAAAGAATATGTTTGTTGTCGGATTCTCTGATGGACGATTTAAAAAAAATTAAGTCCAAAATTAAGGGAGTTTTTTATCCGCGAAGTAAACTACTTCGAATGAAAAAATCGTCCACTAGAGAATACGAAAACGAACATTTTCTACTTTTTAGTTTTTTTCTCGATATCATAGCTCGAAAGATATAGCTTGCCAAAGTACTAAATCAAGAACAACTCCCTTAATTTTGGACTTAAAAAAAATAAAAAAAATCGTCCACCAGGGAATACGAAAACGAACATTTTCTACTTTTTAGGTTTTTTCTTGATATCGTAATTCGAAAGATATAGCTTGCCAAAATTTTATTATGAATATGCAGAAATCTTAAACCTCATTATTCTATTCCCTTACTACCGATTTTTTTTCTATCGTTTTTTTAACGAATTAAGTAAAAGTCACTTTTTTTTTTAAGGAAACTTTTGTGGAATTTTAGGAAATCTCTTGTTTGTTAGCTATATTAAAAAAGTTTGATCATCTCTGTATAAAAGCTGGGAATTTTTGTTGCACAATAAGAATAGTTAAATCAATTGCACTATCATTTTCTTTGATCTTTCAATACTGATCGATAAACTGCACTAAAAAAATGTCATTTAACTCGTCTAAAAAATTGATCTATGAGATTCTGAGCTTAAAAAAGTGTAAAAAATCTTTCGTGCCACTAGTGTCAATCCTAGCAACATTCAGCAGAAGAAAATATGAAATTGTCAATTGTCAATGTAGAGTTTTATTAAAATAATAACAATTTCGAAATTAATTCAATATTATTGAATTAAAAAATAAAATAACGTATCATATGACCTTGCAAACATTTGGCAGAAGAAAATATCAATTTTTGAATTTCAAAAATTGATAGTTTGATTAAAAAGATGATAATTTCTAAATATAATTCACTTTTTTTTTAAATAAAAATTTATAAATTATAATATATATAAATATAATATATAAATATATAAATATAAATTATAAATATAAATTTATAAATAAAAATAATTCATTTTTTTTAATAAAAAAAAAAAGTTTTCATCATATCATCTGAATTCGCAGAGCTATTGGATTCTTGTAAAGATCATCGCTGTCAGTTGTGATCACGAAGATAACGACCGAAGTTGTAACACAGTTTTATATTTTCATTTTTACGGAACCTGCGAACTTTATATCACGACGTCGTATATCGAACGTTTCGTTATTATTAAAGATCATTCGGAATTTATGAAACCTGCTCGTTCGACCTTTCTCAAGGGACTGCAAGAAAAATTGAAACATCACGTACATCATTTAAATGAAATCGCTTCTAAGGATTCATAGAATTTTTTATAAACTCAGTAGCTAGCTCGATAACCGAGAAAGTACATAATTAAGTCTACATGGCAGCGATCGAATAACCCTTGTTTTTTTTCGAAGCTTCGCGCTCTGCTTGGACAGCGTTTCTTACCGAACTGTGCCTAAAATATACGAAAATATTAATTTTCGTAATAGCGACGAGTTCTAAAAATAGAATGTAAATACCACCGATTCAGTTTCACGAGCTGTCGACATTAGAATAAATAAAACAGCTACACACCCTAATAAAATGGGGACCGCGATTTTTTTCCAATATGTACTTAAGATTGACTTTGTGAACATATTTTTTTTTTTTTGTAATGAAGATTGTATGTTCGATTCAAAAAATGTTATCTCTCTTAGCTAATTCTTTACACAAAAAGCTCTTGATACATAATTTGAACAAACTTTTTAATTGAACAACTTAACTTACTCATTTTACATAAAAAATATGTGAAAATATGGGAATAAATTTTCTTCGCAACATTTTAGATTGAAATTTTTGTTGTAAATTCATGTCGTAGTTGTCAAAGCTAAGAAAAAGGAAATTATATAGTTAACAAGTTGGGGTGGGGTTCAAAATAGCGAATGACCAAAATAGCGAATTTCAAAATAAGGAACGTCTAAATATAGAATGGCCATAATGATGAAATGCGCGATTTTAGTCATACGCTATTTTGATTGCATTTTAATAAGATGGGAGTCAAAATAGCGAATGGCTGAAATAGCGAATTTTATAATGATCGCCTTTCTAGATTCAGACGATTCTTATTTTTAAATTGGCTATTTTAACCTTTCGCTATTTTGACCCCAACTTATAAGTTGGATTATTTCGCGTTTTTCTCAAAATTTTGGATTTCAATTATTCTTAACACTTATCAAGTGTTTTATTTATAAGAATCTTTACTGTCTGTTTAGGTTTAGGTTTAAATTCACTATTTTAACCTTTCGCTATTTTGCTCCCCACTCACAAGTTGGATTGTTTCGCATTTTTTTCAAAATTTTGTATTTCAATTATTCTTAACACTTATCAAGTGCTTTATTTATAAGAATCTTTATTGTCTGTTTAGGTTTAGGTTTGAATTCGCTATTTTAACCTTTCGCTATTTTCCTCCCCACTCACAAGTTGGGTTGTTTCGCGTTTTTTTCAAAATTTTGTATTTCAATTATTCTTAACACTTATCAAGTGTTTTATTTATAAGAATCTTTATTGTCTGTTTAGGTTTAGGTTTACATTCACTATTTTAACCTTTCGCTATTTTGCTCCCCACTCACAAGTTGGATTGTTTCGCGTTTTTCTCAAAATTTTGTGTTTCAATTATTCTTAACACTTATCAAGTGCTTTATTTATAAGAATCTTTATTGTCTGTTTAGGTTCAACTTTAAATTCGGTATTTTAACCTTTCGCTATTTTGCTCCCCACTCACAAGTTGGATTGTTTCGCGTTTTTCTCAAAATTTTGTGTTTCAATTATTCTTAACACTTATCAAGTGCTTTATTTATAAGAATGTTTATTGTCTGTTTAGGTTTAGGTTTAAATTCGCTATTTTAACCTTTCGCTATTTTGCTCCCCACTCACAAGTTGGATTGTTTTGCGTTTTTCTCAAAATTTTGTATTTCAATTATTCTTAAAACTTATCTAGTGCTTTATTTATAAGAATCTTTATTATCTGTTTAGGTTTAGGTTTAAATTCACTATTTTAACCTTTCGCTATTTTGCTCCCCATTCACAAGTTGGATTGTTTCGCGTTTTTCTCAAAATTTTGTATTTCAATTATTCTTAACACTTATCAAGTGCTTTATTTATAAGAATCTGTATTGTCTGTTTAGGTTTAGGTTTGAATTCGCTATTTTAACCTTTCGCTATTTTGCTCCCCACTCACAAGTTGGATTGTTTCGCGTTTTTCTCAAAATTTTGTATTTCAATTATTCTTAACACTTATCAAGTGCTTTATTTATAAGAATCTCTATTGTCTGTTTAGGTTTAGGTTTAAATTCACTATTTTAACCTTTCGCTATTTTGATCCCCACTCACAAGTTGGATTGTTTCGCGTTTTTCTAAAAATTTTGAATTTCAATTATTCTTAACACTTAGCAAGTGTTTTATTTATAAGAATCTTTATTGTCTGTTTAGGTTTAGGTTTAAATTTGCTATTTTAACCTTTTGCTATTTTGCTCCCCACTCACAAGTTGGATTGTTTCGCGTTTTTCTCAAAATTTTGTATTTCAATTATTCTTAACACTTATCAAGTGTTTTATTTATAAGTATCTTTATTGTCTGTTTAGGTTTAAATTCGCTATTTTAACCTTTCGCTATTTTGCTCCCCACTCACAAGTTGGATTGTTTTGCGTTTTTCTCAAAATTTTGTATTTCAATTATTCTTAAAACTTATCTAGTGCTTTATTTATAAGAATCTTTATTATCTGTTTAGGTTTATTTTTAAATTCGCTATTTTAATCTTTCGCTATTTTGCTCCCCACTCACAAGTTGGATTGTTTGGCGTTTTTCTCAAAATTTTGTATTTCAATTATTCTTAACACTTATCAAGTGCTTTATTTATAAGAATCTGTATTGTCTGTTTAGGTTTAGGTTTGAATTCGCTATTTTAACCTTTCGCTATTTTGCTCCCCACTCACAAGTTGGATTGTTTCGCGTTTTTCCCAAAATTTTGTATTCCAATTATTCTTAACACTTAACAAGTGCTTTATTTATAAGAATCTTTATTGTCTGTTTAGGTTTAGGTTTAAATTCGCTATTTCAATCTTTCGCTATTTTGCTCCCCACTCACAAGTTGGATTGTTTCGCATTTTTCTCAAAATTTTGTATTTCAATTATTCTTAAAAGTTATCTAGTGCTTTATTTATAAGAATCTTTATTATCTGTTTAGGTTTAGGTTTAAATTCGCTATTTTAACCTTTCGCTATTTTGCTCCCCACTCACAAGTTGGATTGTTTGGCGTTTTTCTCAAAATTTTGTATTTCAATTATTCTTAACACTTAGCAAGTGCTTTATTTATAAGAATCTTTATTGTCTGTTTAGGTTTAACTTTAAATTCGGCATTTTAACCTTTCGCTATTTTGCTCCCCACTCACAAGTTGGATTGTTTCGCGTTTTTCTCAAAATTTTGTGTTTCAATTATTCTTAACACTTATCAAGTGCTTTATTTATAAGAATGTTTATTGTCTGTTTAGGTTTAGGTTTAAATTCGCTATTTTAACCTTTCGCTATTTTGCTCCCCACTCACAAGTTGGATTGTTTTGCGTTTTTCTCAAAATTTTGTATTTCAATTATTCTTAACACTTATCAAGTGCTTTATTTATAAGAATCTCTATTGTCTGTTTAGGTTTAGGTTTAAATTCACTATTTTAACCTTTCGCTATTTTGCTCCCCACTCACAAGTTGGATTGTTTCGCGTTTTTCTAAAAATTTTGAATTTCAATTATTCTTAACACTTATCAAGTGCTTTATTTATAAGAATCTTTATTGTCTGTTTAGGTTTAGGTTTAAATTCGCTATTTTGCTCCCCACTCACAAGTTGCATTGTTTTGCGTTTTTCTCAAAATTTTGTATTTCAATTATTCTTAAAACTTATCTAGTGCTTTATTTATAAGAATCTTTATTATCTGTTTAGGTTTAGGTTTAAATTCGCTATTTATTTCGCTATTTTGCTCCCCACTCACAAGTTGGATTGTTTGGCGTTTTTCTCAAAATTTTGTATTTCAATTATTCTTAACACTTAGCAAGTGTTTTATTTATAAGTATCTTTATTGTCTGTTTAGGTTTAGGTTTAAATTCGCTATTTTAACCTTTCGCTATTTTGCTCCCCAACACAAGCTGGATTGTTTTCTCATTTTTCTCAAAATTTTGTATTTCAATTATTCTTAAAACTTATCAAGTGTTTTATTTATAAGAATTTTTATTGTCTGTTTAGGGTACGCACAACAAAATATACAACGCTTAGCTTCTTGCCCCGGAACCTGCTGGAGCAATTTCATCGGGTTGCGAACCTCTACTTCATCTTTATTGTATTATTGAATTGGGTGCCTGCGATAAATGCTTTCGGAAAGGAAGTAGCGATGATTCCGGTCGTATTCGTTCTCGGTGTTACGGCCCTTAAGGACTTCTTCGAGGATAGAAGAAGACTAGCGAGTGATCGTCGGGTCAACAATTCGACGTGCAGAGTTTACGTCAGGTGAGTTTTTTTTTTCTTGCTCGTATCTACAAGTTCTTAATTATGTTAGCCTACATTTTTCCGGACGACATATGTGCAGCAAACTTAGTATTATACGCGAGTTTTCTTTATCGCTGTGCTCTACTATAATAATAGATCGATATCGTTTATAGTATCGGACGTTATCGGTCCATAAGTCAAAAAAATGTTATCGCGCCTTTTAAAAACATGTTTAAATTTTATATTTATTACTTAACACGCCTCAAGCTCTCAAAAGTGAAACTATCGATTTTATCCGTCGCATGTGGCACGGATAGTTTTCCGCTGACCCGCATTATCAGGAATGTTGTGATACCATTTTTCTGGAGTAAGGAAAAACCTCGTATAATTTCCTTCCACGAACAGATGTATGAAATAGTTCGGTGTAGCATTATTAGACAGCATAAACCTAAGGCAGTAGGAAAAGGGAATAAATAAGAATAAATAGCACACAAAACACGACCGAAAAAATTTCAATATATATTGAATAAAAAATCCTAGTCAGATTTCAAAATAACATAAAATCTTTTGGACATTATAAAATCGAAAAAATTCGAATAGACAAAAAATAAATTGTTTCTTTAGCTCAAAAAATCAATTTTGATTATTTAAAAAAATAATACAAAAATAAAATACTATTGTATTGTAAATTCATTAAAAAAATAAAAATTTCTCCTCTTTCTTTCCTTTTTTTCTGCAAAATATTAATAGTTAAAAAAACTACAACTCCCAAATAAATTTAAAAAAAGCTGAAAAATAGCACTTTCAAATTATAGAAAAATTCTGCTCATAAACAATTTGCAAAGAGAATAAAATAAAAAAATAGTTTATCGAAATGTCTAAAGTATCGATATGGTAATGCCGTGATGACATGTCGTCAATGTTTGCCTTGAAAAAAAAATAAAACTGTTTGATGTCATGTCTACCCATAAATTATTGGAATTTGCGTGTGACTAATGCCCACTAGACCCATTCGAAAATATATTGTGAACGACACGTGGATCTTGGAGTACTTTTACTATCGCGTGTTACGTTGCACGTGCATAGAGGTCGATAAATGAGTAATAATTAACCGAAAGTCGAGTGATTAGTCAAAATAGCTAAAGAATTCGTGACTAGGGCTTCAAACATTGGAGACGTGATCTAAGCTAACGAATGATTAATTCACATAGAGGCTCAAGCCTCGAGACGGGTGCGAACGCTTTTGACCGAGTGCCCGATACATACAATATGTGTGGAACGTGATGCGGGATGAAACGTGCTCTCGCAACGTAATACATGTAAGCACCGGCTAACAGCCGGGTTCGGTGAAACCCGGCGCGATTGGAAGTCCGCTGACGCAACCAGTGACGTCTGACACAAATTAACGGCACTAGGTGTAATATCAATAGCTAAAGGGACAGTTATATGCAACATATGCATTCGATCCTTTTATGAAGATTTGAAGACTTTTCACGCCCACGATTACGACCCTTCGACATTTACTTACCTAAATTCAGGCGAAATGCCAGAACCAAAATTGTCGGGATAACCCCGAGGCTAAAATTATAAAACCCGGATGTATTTGACGTGTGAGATTTTTTCTATTATTTTCGAAAGGGCTCTGTTTGATTATTTATACCGGGAATATTTTTTTAAATATTCTAACATTAGTAAGAAAATGTATAAGTTCAAAAATGAAAAAGTAAAATTAAGATTTGTGAAAAAAATTATTTCATTATTATTCATTAGTTATTCATTATTTTCAAATGGCCTTTATTTGCTTATTCATCCCATCAATAATCTTTTTTTTTTAATATTCTAACATGTTAGTCTAAAAATGTCTAAGTTCAAAAACGAAAAAGTAAAATAAAGATTTGTCAATAAAAAATCAATTAGGAATGACATGGTTATTAATTATTTTCGAATGGCCTTTATTTGCTTATTTATTTCATTAGTAGTTTAATTTTTTTAGAATATTCTAATATGTTAATAAGACAATTGAAAAATGAAAAACAAACAGAAAGATTTGTTAATAAAAAATGAATTAAGAATGACATGAAAAATAAAGTAATGCCGAAAGTAATGAAGAAGTATTAATCAATTTTGGTTTCCTCATAAAGGAAGCTAAATAGTAAATAACAAAAAATAATGAAGAAGCAATGTGCAAAGTTGTAATTTGCAGCCTTGTTTTAAATAGATAAATAAACATGTTGTGAATTCATTTTTTGCATTCGGTTATTTCGTTATTATTAGAGTTTTTCTGAAAGTAATTTGAAAATAATAAAAAATTCTAGTTGTTTCAAGTTTTGCAAAAATTAGAGCGATAATGTAAATTGAAAAAAATTGAAGTATTATACAAAATTAAAAATAAATTCCGTGAATCAATGAAAAAGTTTCATTGATTCACGGAAATCTTTGCCAATGAAATGAAACACTTGAAATTCAATACTATCTTTTCATTGAATTATCTCAAACTCAATGAAAAGTAGTGACATTGATTCGAAGAAACATTTCTTTAAACCAATGAACCTTTCTCATTGATTTCAAAGACATCGTCTCTGATTCAATGAAACATTCTTCTTACCAGCTCAAAATTTCGAAACCTATTTTTTCCTGAAGTACGCGGCAGATAAAGCTCAAATTTTGTGAGTATGTAAGGAAGTACGGCAGAAATAGTCTAAGCTTCTGGCTTCTCGAAACTCGAAGCCGTTCGTTCGGGAGAACCGGAAAACAAAAAAGTGAGGTTAGGTGTGAGAGAGAGATCAATGGAAACGTTTCTTTGAACCAATGAAAACGTCTCTTTAAAACAATGAAACTGTTTCTTTATCATATGCTCACTAAGTAAATCTTTATTTACAGGCAATAAAATGTTCTCTTTGAAATTCAAATGCACTATTTCATTGAAATCAATGAAAAAAAAAAATCAATCCACCCATTTCTTTGGCGTCAATGAAATCTTTTCTCTCGGTGTGGTCTTGCCGAGAATGTAAACATAAACATAAACCACAACTACATATACATGCCAAGTATAATAGTATATTTCGATACAAGTGTGAAAAAACTTTTTCTGGCGAGTGCGAGTTTGCAGCCCGAGCCGAAGGCGAGGGTTGCAACTCCACGAGTTAGAAAAAGTGTTTCGCACGAGTGTCGAACGATATTTTATGTTACAATGTGAGAAAATGCAGTTTAACGCACGCGAAGCGTGCGTAAAATCGCATTTTACGCACAGTGTGACATCAACATAGTTATACATATTGTGTATGACTCATATTTATCTGCAGCTTCGTGACGCCCATATATTTATTCCCGACGAAACTACAAGATCGAGATTTCAACCATCGACCTCTCAAAGCTGCGGAATAGAAGCAAACATGCTAGCCACTACGCCTAAACACTCGTGACTTATTAGCACCGGCCAACATTAATGGACCAAATAGGCTGAAGGCACGACCGACCTACCAATTAAAAATTAATTTGTCATTGTGAAACTGTGATATGTATATTAAAATGTTGTAATAATATATTGTGCAACAAAGGCCAAGAGTGACAAACGCCAATTTCTTTTTAAAGACCCATTTACACAATTTAAAAAGTGGACTAAATTGACAAGGAAAAATGAGATATAGAACTCCGGTTGATGACTTATCGCTCACGCATACACAGACACATATTTAAATACAAGCCCACACATACGTAGAAAAAAGAAGTAAATAATACTACTAATATTTTTTTAAATAGAAAATTCGAATCCTAATAATCGTACTTATATACCAAATTTAATATACGAGTTAAGTGTGAAAAAAATTCCCACAAAATATATTAATTTTTATAAATTTTGAACGGTATATACAATTGCATTTATTTTCATAAAGAAAATTGTTACAAAACGCAGAGAACTAAAAACCTTAAATAAATATATTTCTACGTTTTTCCATTGGCGATTATAAGTATTGGAAATCGCAGTAAATAGTACCAAAGTCATTTACCAAAACAGACATTGACTGACAGCGGATCGAATCCTAAAATGGGAATAACACATTAAGTTACCACCAGAATTACCTAATTTTGTCACATATTTCTACGACTTTCCGTCGGTGCTTGAATAAAAAAAATTTACCAAAATCATCATTGATTAATAGCGAATCGGAACCTAAAATGGAATTTACCGATTAAAGTTACCCACAGAGTTACCTTAAATAAATGAATTTATCACATATTTCTACGATTTTTGATCGGTGCTTAAAAGTATTGGAAATCGTATTAGATAGTAATAAAGCAATTTACCAAAACGGTCAGTGATTGATACCAAATCGAATCCTATAATAGAATTGACCGAACACAGTTACAGCTTCAGGCTATGATGCAATTTCTGAATGACAAAACCGGAAAATGGGTTAATTAATCGTTATTATCACTCAGGAGATTGAAGATTAATTCACGGCTCTCTCACGATTATACGGCATTAAAGCCGAAACCGTTAACAAAGCAATGCCATCGAGGGACAAGCCATCGCACACGCGACGTCAAGAGAATATATTTTAGCGAGTGGTGCTCGCGCTTACAATGACAATGTGGGAGAGAGAGATGGTGAAAGATATATAGAAATCTGAACGAGGTGGATAGTAACTTCGCTGCGGGTCATACGCCGAGAATTTCTGCTCTCCAAGTAGGTGGAGGTCGATTAATTCCAGACGTCCGGAATACAAATAATTGGGTTAATTGAACCAGTTGAGTTATTACGTGTCTACGCGCCTTTGCATACTCAAAATATCTTGTATCGTATCTCCTCTTGACAAGACTTCATTCATCTTTTTATATTTTCTCTGTCAGTTGAGAACCTTTTTTCTGTCCTCGGATCTTTCATAATTAACTGGATTTTTATTACCACTTGAGATTACTATGATTTTTCTCAGGTTTTTTTTCTCGTAAATTTTAATTACCTTTGTTTTCATCCATTTAAATATTGCAAGGGCCAATTTCGATAGTAAAATACAAAGATAAGAACTGTAACGCGGCATTTCGCGTTACGGCGGTGTCGCTGCAGCTCTCCCTCTCCCGTGAGAGAAAATGCATCGAAGAGGGTCCAGCCAGCAAGCCTGCACGACGACGCTGTCGTTAGGGGCGCGAAAATTCGAGCAAGTCTGCCGAGAGACGACCGAATCGAGCCGACCAGGGCCGCTAATTTAAGAAAATGCGCTTATTCCATCTTTATTTCGAGTCTTACATGTCCCCTCTGCTGCATCGAGATGACGTACAGCACCGGCGAAGGAGAGCACCGATCACCAGCCACAGGGCAGCAGCAAGTCGCGGCCAAGGATCGCAACGCGAGAGTCCCGGACTCCCACGACAATTAGCTCGCTCCGGAGAGACGACCATCGCCATCTCTCGTGACGCGAAGGGATACGAATCCCTCCGCTCCGCGCGCCGCGCTGGCCCTAGCTTAGCGTCGCGTGATCGGCACGCGCCAAAAATCGCCACTTGTTGGCTGGACGCGGAAGTAGCACATCGTGACAGGCATTAGTATCCAAAAAGTATAAGACGTGGTATAGCGAAGGAAACCCGCATTTATTGGACTTATCAGTTTTGCGGAATATTCGAGGTGGGTCAGTGCCTTTATTAATAACGGTTGAGGTGCTGTGTGCACCCCAAAGTTGTAATTTTTATTATCGGAAAACGGCCGTTAACCGTTGTTTGCAAGGTGAGACGCTTCCCGTCTCACCCCGTCACTGGCCCGTACGTAGAGTCGGCTCGATTCGATTTCGTTGTGTGTTCGTAGAATCATTGTACCATTATATAATTCTCATTCGGATATATAACGCTCATTCGGGGCATTTCATTTGCATTCTTTGGGGATATTTCTAGCTTTTTATTATCTTTTCATTTTTCCCCTTTTTTATTTATATCGCCTCAGCTGTGCCGACGAGCACGGGTTCCCCTTCCGGGAACCAGACTTTTTGTGTACCATTTTTCTATTAAATTGTGTTGTGATTTTGCTATATTGGTGACATCTTATTCGCGGTTATTCGCGATACTCTCCCCTCTAACCCCCCACGACTCGTTCTATCGCTCTTAGCCGAGCATATTAGTGGTTTTCGATCGTCCTCTTGGCCCTTCAGGCATTAATAGAAGGGCCTGGCGCCCTAGTGCATTCTTGTGTATTTCAGGGTGCCGAATTTGTCAAGCGATTCTCCGGGATAATTTTCCCGAATTATCTCGGAATAAAGAATCGTGTTACAGAACATAATGTTTTTTTATGAGAATACGATGGCAGTTACATTTTTACTTCTATTTTTGTAGAACATAGATTTTTTTAGCACACTAATTAATGCAATTTTTTTTTGCTGATCGTGACGCCTTTGATATTTCTTAAAATTTCACCGAATTTATAGGATTGTGTGTAATATATACAGAAAAATGAGAAGAATATTTTAACAGTTTGAAAAAATTAATCAAATATCAAATGCTCTTGTCCGATTTTTTCTGTTGATAGTTTAAATAGTTTAAAAATAAGCTGGATCCTAAATTTTTGCTAGTAAAATCTATAAAAATGTTTCATGTACGTCAATAAATAAAAAAGCAAGGATGCAAAGCAGAACCTTGCACATTGCTTCCTCATTATATTTCGCTTTTTACAAAGCAACCTCTAAGAGGAAGTATGGGAATTGATTTTGGCTTCCTCATAGAGGAAGCTCTGTAAAAAGCGAAATATAATGAGGAAGCAATGTGCAAGGTTCTGCTTTGCATCCTTGTTTTAAATAAATAAATAAGCGCACACTCCCGATTTGTAAAAATATAATAAGGACAAAAGGTCCGGAAACTACCTCGAATACTCTATCTTCTCCGTTTTTTTTTGTAGAACACGATAGAAACCGGTGTTTTCCGAAATTTCTTTGGGAAGCAAGGATATGGATAGTTTATGCGACATAAATCGCTACTTTTCGCAATATAGACTGTACAACATCGCTATGAAAATATGGTATCGTTCAACATTTTTGGGCTATATCTGACGTATTTTTCTGTTAATCATGAATTTGGTACTCATTTAACTCGCAGCTTAATATTTTATACCAAAATTCGCATCGCATAAAAAAAATCAAAAAATTTTAAAAATCAAAATCTCATAAAATTTTAACGTTTCAACCGATCTTAACCAAATTTAATAGGGATCACCGGTGTATGAAAGCTCAAATACATACCAGTTTTGAGCTTAATATCTCGAAAATTAAAAGTGTTATCGCGTTAACAGACATTTTTCAAAAAATTAAAAAACGCGTAAAAATTTAACGATGAAGTGGATTTTAACAAAAATCTATATGAACGATGAGGCTTGATCCCTCTATCTATGGTCCAAATTTCAGCTTGATATCTCAAGGCATTCCCGAGTTATAAAGGTTTACATTTTTTGACCGTGTAACATACACACACACACATACAGACATTTTTTCTAAATCACTTTTCTCGACGTTTTGGACCATTCTGAATGTACTGACATGAAAATCTCGAAAAAAAAAATTTTCATGAAAACAAAGCTATGAGGAAGCAAAAATAAAACAATCATGCTCTAATCATTGCAATACTTTATCAGTAGTGCCAAAAATTATATTTAAATTATATCGAAAGATCTCGATGAATCAGCAGCTGTGAATTTCCGACATGCAACGATCTTCATAACTTGTGCAATATTTCCTCCCCAAGTTATATATAGTTTCAAATACAATTATATCCTACATTTTTTTAAATTGAAAAATATGCCCGAAAGTACTCTGAAGTGGAGAATCTGGCTAATTGGGAAATACCTAAGTGTCTCAATTGACAGAAAATGCTTTACATACGACAATTAAAAAATGAAAATAAAAATATTAATCATCAAGTCCAAACATTGCAAAATTTTGCCGGTAGCGGCGAAAGTCGTACTCCGTTTTTGTCGTAAGAGCCACGACGAATCAGCAGCTGTGAATTTCCGACATGCAACGATCTTCATAACTTGAGCAATTTTTCCTCCCCAAGTTATATATAGCTTCAAATACAATTATATCCTACATTTTGTTAAATTGAAAAATACGCCCAAAAGTACTCTGAAGTGGAGAATCTGGCCAATTGGGAAATACCTAAGGGTTTGAATTGACAGAAAATGCTTGACATACGATAATTAAAAAATGAAAATAAAAATATTAATCATCAAGTCCAAACATTGTAAAATTTTGCCGGTAGCGGCGAAAGTTGGACTCCGCTTTTGTCGTAAAAGCCACGACGAATCAGCAGCTGTGAATTTCCGACATGCAACGATCTTCATAACTTGTGCAATATTTCCTCCCCAAGCTATATATAGTTTCAAATACAATTATATGTTCCTACATTTTTTTAAATTGAAAAAAATGCCCGGAAGTACTCTAAAGTGGAGAATCTGGCTACTTGGGAAATACCTAAGTACCTGAATTGACAGAAAATGCTTCACATACGACAGTTAAAAAATAAAAATATTAATCATCAAGTCCAAACATTGCAAAATTTTGCCGGTAGCGGCGAAAGTCGTACTCCGTTTTTGTCGTAAGAGCCACGACGAATCAGCAGCTGTGTTATTGCATGGCGTAAGAAGAAGTGCCTTGAAGTAGGTAAAGGCCGAACACGTATACGAAGCGGCGAAAAGATCAGCGACGTTTAATCTTACAAGACGAAACTGGTGATCTCTGCAAAGACTCGAAGATCTCAGCCTCTGTGGAAGAAAGATAGCCCTAACTTTTCTGAAATATGTTTAAAAGACAAGACAAATGGTCGATGAGATCTTAAGGATTATTCTGCTCTCCAACGATACAATAGCTCGGTGCTTCATTAAGTAGGTAAAGGGCACATTAAGAGTAACAGAGACGCCGGAAAAGGCAAGAACTTCTCTGACAGTGTCTCTCGAGGCTTGTCAAGAGCCACGTTCTACTCTTTTCTCGTATGTACGAGATTCTGCCGGGTTATAGTCGTCACTGACGAGACGAGACGCTCGCGGTCCATCAGCGGTTGTGGGCGCTCGAGTGAGTGCGCTAAATGGACACACCTGTGGCTGGCAGTTACATCAGACGACGCCGCAACGGTAGACGCCTCGTCACTCCGCAAATAATCAAGTGGAGACACCGTTTGAATTTAAAAACTAGGTAACAAAGATTTATTAATTTCGTGCTCAATTATTTATGAGAAAACAACAAATATTCTGAACAAAATACAGTCTTGGAAAATTCTAAAATAAAACAAGGGTCCTCTAAAAGCTTAACAGACTTTATGGGCATTTTTACAAAATAGAGCAATTTTCATAGTCGTACTAGAATTTTTTTTAAAATTTTTGTACAATGATTAATGGACATATTAGAAAATTTATGAAATGAAACAATTTTTATGTAAGGCGTAATGGACCTACTGGAAAATTTGTAAAATGGATCAATTTTCATGTAAAAAAGAAAATTTATAAAATGGAAAAAGTTTTGCTGTAAAACGTAATGACCATTCTGATAAAAATGATAAATAAACTAATCTTCTTGTAAATTTTAATGGTCCATCGTCAATGTTTGGAAAACGAAGCAAGTTTCCTGTAAAGTGTACAATGTAAAAAAAAACTACTTAAAATTTAGTGTACTTTTACTGAAAGTTTTAATTCATAAACTAGTATATTAAATTTAGTATACAAGTGTAATGTAGAATTAATGTATGGCACATTCAATAATTTACTTTAATTTTACAGTAAAAGTATTTAAATTTTAATAATTTGCTTTAATTTTACTGGAAAAGGAGATGAATTTTGTACCACAATTGTATATTAAATTTCGATGACGAGTTTATGAATAAAAACTTCCAGTCTTTTCTAACAGTGTAATAGACCTTCCGGAATTGTTTTTTAAAGTTTTCCGGTAAAATGAAATAGCCCTCCTGGAAATTTTGTGAAATGCAACAAGAATTTCGTTTATGCTGTATCGTATAAAATCTTCTTGAAGTTTGCTCACTTTTGTATTTTCTTTGAACCAAAAGAATTCCGATACCTCAATCAAAATTTTGCTGAGTTGACAGCGAAGTTATATTTATTTGATAAATATCTTAATATTAATTACTTTTTCAAATCTACCTACTATGTATAAACATTGGATTAAAAGACGAATTTTCACATGTAATACCACAAGAGCTTTGAAATTATCGGATATTTCCTGACAGGTTCGTTGCAAACAAATGAACGAGTCAAGTTTTCCAGGTTAAAAAATCACGAGCGCGTAGCGCGAGTGATTTTTCTGGAAAACTTGACGAGTTTATTTGTTTGCAGGGAACCTGGAGGGAAATATCAGATTAATTTCGAAGCTCGAGTGGTATTCGGGGGATTATTTTTTCTATTCAAATTGCGATAAATGGAATTGCACCATGAGACAAAAATTATCGTTCTGCCAAGGAAATTTCATAATCAGAACAAAAACCTTTTAATTCATGTTTAAAGTATTGCAGTTAAATACACAATTGTTATAGACATTTGTATATTGATTCCAGACTGAGGTTTTCGATTTAATCGTATTAACAGGGACATTTCCCTTTACTTTTTCATCAATAGTTTGCAAGGATTCAACTCCAAACCTACTCATATCAAATAAAAATCCTTTGACTGCCACAATAAAATTCAATCTGTCAGTTTGACAGATGGTTGACGCGGCTAAATGATTTTTTGTTTTATATATATAACCAACACGCAAAATTATCAAAAAATTATCAGTATAATACCATGTAGCTTGCCCCACGTGACGTCGAATGGTGCAATTCCATTGGTCGAAATTTGGATGGGAAAAATAATCACAAAAATTCACTTGAGGATGCTACAAAAATTAGAGTAATGAAAAAAGTAACAAATCATTATTTTTCCCTTGTTAAAAAAATAAATAAAATATTAATTTTTTTTTCTAATATTTAAACATTTTCCTACCGATATGGTAGAATATTTTAATACCATTAATAATGTTAATATCATTGATCTAATATATAAACAAATAACATAAATTAAAAATTAATAGGATATTAACAACTGTGCCAATCTAATTATCATTAATCCAATGGAATAAGTTGACTCAAAGCAAAATTCGTTCTCCTCTATTGATGGAAATATCAGCGTACAACATCAAGACTGCATTGACAAATGTTTTTACATAACATAATGAGTGCACGAAGTTAACTCATTAATTTTTTTCCGAAGCACACATTCAATGTCTTTACTACTATCTGCTTGTTTTTTTTTTTAGGAAATATGATAAAAATGCATGATCGAGATCTCGGAAGGAATGCCTCGCACGATCGTCGGCGAAGATGAAAAAAGCAATTGAGAAACGACGCTGACGCGGCAAATCGAAGGACGAGGTCTCTCGACGAGCCGCGGACAAGCTTAAGCGAGAATTGCGAGCGATACGTCAATTGTGTACGGCCTGGCGAACCGATTAAATTGCATTATAAATGACGGAGCCAGCAACCGGTCACCCGGTAGTTTTATCGCCGCGCGGCGGCGGATCGACGCTTCCCAGTCATTACAAACTGTAGCGTGCGAGGAGGTGCATACAACCACGAAGACTCTAAGAACACGGGGAACCGATGTGTTAACAACTAATGTCTCTGCGTGTTCGTTGTACTCGCCAAGTGCAATATTTCCAGTGTACTTTGATGTACAGTCTCCACAGAAAGAAATAAAATAAAAAGTTGCAAAGCACAACTTTGCACGTTGCTTCCTCATTAACTTTCATTTTTCACAAAGCTACCTCTATGATTAAACTTATTTATTCATTTTGGCTACCCACACGAGTCGATACTAAAGCACTCTTTAGATTAAAGATAAATGCAGATGAGTATATTAACAACAGCCAATAATTAAATGAAGAAACAACAAAAATCTGCAGAATGATTTAATCCCCACCCAAAGAGATTTATTCTTTTTTTAAGTACCAACAAATACACTTAATTAACATAAAATAACACAACACCACACAAACAAGGAAAACAAAGGGCGGAGGGACTCAAAGGTTGATAGCCCATCGCTCACACAATCAACAAAGCAAACAAATCATTATCCAAACAAAACTGCAATTGTAAACCGTGAAGCAATAAAAACATTACTACTAGTAATTTTGGCTTCCACACACTGAGAAAAAAAATCTTTAGAACCAACAAAACGTGCTCTTACGGGCAGCGAAAAGAATATTCTTTTGATCGAATGCAATATGTAATTGATCAAAACAACAGCTGATCAATTCAAACATTATTCGATTATCATTGTCAAATATTTTGTCCATTCAACAAAATATTTTTTTTCGCTGCCCGCAAGCGCACGTTTTGTTGGTTCTAACGTTTTTGTTTCTCAGTGCATGGAGGAAGCTTTGTAAAAAGTGAAAATGAACGAGGAAACAATGTGCAAAGTTCCACTTTGCAACTTTTTTCGTTATCTATATAGTTCTTGAAAAACTCAAAATCACGTAAAATCCAAACCGCTTTACCGATCACAACCAAATTTGGTAGGTAGCGGCGCGGAATGTTATTTTTCATCTGTAGAAAATTCAGTTTTTTGGTTCACTGTTCAGCAGCGCTGAAAGTTATTTTTCATCTGAAGAAAATTTAGTTTTTTGGAGAGATTTGACGTGAATTAGAGCAAAAGGAATATTTTTTGAGAAATTCAAAATCTCGTAAAAAGCGAACTTTTTTACAGATTCATTCCAAATTCAATACCGATCCTCCTTTAATGTGTCTTCATTCATAAAAAATTATTCAGCTCAATAGCTAAAAATTTGGGGATGCTAGAGAGCATAGAGACATTTTTCGAAAAATTGCAAAGTCAAATAAAATTTCTCTATGAGGAAGCAAAATGCTTGGTTAAATATGCGCCAGTCGATTAATTGGTTAGGCCAACCGAGTTGATAGTTATGCCAACGAAGTTATTGGTTGTGATAGCCAATAACTTGGTTGGTCTAACCAATTAATCGGCTCAGCACTGCTGAATGTTATTTTTCATCTGTAGAAAATTCAGTTGATTTGGAGAGATTTGACGTGAATTAGAGCAAAAGGAATATTTTTTTGAAAAATTCAAAATATCATAAAAAGCGAACTTTTTTACAGATTCATTCCAAATTCAATACCGATCCTCCTTTAATGTGTCTTCATTCATAAAAAATTATTCAGCTCAATAGCTAAAAATTTGCGGATGTGAGAGAGCGAACAGACATTTTTCGTAAATTGCAAAGTTAAATAAAATTTCTCTATGAGGAAGCAAAATGCTTGGTTAAATATGCGCCAGTAGATTAATTGGTTAGACCAAGCAAGTTGATAGTTATGACAACGAAGTTATTGGTTGTGATAGCCAATAACTTGGTTGGTCTAACCAATTAATCGGCTGGCGCATATTTAACCGAGCGCTTATGATTATTCCAACCAAGCCTTTTTTTCCGTGTAAAGACAGTCTATAGACTGACCATGAAAGTACACCGGAAGTGTAGCACACACTGAATAAAATATTTTAGAATTTTACGTACCGAAACTGGTAGTATTAATACAAGAACTGATATATTAAATTTGATGCACAATCATGATATAAAATATTATACGAAACATAAGCTGTTGTCATTTTTTAAAAATAATTTACATGACTTTAACTTCCCGTTTAGTAAATTAACCATCCCAGTTTATGCATTAAAATTCGTAGTATGAATCGGAGTTGTAAAACCCCATTAATTCATGAAATATAGTTTGCAGTACAGTTTGTTTTTTAATTATTATTTAATAATAATCATGTAGTGATTATAAACATTTGAATAGCTGCAAAAAAATACTAATTTTCGCTTAAATATTGTAAGAGATAGTGGAAAAAATGTAAGAGATAATTAATGCATTACTTTCTTAATGCATTATCATTTTCAATAAAATTTCAAGGTAATTTTTTTGCAAAAATGAAGAAACATAATTAATGCATTACTTTCTTAATGCATTAATTATATTTCTTCATATTTGCAAAAAAGATTACCTTGAAATTTTATTGAAAAATAATAATAAATTGCAGCTATTAAAAAGTTTAGTCCTCGTATTATAATCGGTACAAGTTATTATTATGAAACGATAATTATAGAGCTGGTTGTATCATCATCTTTATTTCTATAAGTATTAAGCATTTACAACTCTGGTATGAATACATTCAAATGTAAGCAATTTCTTTTTGCATTGCTAATGTGAAATATATTTTGCAACTGATATTCTTTGCGGAAAACCAACGATGGCGTTGAGTCGCTTCCGCGATTCTTGATAAGATGGAATATTATTAGACCACATAGACTGATTGCATTATCCAACTCCAACTTCAAAGTAATCTTGCTTTTATTACAACAGTGAAGTGCATATTTAAAATGTAGTACAATTTTTTAAAGCAGCATCTGCTGGCGAAAAAGTCTAATCTATAGAAGACATACAATGTTCTTCTAAAATTTACTATTATTATTACTAGTAATGTCGATAAAAGGTTGTCATGTTTTGACGGATTGCAGTCATTACAGCCTGTCACGTGCGTGATATAGATGTGTGGTACACGTGTTTGCAACTAATCTTAGTGCATGTTGAATTTACTCGCTAAGTGCAAACTTTCCGATGTAATTTGCTGTACAATTTATAAAATAAACCAACATATATATTACTTATATATCTAAAATCGGGCAAGATAGAAAAAAATAGAAAACATCTCTTGATCCGCATAGTAGAAATTCTTTTGTACCCCAAAATGTTTTTTAAAAAATTGCTGATGTTTTCCGATGTATTTTGTCCTGTTTTGCTATTTGTTTCACCTTAAAACCGAGCCTTAAGAGCGAACAGAGCAAGACATTTTTCGAAAATTGCAAAGTTAAATAAAATTTCTCTATGAGGAAGTAAAATGCTTGGTTAAATATGCGCCACCCGATTAATTGGTTAGGCCAACCGAGTTGATAGTAATGCCAACGAAGTTATTGGTCGTGATAGCCAATAACTTGGTTGGTCTAACCAATTAATCGGCTCACCAGTGCTGAATGTTATTTTTCATCTGTAGAAAATTCAGTTGATTTGGAGAGATTTGACGTGAATTAGAGCAAAAGGAATATTTTTTGAGAAATTCAAAATCTCATAAAAAGCGAACTTTTTTACATATTCATTCCAAATTCAATACCGATCCTCCTTTAATGTATCTTCCAATCCTCTTAATGTGGTACACGTGTTTGCAAATAATCTTAGTGCATGTTGAATTTACTCACTAAGTGCAAATTTTCCGATGTAACTCGCTGTACAATTTATAAAATAAACCAACATATATGTTACTTATATATCTAAAATCGGGCAAGATAGAAAAAAATAGAAAACATCTCTTGATCCGCATAGTAGAAATTCTTTTGTACCCCAAAATGTTTTTTAAAAAACTGCTGATGTTTCCCGATGTATTTTGTCCTGTTTTGCTATTTCTTTCACCTTAAAGCCATAGCTAAAAATTTGCGGATGCTAGAGAGCGAACAGAGCAAGACATTTTTCGAAAATTGCAAAGTTAAATAAAATTTCTCTATGAGGAAGCAAAATGCTTGGTTAAATATGCGCCACCCGATTAATTGGTTAGGCCAACCGAGTTGATAGTAATGCCAACGAAGTTATTGGTTGTGATAGCCAATAACTTGGTTGGTCTAACCAATTAATCGGCTCAGCAGTGCTGAATGTTATTTTTCATCTGTAGAAAATTCAGTTGATTTGGAGAGATTTGACGTGAATTAGAGCAAAAGGAATGTTTTTTGAGAAATTCAAAATCTCATAAAAGCGAACTTTTTTACAGATTCATTCCAAATTCAATACCGATCCTCCTTTAATGTATCTTCCGATCCTCTTAATGTGGTACACGTGTTTGCAAATAATCTTAGTGCATGTTGAATTTACTCGCTAAGTGCAAATTTTCCGATGTAACTCGCTGTACAATTTATAAAATAAACCAACATATATGTTACTTATATATCTAAAATCGGGCAAGATAGAAAAAAATAGAAAACATCTCTTGATCCGCATAGTAGAAATTCTTTTGTACCCCAAAATGTTTTTAAAAAAACTGCTGATGTTTTCCGATGTATTTTGCGCTCTTTTGCTATTCGTTTCACCTTAAAACCATAATTATCCATGAGACGAGTTAAAAAGTGTTATTTTTCCGTTTTGAAACTCTGATTTTATCCGTACACTGAAAAATACAAAAATAGTAACTTGCGAATGCCGGTAACTTTATAATAATATGCTGTGTCTTCGTTTTTACATCAAATCATCATTAATCTGATTCCCAATTGAAAAAAAAATCGTTATAAGCTTAATTTAAAATTTGTACCGGCAGTGAAAAAAAAAAATTATATTATCGTCGGATCTTGACGCTTCAGAGTCATAATGTTTGGTAGCGTGCGAGGAGGTGTATATGACCGTGGAGACTCTGAGGACACACGTGACTGATGTGTTGACAACTAATTTAACTGCATGTTGCTTGTACTCGCAAAGTGCAATTATTGCCTTGCACCGCAATGTACAGTTTCTTACTATACAGTTTATCATACAGTGCAGAATATATATGAGGCATTCCACCGGTTATCGACAGGGTCGCGACCCTCATATTTTTTTTCCTTTTGAGATGTCATAGAGCAATATAAAAAACACTCTAGAATTTCTTTTAGATTTTTTGAAAAATTTGTTTTTTTTTAATTACCTAAAATTTTTTTTCTCAAAAAGTACGTCGACGATTCTTTTTCTTTTTTTACAGTAAATTCTGTGTCCAAAAACAAAATTTTTGAGACTAGTGCGAAAATGGGGAGCAGCTTAGAATAGTAGCAAAAAAAATGTTAATTAAAAAATAACAAACATGTTTTAATATTATTTGGTAATTAAATTACGGGAATTTCGCCCCCCATTTTCGTTCTAGTCTTAAAAATTTTGTTTTGGGACCCAGAATTTACTGTAAAAAATTCAAATACATAGTCGACGTAGTTTTTGAGAAATTGAAATTTTTAGTGATTATCCTAATTAAAAAATTTTATTTACGGTTGTATTTTATTTTTTGTTGTTATTTTAGAAATTTTAAAAATTTCGTTTTTGGACACAGAGTTTACTATAAAAATTTTTTAAAAATCATCGACGTACTTTTAGAAAGTTTCAAATTTGGGGTTTTATTTTACATTTTTTTAAAATTTTGTTTTATTTTTAGCTGCTAATCTAGGCTTCACCGCACTCTGAGCCAAGGCTCAAAAATTTTGTTTTTGTACACAGAATTTACTGTAAAAAAAGAAGAAAAGATCGTCGACGTACTTTTTGAGGAAACAAATTTTAGGTAATTAAAAAAAAAAAAAAATTTTTTTTAAAATCTACAAAAAATTGTAGAGTGTTTTTTTATATTACTCTACAACATCTCAAAAGTAAAAAAAAATTATGTATATGAGGCTCGCGATCCTGCCGATAACCGGTGGAATGCCCCATATAAAGTCTGTGTGTGACATGTTGTCATACACACTATGACGCGATGTCGCCCACTCCACTACAAAAATATCGTGTAAATAAACTTGCAACAAGTTTGAAAATGGATTATGAAACGTTTCAAGCATATCGCGATTTAATACCAGGTTAACGAAACGTTTTTCGCAGTTTATAAAGTCGACTATAACATAATAGCGGTTGGAGCTTAATATCATAGATATTTCGCTCGCTAATGCAGCAATGACGGTTGCTATTAAATTTTCATAGAGTTTCCTGCTTCACGACACGTTTGCCCTATCGATGTGCGAACCTCGCTTGCTACTGATGTCAGTTAGTTGACATTGAATTTATTTACCATTGATACTTAATTCCTAATAATAGAAAAGTTTTAACCCTGTTGGCATTATGAAACGGATATACAGTATTTTTATTCCCGACTGCCCGCAGGGCAAAAAGTCACAAGTTAATATTTCACTACACATTTAAAAAAAAATTAACTGTCAATACACGCAAAAATAATTTAGAGACTTTGCTATATTTTAGCATTTATTGTGACCAGAATTGTAAATCCCCATTAATTCATGAAATATAGTTTGCAGTACAGTTTATTTTGTAATTATGATTTAATAATAATAATATGTAGTGATTATAAAATAGAGTATAAACATTTGAATAGCTGCTAAAAATAATAATTTTCGCTTAAATATTGGAAGAAAAAGTGGAAAAATGGAAGAGATAATTAATAGATTACTTTCTTAATGCATTAATTAGGTTTAAAAAAATTAACTGTTAATACACGCAAAAATAATTTAGAGGTTTTGCTATATTTTAGCATTTATTGTGACCAGAATTGTAAATCCCCATTAATTCATAAAATATATTTTGCAGTACAGTTTATTTTGTAATTATGATTTAATAATAATAATATGCAGTGATTATAAAATAGAGTGTAAACATGTGAATAGCTGCAAAAAATAATAATTTTCGCTTAAATATTGGAAGAAAAAGTGGAAAAAATGGATTACTTTCTTAATGCATTAATTAGGTTTCTTCATTTTTGCAAAAAAATTACCTTGAAATTTTATTGAAAAATAATAATTTTTGCAGCGATTTAAAAGTTTAGTTATTGTATTGTAATCGCTACATGTTATTATTATGAAATGATAATTATAGAGCTGATTGTATCATCATCTTTATTTAGATAAGTATTAGGCATTAACAACTCTGATTGTGACCAGTCACAAAAATGTCAATAATAGTTATTACCGAAGATTTATTTATTTACAGTCTCTTCAATAAAATCAGGGACTTTGTTAATTAATTTAATGTACAGAAATTTATGAATATGATTAACAAAATAGCGATTGCAAAATAATAATTTTCCCTTGAATAGTTATTTGCAAAATTAAGAAAAATCTTGTATTGCAACTATAAATGTTAGGTTTTAAAAAAAAGGCATTTACATTTTTCGATGCTATTATAATTGATGTAATTATTCGACAGTTGTTCATAATTAATATAAGTGCAAAAAAAGTTATATGTCCAAACAATTCAAAGCTGACAGGATTTCCTTGTATATAAATAGTTGACTGACGTTACAGTCGTTAAAAAGAAATATATATGATAAAAAAACGTTAAGTAAGTTGTGCACTAAATAAACAAGTGCTAAGACGTGGCCATGTCTGCACTGAGGTATGACCGCAAAGTTCGGACTAAGTTAAATTATATAAAAATCCATTCGACTATACATAGAGGTCACGAAATAAACTTATGAATCAATAACGAAACTTGGCAGCAGATGTTACGAAAAATCATCGACGCATGTGTTCGCTGCTCGCTCGCTTCACAACCTATAAATTTCTTATTATTTCTAGCGTACCGACACAGCATTAAATTTTGCACAAGTGCGCGAACAAGTTTCATCGATCGTTCGAAGCGTGGCATGAAAAACAAATGACTCATTCCATATCAAATTGGCCAGACAAAAATAAATTAAAAATCTGAACATTTTTCTACAATTTACGTCATATAATTCCAACAGATACACCAAATTGCACTTTTTTTAAAATTATTGTTTGTAGTTTTTAATCATTTATTATTTTAACTAAAACATTAATATTTGAAAACATTCAATTTGAAAAAATTGAAATATGCGTATTTTTATGGCCTGTAAGGTAAACGCAACAAAAAAAAAATCTGAAAATTTTTGTAAATTTATATTATATAATTTCAACAGATACACCAAATTGCACATTTTTTAAAAATTGTTGTTTGTACTTTTTAATCATGTATTATTTTAACTAAAACATTAATTGAAAAAATTGAAATATGCGTCTTTTTATCGTCTATAAGATGAATATTTGTTCAAATAAAGTTACGTAATTTTTAAACATATTAATGGCAAAATAAACAAAAAGATCGTGTTTTAAGGTAAACGGCATCTTTCATTTTATCGAAAATTTATATTTATATTATTTTAGACAAAACAAAATTTTCTGTCGAAATCATTTTATGGGCTAGGAATTTGAGCAAAAGTGACGGGCTTTTTTTTTCTTTTTTTTTTTTTTTTTCCAAATAATAAAAATGGCTGTCTCTTTTGATTAAATTTGAAAAAGATGAAAAAATTTCGTCAAAAAATTTTATTTTGCCTACCAGAATTCAAGTAAATTAAGTCGGTGCGAATATCCGACGTTTTTCACCTCAAAAATATACATTTTTGTCATTCATCTAACTCTCATTAAGGTAAAAAATGTTGAATATTGGCACCGACTTAATTATTTTCGAATTCTATTAGGCAAAAAACAATTTTTTGTCGAAATTCTATGTCAGGATTCGAATTTGATTAAACGCCATTTTTATTATTATTTTTATTATTTAAAAAAGCCCATTCCCACCATATTCTCTCAAAATTTGAGTCCCATTTATCAAACCACAGGGGAAAAAAGTAGCTGTCAAAATTTTGAAATTGTTAGTGGAATTAGAGTCTCTTAATGCTTGGAAAAAGTTAATCTAATTATAAAAATAGTCTCAATAATTAATAGTTGTCACTCATAATTTCCACGAATTTTTTTAATGCTTTAAAAAAATGTAATCCAACTGTAAAAATAATCGCTCGAAAGGAAAATGAATACTTGTAATTATAGTCTTCACGACCATTATGATTTTTATAAATAAATTAAGTCGGTGCGAATATCCGACGTTTTTCACCTTAAAAATATAGATTTGTGTCATTCATCTGTTTAAGGTTAAAAATGTTGGATATTGACATCGACTTAATTTTTTTCGAATTCTATTTGGCAAAAACATTTTTTTTGTCGAAATAGTTTCACAGGATTCGAATTTGATTAAACAAGACAGCCATTTTAATTATTTTAAAAAGTCCATTCCCACCATAATTCCGCATATTCTCTCAAAATTTGTGTCCCATTTATAAAACCATAGGAAAAAAGTAGCTGTCAAAATTTTGAAATTGTTAGTGGAATTAGAGTCTCTTTATGCTTGGAAAAAGTTAATCTAATTATAAAAATAGTCTCAATAATTAATAGTTGTCACTCATAATTTCCACGAATTTTTTTAATGCTTTAAAAAAATGTAATCCAACTGTAAAAATAATCGCTCGAAAGGAAAATGAATACTTGCCAATTATAGTCTTCACGACCATTATTTTTATAAATAAATTAGGTCAGTGCGAATATCCGACGTTTTTCACCTTAAAAATATAGATTTGTGTCATTCATCTGTTTAAGGTTAAAAATGTTGGATATTGGCACCAACTTAATTCTTTTCGAATTCTATTAGACAAAAAACATTTTTTTTGTCGAAATTGTTACACAGCCTTCGAATTTGATCAAAAGAGACAGCCATTTTAATTAATTTAAAAAGTCCATTCCCACCATAATTCCGCATATTCTCTCAAAATTTGCGTCCCATTTATCAAACCATATTGAAGAAAAGTAGCTGTCAAAATTTTGAAATTGTTAGTAGAAGCGAGTCTCTTAATGCTTGGAAAAAGTTAATCTAATTATAAAAATAGTCTCAATAATTAATAGTTGTCACTCATAATTTCCACGACCATTACGATTTCTATGAGTTCATAGTTCGTTAGTTAATAATGCTTAATGCTTAACAAAAAAATGTAATCGAACTGTAAAAATAATGGCTCGAAAGGAAAATGAATACTTGCCAATAGTCTTCACGACCATTATGATTTTCTTCTGAATGCACATTGTAGTTTGTCTCTATCTGTCTCTAATTCCTGTGCTTTCCCTTGCTATCACTCTCGATCTCGTGACCCATGTGTGCACAAGTTGTACATGTGGGGAATCTTCGATGTCTCGGTCGATGCTCGGTAAAGCTCATAAAAAATAGAACAACTTTCCGAGCCTCCACCGTGGATTATCACGTGCATCGACCAACAGACACGCAATGCGTGCGTGACACTGACCTCGATTTCTCGCTCCCCTCGCCACCGAACATCAGAATCGATTGAGGGTCTCGTGGCTTCTGAAACTATTTGTCCATTGACACCCATAAAATCTGATGGAATTACAGTGTTTAGTGTTTTACGATCTTTTCCACACGCCCTTGGGAATATCGATATCTTCGAAAATCTTTGATGATTAGTTCTGACCAGTCCCTCGAAACTACTAAAATTGTTAGAAAAGATAACACAAATTAACTGCCACATAAATACCGTAACGTTTTTGCCCTTGTGCAACATCTAGATTTTTCCCTTTTTTTTCTAATGCAAAAAAAAACGGAAAGAAATATTTCCTCTATCATTATTCTAAATACTGTGATGATGTCGTGACCTGTGATGTAGATAACGAAATTTACTTGGGCTCTGTACGCTTACTTCATCGATTTCAGTAATTTTGTCGTATTACTCACACCTTACTGAATTTGTTAAGAATAGTTTTTTCGCTAAAAGCATATTTTTTGAATAATTTTTCTTGATGAAGAGAAACAATAGCGTTGAATTTTTTCCCTTATTTTCTTAAGGGCTGGGAGGCAAGAGAAAATTAGTGATATTCATCCTGGGACTCTGGATGTTTGCTTCGTTGATTTTAGTAATTTTATTGAGTAAGTTACACCTTTAATTTATTCAAAATAAACATAATTTCTATAGGATCATTTTCTCGTTGATACTATATTTTCTAAATTATTTTTCTACTAAAGGAAAATAATATCATTCCTATTATTCCTATTATTTTTCTACTAAAGAAAAATAATAGGATGAGAAATGTTCCTTTATTTCCTTAAAGGAAGAGAGTCAGTTAAAAATTAGTGATATTTATTAACAAATATCTCACTTTTTGAGCTTCTGATGAAATCTGAAAGACAAAAAAAATATTTCCTTTCGTCCCGTTGAATAAATAACTTTTTACGATGTAGCAAAAGCTCCTGGCATTATTATGAGTCACCTACAATAATGTTTATCTATTTTTCCATTTTTCATGCTCTCAGGATTTAAAATTTCAAGAAATACCAAAAACTCGAATTGAGATTTTAAGGAATAATTTTTAAAATAAATTCACCTATACAATAAATAAATTCACATATAGCTTTACCAAACTTTTATTGTTAAAAAGAGTTACATTCATTGAGAAAAGTATATATCTTATTCGGAACTGAGATTTTTTATTTTTATTAGCTCATTTTTTTTTCACAAAAGTATGCTGAAAGAAAAATATCGGAATAGCCAAATCCGTTTCCCATCTTCATTTTTCACATACCCAGAGAAATCGGTCTCATTGGTTTATTTAAATCAAATATGGGATTTGTTTCAAACAAATGACATTTTATTTTAATCAAATAAATTGTATTAAAAATTAATACGATTTATTTGTATGCAATAAATTAAATTTGAACGAAACAAAATGCTATTAAGCCAGTCATTAAATAAATTTCTTCTTCAAATACTGGCAGAATAGAATCTTATTCTGATCAAAAAAGCAGTTATTTGATTCAAATAAACTTATCGATTTCTCTGGGTGAATACACTGAAAAATCTCATTGATTCAATAAATCCATCGTTTGCGGGCTGCCAAAAGAAGTATTTTTTTATTAACTCTAGTTCTTATTCGTTCCATCTCATTTAACATTGAAATAATAAAATATTATTTTGCATATTTTAGACTTATTGTTTCGATCTCGTATGCCTTGCTTTTGGTAGCCTGCAAACGATGGATTTATTGAACCAATGACTTTTTTTTCAGTGTAATATCAGCCAGTCAAACAAGTGCGATGTTCATTGATAAAAATTCATTGATAAATATCGCAAATTTCTTGCTAACAACCTTTGAACTCATTTGGTATTCAATGTAAGTAAAAGGAATATTACTTGGCCTAATAATTCTATGTCGTTGATTAATTTTCACTCCGTTCCAGGGCGAGATAAATCGATCAACTATTTTGTATGCATTATGCGAAGCGATGCAACTGGTTGTTCGAATAATCGTGGACTTCACCTCGATACCCCTATGGTCTGGTATTGGAAAACAGAATTTCGCGAGCATATTGAGCCTGGGGAGCTCACGATATTCAATGTGCTGTAAGCGACAGTTGTACAACACAGACCTGTTCGATTTCAGCGTGACAGGCCAGATAAGGTTGTCCTTGAAATACGATAGGTAATTTCTATTACGTATCTCTCGAATGGGGCCACACAATTCTATTACGAATGGGCGAAGCAACTTTGGGATCGGTCCTTTACCTCTAAAATTGCCTCAAGGCTTGCATGTCTTACAACCTGTGATCAGAGAAAATTTATTCAAAGTGAAGTCATAAATACTGAACAGGAAAACACAACATCTTTCAGTTTTCTTGAGGGAAGAAAGTCATCAAAATTGATATTTGGTTCAAGAATTTCACTTGTTTAGCTGCTGGTAATACAAGAAAAAAATATGAATTGTTGATCCACGAAACAAATTATATTTTGCCTTGTCGAAAAGCATCTAGATATTGTAGAGAAATATTTAATACAATTAACAATTTTATTTTATTTTTTCGCTGGTTCATTTGATATTTCAATAATATATTTATTTAATAAAAGTATTTGGATAGTGTTTATTGAAACAAAATTCAATTCATATTAATTTAAAAAATTCAATTTAATTTTGAGATATTAGATACTTATACCAAAGAAATATGCTATTCAATCCAATATTTTTGTTTTTTCCATTTAGACTAAAATAAAATAGTGTTTAAAAAATTGTAAAAAAAAGATGGTCTGTTGTGTGCATAAGATGTATTTTTCGACTTCAATGTGGCGATTTATTACTGAGAAAAAATGAATAAATTAATGCCGTGTGCATAAGATGTATTTTTCGACTTCAATGTGGCGACTTATTACTGAGAAAAAATGAATAAATTAATGAAAGCTTGAAAGGGAATTGGTATGATTTTCATAAATCAATTAAAACTTTATAAATTTTGCATTGTCGATAAAAATCTTGATTTTCAATACCTGACAAAAAGGCGTATTATGCGTTGGACTGTGAAGTGGACATCGGATTCTTTTTGTGTGTGTCCATTTAACTATTCAAAAGAACATAATATATTTCACGGATGAAATGTGCTGAATTTCTCGCTGAATAATCTTAGCCCGGTTGTTCATTGATTCGTTCAACCATTCGTTTATACAGCCCAGTTTATTCGTCGTCCGGGGCAAAAAAAAATACCAATGTTTGCATATACATACCTATATTCAAAGCTCGTGTCGTGTCTGTTGCATTCTGATATCTGGGTGACAGTCGGTAGTTTATTTGAAAAAACTGACCAATAGTCAGGTTCAAAAAAATGTATGGATCACAAACAAGTGAATATCCAATACATAACCAAAAGGTAAAAGCAGAATAAACTAGGATGCAAAGTAGAACCTTGCACATTGCTTCCTCATTATTTTTCGCTTCCTACAAAGCTACCTCTATGAGGAAGTATGTTATTCAATTTTTGGCTTCCTCATAGAGGAAGCTTTGTAAAACGCGAAAAATAATGAGGAAGCAATATGCAAGGTTCTACTTTGCATCCTAGTTTTAATTAGATAAATATACATGTTGTGGATTCGCTTTTTCTATTTCGTTATTGCGTTATTTCGTGATTATTAGAGCGTTTCCGAAGTGAATGTGATAATGTATATTTTTAAAAATAATTCAACATTCCGTAAAATCAAAAATGTCATACCGTTCGTCACTAAATTATACATATATAATGGCTGAATATTGTTTCATTTATATACAAAATTTGAGCTCGCTATCTTAAGTTTTGCAAAAGTTACAGTAGAGCGATAATGTCAATTTTTGAAAAATTCAAAACATCATAAAATTTTAACGGCTCAACCGATCTTAACCAAATTCAATAGCGATCACCGGCATATGAAAGCTCAAATTCATACCAATTTTTAGATCAATATCTCGAAAATTGAAAGAGTTATCGCGTAAACAGACATTTTTCAAAAAATTAAAAAACGCGTAATAATTTAACGATGAAGTGGATTTTAACAAAAATTTGTATGAACGATGAGGCTTGATCCCTCTATCTATGGTCCAAATTTCAGCTTGATATCTCAAGGCCTTCTCGAGTTATAAAGGTTTACATTTTTCGATTGTGTAACATACACACACACACACACACACATACAGACATTTTTTCTAAATCACTTTTCTCGATGTTTTGGACCATGCTGAGTGTACTGACATGAAAATCTCGAAAAAAAGAATTTTCACGAAAACAAAGTTTTCGTGAAAAGTGAAAGTGTTTTGCTTCCTCTATGAGGAAGCAAAAACTGACAATTTGTAATAAAAAATTATATCCAACTGAAAAAAGTCTTGAATCCAGTCGGAGGAATATAATCTAAAATATAAAATTTCTGTATTAAAGAAAAAAAATCTACACATTACATATCATAAATATATTATCTAACACATCATAAATATATTATCTACAATTTGTGTTTCCGGATTTTTCATACTAAATATGGTACAAAAATGATATCTAATTACAATTGAAAAAACTGAAGAAAAATCCGACTTTCTGATGTAAAAAAAATAATCACTGGATAAAATGTCGGTAACTCGATAAAACGAATAGTCGATTAAGGCTGAAAGTAAACCAGCAATCAACACCAAGTATCAGTTCAAGAAATGCGCAGGAGATTAAATAAATTACATGCAATTTAATTTCTTTCTCTATTCTTTGCTTCGTATCTGAATGTCTCAGCAAGAATGCATAAATTGCTTTATAATACCTGAGATTTAAATCGATGACATTTAACAAAGTTTAATAACCTGACAATGGACAAAGATACTACAAACCCGTTTCAGTAGATCAATAAAACGAAATAAAAATTAGTTTGATCAACCAGAACACCAGCAATTAACAGAAATTAATAAGTTATAATGCGCTAAATAAATTCTTTGATAAATACGACTTTGTTGTCGCTGACAATTTTTTTTAATTTTTATAAATAGCAGTAATCGGGGATAATTATCTTATCAATACACCGTACAGCATTGACGCCCACGCATTGACGTCGAGATTCTCGGGATTTCCGAGAAAAGATACAAGAGCTATTTTGCCACGCAAAATTAAAATATGAAAAGCTACGGCCGAACGAACAAACTGTGAAATTGGCGGCCGTAACGCTTAAGACTTTGGAGAAACAATTGAGGCATTCCAATTCAGGCACTTGAATTTTCAAAGCGTTTAGAAAATTCTGTGATTCCGTGATATTGAAGTACTATATGAGGCATTCCATCCCGATTCGACCTGGGTCTGACCCTCGACCTCCCCGATTTGGCTCGTAATTTTTTGTAGGATCGGTTAGACCCTCAAATGCATCAGATATTATTTTTTTATTTTTTCTATGCAAATTTTTTTTTAAATATTTTTTTAAAGTGACATATCGAAGGCCCTAATTAAAAAATCTGAAAAAATTCTGCAAAATACTTTGTTGAATATCAAAATTTTCTAGCTTATAGCCAAAGTGGGCAAGTTTTTTTTTCTTATAGTTTTTAAGCTTTTTTTATTTAAAAAAATAATGAAAAAATAGAAAGAAATAATAATGTACTACAAGTCAATGGTCAAATGTTTATTTATCTAAACTCGGATTTTTTAGATTTTTTTCAGATTTTTAGGAATTTGTCAAATTTTTCTGAACTAAGACTATTCTAGCACCAGCATGCCATAATTTAGCATGGTTGCAAAAGTGTTCATAATTTTTTCAAAAGTTGTTTAGAGTATCCCAAACATCTATAAATTATTTCAGAATTTTAGCGCCTATGGTTTGCCCAAAATGTAATAACGATTTATTCTTACTTCATTTTTTTCGTGCAACAAATTAATAATATATTACACTACAAGGGCAGAAAGTTGAGATTCCTGCACTGCGCGCAATTCAGTGCAGTTCAGGGCTCTCAAATTTCTGCCTGTGTAGTGTATACTATTTTTCTTTATACTTGGCCGAAAGTACGAAAAAAATTGCATTTTTGTATTGAAAGATATTGATGCCTGCCCCGACATTTGCGGCACGAGCGAAGCGAGTGTTGCTGGTCGGGGGCAGGCATCAAATCAAATACATCGGAATAGACACTACTTTTCTAAAAAATATTAATTTGATTATGGAAGCCTAATTTTATTAGTATGTTTTCGAGTATATATCACTTACTGATTTATCTTAACTGTTAAACTTTAGCATACATCAATTGTAAATAAACTTTGAGGTTATGCAGGCAAGATGTATAGAGTATTAATGCGCGCGAATAAGTTACTATTCCCGTTGTATAGAGGGCACGTGTATAGCTTGACCAACACATGAATGACATGTTTATAAACACAGTGAGCGACTCTTGACCACGGTCTTAAATACAGGTCTTGAAACTTGTGTAGTGGGGGTACGTCGCTTAAAATATGAAATATAATTCCTGTTGCGACCACTAGTAGCGCCAGCGGTAGAGTAAGTTTGCGGGAGAGAGAGAGATAGAATGATTCTGTCATCTCTTTCTAACCCCCATAACCGAATCACTTGCTAACATGACACATTTGTAGAATGTGCGCGAGAATTGGATAAAATTCAATGAAAAATGGGTGAGGCACCAGGATTTCTCGGAAATGAACAGATTCCCTTGAACCCAAGTGATCTTTCAAAAAGCTTGCAAGATGAAAGTAAATCATTTTCGCATTGTTTGTAGGTATCAACACTTCATAATGACTAGGAAAATTAAGAATAACCTTGTAAGAAATTGGTGGTAATCGATTGTAAGGTAAAATAAAGAAAAAACAGGCATGCTCAAAATCTTTATTCGTTCGTCAATTTAGCCCATTTTATACTTTGTTATAACACATGGCTTATACGTCATCGTAACGCCACTATACACGATTCACTCACAAGTAAAACTTATCTCATGGAGGACTCAATTTAACTAACTAATCACTCGGTGAATTCTGAAAATTACGAAAATTTCGAGAATTTTGAGGTTGTGTTCGGCAACCTTACTCTCACACTAGCGCCAGATAGTGGCAGCGTCGGGAAACAAAAAATTTAATGTTAGCATACTTCCCCGACCACGTGAATTCGTATGAGTTTCAAGACCTGTATATAAGACCGTGCTCTTGACTTTCGGCCGTCTTGTGTGTGTGGGGGCCGGTCTCAGTGCACGAGTAATTTCTTTCGGCCCGCTGTCGCAGAGCGCATGCGCGTCTCTACCGAGACATAAAAGTTAGCCTTTCTGCCGTGATATCGCGGCAGGAGGGACGTACTTTCGGCATAGTATGAAGAAATAGTATATTATTTCTCTATTCATTGTGATTTTTCACAAAACTTCATAGAATTTCCATTGTTATGCTTACAAAATACAGAAAAATAGAAAAATTGGTGTGATTGGTATGATCTTGTTAACGGGACTAGAATCTACGCATCGGAAATAAAGTTTCTTATTTGGATGTCGACCTACTAGACTTCCATTCACCTCAAATAAATTTTTTTATTTGAAATTAATATACTTATTGAATAGTAGATATATTCAAATCTAAGAAATATTTATTTGGGTTGGCAGGTATATAAATGTTGATTTAAAAAAAAAAAGAAATTTTATTGGGATATCCTCACTATCCCTTAGAAGCTCAGAAACTGCCTCCCGCTCAGCAGTTGGCGCGCAAACCAGTGCGCGGCTAAGCGGTCACCCATCCAAGTTATGACCGCAAATAATGCTGGTTAACTCTGGGGACCGTCGAAACCAGACACCGACCGCGTGTCCACTGTTGCCGATTTAAAGAATATATAATTGTTATATAAATATACGACAAGAATTAAATCAAATCGATAAATGTTGCATGTTGATAATAATAAACTCCAATGATGAAAGGAAATAAATTTATATTGGATTATAAGGTAAACGTACCAATGGTGGGACAGGTCCCAATTGAGGGACACTAAAGGGATATTTGTAGATACTAAGAGTTTAATGGATAAAATATTAAAAAATAACTCTTCCAATTGTATCTGTTATATATAATTAACATACGTGAAAAAATTTCATGTTTTTCATCGTAAATTGAAAATGTAAATAATAAGTATATTAGCGGATCTATGGTGTTCGAGCTTTTTCAGCAAATTCCTAAACCAATTAGCTAAGGAGAGCCGAATAATCATTAATATGATACCCCGGAGATTATAGTTCGTTCGAGACTTTCCATAGGTATTTCAAATTCAGAAATTCTTAAAGTTTAAGATTACACTGTCAAATGTTACGTACAATATCTTCAAACTCGTAATTTTTGTGTCCCGTTATTGGAGCTGACCGAATATACGTTGGCACCACTGTCCAACGTATGTTCCGCGACTGGGGCAAGTAGTAAGCAATCTTGCTGCGACCCAGAGCCAGGACACAATCGCACGATTGACATTTTGACGCGGATGTTGGGTTATGCGATAGCAAAAACTTCATTGATAATTTACTAAAATATATATATGTATTTTATAAACATATATGTTTTATTTATTGCATCATAGGTGTATATATGTGTACCGCACATTTTTTGGGATTTCTTTTCAAGCAGATGCATTAAAATTTGTAGATGTCCACCGATACGCACATTTGGTGTCCCGGCAGCGGGACATGCACAAAAATACCCGTCCCGGCACTGGTACATGTGCACTTTTCAGCGTTTTAATCAATAACTATTTATCAAACAATCAGAAATATTTTTATTGTATAGTTTTTGGAAACTAGAAACTCTAATCTTGCAGTTCGTTACCACCATTTGCAAAATAATTAATATATGCATGCGGAAATTGGCATACAAAACAGACACCGCCTTAAACGTCCCGCCATTGGTACGTTTACCTTAAGATAGTTCTAATTGATCCTTCTCTAAAAAGTATGTTGCGAGATTTTATCGAATTGCGAGTTGGTCCATTGTTGTCACGTTATTCGCGCTGTGATTGGTCCAAATTGGCGCGAAATCAGATCGAGACCGAGACCGAGTTCGTGATGTTTAACACGTTTGACAGTTGCAATTCTGACAGTTTTGTCAAGCATATCGGGCGCGCTAGGTTTGAATTTCCAAGTAAAGCCCCATATAATGATGGGAATTACATTTTTTTGTAAAGTCTGAAAATGCTCCAGACCTCGCAAATTTGAAGTTATCAAGGTAAATTCTAATTTATAATTGAAAGAATGTTAAAGGACAATTGGTAATCAATTTGAGTCAAATCTATAAAGAGTTTCCGATTCGATAAGATTTGGAATTATTGGAAAAATTTGTTAGATCTCTTAATTTTTGGGAATTCTGATTATATATATTATATGTATTAAATAAGATCGCTGCACCGACACACGATCTCTACTCGAGCGCGCAGCGCGCGGAAGTTTTCTAGTTTTATTAAAAAACATCTAATACATGTATTTGGTCGTTTCAACTATATCTTTTTTCCGGATTAAGAAAGTTTTTAGTAGCAATAAATAAAATATTTTTTTAGTATCCGCAGTAAAAATTGATTCAAATAAATAAATATATTGCAAATTTAAAAAAATTGAAAAATTGAATGAAATACATAGTTGTTGGAGAGAAAGAAAATTTTCGTTGATTAAATTAATTAAGTGTTGAATAGATAATTTTAGTTAATATTACCAAATCTTTTTTCTGGATGTAGAATGCCTCATATGTCTGTTGGGTATTGCGAATAATCCGAAGATTGAGAGACAAAGTTGTTTACGTGGAAACCGAGAGCCGGTCCGTGGGAGTATCTCTTGAAAGGTTGCACTAGCGACGAAGAGCGTAAGGTCTCGGTCTCGGTCTCTCGGTACTGGTCTCGATCAATGGCGCGTGACCCGACTGGACAAACGACATTGTGACGAGTAAGCGTGCAGCAAGCAGCAAGCAGCAGCACCATCACCATTACCATTGAAAACGTCCAAGCGCTTCTAGCTCGTCAGGGACGTTCTTCATCTACCATCATCGCCGACTCTATACCTGCCTGTGAGTCTGTGTAACGTCCAGGTGTTAAACCAAAAAAACACCGGGCAAACGTACGGATCGACTGGTTCGTCGGTTCCGGATTTCCAGCAGAATTCCCAGTAACCCTGACAATCAGCCACGAGAATAGAGCGAAAAAAAATGTCCATATTTCCACGAAGCCGTTTCTAGTTCCGGCGAATGAAAATGATATTGTTTTTTTGTGGAATAAAAAAGAAACTGGAAGCTGGCGATACTGGACGGAATTTTTTTTTCTATCGGCTCAAAGCATTTTTTTTTACACTCAGAAAAAAAATATCCATATTTCCACGAATCCATTTCTAGTTCCGGCGAATGAAAATGATTTTGTTTTTTTGTTAAATAGAAAAGAAACTGGAAACTGGCGATACTAGACGGAATTTTTGTTTTGTATCGGCTCAACATTTTTTTTTTTACACTGAGAAAAAAATGTCCTTATTTCCACGAATCCATTTGTAGTTCCGGCGAATGAAAATGATATTGTTTTTTTGTTAAATAGAAAAGAAACTGGAAACTGGCGATACTAGACGGAATTTTTGTTTTCTATCGGCTCAAAGAATTTTTTTTTACACTGAGAAAAAAAATGTCCTGATTTCCACGAATCCATTTCTAGTTCCGGCGAATGAAAATGATTTTGTTTTTTTGTGGAATAAAAAAGAAACTGCAAACTGGCGATATTAGGCGAAATTTTTGTTTTTCTATCGGCTCAAAGAATTTTTTTTTACACTGAGAAAAAAAAAATGTCCTTATTTCCACGAATCCATTTCTAGTTCCGGCGAATGAAAATGATTTTGTTTTTTGTGGAATAGAAAAGAAACTGGAAACTGGCGATACTAGACGGAATTTTTGTTTTCTATCGGCTCAAAGAATTTTTTTTTACACTGAGAAAAAAAATGTCCTTATTTCCACGAATCCATTTCTAGTTCCGGCGAATGAAAATGATATTGTTTTTTTGTGGAATAAAAAAGAAACTGGAAACTGGCGATACTAGGCGGAATTTTTGTTTTCTATTGGCTCAAATTTTTTTTTTTACACTGAGAAAAAAAATGTCCATATTTCCACGAATCCATTTCTAGTTCCGGCGAATGAAAATGATTTTGTTTTTTTGTGGAATAAAAAAGAAACTGGAAACTGGCGATACTAGGCGGAATTTTTGTTTTGTATCGGCTCAACATTTTTTTTTTACACTGAGAAAAAAAATGTCCATATTTCCACGAGCCCATTTCTAGTTCCGGCGAATGAAAATGATATTGTTTTTTTGTGGAATAAAAAATAAACTGGAAACTGGCGATATTAGGCGGAATTTTTGTTTTTCTATCGGCTCAAAGAATTTTTTTTACACTGAGAAAAAAAATGTCCATATTTCCACGAATCCATTTCTAGTTCCGGCGAATGAAAATGATTTTGTTTTTTTGTGGAATAAAAATGGAACTGGAAACTGGCGGTACTAGGTGGAATTTTTTTTTCTGTCGGCTCAAAGAATTTTTTTTGTCACTGAAAAAACAAATGTTTTAACTTGCTATATATATTACGTTCTACTATAAAAATAATAAATCGTGCCGTAATTTAGTTGCTGAATACATTATTTATTGTTGCAGCAACCATAAAAACATTGTTGTCCTTTCAGGGAAACATGTGTATAGTTGAATTGACCACACTTTTTTTTTTATTATCAAGAAGGAAAATAAAGTTTGCGCTGTTTTTGCAAAAATGTAGATACTTTTGTAGGTCATGAGGAAACCAATGTTTCAGCAAATTCTGAACTTGGTTCGACGTTTTCGCTTTTTACATTTTTTTAAATCGACTACAGAATAGCCAAAATTTATAACGAATTACTTCGAAGACGTTGAATATATGACTGTTTATCCTTAATTTTAATCTATCTCAATCAACTGGTTTGTCGGTTTTGGATTTCCAGCACAATTTCCAGCAATCCTGAATCACGAGTCACGAGAATGGGGAAAAAAAGTTTCAAACGCTTTGCCAAAACGTCAGTGTTTTCATAACAAACATAACCATGAATAATTTCTAACATCTTCGAGCCTAAAATATTGCCAAAATAACGAAAATCACTTATTTTGCATTTCAACTTTGCGATCTTAGTAAATATTTTTTCAAGACCCTAACCATTTTGCTTAAACCAGTTTTTATGTGACAAGAAATTAAAATGTCAACAAGCAGCGAAAATAAAAGATAAACCTACAAAGTTTCGTCAGTTATTCGTCAACTTATTCGTCGTTTTCGGACTTTGAACAGAACTTCCAGTAAATTTGACAACCAGCGTGAACGGTGTAAAAAAAAAGGTTCAAAATATCCTCGAAGTTTCTTAAACTTTTTCTGAAGAAAAAAATGTACAAAAAACCTAGAAACAGCGACACACATGATCAATGAACTAACAAATACATTTTTTATTCACTAAAGTAATAAATAATAATTTCGTCATTGCCAATTGGTGAGCAGCTGTGAAAATATCGATAAATCTTTTTTCGAGTCAAGCCATATTGGTGTAATAAGATCTACGACGAGCAAACACTCCACTAGGATCCATTGAGTTTGCGGATTGAGAAGAAAAAAAAGAGCCCATGGCCTCCGGAGAGCCTCGGGTACCGGAACTTTGTTGTCCGTCTGCAGGCGTTCACTTTCGGTGTCCGATCTTGCTCAAGGCTGGTCATAAATTCATTGTAAAAAAAAAACATGGTGTGTAAACCTCCCACGCTTAACATTTTGCAATCTACACATTAATTTTTAATCTCAATTACTGTGTGAATAGAACTAATTTACGTTAACAAGATTTTTCGTCAAAACTTTCAACAAATCTGCTCCACTTTTATTACACTAAAAAAATGTCATTGATTCAATAAATTCTTCGTTTTCGGGCTGCCAAAAACAATCAACTTAATTTGAATTCTAATTCCTCCAATTCCATACGAGATCGAAACAATAACTTCAAAATAAGCAAAATAATATTTTATTATTTCAATATTAAATGGGATTGAACGAATAAGAACTAGAGTTAATTAAAAAATACTTCTTTTTGGCAGCTCGCAATAGATTTTTTTTTCAGTGCGGTGTTTATATAAAGCTGTGAAGAAAAAATAGGTTTTGTATGATTGGATGAACGAGAATCACTTTATTTTTGCTTCCTCATAGAGGAAGCTTTGTTTTCATGAAAATTTTTTTTTTCGAGATTTTCATGTCAGTACACTCAGAATGGGGAAAACGTCGAGAAAAGTAATTTAGAAAAAATGTCTGTATGTGTATGTGTGTACGTTACACGATCGAAAAATGTAAACCTTTATAACTCGGGAATGCCTTGAGATATCAAGCTGAAATTTGGACCATAGATAGAGGGATCAAGCCTCATCGTTCATACAGATTTTTGTTAAAATCCACTACATCGTTAAATTATTACGCGTCTTTTAATTTTTTGAAAAATGTCTGTTTACGCGATGACACTTTCAATTTGCGAGACATTGATCTTAAAATTGGTATGAATGTGAGCTTTCATACGCCGGTGATCGCTATTGAATTTGGTTAAGATCGGTTGAACCGTTAAAATTTTATGATGTTTTGAATTTTTCAAAAAATTGACATTATCGCTCTATTGTAACTTTTGCAAAACTTAAGATAGCGAGCTCAAATTTTGTATATAAATGAACCAATATTCAGCCATTATATATGTATAATTTAGTGACGAACGGTATGGAATTCTTGATTTTATGGAATGTTGAATTATTTTAAAAAATATACATTGTCACATTCACTTTCGGAAACGCTCTAATAATCACGAAATAACGTAATAACGAAATAGAAAAAGCGAATCCACAACATGTGTATTTATCTAATTAAAACAAGGATGCAAAGTAGAACCTTGCACATTGCTTCCTCATTATTTTTCGCGTTTTACAAAGCTTCCTCTATGAGGAAGCCAAAAATTGAATAACATACTTCCTCATAGAGGGAGCTTTGTAAGAAGCGAAAAATAATGAGGAAGCAATGTGCAAGGTTCTACTTTGCATCCTTTTTATTATAGTGCTTTATAGAACTTGATATTTTATGATTTCAAAATTAAATGGAATTGAACGAATAAGAACTAGAGTTAATTCAAAAATACTTCTTTTTGGTAGCTCGCAATAGAATTTTTTTTCAGTGTAGTGTTTATATAAAGCTGTGAAGGAAAAATAGGTTTTGTATGATTGGATGAACGAGAATCACTTTATTTTTGCTTCCTCATAGAGGAAGCTTTGTTTTCATGAAAAAAATTTTTTTCGTGATTTTCATGTCAGTACACTCAGAATGGGCCAAAACGTCGAGAAAAGTGATTTAGAAAAAATGTCTGTATGTGTGTGTGTGTGTATGTGTGTATGTTACACGATCGAAAAATGTAAACCTTTATAACTTGGGAATGCCTTGAGATATCAAGCTGAAATTTGGACCATAGATAGAGGGATCAAGCCTCATCATTCATACAGATTTTTGTTAAAATCCACTTCATCGTTAAATTATTACGCGTTTTTTAATTTTTTGAAAAATGTTTGTTTACGCGATAACTCTTTCAATTTTCGAGATATTGATCTTAAAATTGATATGAATATGAGCTTTCATACGCCGGTGATCGTTATTGAATTTGGTTAAGATCGGTTGAACCGTTAAAATTTTATGATGTTTTGAATTTTTCAAAAAATTGACATTATCGCTCTATTGTATCTTTTGCAAAACTTAAGATAGCGAGCTAAAATTTTGTATATAAATGAACCAATATTCAGCCATTATATATGTATAATTTAGTGACGAACGTTATGAAATTCTTGATTTTATGGAATGTTGAATTATTTTTAAAAATATACATTATCACATTCACTTTCGGAAACGCTCTAATAATCACGAAATAACGTAATAACGAAATAGAAAAAGCGAATCCACAACATGTGTATTTATCTAATTAAAACAAGGATGCAAAGTAGAACCTTGCACATTGCTTTCTCATTATTTTTCGCGTTTTACAAAGCTTCCTCTATGAGGAAGCCAAAAATTGAATAACATACTTCCTCATAGAGGTAGCTTTGTAAAACGCGAAAAATAATGAGGACGCTATGTGCAAGGTTCTACTTTGCATCCTTTTTATTATAGTGCTTTATAGAACATGATATTTTATTATTTCAAAATTAAATGGGATTGAACGAATAAGAACTAGAGTTAATTAAAAAATACTTCTATTTGGCAGCCCGCAATAGAATTTTTTTCAGTGTGGTACTTACATAAAGCTGTGAAGAAAAAATAGGTTTTGTATGATTGGATGAACGAGAATCACTTTATTTTTATTATAGTGCTTGGGACATGATTACAAAGGTGGTGTCTGTAGTTTGGATTATAAATTAGCTTATGGACATAACCACTGGGATGTCGACTGTCGGAGCCACGAGAATTCGATAAAAAAAAACGCGGTCAATTGTCGATTGATTCCGGTCACCGTATAATATATAGCATCCCGTGACAGGATCGAGCTAAAATCGATAGCTTGGAACACTGTGAGCTCTTGTTTGTTCTCTTTAAATAGGCATTGAATAGAAGGCATTGTCGGCCCAGTTCGCAACTAATAATCGTGCGAAAAATCCCTCTATATTACTGAAAAAAAATCGTAAAAGACTTTTCTGCCAATAACTTTATTGTCTGGTTAAAAGATTCAGTAGAATATGAAGCAATGATGCAGCAAAAAGAAAGTACGACGGTAAAAAAGAAAATAGCACTTTCTACTTAAATTTTTAAGCGGCAGATAATCTCACTGAATGGTCCAAATTTTCTCTGTGAAAATTGGAGTAGCTGCTAAGTAAAGATTAGCACTTTGTATTCAAATTGCTTCTTCGCATAAATTGCAATTTCTATATTTGTGAAGAAAAAGTTATATTTTTTTGTTTTCTCGGTGGAACATCTTTTCCCAATTATAGAATTTTATTGTAATTTTTAATCAGCGGCGATTATAATTTATTACAATTTAATTTGCGACGTATATTAAACTTAATTAATACTATTATGCTGTAGAAATTACTGAACAAAATACTAAATGTGTAAAAAAAAATTGTATTCAAAATACTAGTACTTTAATATTTCCTGATCGTTGCATGTTCAATCTAATTTAGCGTTTACATTTTTTCTATATACGAGTATATTAATTTTCCAAACATTTTTGCGAGTAAATCGTATTACGAGTGGAACATCTTTTCTCAATTATAGAATTTTATTGTAATTTTTAATCAGGGGAGATTATAATTTGTAACAATTTAATTTGCGACGTATATTAAATTTAATTAATACTGTTATGCTGTAGAAATTACTGAACAAAATACTAAATGTGTAAGAAAAAATCGTATTCAAAATACTAGTCCTTTAATATTTCCTGATCGTTGCATGTTCAATCTAATTTAGCGTTTACATTTTTTCTATATACGAGTATATTAATTTTCCAAACATTTTTGCGAGTAAATCGTATTACGAGTGGAACATCTTTTCTCAACTATAGAATTTTATTGTAATTTTTAATCAGGGGCGATTAAAATTTGTAACAATTTAATTTGCGACGTATATTAAATTTAATTAATACTGTTATGCTGTAGAAATTACTGAACAAAATACTAAATGTGTAAAAAAAAATTGTATTCAAAATACTAGTACTTTAATATTTCCTGATCGTTGCATGTTCAATCTAATTTAGCGTTTACATTTTTTCTATGTACGAGTATATTAATTTTCCAAACATTTTTGCAAGTAAATCGTATTACGAGTGGAACATCTTTTCTCAATTATAGAATTTTATTGTAATTTTTAATCAGGGGCGATTATAATTTGTAACAATTTAATTTGCGACGTATATTAAATTTAATTAATACTGTTATGCTGTAGAAATTACTGAACAAAATACTAAATGTGTAAAAAAAAATTGTATTCAAAATACTAGTACTTCAATATTTCCTGATCGTTGCATGTTCAATCTAATTTAGCGTTTACATTTTTTCTATGTACGAGTATATTAATTTTCCAAACATTTTTGCGAGTAAATCGTATTACGAGTGGAACATCTTTTCTCAATTATAGAATTTTATTGTAATTTTTAATCAGGGGAGATTATAATTTGTAACAATTTAATTTGCGACGTATATTAAATTTAATTAATACTGTTATGCTGTAGAAATTACTGAACAAAATACTAAATGTGTAAAAAAAAATTGTATTCAAAATACTAGTACTTCAATATTTCCTGATCGTTGCATGGTCAATTTAATTTAGCGTTTACATTTTTTCTATATACGAGTATATTAATTTTCCAAACATTTTTGCGAGTAAATCGTATTACGAGCGTGTATCCTTGCACAGAGATTCCTGTGGGGCTTCGCTTTGAGATTGAAATGTGACAGACGCAATTAGGCATTTTCCACGAGTATAAGCGAAGCCTAGGTGCACTAGCGTGCAAACAAACGAGCTTGAACATCGCGAATGTCACTTTACTGACGACAGAGTCTCTACGACTTCCTTTACGCAACGCAAATTATCCGTAGTAGCGTAAAAAAAAAGAAAAACAGTTCCTGACGACTTTTGTACTTAAAGTTTGATCCATCCGACTTACTCGTGTTTTCTGCTTGTAGTAGTAGCATTAGTCGAACCCCAAGACAATGTCGAACTTTTATTTAGATCTTTATCACAATTTATTTGTGTGTTTGCCAATTATTCATTTATTTGAATTTTTATCACCAATTATAAATTTATTTCATTTTTTACCATCAAATATACATTATTATTGTCACTAATTACTAATCTTTTTCAATTTTCCCAACAATTATTTATTTATTTCGGTTTTTATCACCAGTAACATATTTATTTAGATACTTAAACATTTATTTATTATTGATAATTATACATTTATTTAGACATCAATTATATATTTATTATTGCTACTAATTACTAATTTTTTTAAATCTTTACCAACAAATATTTATTTATTTTTGTTTTTACCGCCAGTAAAATTTCTTAAATTTTAAGATAAAATAATATTTCTATTTTATATTAATAAATTAATAAAAATATATATTTTTATATATTTTTATATATTTATATATATTTTATATTATTATATTATATTTATATACAAATAAATAATTAATAAAAAAATTAAGATAAAAATAAAGAATTTACTTAGATTTGTATTACTAATTATACATTTATTTAGATTTTTATCACCAAATCTAATAATTTTGTTTTATTAGATTTGTTATATTAAATCCCAAGACAATTTAGATCTTTACCGCAATTTATTTTCATGTTTGCCAATTATTCATTTATTTGAATTATTACCACCAATTATAAATTTATTCCGTTTTTTACCATCAATTGTACATTTATTTGTATTATTACCACTAATTAATAATTTTTTAAAATGTTACCAACAATTATTTATTTATTTCGGTTTTTATCACCAGTAATACATTTATTTAGATATAAATTGTATATATATTTGTATTAGTGCCACGAATTGCTATTTTTTAAAAATCTTTACCAACAATTATTTATTTATTTTTGTTTTTACCGCCAGTAAAATTTCTTAAATTTTCAGATAAAATTAAATTTTTATTTTATATTAATAAATTATTAAAAATTTATATTTGTATATATTTATATATATATTATTATATTATATTTATATACAAATAAAGAATTAATAAAAAAATTAAGATAAAAATAAAGAATTTACTTAGATTTTTATCACCAAATCTAATAATTTTGTTTTATTTTTGTTTCAGTGAGGTTGATCGATACGCGAAGGTCCCGTGGAAAGACATTAAGGTGGGAGACTTGGTACACCTGTCGAACAACGAAATCGTACCGGCGGACCTTTTGCTTTTACGGAGCAGTGACCCACAAGGTCTCGCTTTCTTGGACACGTGCAATTTAGACGGTGAAACAAATCTCAAGCAACGTCAGGTTGTCAGAGGTTTTCTGGATCTTCAGGACTCCTTTCAGCCGTCAAAGTTTCGCTCAGTCGTTGAGGTCGATCGACCGAGCACCAAAATATATAGGTCGGTTACTCTCTTGAATCGCAAGCTCTTGTTTTTTCTCAGTCAACACTACGATCGCTTTGCCTTTGAATAAAATATCTAAACGACTGTCTATATAAGTAATCATGATTATCCAAATCGATTATTTGCTTAAGAGCCAGCTGAGCACTCATTTTTGGTAAACCTTTGACCTACTAAATTTATTTACATCACTTATTGTCCAAAAAAGCTTACACGAAATAGTCAAGTCCAAAAAATGCTTTTCTACTGCTGCACGAATTTTTCCAATAAGAAATAAAATTTGATTTCACTGTTTTTGCAAAATGCATTGTTTTGATCAAATTAATGCTTAAATTAGTCTGATATTAATAATTTGAATTTGATTTCTCGAAAAAAGAAAAAGAATTTCATTTTTTAAACTTACGCAAAACGGTCAACCCACAACATTTTTTTCTGTACAATTTTTAAAAATGAGGAATTAAAATAGTTTTCATTATTTTTGCAAAATATATGGATTATCAGGAAACTAATGTATTTATGGATTGTGAGGAAATTAATGATTCAATTAATTTCCTCAATTAGGTATTTATGGTTTGTGAGGAAACGAATGTTTAAATTAGTTTCCTAATGTTGAAACTAATGTGAAACTAATATTTAAATTAGTTTCCTCAATTAGATATTAATGGATTGTAAGGAAACTAATTTCGTAAGATTAGAATTTGGTAGGACGTAAATTATAAATTTACAAAAGTGAAGACTATTTTTCGATTACTTGTGTAAGTTCTGTTCGAGCCTTTATTTTTGGTAAACTCTTGACCTACTAAATTAGTCTGATATTAATAATCCGAATTTGATTTCTCGAAAAAAAAAGAATTTAATTTTTTAAACTTACACAAAACGGTCAACCCACAACATTTTTTTCTGTACAATTTTTTTAAATGAGGAATTAAAATAGTTTTCTTTATTTTTGCAAAATATATGGATTATCAAGAAACTAATGTATTTATGGATTGTGAGGAAATTAATGATTCAATTAACTTCCTCAATTAGGTATTTATGGTTTGTGAGGAAACAAATGTTTAAATTAGTTTCCTAATGTTGAAACTAATATTTAAATTAGTTTCCTCAATTAGATATTAATGGATGGTAAGGAAACTAATTTCGTAAGATTAGAATTTGGTGGGACGTAAATTATAAATTTACAAAAGTGAAGACTATTTTTTGATTACTTGTGTAAGTTCTGTTCGAGCCTTTATTTTTGGTGAACTCTTGACCTACTAAATTAGTCTGATATTAATAATCCGAATTTGATTTCTCGAAAAAAAAGAATTTCATTTTTTAAACCTACACAAAACTGTCAACCCACAACATTTTTTTCTGTACATTTTTTTTAAATGAGGAATTAAAATAGTTTTCATTATTTTTGCAAAATATATGGATTATCAGGAAACTAATGTATTTATGGATTGTGAGGAAATTAATGATTCAATTAATTTCCTCAATTAGGTATTTATGGTTTGTGAGGAAACAAATGTTTAAATTAGTTTCCTAATGTTGAAACTAATGTGAAACTAATATTTAAATTAGTTTCCTCAATTAGGTATTAATGGATCGTAAGGAAACTAATTTCGTAAGATTAGAATTTGGTGGGACGTAAATTATAAATTTACAAAAGTGAAGACTATTTTTTGATTACTTGTGTAAGTTCTGTTCGAACCTTTATTTTTGGTAAACTCTTGATCTACTAAATTAGTCTGATATTAATAATCCGAATTTGATTTCTCGAAAGAAAAAGAATTTCATTTTTTAAACTTACACAAAACGGTCAACACACAACATTTTTTTCTATAAATTTTAAAAAATGAGGAATTAAAATAGTTTTCTTTATTTTTGCAAAATATATGGATTATCTGGAAACTAATGTATTTATGGATTGTGAGGAAATGAATAATACAATTAATTTCCTAAATTATTTATTTATGGTTTGTGAGGAAAGAAATGTTTAAATTAGTTTCCTAATGTTGAAACTAATGTGAAACTAATATTTAAATTAGTTTCCTCAATTAGATATTAATGGATTGTAAGGAAACTAATTTCGTAAGATTAGAATTTAGTGGGACGTAAATTATAAATTTACAAAAGTGAAGACTATTTTTCGATTATTTGCGTAAGTGCTGTTCGAGCCTTCATTTTTGGTAAAATCTTGACCTACTAAACTAGTCTCATATTAATAATCCGAATTTGATTTCTCGAAAAAAAAAAAGAATTTCATTTTTTACACTTACACAAAACGGTCAACCCACAACATTTTTTTCTGTACAATTTTTTTAAATGAGGAATTGAAATAGTTTTCTTTATTTTTGCAAAATATATGAATTATCAAGAAACTAATGTATTTATGGATTGTGAGGAAATTAATAATTAGATAGAATTTGGTGGGACGTACATTATAAATTTACAAAAGTGAAGACTATAGTTCGATTATTTGTGTAATGTGCTGTTCGAGCCTTCATTTTTGGTAAACTCTTGACCTACTAAACTTATGTACATTGCTTACCGTCCAGATTTATAATCAAAGAGCTTTCAATTGCAGGTTTTACGGAGCTGTTGTACATCCCAACGGTGCGAGGGTACCCGTAACCACAGAGAATCTTTTGTTGAGAGAATGTTTACTGAAGAACACAGACTTCATCGAGGGTATCGTCGTGTACTCCGGGCACGAGACCAAAGCCATGCTCAACAATGGTGGCCCTCGGTACAAGGTAGTTATTTTTCTTTCAACCGGTCATTGTTTAGCATGTAGATTCCACAATGATTCAGAGATAGGCACAGCTCTGTTCTTGCCAATTTTTTTTTACCGCAATGGGTACGAAATAAGAATAATAAATATTTCTCAAAACTTAAAAGAGGTCATTGCAATAAGCAGCTGGAAAACTGAATGAACTTCGCGAATTTTATCTTCATAACTACGTCCTTATTTGGATTGGTCTTTTGAAAATATTATTGGCCACGTATTGACGTATAATTAGATAAATTTTTATTTACTTTTATTAAAAAAAAAATTGCGTCCTTTCGAAGTTAGAACGAGTTTCTCTGGGAAAAATTCATGGTATCATTTCTTTTAGACGTAAAAAATAAACTTGAGTCGCGAAACAGAAAAATATGTAATATTTCAGTTTCAGATATTGTAGCGGATGTCTCTGAAAACTAGATTTCGTAGATATTCGAATTGTGAGCTGTGATAGGCAGAAAAATGTATTTAGAATTAATTTCAATTCGAATAATCATGAGTAAATAATTATACGAAGGCGCTGTAATTATTATTCTTATTCTGAATTAAGAAAGATAATCCTAAATAATCTATTAAAAAATACTTGTTATTGCTTTCTGTTAAATTTATTAACCCTTTATAAGTCACAACGCCCGAAACCGTACCGAAATGGGACGAACGGACGCGGAGTGGCGATCACGCGTTGCTACGGTATCGCCTAAGAGTGGGGATAGAAGTGTGACTTATAAAGGGTTAACAGTTATTCAAAACAAAGATATATCCAATGTATTTGTATTCGGATATTGACCATCTGGTCTTGAGTTTGGCAAACGATTACGTGAAATCATAATTGTTTTTGCTGAATTGCTTATAACTTTCGCAATTATTCGATGTCAACATCATATTTGCCCACAATATTCATAATACGTAAAACTTTATAATAAGAAAAATAAATCCAATTTTAAAAAATCTTTTTGAATCTCCTCACTTAAAATTAATATTACCGAGTTTTAATGTCACTTTTGTAAAAGTATACTTTTAAATGAAAGTTAACTACAAACGACAAATATAATATTTGTGAAAGAAAACAGTTATTGGAGTTATGCAATTATATATTAAATATTTACGTTCTTGATTTCCGATCAGCGTTCTCGACTGGTTCTTTTATGTAAAAGTATACTTTTAAATAAAATTTAACTAAAAATGACGAATATGATAAAGCTTTTCTCAACGAAAATAGTTATTGGAGTTTTGCAATGGTATATTAAATATTTACCTTCTATATTTCCGATCAGCGTTCTCGACTGGTTCTTTTTCGTAAAAGTATATTTGTAAATTAAATTAAACTGAAAACGACAAATGTGATAAAGATTTTGTCAATGAAAACAGTTATTAGAGTTATGCAATGGTATATTAAATATTTACGTTCTTAATTTCCGATTAGCGTTCTCGACTGGTTCTTTTTAGTAAAAGTATACTTTTAAATTAAATTAAATTAAAAACGACGAATATGATAAAGCTTTTGTCAAAGAAAACAGTTATCGGAGTTATGCAATGGTATATTAAATATTTACGTTCTTGATTTCCGATCAGCGTTCGCGACTGGTTCTTTTTTGTACAAGTATATTTTTAAATTAAATTAAACTGAAAACGACGAATATGATAAAGATTTTGTCAATGAAAACAGTTATTAGAGTTATGCAATGGTATATTAAATATTTACGTTCTTTATTTCCGATCAGCGTTCTCGACTGGTTCTTTTATGTAAAAGTATACTTTTAAATAAAATTTAACTAAAAATGACGAATATGATAAAGCTTTTTTCAACGAAAATATTTATTGGAGTTTTGCAATGGTATATTAAATATTTACGTTCTTGATTTCCGATCAGCGTTCTCGACTGGTCCTTTTATGTAAAAGTATACTTTAAAATAAAATTTAACTAAAAATGACGAATATGATAAAGCTTTTGTCAAAGAAAACAGTTATCGGAGTTATGCAATGGTATATTAAATATTTACGTTCTTGATTTCCGATCAGCGTTCGCGACTGGTTCTTTTTCGTAAAAGTATATTTGTAAATTAAATTAAACTGAAAACGACAAATGTGATAAAGATTTTGTCAATGAAAACAGTTATTAGAGTTGTGCAATGGTATATTAAATATTTACGTTCTTGATTTCCGATCAGCGTTCTCGACTGGTTCTTTTTCGTAAAAGTATATTTGTAAATTAAATTAAACTGAAAACGACAAATGTGATAAAGATTTTGTCAAAGAAAACAGTTATTAGAGTTGTGCAATGGTATATTAAATATTTACGTTTTTTATTTCCGATCAGCGTCCTCGACTGGTTCTTTTATGTAAAAGTATACTTTTAAATAAAATTTAACTAAAAAAATGACGAATATGATAAAGCTTTCCTCAACGAAAATATTTATTGGAGTTTTGCAATGGTATATTAAATATTTACGTTCTTGATTTCCGATTAGCGTTCTCGACTGGTTCTTTTTAGTAAAAGTATACTTTTAAATAAAATTAAATTAAAAACGACGAATATGATAAAGCTTTTGTCAAAGAAAACAGTTATCGGAGTTATGCAATGGTATATTAAATATTTACGTTCTTGATTTCCGATCAGCGTTCTCGACTGGTTCTTTTTCGTAAAAGTATATTTGTAAATTAAATTAAACTGAAAACGACAAATGTGATAAAGATTTTGTCAATGAAAACAGTTATTAGAGTTATGCAATGGTATATTAAATATTTACGTTCTTGATTTCCGATCAGCGTTCTCGACTGGTTCTTTTATGTAAAAGTATACTTTTAAATAAAATTTAACTAAAAATGACGAATATGATAAAGCTTTTCTGAACGAAAATAGTTATTGGAGTTTTGCAATGGTATATTAAATATTTACGTTCTTAATTTCCGATCAGCGTTCGCGACTGGTTCTTTTTTGTAAAAGTATATTTGTAAATTAAATTAAACTGAAAATGACAAATGTGATAAAGATTTTGTCAAAGAAAACAGTTATTAGAGTTATGCAATGGTATATTAAATATTTACGTTCTCGATTTCCGATCAGCGTTCTCGACTGGTTCTTTTATGTAAAAGTATACTTTTAAATAAAATTTAACTAAAAATGACGAATATGATAAAGATTTTTTCAACGAAAATAGTTATTGGAGTTTTGCAATGGTATATTAAATATTTACGTTCTTTATTTCCGATCAGCGTTCTCGGCTGGTTCTTTTTCGTAAAAGTATATTTGTAAATTAAATTAAACTGAAAACGACAAATGTGATAAAGATTTTGTCAATGAAAACAGTTATTAGAGTTATGCAATGGTATATTAAATATTTACGTTCTTGATTTCCGATCAGCGTTCTCGACAGGTTCTTTTATGTAAAAGTATACTTTTAAATTAAATTAAATTAAAAACGATGAATATGATAAAGCTTTTGTCAAAGAAAACCGTTATCGGAGTTATGCAATGGTATATTAAATATTTACGTTCTTGATTTCCGATCAACGTTCTCGACTGGTTCTTTTTCGTAAAAGTATGTTTGTAAATTAAATTAAACTGAAAACGACAAATGTGATAAAGATTTTGTCAATGAAAACAGTTACTAGAGTTATGCAATGGTATATTAAATATTTACGTTCTCGATTTCCGATCAGTGTTCTCGACTGGTTCTTTTATGTAAAAGTATACTTTTAAATAAAATTTAACTAAAAAAATGACGAATATGATAAAGCTTTTCTCAACGAAAATATTTATTGGAGTTTTGCAATGGTATATTAAATATTTACGTTCTTTATTTCCGATCAGCGTTCTCGACTGGTTCTTTTTTGTAAAAGTATATTTTTAATTTAAATTAAACTGAAAACGACAAATATGATAAAGATTTTGTCAATGAAAACAGTTATTGGAATTGTGCAATGGTATATTAAATATTTACGTTTTTTATTTCCGATCAGCGTTCTCGACTGGAACGACAAATGAATCTGGACATCGTGTGGTGTGTCGTAATCCTGCTAGTCCTGTGTATCGTCGGTGCGGCAGGTTGCAAGATGTGGCTCTCGACTTATTCACTGATGATGCCAGTGCCATTCCTCCCAACATTGCAAGATCCCAGTTACGAGGGTATGTTGACGTTCTGGACGTTCGTCATTATTCTCCAAGTTATGATACCACTGAGTCTCTACGTGACGTTGGAGATGGCAAAAGTCGGGCAGGTGTATCATATAAGCAACGACAGTGTTTTGTACGATCCTGACACCGGCAGAAGAGCCGAATGTCGGGCGTTAAACATCACCGAAGAACTTGGTCAGGTAAATAAACCCTTTAAAAATCAACCAGACTATTTTTATTTCCTATATATACATTTTTATAATTAAATTAAATCATCTCAAGATAAAAAGGATAACAAAACCGACTATTGTTATGTTTATCATGCCTGATTTTAAAAAAATTGATCTTATGAGACTTTTAAAAAAATTCACGGAAGTTTTTTTGTGTTTACGATTTTGTAATAATGAAATTTATGTCTTCAGACTTATTAAAAATCAAGCCGACTATTTTAATTTTGATTATTAGCGATATTATTATATTATTAAGATATGAGTTTTTTGATTTTTGATTATTTTGATTTTGATTATTAACGATATTATTATATTATTAAGATATGAGTTTGTAATGCTTTCTTCCATAAGAAATTTAAAAATCAAACAGACTATTATTATTTGTATTATTTACGATATTGCAATTAAAAGAATTATCTCGTCAGATTATTTCAACTTTTATTACTTACGATTTGCTAATTAAAAAAATGATTATATCAGGTACAATACGTATTTTCGGACAAAACTGGGACGCTCACAGAGAATAAAATGGTGTTCAGACGTTGCACTATCGCCGGACAGGATTACGCGCATACGGGAGAGAACGAGAGTCTCGTTCCCTGTGTGAGACTGAAAGAGGACTTGATTATCGGCTCGGCTCGTCACCGACTTCAGGAATTCCTCGTCCTGCTAGCGATCTGCAATACTGTTGTGGTTAGCAGTCATCCGCATCATGATCTCATGAATTCGAGCGGCGTGATTGAAGAGCCGCAGAAGAACGGTATTGCAGTTATGAGGTGAGATTGCTTGGATTCATTTTAATCTTTGTCTATTTAAAATTGTTCCCTCAAGGTCATGTGACATACAACAATCGGTATCAGAATCTATAAAGCTATTTTTTCAAGGATGCTGGATGTTCAATTCAAATGCATCCGTTACGCAGTTAATACTAATAGGTTTTTATATAGAAACGTTCAAATGCACTAAAACAAATTTATGTTTATTACAAAATTTTGATATTCAAAAAAAGCTCATAAACTGAAAAGTATTACGAGAATCTTTCAAAATTGTTGATCATTATTTTAAACTGTACCTACAATAAACACTGGAGAAAAAATGATTTACAAAATTACGGAATTGATGACGTAGAAATCCAAGCAGCAGCTTTCTTATTCTGAAATTATGTCGCTAAAACATACAATATAGAAAATAATTCTTGTGATAAGTTTATTCATTTTTTTCATTAGTACTTTTTTTGTTACCAATTCTTGTAAAAAAAAAAACAGTTTTCTGAAACTGCCTTATCCCGCAATTTAAAAAAGAGGAAATTTTTTTTTCTGTTTTTAATAATTATTATAAAATCCACTAGATATTTACGAGACATCGAATTTTCTAAAGTAAGACTATGTTTTAGGAAGTTGAGATGAATCGAACCCTTTAACAAATAATTTATTAATTTTTTTTCTAAAATCCTGTGTATAAAGTATTTTTTTAAAAATTTGCAGGTACACGAGATTATCGGAGTCTCGTAGTGTAACGCCTCCCCCAACGAGTGGAGTTGCCATGGCTGGCCAGGGAATGATTTCGACTCTTTCGCCGATATCATCCAGATCAGAGCCTCCTTTATCGATAAATGTTGCCAATTTACCCACAAAAATATCCAGGTAAGATAACATAAAGCTGCTTTTTCAAAAATTGTATTTCTAATGTTCTTTTCTAGGTGAGTCGATTTCTAGGTGAATAATTTTGACAATTTTACAGACCGAGACTTCTAAATGTGCCTGCAATGCCAAGCCTGAACATCAGCCTTCTAGTGAGGAAATCATCGCCCACGAGTCGCCGAGGAAGTCCTCCTAGTCCGTCTTCGGCCGAGCAACCGACTCCCAGCATCTACGAAGCTGAAAGTCCAGACGAACTCGCTCTGGTTCACGCAGCGAGAGCTTACGACGTTAAGCTAGTCAAAAGAACGCCACGCAGTGCCATTATTTCCCTGCCTGACAAATCTACCCTCGCTTTCGAAATTTTGCACGTGAGTCATGTAATGAAATTACATTACATACCCTCAAATTAAATTTTTATTTATTTAATTAATGTATAGAAAAAAATCCGTTATATGTAACCAATTTTTTTTAGTAGATAGTAATGTTAACAAAAAGAAAATTGTATGGTTCGTTAGTAATATAATATGAACAATATTGAAAAATATGAATTAAAAAAAGTTACCGAATATATAATAATTATATCTGTATTTAAAAGTTTCTGGTGTCCGACTAAAAAAAAAATACGTACGACAGCCAATACATATATTCATTTTTGTTAATTATTTTATTTAATTTTTTCTTGCAGGTTCTGCCATTTGATTCTAGCAGAAAGTGCATGTCCGTCGTAGTGCGACATCCTAACACCGATGAGATTGTGTTATATTGCAAAGGTGCCGATTCCACTATTTTATCCTCCTTAACGTCTTCGGACGAGGAAACCGCCTCAGCTACTAAAGTTAGACAACAGCTGAACTCTTATGCGAGACAGGGATTGCGAACTCTCGCTATGGCAAGACGATCGTTGGCTCACAACGAGTGGGAAACCTGGAAACAGCGACACACAGAAGCGGAGCTTGCGACTGAAAATCGTGAACGTAGGATAAGAGACTCGTATTCTAGTCTGGAATCCCATTTGACGCTACTAGGCGCTACGGGGATTGAGGATAAGCTTCAGGAGGGCGTGCCAGAAGCAATCGCAGCTTTGGTAGCCGCTGGAATTGTCGTTTGGGTGCTCACAGGTACGATAAAATCTTTTAAAACCATTTTTTAAGAAGAAAAGTTTTACGTACAATTTTCATACCAATTTCAATATTAATACCATATTAATTTTATATTCATGTTACACTAATTTGATATTCATTCAATATTATCCGGAGACATCAATTTTAGTAAAAAAAGGTGGTTAACATTTTTTTAAATGATTATTGTATCGGTGTTATGAACATATTAAAAAAAAGTCTAATTTTTATAATTAAACTAAAAAAGTTTAATTTTTTTCAATATAATTTTTAAAATATTATCTATATTTCAATACAGAACTTCTAACAAAAATTTATATTCGAATTTGCGACTTTTTTCATGCTTAATACACCTTAAACAAATAATTAAACCCGTGAGTTTTTCCAAAGAGCGTTTTTTTTCTAATAAAAACATAAAAATATTATTGTCTAAAATCAGTGAAGCCTTCTCTCAATTTTATAACAACATTTTGATGTGTATTTTTTCATGTTAATTTCACTAATTAATTACTCTCCAGGTGACAAGCCCGAAACTGCTGTAAATATCGCATACGCCGCCCGATTATTTTCGCCAGCGATGCAACTTCTTCGTCTCCAAGCGAGATCGAAATCCGTGGCTGAAGCTTTGATCCACGGTTACCTCGAGGCAATCCACAAAGAAACGACATCTGCGGGTGGTGCCAGCGGTGTTGGAGGAATAGCTGACGTACCAAACGGCGTAGGCGAAATTGGAGCTGCGATGGGCGATGCCGATGCTGCGGAGCGTGTGGCGCACAGAATCGGAAGTCCTTGGCCAAGACAACGAGCTCTCGTTGTCGATGGAAAAACTCTGACGTTCATTTTGGATCCGAGATCGGGTCTTACTGGCCCTTTTCTCGAATTAACGAGAAGCTGCTCCAGCGTTCTTGCCTGTCGAGCAACGCCGTTGCAAAAGGTACGTTTTATACCGCTTAATATTTATTTTACCTGAAATAAACTTTTAAAAAAACTTGATTTTTGCATCAATGTTTCTTATTCGACTGGAAAAATTCTTAACAAGCAGATAAATTGTAAATAAAAATGCAACTGGAAAAAATTTTTATTCATCGAAATAAAAAAAAACAAAGAATCTTCAAGTTTCGCTGTAATACTATTTATTTATCTGTAAATTTTTTTATTTAACCGGGAAATGTAGAATCAACGTTAAAAATTTAAAAATAAAATCGAGTTTTACATTAATACCTGTTATTCAATCGAAATTGTTAAAATCTACCTTAAGAAGAAAAGAAAAGAAATACTGTATGTTGAGTTTGGGATCAACACTTTTTATGTAACGAAAAACGTTTTCAATTCACATATGAAATAACTATACAAATTCGTTAATTTTGTACTAATACATTTTTCAATTGCAATCAGGCTTACATCGTGAGGGTCGTGAAAGAACAACTGGGAATGCGGACGTTAGCGATCGGTGACGGCGCGAACGACGTAAGCATGATCCAAACAGCAGATGTAGGAGTCGGTGTTTCCGGCAAGGAAGGAACTCAAGCGGTCATGGCAGCGGATTTTGCCATCGCAAGGTTTTCAATGCTTTCCCGGCTTCTCCTACTTCACGGCCATTGGTGCTACGACAGACTCGCGCGAATGATACTTTATTTCTTCTACAAAAATGCTATGTTCGTCTTTCTCATCTTCTGGTATCAGGTATAAATCTCAATACTTGTTTTTTAATTTATCAACAATTTATAATGAAAACAGAAAGCAAATTAGAAACTGACATATTGTCACCGCATTATTTATCATACCACAGTATGTTTATTAATTTTGAATTGTGTTCCGAATTCAGAATTATTAATGTCAGAATTATATTCTGAAATTTAGCGAAATTTTTGTTATCAAGAAATAATAAGGAAAAATAAAAATTCCTATTTTATATATCTAGCATCACTGAATATCCTTTCGTTTACGTACGAAATTTGAGCTGGTTAGTTCATGTTTTGCAAAAATTAATGCAATCCCGTCAATTGTGCGAAAATTTCAAAATCCGAATCACTTTTCCCGATTTCGGCCAAATTCAATACAAAATAAAGTTTAATGTCACTTGCACTTCTGAAGAGCTACTTACATACCAAAATATCGTAAATTTTACGAAAGTTAGGAGAGCGATCACGCAGTTAATCGAAAATTCAAGTAGATATAAAATCTAAATTCCTGTATGTATTTTTTTTAAAATTGCACCAGTCAAAGACGGACTGCTGCTTTCTTCACTTGTGTGCCAAATTCCAGTTCAATCGGTTTCAAAGTTCCACTGTCAAATAAATAATACGGACGGATTTTTTTGTAAACCACTTTACTCGATGTTTCGGATTATTCTGAGTATCTTGACATAAAAATCTGAGAAAAAAAATGAAATTTGATAAAAACAAAGATTTCAACATGAAAAACCAAAATTTGTCAGTTTTCTTGAAAATTACGTTTTCTACTTATTAATATTATTATTTATTATCCATTTAGTTAATATTGTTTTAAAAAATTTCAGCTGTATTGCGGATTCTCGGGAGCTGTGATGATCGACCAAATGTACCTGATGCTTTACAATCTCCTATTCACCTCACTGCCACCCCTCGCTATCGGAGTCTACGATAGAATAGCACCGGCTAACGTTCTACTCTCGATGCCGGAGCTTTACAGTCGAGGAAGACTTGGACTTGTCTACAAGCCACATTCTTTCTGGATTACTATGGCCGATGCTTTATATCAGAGCATTGTCATATTCTTTGTCACCGAGGCTGTAAGAAATGCTTTTTTATGTCTATTATCAACTGATGGGAAGTAATTTAAGAATTTTTGTACTAGTGAATGACTGTTTTTTTGCTTTCTAGGCCTACCACGACTCCGATATCGACATTTGGGAATTTGGAACTACCATAACTACCTCCTGTATCACTGTCATGTTGATCCACGTTGGCCTGGAAATCAGATCGTGGGTAAGTAATATTTTATTATTCAATGTGACCGAATAATAAAGATTATGGTTTAAAAAAATCTAAATACCACTATTTTCAAAAATTCTGAACATCCAAAAATACAATGAAAATGAAACAAAATCTTTATCAACAAAAAGAGATTCCAACGCAACATTGCAACGCAAAAAAGAATTAACTGAATGAAAAACCGTGCAGAAATTGTTTTAAAAAATTACATTGGCAGTTTGTAATTATTATTCTCGCACTGAGCAGTGTTTTAGTCAATAAGAGTTACTTCTAATCAATCGTAGAAATTTTCGGCTCTATCGATTTATTCGACGATATTCTACGTCTCGGTCGGTAACAAAACCCGTCATGGCAATTGCTCTGCAATGGTTGATCTCTAAGATAAAAAAACGCAATTGCGTCTGCCTTAATGACTTTCGTATTTTATCCGAGAGATCAAAGATGGTGGGAAAATCCACGATAAGAAAATTCAGTTATTTCCATGCGCATGTATTCATCATGATGCAAAAAATTGCAAGACCGTTTATGCGCATATATGCGTCGCTGACAGTGAAGGAATTAAGGCTTTATGACGCTCTTTAAGGAACAGTAATTGCTTTCATAAACTGTAATCCTATCCACTTACAGACGATTTACGTTTGAGAAAAAAAGATAATTCAAATTCACTTCGTTAAATTCCTTTGCAGGAAACGAATTTCCTTGTTTCTCAATCACAAATCATCTCTGAGTAGAATAGATTATAATTGTTAATACAAATGATAAAATCCATCGAAGATAAAGTTAAGAATAACATTAATTCACTATTGATTTTTACAATTTCAGACTCTGATTCACGTTGCCGCGATACTGGCGTCTTTAGGAATATTCTTCGGATTCTGCCTCCTATACAACATCGTCTGTGTAAATTGTATGGGTCTGCCAGGCTCATACTGGGTCATGCCCGTTGCGATTTCCCGGCACGTATACTGGCTAACTGTCATGCTGGCCTCTGTTCTCGCTATCTTGCCAAGGTAAAGCCCGTTATTCTTCCACAAGAATTCTTACTCAGCACCTCTAAATAATACTTTTCAAGTCTTTTTGATGTGCAAACATATGTAGATTGATCTTTTTTTTTAGCTAAAAATGTCCTTTAAAAGCGCAACAGCTCTTCTGTAAAATTGGTAAAAATAAGCAAAGTGCTTTCACAAAGCGCAACATTTCTAAAAAAATTATAAAATAAAGCAGTGTCCTTAAAAAAAAGTCTAACGGCTTTTCTGTGAAATATGTAAAATGGCGAAGTGTCCATAAATAGTATATCCTTTCAGGAAAATTTTTTAAATGGATCAAAGTGTCCTCAAAAAGCATAATAACCGATCTAAAAAATTTGGAAAAAGTATAACAATCAATATGAAATTTAAAAAAATAGAGCTCCTCTAAAAGCATAATTTCGCCGCTAAAAAATTTCTAAGATCGGACAAATTGTCCTCAAAAATGTATAACGACTGTTCTGCAAAACTTGTAAAATGAAAATAAAAATTCCCCAAAATCATAACGGCCCTTTAGGCAAATGTATAAAATAGAAAAAAGTGTTCTCAAAAAGCCTAACGTCTAACCTGAAAAATTTGTCAAATCCACCAATGCCGTCAAAAAGTGTAATTTCTAGAATGGAGCAAAGTGTCTTCAAAAAGCGACACCTGAAAAATTTATAAAACGTATCCAAATATCCTTAAAAAAAAGTAACGACCCTTTTGGATTTTTGTAAAATGGAGCAAGTGGAAAAAGTGTAACATAAATTTTGCTTAACGTACGGCAAGACTATTTTATAAAGATTTTTTTGTATTATATCACGACTATCCGATGTTCACTCTTTACTTTTTATTTTTTATATATTTCTTCTCCGAATAACGATAAAAAAATGGTGTGTTTATTTAAAATAAAGAAAAGTTTCCTCAAAAAGCATAACGACTTTCCTGAAAAATTTGTCAAATCGATCAGTATCGTAAAAAACTGTAATTCCTAGAATGGAGCAAAGTGTCTTAAAAAATCGACTGCTGAAAAATTTATAAAACGAATCCAAATATCCTCAAAAAAAGTAACGACCCTTCTGGATTTTTGTAAAATGGAGCAAGTGAAAAAAGCATAACATAAATTTCGCTTAGCGTACGCCAAGACTATTTTATGAAGATTTTTTCGTATTACATCACGAGTATCCGAAGTTCACTCATTACTTTTTATTTATAATATATTCCTTCTCCAAATAACGATAAAAAAATGGTGTATTTATTGCAGGCTTGTCTACAAAACCGTGCGAAACACTGTTGCACCGGACATGATGCAACGCGCTGCATTCGGTTTATCGTCAAAGCGAGGTTCGCGAAACCGTCGTCAAGGGATAGCGGGAAGAGGTGAGGGCGGTTTGGTAGCGGGCTGGTCGCGTTCAACTCAGCACGCAACTATCAGGTAACGTTACATCTATCCTATCAATCGTTAATATCCAGGTCACAATCATAAGTGCACTCCAGTGTACATTTCAAACAAATCCCAAGTGACTCGTTCAATCCCACGCACGACATCTCGTGCTCACAAGTTATGTCTCTTATAATTTTTGCATATCAAAAGATATCAGGTTGCAAAGCCAGCCGCACTCTTACCGCGAGAATCACATACAACACACACACACACACACAAAAATTGTGCAACGAGTTATGAATATTCTTTTCTTTTTATTTTCAGGCCAGGGAGTTACGCCGGCAAGAGCAGTGCCCTCACTACTATTGTAGCGTGAAACAAACAAAAAAAAGAGAGAAAGAAAACACAAAAGTTTCGAAACATTGAAGCTGCCAAACTCGAGATTTACTACAGAGAATAATAGAATTATCTATTCCGGGGACTGAGTGAATCGATTTTCTATTGTACCGGAATTGAAGTCGCAGAAATGTGCGAAAATGAGGGTCGTGGATGCAGAATCACAATCGTCACGAACCGCTCATTTTTTTTTTCATTTTTTTTTCTTTTTTTTTTCAAAGGAATGTTAAAATCTAGGGAGAGATCAGGGGGTGGATTAATCGTGATCGTTATACGTGCCAGATTGGAAAATAATTCCGCTGCCGAATGCAATATTCGGTTCAAACGTTGCATTTAGAGACAACGGATCATACACGTTTTTTTTCTCCTAACGAGAATTTTGAAGATAATACGCTTGAAATCTCGTTGGGATTGAAAGAAATGAATAAACATAATGGTCTGCGATAATATCGTTGACTGCGTCGTTGCAATCGTCACTTTCTCACTCTTCTAATCGTTAATTAAACCTTTACACCGTATTCTATAAAGACAACTTTTGCGAGTCTGTATTGTATTCAGTCAAAGTGGCCTTCCAATCCCCACAGACCGCTGTTCGTTGCATTTATTGGCTGTGACTAGTAGGGACCAAGTCTGTTGGTTAAAACGCGTGTTGGGCTCGATTGTTGAGCTTGACTATGAGGAGAACGCGCGACCGGGGCAGGATAATTAAGACTCGGTGTGTATACACTTATTCACCTGTACCTTATCTGTAATCTTCGCATCGTTCGTCACTGATTCGCGGAACGCATACGAATCTACCGGTTCAGTGTACTTTTATTGTTTTTTTTTTATATATAGATTCACACCCACGTTTAGGTGCATTCAATTAAGGATATTGAAGTTCTTTACACTAGATAAATTAGTGCTACATTTTTGTAATAATTTTCTATAGCGTTTTATGCAGTTAATAACAACAGTGAAATTTGATTATTTATTCTACAGCCTCTTTCGTCAATTAAAAAGAAATATAAATGCTGATAGTTTTAGAAGCACGTTGAATAATTTATCCTTTAACGGCGATGCTTCTTTCCAGTTGATTAAAAATTTGTTCTTAAGAAATACTTTTCTGAATAAAATTGGCACATTTGATAATTTCACTTTTTAAATTTACACATCTAATTGTGTTTTTCTTTCATCTAAATAGAACAAAAATGAAAAAAAAACAGAGATCATTGTTTAAAAAAAATGAGCGCAAGTATAGCTGTTAGAAAATTGGCATTAATCACGTCTTGTAAAACCAGTCTTTTTGTAATAATTTTCTATAGCGTTTTATGCAGTTAATAACAACAGTGAAATGTGATTATTTATTCTACAGCCTCTTTCGTCAATTAAAAAGAAATATAAATGCTGATAGTTTTAGAAGCACGTTGAATAATTTATCCTTTAACGGCGATGCTTCTTTCCAGTTGATTAAAAATTTGTTCTTAAGAAATACTTTTCTGAATAAAATTGGCACATTTGATAATTTCACTTTTTAAATTTACACATCTAATTGTGTTTTTCTTTCATCTAAATAGAACAAAAATGAAAAAAAAACAGAGATCATTGTTTAAAAAAAATGAGCGCAAGTATAGCTGTTAGAAAATTGGCATTAATCACGTCTTGTAAAACCAGTCTTTTTGTAATAATTTTCTATAGCGTTTTATGCAGTTAATAACAACAGTGAAATGTGATTATTTATTCTACAGCCTCTTTCGTCAATTAAAAAGAAACATAAATGCTGATAGTTTTAGAAGCACGTTGAATAATTTATCCTTTAACGGCGATGCTTCTTTTCAGTTGATTAAAAATTTGTTCTTAGAAATACTTTTCTGAATAAAATTGGCACATTTGATCATTTCACTTTTTAAATTTACACATCTAATTGTGTTTTCCTTTCATCTAAATAAAACAAAAATTAAAAAAACAGCTCATTGTTTAAAAAAAAATGAGCGCAAGTGTAGCTGTTAGAAAATTGGCATTAATCACGTCTTGTAAATCCAGTCTTTTTGTAATAATTTTCTATAGCGTTTTATGCAGTTAATAACAACAGTGAAATGTGATTATTTATTCTACAGCCTCTTTCGTCAATTAAAAAGAAACATAAATGCTGATAGTTTTAGAAGCACGTTGAATAATTTATTCTTTAACGGCGATGCTTTTTTCCAGTTGATTAAAAATTTGTTCTTAGAAATACTTTTCTGAATAAAATTGGCACATTTGATGATTTCACTTTTTAAATTTACACATCGAATTGTATTTTCCTTTCATCTAAATAAAACAAAAATTAAAAAAAAGAGCTCACTGTTTAAAAAAAAAATGAGCGCAAGTGTAACTGTTAGAAAATTGGCATTAATCACGTCTAGTAAATCCAGTCTTTTTGTAATAATTTTCTATAGCGTTTTATGCAGTTGATAACAACAGTGAAAGGTGATTATTTTTTCTACAGTCTCTTTTGTTAATTAAAAAGAAACATAAATGCTGATAGTTTTAGAAGCACGTTGAATAATTTATCCTTTAACGGCGATGCTTCTTTCCAGTCGATTAAAAATTTGTTCTTAAGAAATACTTTTCTGAATAAAATTGGCACATTTGATCATTTCACTTTTTAAATTTACACATCTAATTGTGTTTTTCTTTCATCTAAATAGAACAAAAATGAAAAAAAAAACAGAGATCATTGTTTAAAAAAAAATGCGCGCAAGTGTAGCTGTTAGAAAATTGGCATTAATCACGTCTTGTAAATCCAGTCTTTTTGTAATAATTTTCTATAGCGTTTTATGCAGTTAATAACAATAGTGAAATGTGATTATTTATTCTACAGCCTCTTTCGTCAATTAAAAAGAAATATAAATGCTGATAGTTTTAGAAGCACGTTGAATAATTTATCCTTTAACGGCGATGCTTCTTTCCAGTTGATTAAAAATTTGTTCTCAAGAAATACTTTTCTGAATAAAATTAGCACATTTGATAATTTCACTTTTTAAATTTACACATCTAATTGTGTTTTCCTTTCATCTAAATAGAACAAAAATGAAAAAAAGCAGAGATCATTGTTTAAAAAAAAAATGAGCGCAAGTGTAGCTGTTAGAAAATTGGCATTAATCACGTCTTGTAAATCCAGTCTTTTTGTAATAATTTTCTATAGCGTTTTATGCAGTTAATAACAACAGTGAAATGTGATTATTTATTCTACAGCCTCTTTCGTCAATTAAAAAGAAATATAAATGCTGATAGTTTTAGAAGCACGTTGAATAATTTATCCTTTAACGGCGATGCTTCGTTCCAGTTGATTAAAAATTTGTTCTCAAGAAACACTTTTCTGAATAAAATTGGCACATTTGATCATTTCACTTTTTAAATTTACACATCTAATTGTGTTTTCCTTTCATCTAAATAAAACAAAAATGGAAAAAAAAGCAGAGATCATTGTTTAAAAAAAAAATGAGCGCAAGTGTAGCTGTTAGAAAATTGGCATTAATCACGTCTTGTAAATCCAGTCTTTTTGTAATAATTTTCTATAGCGTTTTATGCAGTTAATAACAACAGTGAAATGTGATTATTTATCCTACAGCCTCTTTCGTCAATTAAAAAGAAATATAAATGCTGATAGTTTTAGAAGCACGTTGAATAATTTATCCTTTAACGGCGATGCTTCTTTCCAGTTGATTAAAAATTTGTTCTTAAGAAATACTTTTCTGAATTAAATTGGCACATTTGACAATTGCACTTTTTAATTTTACACATCTAATTGTGTTTTCCTTTCATCTAAATAAAACAAAAATTGAAAAAAGACCTCATTGTTAAAAAAAAAATGAGCGCAAGTGTAGCTGTTAGAAAATTGGCATTAATCACGTCTTGTAAATCCAGTCTTTTTGTAATAATTTTCTATAGCGTTTTATGCAGTTAATAACAACAGTGAAATGTGATTATTTATCCTACAGCCTCTTTCGTCAATTAAAAAGAAATATAAATGCTGATAGTTTTAGAAGCACGTTGAATAATTTATCCTTTAACGGCGATGCTTCTTTCCAGTTGATTAAAAATTTGTTCTTAAGAAATACTTTTCTGAATTAAATTGGCACATTTGACAATTGCACTTTTTAATTTTACACATCTAATTGTGTTTTCCTTTCATCTAAATAAAACAAAAATTGAAAAAAGACCTCATTGTTAAAAAAAAAATGAGCGCAAGTGTAGCTGTTAGAAAATTGGCATTAATCACGTCTTGTAAATCCAGTCTTTTTGTAATAATTTTCTATAGCGTTTTATGCAGTTAATAACAACAGTTAAATGTGATTATTTATTCTACAGCCTCTTTCGTCAATTAAAAAGAAATATAAATGCTGATAGTTTTAGAAGCACGTTGAATAATTTATCCTTTAATGGCGATGCTTTTTTCCAGTTGATTAAAAATTTGTTCTCAAGAAATACTTTTCTGAATTAAATTGGCACATTTGACAATTGCACTTTTTAATTTTTCACATCTAATTGTGTTTTCCTTTCATCTAAATAAAACAAAAATTAAAAAAAGAGCTCATTGTTTAAAACAAAAAATGAGCGCAAGTGTAGCTGTTAGAAAATTGGCATTTATCACGTCTTGTAAATCCAGTCTTTTTGTAATAATTTTCTATAGCGTTTTATGCAGTTAATAACAACAGTGAAATGTGATTATTTATTCTACAGCCTCTTTCGTCAATTAAAAAGAAATATAAATGCTGATAGTTTTAGAAGTACGTTGAATAATTTATCCTTTAACGGCGATGCTTCTTTCCAGTTGATTAAAAATTTGTTCTTAGAAATACTTTTCTGAATAAAATTGGCACATTTGACAATTTCACTTTTTAATTTTACGCATCTAATTGTGTTTTCCTTTCATCTAAATAAAACAAAAATGGAAAAAAAAGCAGAGATCATTGTTTAAAAAAAAAATGAGCGCAGTTGTAGCTTTTAGGATATTGTCATTAATCCCGTTTTGTAAATCCAGTCTTAAATGTATCAAGGATGCACAGCCGATTAAAACTATAATAAAATACTGTTCAGTCCACGTTACTGTGAATAATTCTTAAGGAAGATGAATACATTTTTTTTTATTGATTAATCATCTCGAATTATGTTTTTTTAATTTTTAGCGGTTACCGATTTTAGCGGTCGTATATAATCATATTGATTAGGACCGAAGAGTATTTTAAATCGATATTTTTTCCACCGAAAACGGTAAAAATTTGTATGAATAATTAAGAACATGTAACCCTAATTTGATGAGAGTAAAGAACTTTAATTTTCTTAAAATATCGTGTACATGTTTGTACAGTGCCGGCGTTAAAAAGAAGAAAATATATATGTATATATATATATTTTAGATGTCGGGTGTCGCTGCATTAAAAAAAAAATTTAGTGTATTAATGTATCGAAACGTTTGTTGCACTTTCGCGAAGATGCAACGAGATATAGTGTACAGTATTATAAATATAAATTTACATATATTTTTCCTTGTCTGTGCTTGCCCGATTGGAGTACATTGTCGAAAGACTCCGCAATTTGTTCGGGAGGTGATAGTCACGATCGTTTATTTTAGATTAAGATGTAAAAAAAATAAATAAAAAATAAAAAATGTTAATTCACTCGTCGTACAAAAGCAAAATGTATAACGTGTATATTTTAAAAGTGTGTTAAGCTTTAAAACACGCCGCGATATCACATCTGTTCGAATTTCGAGAAGCACGCGCGTGATTTATTGGAAATAAGAAATGGAGATGAAGAGATCTTCGCCACTGAATAGCATAATTAAGTCGCATATTTCGCGTTACGGTTTAGGCGAAGATTTTAACAGGATGAATATATATCGCTCGTAGATAAATATATTGTCGTTTTAAGTGCAACTACTACGAAGCTATCGTAATATTTTGATAACAAAAGTGAAATTGCAGATGTTGGCGTATATATTAAAACTACAAAAAACTATATTTATAGAATATACAGATATAATACATGTTACGTAGATTATCGCTGTAATTAAGAAACGAAAAGGCCTCTATATATATATTATATATATTTAATCTTAGAACACTGATTGTTACATAAAAGAGAGAGAAGAACACTCGCGTGTAAAAACGTGTATGGGTATATAATATATATTATACATACATATACACACGAAATAATCGCATTATTTTATCACCTCAATTACTGCTTTTTAAATAGGCATTTAATATTGTTCTGCTTATATTAATTAGGGATTAACAAAAAAATATGTATATTTTTTTATTCTTTCGATTTCTTTTTTTTTTGCCGTTTCTTAGTTTAAGTACTGAGTATGTAATTACAAATTATGGTTACACGCTACAAGGCATTATTAAGAACTCCATTAACTAATTAGCTAATGAGTACTTTTTAAATAATGAAGAATTTAAATTATGGTCAGATAGTAATACTTCAATTGGGAAATCGTATTTTTTTGCTGTAATACTTAATAAATTGAGGGTTGAGCGTGAAAAATGATCGTAAACAAAAATCTGAAGAAATACAAAATTGTACGAGATACTATAAATATTAATTTCGGATATTTAATAAATCAGTTTTATAATCATTTTTTTAACTAACTCGATAGAATATTTTATTGTTTAGGATGAAATTAATTCTATGATTTTTTCGCAAACATATAATTTTTCTGATTATTTGCCAACAATTTGCAAACTGGCAGCTCATATGGAATCTTAATACGAAAACATATCCGAAATACTAGTTCCAAAATTTCTTTAAAAAAATCAAGTTCATTAAAATTGTTTAAAAAATCATATGTATTCAGAAAAAAAAAAACAAATAATTTAATTCACAAGAAAAGAAGAACGTGCAAATCGATTTTGGTAAGCATTTTGTTAACTTTTCAGATTAATTATAAAGGCATTTTTTTCATTGAAATTAATATTTTTTTTAAACATCTTTTGTCACGAAGTACTTAAATTAATACAAAAAAAACAAACCGTTTTGTCTGTTGTATAAAACATTCTTAAACATCATCTTCTAAATTATAAGCAATTCCGATAACGTTTCAGATGAATATAACTTGGCATTTCTTTAATTGAAAATAATATTTTCAAAAAATATCTTTTGTCACGAAATACTTAAAGTAATAAAAAAAAATCAAACTATTTTTTCGATTGTATAAAACATTCTTAAAGATCGTCTTCTAAATTATAAGCAATTCCGTTAACATTTCAGATGAATATAACTTACCATTTCTGTAATTGAAATTAATATTTTCAAAAAATGTCTTTTGTCCCGAAATACTTAAAGTAATAAAAAAAAATCAAACTATTTTTTCGATTGTATAAAACATTTTTAAAGACCGTCTTCTAAATTGTAAGCAATTCCGTTAACGTTTCAAATGAATATAACTTGGCATTTCTTTAATTGAAATTAATATTTTCAAAAAATGTCTTTTGTCACAAAATACTCAAATTAATACAAAAAAAAACAAACTATTTTGTCAGTTGTATAAAACATTTTTAAAGATTGTCTTCTAAATTGTAAGCAATTCCGTTAACGTTTCAAATGAATATAACTTGGCATTTCTTTAATTGAAAATAATATTTAAAAAAAAATCTTTTGTCACGAAGTATTCAAATTAATACAAAAAAACAAATTATTTTTTCTGTTGTATAAAACATTTTTAAACATCGTCTTCTAAATTATAAGCAATTCCGTTAACATTTCATATGAATATAGCTTGGCATTTCTTTAATTGAAAATAAAATTTTCAAAAAATATATTTTGTCACGAAGAACTCAAATCAGAACAAAATGAAATCAAACTTTTTTTTCGATTGTATAAAACATTCTTAAAAACCGTCTTCTAAATTATAAGCAATTCCGATAACGTTTCAGATGAATATAACTTGGCATTTCTTTAATTGAAAATAATATTTTCGAAAAATGTCTTTTGTCCCGAAATACTTAAAGTAATAAAAAAACATCAAACTATTTTGTCGATTGTACAAAACATTCTTAAAAACCGTCTTCTAAATTATAAGCAATTCCGTTAACTTTTCAGATGAATATAACTTGGCATTTCTTTAATAGAAAATGATATTTTCTAAAAATATCTTTTGCCACGAAGTACTCTAATCAAAACAAAAAATAATCAAACTGTTTTTTCGATTGTACAAAACATTTTTAAAAACCGACTTCTAAATTATAAGCAATTCCGTTAAGTTTCCAGATGAATATAACTTGGCATTTCTTTAATAGAAAATAATATTTTCTAAAAATATCTTTTGTCACGAAGTACTCTAATCAAAACCAAAAAAAAATCAAACTGTTTTTTCGATTGTATAAAACACTCTTAAAGATCGTCTTCTAAATTATAAGCAATTCCGATAACGTTTCAGATGAATATAACTAACCATTTCTTTAATTGAAATTAATATTTTCAAAAAATGTCTTTTGTCCCGAAATACTTAAAGTAATTTAAAAAAAATCAAACTATTTTTTCGATTATATAAAACATTCTTAAACATCGTCTTCTAAATTATAAGGAATTCCGTTAACTTTTCAGATGAATATAACTTACCATTTCTTTAATTGAAAATAATATTTTAAAAAAATATCTTTTGTCACGAACTACTTAAAGTAATACAAAAAAAAATCAAATTATTTTTTCGATTGTATAAAACTTCTAAATTATAAGCAATTCCGTTAACTTTTCAGATGAATATAACTTACCATTTCTTTAATTGAAAATAACATTTTCAAAAAATATCTTTTATCACGAAGTACTTAAAACAAAACAAAAAAAATCAAACTATTTTTTCGATTGTACAAAACATTCTCAAAGCCCATCTCCTAAATTATTAAACGTACATCCATCCGCGTTTAGAACAATGAAAACGCTTATGCACATTATTAAATAATCTTCAAGACTCCACGTGCCAAGCCCGTCGAGCATCGTTTAGCGGGTTAACAGCCCAATATCCGCAAAAGATTTGAAACTACGAGGGCAGGAGGGGATTTCGAAGGCTAGTGCGAGTGCGAAGTGTATAGTGCGAGACGATGGAAGAAGAAGCGGTGGGGCGGCTTTTGGCGCGTCGCGACGTCTGCACTTCCGTGGAACAGCGAGAGCGGAGAGAGCCCCAAGTGCCAGAGGTAGAGACTCAGTAGCTCCTCGGGCTCGAGCGACGCGCTTTGTCGACAGTGTAAAGTCGACAGGATAGTGTCTCGTGCCGTCGCGTTTTTTAATTATCATCGCAGAGCGAGCGCAACGTGAAAATGTCGTGATGATACGCGTGACCCTTCGATAAAACGTTAAGACGGTAAGCACGTGGCCGTCGAGGCTTACAATAATTTGTAAATCATAAAATTAAACGACGAAACTTCAAGTTCAACGCGTGTGTCAAGCCGCCGCTTTTCCTACAAGTCACGAGGAATATTCTTCGTATATTATGCTTATATATATATATATATATATATATTTATGTATATATATATATTCAGTGTCGTGCGAATACCTGTACATAGTGTGTTATTATACCTGCGCGAGCAGCAGAACTCTCCGCATTGCATCGGATGCACAGTGAAGTGTCTACTATCAGCTGTTTCGCTCCCACTACCAAAATATTTGTCCTTCTCACTCTGTCGCTCTTTGAACCCCGACGGTCCATGAGTATATATGTATAGGCTTTGTCTTGCCAATGAAATCCGTAGTATAGGGGTTCCCCTTCTTTCTAAAATTTTGTGTACCCGATCGACAACCTGAAACCATATGATTGATGCTCGTAGAGAACTCTATGCGTTATGAGATTCATTTACAGAATGTGTAAATGAGATTTCGTTTGCTTTGCTCTTTTTTGTTGTTTATGTAATCGAGAGAGACTCAATAACAGTGTTTTCCTTTTTTCTCGAGCAACACTTTTGTGAATAAAAGTCGAGGAAAATTGACACTGAAAATGTATTTAAAGATACAAAAAATAATGAATGTTTTTACAGTCATTTATTTTCGATTAAAATAATGAGTGGTTTTTCACTAAGCGTTATTTTTACTCTAAATAATGATTTTTTTCCACTTGTTATTTATTTCAAGTTTAAATAATTAATGGATTTTCAATTATTATCTTTTCGAGGGCAAATAATTAATGGAGTTCCACTCATCATATAAACGCGAAATTAATTACGAGTGGATTTTCACTCATCGTTTAAACTCGAAACGAATTACGAATGGATTTTCACTCATCGTTTAAACTCGAAATGAATTACGAGTAGTTTTTCACTCACTATTTATTTTGAGTGAAAAAGTTTGAATTTTAATAATGAACTTTTATTCACTCATCATTCATTTCGAGTTTAAATAACGAGAAGATTTCGAATAATTATTTATTTCGAGTTTAAATAACGAGACGATTTCCAATTATTATTTATTTCGAGTTTAAATAATAAGTGGTTTTCCGGAACAAGAAAAACGCTATTCATTATTAATCATTATTTATTATTATATTATTAAAATAAATAATGAGTGAAAAATCATTTAGTATTTAAATCGTGTATTTAAATACTTTTTCATTCGAATGTGTTCATTTCTGATGAGTATATGTATATATATATATATATATTCTTTGTTTTGCCAATGAAACCCGAAGTGTAGAGTTTCCCCTTCTACCTGAAATTTTGTGTACTCGATCGACGACCTGAAACCATACGATTGATGCTCGTAGAGCTCCATGCGTTATAAGCTTCATTCAACGTGTAAATGAGATTTGAATTGCTTCGCTATTTTCGTTGTTTATGTAATCGAGAGGTGATTTTGATAGGAATGTGACTTGATAACAGTGTTTCGTATAATGTGATTGAAGTGTTTTTATGTGATTCATGTTATTTTATAGAGCGGTAAAGTTTTTTTTTTTTGCACAATTACAATATATAAAGTAAATTTTTATTGTTTTGCCCTTTTTCGTTATTTGAGAAGAATTGAGAAAAATTTCATTCGAGAGGTAATCGATATTTCAGACGATTTTTATACAAATGTGATTGAAGTATTTTTATGTGATTCATGCGATTTTATAGAGCAGTAAAGTTCTTTTTTTTGCATAATTACAATGTGGAAAGTAAATTTGGATTGTTTTGCGCTTTTTCGTTATTTGAGAAGAATTGAGAAAAATTTGATTCGAAAGGTAATCGATATTTCAGACGATTTTTATACAAATTTGATTGAAGTATTTTTATGTGATTCATGCGATTTTATAGAGCAGTAAAGTTCTTTTTTTTTGCATAATTACAATGTGGAAAGTAAATTTGGATTGTTTTGCGCTTTTTCGTTATTTGAGAAGAATTGAGAAAAATTTCATTCGAGAGGTAATCGATATTTCAGACAATTTTTATACAAATGTGATTGAAGTATTTTTATGTGATTCATGCGATTTTATAGAGCAGTAAAGTTTTTTTTTTTTTGCATAATTACAATGTGGAAAGTAAATTTGGATTGTTTTGCCCTTTTTCGTTATTCGAGAAGAATTGAGAAAAATTTCATTCGAGAGATAATCGATATTTCAGACGATTTTTATACAAATTTGATTGAAGTATTTTTATGTGATTCATGCGATTTTATAGAGCGGTAAAGTTTTTTTTTGCATAATTACAATATATAAAGTAAATTGTTATTGTTTTGCCCTTTTTTCGTTATTTGAGAAGAATTGAGAAAAATCTGATTCGAGAGGTAATCGAAATTTCAGACGATTTTTATACAAATGTGATTGAAGTGTTTTATGTGATTCATGCGATTTTATAGAGCAGTAAAGTTTTTTTTTGTTGCATAATTACAATATGTGGAAAGTAAATTTGGATTGTTTTGCCCTTTTTTCGTTATTTGAGAAGAATTGAGAAAAATTTGATTCGAGAGATAATCGATATTTCAGACGATTTTTATACAAATTTGATTGAAGTATTTTTATGTGATTCATGCGATTTTATAGAGCAGTAAAGTTTGTTTTTTGCATAATTACAATGTGGAAAGTAAATTTGGATTGTTTTGTCCTTTTTCGTTATTTGAGAAGAATTGAGAAAAATTCGATTCGAGAGGTAATCGATATTTCAGACGATTTTTATACAAATGTGATTGAAGTATTTTTATGTGATTCATGCGATTTTATAGAGCAGTAAAGTTCTTTTTTTTTTGCATAATTACAATGTGGAAAGTAAATTTGGATTGTTTTGCCCTTTTTCGTTATTTGAGAAGAATTGAGAAATATTTGATTCGAGAGATAATCGATATTTCAGACGATTTTTATACAAATTTGATTGAAGTATTTTTATGTGATTCATGCGATTTTATAGAGCAGTAAAGTTTGTTTTTTTGCATAATTACAATATATAAAGTAAATTTTTACTGTTTTGCCCTTTTTTCGTTATTTGAGAAGAATTGAGAAAAATCTGATTCGAGAGGTAATCGAAATTTCAGACGATTTTTATACAAATGTGATTGAAGTATTTTTATGTGATTCATGCGATTTTATAGAGCAGTAAAGTTCTTTTTTTTTTGCATAATTACAATATGGAAAGTAAATTTGGATTGTTTTGTCCTTTTTCGTTATTTGAGAAGAATTGAGAAAAATCTGATTCGAGAGTTAATCGATATTTCAGACGATTTTTATACAAATGTGATTGAAGTATTTTTATGTGATTCATGCGATTTTATAGAGCAGTCAAGTTTGTTTTTTTGCATAATTACAATGTGGGAATCAAATTTGGATTGTTTATTGAATTAAGAAAAATTTGATTCGAGAGGTATTTGAGGGTTTAGGTGATTCTTGTAGAAATGTGATTGAATAGTGTTTTGATGTGATCAATAGTATCTTATGGAGAGATAAAGTTTGTTGTTTTGACACGTATTGCGTTATTACTCAACACAATGTGAAAGGCGACCGGCTCCCTTTCAAACTTATCACTTTAATGGTGATTTAAATGGTGAATGTGAAATAATTGCGACTTCCGCTCTTATTAAAGCATCGAAAAATGGTTAAAGAATAATTTTTTATTTGTTTACGTGATGACTAAAGTTTTAGATTATTATATTATTCCATAAATCCAATAAGGTTTATATAGGTTTAATATTATTAAGGGGGTCCAATCGATGCATGCTAATAAACTAAATCTATATGAATAACATTTATTAATTTACTTGTGTATTCATTTGTGTAAATGATAACATATCATAGTTTACATAATTGGACTCCAATTTAGCAATTACTATTACAAGTATGCATTAAGGTCATTTTTTCATTATTTGAACAAAATCATAAATAATTAAACAATTTGCTGTGTAATTGTTATTACTCGAAAGTTCATTTTACGTATGTTAATTTTTTTTTCAAAGTCGTAAATTTGGCTTGTTTCCTCAATATGTATGATGTAATGCATTGTTTTTCATGTAACATCTTTTCGTAGTTTATTCGCTATCCGAGTTTCAAACTTTACAATTGCAAAATTGTTTATGAAATAATAAATTACCACTTGAAAGTATTAAACATTTAAGCGAATCGGTGAATAATGCAGATATTGCGGTATTTCGTGCATAATTTCGATTAGATATGCTTAAAAATATAGATTCTACCTGTAAAACTATGAGGATTTCGATTTAACGGTGAAAAATGTGTCTTGCCAAAGAATATAAATATAAATTCAGTTTTTAGCAATTAGTGAATTTTTACATATAATCTAAGCTGGTTAATTTTTTTTTAGTTAATACACAAAACTGCATTAGTAAACTAATCTATAAAATAACGAAATCTTTCATTATTTTTTTACCTAAAGTGTGATTTAAATATCAATGATAAATACACTCAAAGAAATTGTGAAATTCCTGGCAACTACAGTGTTAGTTGTTTATTTCGAATCCATGCAACTATTTTTTTTAAGTCACGATTAAAAATTTCTCCTAACTATATTATCATAGTTTCGATGACTATTTTATAGTTATCAAAACTATTAAAAAAATAGTCGCATAAAATGAATTGCTGTAAATTTATAGTTACTGACGAGAAAATTTTTTCTGAGTGAAAAATTTCAGTGGCAAGTTTTTGCTTTACCAATCAATTCAAGTGTCAGTTATTTATTTTGAATCCATGCAACTATTTTTTTTTTGGCACGATTAAAAATTTGTCCTAACTATATTATCATATTTTCGATGACTATTTTATAGTTATCAAAACTATTAAAAAAATAGTCGCATAAAATGAATTGCTGTAAATTTATAGTTACTGACGAGAACATTTTTTCTGAGTGAAAAATTTCAGTGGCAAGTTTTTGCTTTACCAATCAATTCAAGTGTCATTCAAGTGTCAGTTATTTATTTTGAATCCATGCAACTATTTTTTTTAAGTCTCGATTAAAAATTTGTCCTAGATATATTATCATATTTTCGATGACTATTTTATAGTTATCAGAACTATAAAAAAAATAGTCGCATAAAATGAATTGCTGTAAATTTATAGTTACTGACGAGAAAAATTTTTCTGAGTGAAAAATTTCATTGGCAAGTTTTTGCTTTACCAATCAATTCAAGTGTCATTCAAGTGTCAGTTATTTATTTTGAATCCATGCAACTATTTTTTTTTAAGGCACGATTAAAAATTTGTCCTAACTATATTATCATAGTTTCGATGACTATTTTATAGTTATCAGAAATATTAAAAAAATAGTCGCATAAAATGAATTGCTGTAAATTTATAGTTACTGATAAGAAAATTTTTTCTGAGTGAAAAATTTCAGTGGCAAGTTTTTGCTTTACCAATCAATTCAAGTGTCATTCAAGTGTCAGTTATTTATTTTGAATCCATGCAACTATTTTTTTTAAGTCATGATTAAAAATTTGTCCTAACTATATTATCATAGTTTCGACGACTATTTTATAGTTATCAAAACTATTAAAAAAATAGTCGCATAAAATGAATTGCTGTAAATTTATAGTTACTGACGAGAAAAATTTTTCTGAGTGAAAAATTTCAGTGGCTTGATTTTGTTTTACCAATCGATTCAACAATCAAACTATCTTAATCGTATTTCGGCAGAGAAAATTCTCCATTGTAATGCACTCACTGCAAATCTTTACTCTTTGAAGCCCAACGCGGTATCTCAAAGAGAGCAAAGTACTATTTTCGTTCGTGTGACTAACGGGGAAGAGTGACAAGCTAGATCGAGCTCGCAGACTGCAGGGTGTCGAACCAATTTGCGACAGCCGGCTCGATACAGTATATAAAATATTCTCTACCGTCCACCCACAAAGCCAGAAAATTAAATATAAACTTATAAAAAATTTACATACTTTTCTCATTTTAATGGAAAAGCGTTTAAAACAGATTTTTTAATCTTCGCAAAAATAAAAGTTTTTGCACTTTTTAATAACTATAAATAATTTATATAGATTATTTAATAATGTTGCCATACATTTTCAGTTGAAAGTTTTATTCGATTAAAATTTATGTACTTTGTGACGAAAGAAATATCTGAAAAATAGTCAGTAGTAATACCCCAAGAGCTTCAAAATTATCGAGTATTTCCCGATAACTTCGTCGCATACAAACAAGAGTGTCAAGTTTTGCAGGTTAAAAAATCCCGAGCGCTTGCGCGAGGGAATTTTCTGCAAAACTTGACACGATTGTTTGTATGCAGGGAAGTTTGAGGGAAATACACGATTAATTTTGAAGCTCGAGGGGTATTTGTCGGATTATTTTTTCCATCGGAATTTCGGCTCATTCTTCAGATCACGTTCCAGTTCTCGTTAAAAGTTTGACAGATGTGAAGAATTCTCAGGTTAAAAGTGGTTCAAAAATTGTTTTTATTGCTTAGCAACTTGTTAGGAAATATCCGAAATAAAATCGCCTAGGTTCCCCCACATGAGGCCAAATGCGTCGTTTCTATTGGCCGAAATTCCGATGGGAAAAATAATCACATGTAATACCACAAGAGCTTTGAAATTATCGGATATTTCCTGACAGGTTCGTTGCAAACAAATGAACGAGTCAAGTTTTCCAGGTTAAAAAATCACGAGCGCGTAGCGCGAGTGATTTTTCTGGAAAACTTGACGAGTTTATTTGTTTGCAGGGAACCTGGAGGGAAATATCAGATTAATTTCGAAGCTCGAGTGGTATTCGGGGGATTATTTTTTCTATTCAAATTGCGACAAATGGAATTGCACCATGAGACAAAAATTATCGTTCTGCCAAGGAAATTTCATAATCAGAACAAACCCTTTTAATTCATGTTTAAAGTATTGCAATTAAATACACAATTGTTATAGACATTTGTATATTGATTCCAGACTGAGGTTTTCGATTTAATCGTATTAACAAGGACATTTCCCTTTACTTTTTCATCAATAGTTTGCAAGGATTCAACTCCAAACCTACTCATATCAAATAAAAATCCTTTGACTGCCACAATAAAATTCAATCTGTCAGTTTGACAGATCGTTGACGCGGCTAAATGATTTTTTGTTTTATATATATAACCAACACGCAAAATTATCAAAAAATTATCAGTATAATACCGTGTAGCTTGCCCCACGTGACGTCGAATGGTGCAATTCCATTGGTCGAAATTTGGATGGGAAAAATAATCACCGTAATTTTTAAAACAATTATTAAAAATAATAATTTCTTAAAGATAATATATTTTTTTTATTCAACAAATTTCATAGAAAACTTTTTTCTTATGGAATCAATTCAAATTTTTGGAGAATTTTCTCACAATTTTTACATTACGTTTTTTTTAAACTTATTTTAGGGTTGATTGAAATTTCCGGATTATTGATTGAATTGTTTAATCAAAATTGCTTAAAAGTATCGAATTTCTCGAACAATTTTCTTGTGACTAATACAATTGATAATTTGCTAGCATTATGATAGCTAAAAATCAACATTTTGAATATCTTTGCAAAGTCGCAAAGTACGAAATATACTGAAATTTGTATGAGCTTAAATTTTTTGTTGGAAATGTATGTCTAAATTATCCTTAACGATGAATAATAATATTTTGTAGGTGTATTAATATTCAGAGGATTTAAAATAATTTTTTATTTTAATCCAACCCCATTCGGTATTACTAGATTTTTTAATTTTTAACGACGCGACGAATATGAATATCGAAAAATGGCACAGAAAAGATAAATAACAGCCATTTCTAACGATGATATTATTTTTATTTTTTCGAAAGGATATAATTTTCACCTCTTCCTCTCGATTTATTCGTCATTCGGGTGTCTCGTTTCGGTACATTAACCATTTCCTCCCCTCTTATTCACCAGCATAGTCGACCTATCGACTCGTTTGCTAGCTTGGCGACTCTTTGGCAACGAAATATCAGCTGTGTTCGGAGGTACAGACAGGCACGAAGTAAATTAAAGCGCAAAATAATACTTGTCTCTATTAGTCATAAAACCGCAAAAACAAAAACGTAGCCACTACTTACTTTTTGCTGTATAATTATTTTAAACAATAAAAAAAAATACATGTAATAACAAAATTCTTAAAACTTTGACTGCACTTTTTACTGTATCATAATTTGGACCACATTTGCAATGTAAATAAAAAACAAAACAGAAAAAAGCTTGTACCTTTTGCTATATTAATATTTGAACAATATTTGCAGTGCAAATGAAAAAAAAAAATAAGATAAAGGCGTAGCCTATATTTCCGCTGTATTAAATTTGGAATAACGTGACAGTGAAAAAAGATTCAAATGTAATCACTCATTTTTACAAGCATAAAAATTTAAACAATACTTGCAATGTGAATAAAAACAAACAAAAAACGCAGCCTTCAGTTTTTGCTACATAATAATTCAGACGACATTTGCAGTATTAATTATTTTTTTAATTAAAAATATCAGCTATTTAACAGCGTAAACAAAATTTTCAGCGAGAATAAATAAAAATGTAACAAATAAGAATTAAATACTGCATTAAATTTCTTATAGCCATTTACAATGCAAATAAAAAGCAAACAAAAACTGCAGCCCTCACTTTTTGCTACATAATAACTTAGATAAAGTTTGCACTACGAATTTTCAAAAAAATGAAAAAAGCAGCTACATAATAATTCAATATTTATCTAATACCTGGATAATAATTTAAACACCATTTTCAGCGAAATTGTTTTTTTTTTTAAATTAAAAAAGTTAATAACTGCATAACATTTTTTTAAAAATAATGTTATTATTTACAATGCAAATAAAAAACAAACAAAAACAGCAGCCTTCACTTTTAGCTACATAATAACTTAGATAAAATATGCACTACAAATTTAAAAAAAAATGAAAAAAGCAGCTGCATAATAATTCAATATTTATCCAGTAGCTGGATAATAATTTAAACTCCATTTTCAGCGAAAAAATAAATAAATAAAAAATTTAATAAACTAATAACTGCATAACATTTTTTTTATAGCAATTTATCACTTGCTGCACTCGTCAGAGTGCAACGAACCGTGGAGATTGAATATGCAGTCTTACGGATCACAGATATAGAGCATCGACGAGTCTTTTTTTAATATTAGAAATCTCGTGACGACGATATAGTCTCGATTCTCGAGTCGAGCGCGAGACGAGTGTTTGACGAATAAATTACGCCAAGTGCGTGGGTATATATATATATATATCTCTATCTCGTGGAAATCTTGAGTCAGCTGATTTCCTGTAACACACCTACGATAATCAGGAGTGTATCCAGCCACGTGACTAGTTTAAGAGCAAAACGTTTGGTATAATAAAACAAAATTGTTCACTCATTGCGCTGCTCGCTGTGATAAATCCTGATGGCGCTCGAGGTTCTTGGCAATCATTAGGTATAACATTGACGAATGTCTGGCAATGATAACAGTTGCGACGATTATTCGACATGAAAGAAACTCTTCATTGCACAGACTGCGCGGCTTCGTTTTGTCTTCGCACGTGCCATATATCGTAATATATTAACGCTCTGTATCTATCAGAGTCTAGGAGTGGCTTTAAAAGAACCCTTTTGTGTGGACGAATTGAGGACACCTGTTTAACATATTATCTTTGTATCATGGTTACTATTCATACCTGATACTTGAGGCTATCTATTAATATGAGGCTCTTGCTTTTCGTTGGGTGTTTCATATATCCAAACGTATTATGAATATTTGCCTCCATTTAACTATCTGGTTTCTCGTTGTTTTTTTACTTTTTTTAACTTTTTCTCTTAATAATTTAAAATAATTTTTACTTTATTTAGTTAGTTTGTGGTGATTGCAAAATTATGTATTTTTTTGCTCGCTTAAATATCACATACCTGATATTTGAGGCAATCTATTAATATGAGGCTCTTGCTTTTCGTTGAGTGTTTCATATATCCAAACGTATTATGAATATTTGCCTCCATTTAACTATCTGGTTTATCGTTTTTTTTTACTTTATTTAACATTTTCTCTTAAAAATTTGAAATAATTTTATCTTTATTTAGTCAGTTTGTGGTGATTGTAAAATTATGTATCTTTTTGCTCGCTTAAATATCAGATACCTGATATTTGAGGCAATCTATTAATATGAGGCTCTTGTTTTTCGTTGAGTGTTTCATATATCCAAACGTATTATGAATATTTGCCTCCATTTAACTATCTGGTTTCTCGTTTTTTTTTTTTTACTTTATTTAACTTTTTCTCTTAATAATTTGAAATAATTTTTACTTTATTTAGTTAGTTTGTGGTGATTGAAAAATTATGTATTTTTTTCTCCCTTAAATATCAGATACCTGATATTTGAGGCAATCTATTAATATGAGGCTCTTGCTTTTCATTGGATGTTTCATATATCCAAACGTATTATGAATATTTGCCTCCATTTAACGATCTGGTTTCTCGTTTTTTTTTTTTTTTACTTTATTTAAATTTTTCTTTTAATAATTTGAAATAATTTTAATTTTATTTAGTCAGTTTGTGGTGATTGTAAAATTATGTATCTTTTTTCTCGCTTAAATATCAGATACCTGATATTTGAGGCAATCTATTAATATGAGGCTCTTGTTTTTCGTTGAGTGTTTCATATATCCAAACGTATTATGAATATTTGCCTCCATTTAACTATCTGGTTTCTCGTTTTTTTTTTTTTACTTTATTTAACTTTTTCTCTTAATAATTTGAAATAATTTTTACTTTATTTAGTTAGTTTGTGGTGATTGAAAAATTATGTATTTTTTTCTCCCTTAAATATCAGATACCTGATATTTGAGGCAATCTATTAATATGAGGCTCTTGCTTTTCATTGGATGTTTCATATATCCAAACGTATTATGAATATTTGCCTCCATTTAACGATCTGGTTTCTCGTTTTTTTTTTTTTTTACTTTATTTAAATTTTTCTTTTAATAATTTGAAATAATTTTAATTTTATTTAGTCAGTTTGTGGTGATTGTAAAATTATGTATCTTTTTTCTCGCTTAAATATCAGATACCTGATATTTGAGGCAATCTATTAATATGAGGCTCTTGCTTTTCGTTGAGTGTTTCATATATCCAAACGTATTATGAATATTTGCCTCCATTTAACTATCTGGTTTCTCGTTTTTTTTTTTTTTTTTACTTTATTTAACTTTTTCTCTTAATAATTTGAAATAATTTTAACTTTATTTAGTTAGTTTGTGGTGATTGAAAAATTATGTAGTTTTTTCTCCCTTAAATATCAGATACCTGATATTTGAGGCAATCTATTAATATGAGGCTCTTGTTTTTCGTTGAGTGTTTCATATATCCAAACGTATTATGAATATTTGCCTCCATTTAACGATCTGGTTTCTCGTTTTTTTTTTTTTTACTTTATTTAACTTTTTCTCTTAATAATTTGAAATAATTTTTACTTTATTTAGTTAGATTGTGGTGATTGCAAAATTATGTATTTTTTTACTCGCTTAAATATCACATACCTGATATTTGAGGCAATCTATTAATATGAGGCTCTTGTTTTTCGTTGGGTGTTTCATATATCCAAACGTATTATGAATATTTGCCTCCATTTAACGATCTGGTTTCTCGTTTTTTTTTTACTTTATTTAAATTTTTCTCTTAATAATTTTAAATAATTTTAACTTTATTTAGTTAGTTTGTGGTGATTGAAAAATTATGTATTTTTTTCTCCCTTAAATATCAGATACCTGATATTTGAGGCAATCTATTAATATGAGGCTCTTGTTTTTCGTTGAGTGTTTCATATATCCAAACGTATTATGAATATTTGCCTCCATTTAACGATCTGGTTTCTCGTTTTTTTTTTTTACTTTATTTAAATTTTTCTCTTAATAATTTGAAATAATTTTAACTTTATTTAGTTAGTTTGTGGTGATTGTAAAATTATGTATCTTTTTTCTCGCTTAAATATCAGATACCTGATATTTGAGGCAATCTATTAATATGAGGCTCTTGCTTTTCATTGGGTGTTTCATATATGCAAACGTATTATGAATATTTGCCTCCATTTAACGATCTGGTTTCTCGTTTTTTTTTACTTTATTTAAATTTTTCTTTTAAGAATTTTTAATAATTTTAACTTTATTTAGTTAGTTTGTGGTGATTGTAAAATTATGTATCTTTTTCACTCGTTTATAGAAAAATGCTGTTCCCCCGAAAAATATTTAAATATTTTATTGTCACATTGCTTGCTGAAAATTTTTTATAGCCGTAAAATAATATGAACCGTAGTGATACTTGCAATTTTTCTAGTCATCGATTTTTTTTTTCTTTTTCATGATTTCTGTAGGTTGAATTTTTCTTAAATGGATTTGTGTTATGATGAAAGATTTAGGTTTGTCTCCGTGGTGTGGAAATTTTCTGTCAACGTTTTTACTTGTTGTAATTGACGAACTAATGAAATAAATCATTCCATACTGACTCTTCTCGAAGATAGATCAGCGACGGAAAAAAAATGGAATTTATTTATGTTATAAACATTTTTTTACCGTTGAAAAAAAAATTACAATTGTTCAGAAAACCAAAACGACTAGTAGTTAATTTCATGAGAATTCGAAATTTTACAAGATATAAAGTAGCATCTTGCACATTTATTTTCCTATTTTTTGTCAAGGCTTTCTCTACGAAAAAACCAATATTAAACAACATACTTATTTATAAAAACTTTGTAAAAAAAAATAAACAATATTTAAGAAGAAATGTGAAAAAAATTACATTCATAGTTATTTAATATTCAAGTACGAAAAGTTATAAAACATTATAATTGTCATTATTAAAAATTAAAATTGCTTCATTACTTTTTAAAAACAAAAAATTACAATGATCCTGAATATAAAGATTCTTTTATCACCAGTAAGATAGTTCAATAAGAAAAATTGAATTTCAAATATTCTTCAATTTCCAGACGTCTTTTGATGCGTTAAATTAATTAAGACTTTTCTTTTACCTTTCAGTACCTGTTTCGTTAAATCTTCATCAACACATTTTGCACACACATTAAAGGCCTCGAGCGGCATCTACACAGAGTTCCTTTAGAAGTTCCATTAGCTCGTCTTCATCCATGACCCTGTCAATTGAGGGCACAACAACTGTACCTCTCGTTACTATATTATTTTTCGCAGAAGCGTGACTGCGTGCTGGTACGACTATGTACTATTGTATTCTATATATACAAGAAGCGATGATGGACGAGTTTGGATGAGCTTACAGTGACACGTGATTTCCCTTTCCGTCTTCTTCCTTTTAAGGATGTAGAAGCGCAATGGGATGCTCAACTTCCTGAAAAGTGAGAATTCAGAGAGAAATTCAAACACTTCTCGATGGAATAAAAATCTGAAAAAAATCAAGCATACAAAAGCTGCGGAAAAGATTAATTTTGCATATTAATAATTGTAAAATGTTATTAACAAATAGGTAAAAAAAAATTGTTCAACAAATTAACTGTCAACCTAACTTCTTTTTCGAATGAAAATGATTCGTTAATTTTTCTGAATACGTGTGAATTTTTTCATAATTTTTTCTAATCATCGAATTTGTTGTTTTTTTGGAATTCATTTTTTTTTAAATGTTAAATTTTGTTATTTTTTTAACTTAATCGGAGAGGTCCATATAAGTGAAACGGGACCTTTTTTTGTAAAAGACGCAACGAAAATACAATTTTAAAAATTTGTAATTCGATTACATTTAATGAATCGAATACATCTACATATAAAATTATGATAAAAATCACATAAGCTCCTTTTAATATTACCAATTACATAAAAAAATACGCAGAAGATTGGAAGAAAATTAAAAAAATCAATTACCCGAAATATTTTTTTAAAAATGGGTAAAATGCGTTCTCCATCTTGGGCTTGTGCTTAAAATGTTTGGGACTCCATGTAGTATATTCGTGATTTTTTGTATTGAAATCGGAGGGGGCCAAATTAGCGAAATGGTACCTTTTCTTGGTAGAAGACATAAATAAAATAGAAGTTATGTTTATTTATTATTTTGATTATTTTTACCGTAATCTGTGTTGAATTACGAAAATTTTGACCTAGTTATTTTTGTCGATATCATTATTCCACTTGACGTCAGAATTTTTTTCATTTTTTTCACCTTTTATTTTATGGCTCGTCGAAATATAAGAATAAAATTCTCAAAAAATTCACAGATGCTCCGTTTGACATAGTCAACAATATAAAAAAATTAGGCGAAAATTGGAGTCGGTCGGGTTTTTTTTTGTGCAAAATCCCGTGGAATGACCCATGTGCTTGTCACAAAACCACCCATTACACCCAAGGAGTTTCGAAACGATTGATCAAATAGATTCGCGAATACAGCTCATACAAGAAAAAAAGCGCAATTTTTAAACGTTAGACAAAATTCTGAAAAAATTCATACGTATTCAGAAAATTTACAGAATCATTTTCAAAAAAGTTAGTTCGACGGATAATTTGTTGAACAATTTTTTTTTACCTATTTGTTAATAACATTTAGCAATTATTAATATGCAAAATTAATCTTTTCCGCACCTTTTGTGTGCTTAATTTTTTTCAGATTTTTATTCCATCGATAAGTGTTCGAATTTCTCTCTGAATTCTCACTTTTCAGGAAGTTGAGAGCACCCCATCGCGCTCCTACATCCTTAAACAGTCGTTTTTTTTCTCACTTTTCACCGTCTGTTATCAATATTTTCCTTTTCAACATTTGCCTGACAATTCGTCACACAAAAAAAAAGTAGAACTTTGCACATTGCTTCCTCACTAATTTCAATTTATTAATAGAAAATGGGAATTTGTGCGAAGCGTGCGTAAAACCGCGTTTCTCGCACCGAGTGAAATAAAATATTCTCTACCCTCCAAAGAGAAAGGCAGAAAATTAAATATGAACTTATAACAAATTTAAATACTTTTGGCATTTGAATGGAAAAGCGTTTAAAACATGTTTTCAAATCGATGCAAAAATAAACGCTGTTGCACTTTGCAATAACTGTAAATAATTTATATAGATTATTTAAAAGTGCTACGTACATTTTCACTTTAAAGCTTTATTCGATAAAAATTTATGTACTTTGTGATGACAGAAATATGGATAAAATAGTCACCGTCGTTCTTAGAATAGCGATTGAAAATAATAATAATTCCAAAAATATAATATTTACTTTTTGGATTTAACAAATTGTTAGAAATTTTTTTTCGTATGTAATGAATTTGAATTTTTGGAGAATTTTCTTAAAACTCATATATTCAGTTCTTCTAAACTTATTTTAAGTGATGATTGAAATTTGAGGATTATTCAATAAATTGTTTAATGAAAACAATCATCAAACCAAAATCTCGAAAGCAGGATTTTTTAGGTTGGTAGACAAACCCAAAGAAATTATGTTATTCAGAAAAAAACAAAGAATACATTTGAAACGAAAAAAAAATAATAGTATCGAATTTCTCGAACAATTTTCTTCAAACTAATTGATTGATAAAAATATTTTTTAAATATTTGAAAATATAATTTCCTTGTAACTAGTTGATTGATAAAAATACTATTAGTTTAGAAAAAAGGGCATCTCCATTTTCTTTTGATGAATAAATAAAAGTAATTAAAAGTTCATCAATTTTGTAATATCCTTAAAACCTGATATGACAGTACAACTTTGATACCATGACATTTCTTTTTACCTATCATACATTGATTGAAAAAAAAAATGCATCATTGTCTAAAATAACATTTCAAATATGTGAAAAAAATTGGCAGAAATTTATATTATTGAATATTTGTAAAATCTGAGGAAAAAAAAAGAATGAAAAACAAAATTTATTTGTTAATTAAATTTTGTACTCAGAGTTTCTCGAGAATCTAGTTTTACTCATTCATCAGAGCTCCGGTCAGTTTGAGGCAAAATCGTTTCGGCGAAATTCCTTTCACTTGGAAGGGAAAGGGTCGAAACGAGAACGCGTTTACTTTTTGTTCTATTCTGTTGTACACGATCGATCGCCTCGTTTCTACTTGAGCTAACCTTTGCCTGGATAACTATTACTCGGTGCATGCAGAGTACACATAGTAGTTATATGGCTGTGATGCTATACAGTGCAGCGACAATACAACGATGGACTTCCGTGCACAAGCTTTTCACTCAAGGCAACGTTAATACGCTTCATATGCATGGCACAAGCCACATGCAGAGTCACACATGTTCGTTTAGCCTTCCCGGATCTCTGACGCAAAAATCCTTCGCGTTCCATGACGTCACGACCATCGAGAGCCATTTCTCAGAAATTTTTATGTGATATTTACAGTGATTACACTAGCTGCAACTTTTTTCTGAAAATGTGACACTCAATCTTCAAAGAACTTGATATCTTTCTTGATCACTTTACAATCCAGTGGGAGCTAATAATCGATTTATCATAGAACGTCATCGACGCTGCAAGCGAGAAACGATAATTTTTACGGTACAAATTATTAATTTATAGGATAAAATAAAATTTTATTTAAAAGAAAGGATTTATGCATTAAATTGAATATGTTCTATCATACAATTTTATGGAAAAAATGTATTAATAAAAAAATAGATTTATATAAATATGGAATTTTATTTTATCAGTAATTATTGTATTACATTCATTATCAGTAGACGAGTTTTGTTGCTTCGTTTGCGGAACCAAATTTAATGTGCAAATTAAAAATTGCAAATTAAATTCAATAAAATTGGCAGAAATTACAAATAATTAGTTTGAACTAATTATTGAATAATTAGTTTGAACAAATATGAAGTTTGAATAAATAAAGCAAGGGTTAAATTTTAATACTTTTTATACTAAACGGGATTTTTTAAAAATTTTCCATGGCAGTTAATATACGAGTTTATGTTTCGACATTTTTTTCAGTATCCGTGCATTAAATTTAAATTAAATTTCGTGACGATTTTTGGCACTGTTGTTAGCTGTAAGATACGAGATTTATGCCAATTTGTACTTATTTACTTTTGTGTAAACGCTACTATTGTTGGCCCGCGAAGCAGACGTCGCGGTACAATTCTTGGCACACTTATGCCTCTTTCTATCGAACGCGGATTAATATAGATAGCGCCATGAATGGTCAGGGACCTAACAATAGTACATAAGTCTCTGGGCTTGTGTTTATTTAAGAACAACTTGGTGTATTTTTACGTGAATTACCATCAATCATATTTTTTACAAATATTTTTTAGGAGTTTACAAAATAAAGCCATATGTAACTTTATTTTTTACTCTTCCCCAGAAATTAAAGTAAATTAAAACAATTTTTGTCCCAAATATTGTCTGGGAGTTTACAAAATAAAGTCATAATTTTATTTTTTGTTCTTTTCCAGAAATTAAAGTAAATCGAAGATTCCTTTAAAAAAGTTAACAGTATTTTTTTTATTTCATTAAGTAATTTATTTTTCATTATTCTGAATGTAGATGGAGAAAAATTGGTTAGTATAATTACCGCTTTAAGAGTTTATTGCAATTGAGTTATCACATTTTTTTTTACGGAAAACGAATAAATTGTTGTCACAATTATTTTATAGGCAATTCATAAAAAAAGTGCTTTACTAACTACTTTTTTTTTCGTGTACAGTTGGAATCATTCCATCACTTTCAAACACTCTCTACTGGTTTATTCATGTTATAAACCTTAATAATGACTTAATATCAATTTTTTTAATACATGATTTTTTTTTATATCTATAAAAAAAGCTTTAGCAAAATTCTAAAATAATCTTGCGTTATGTACAAAATAACCAAGAACTGTCATCTTGTTTAATTTTTTTCCATTTTTCAAAAAACGTCGCAAAAATTTGTCCACTCTGGATCATAGTTAAAAAATATTGATATCTAATACAAGATTTTTGATGATAATTACAATTTTTTAAATTGCATCGCGAAATTTATTTGAAAAATTCATGGAAAGAAAAAGTTTTGTTTAAATTGAAAGTTTTTTTTGGAGGATGTAGAATAGTATAAAAAATTATAGAGGGAAATGTTTACTAAGTTGGCCAGGAATATCTCACATACTGTTGCTTCACCACCGAGAGAAAAAGTTTCATTGATTCACGGAAATCATTGCCAATGAAATGAAATACTTGAATTTCAATACTATCTTTTCTTTGAATGATCTCAAACCCAATGAAAAGTAGTAACATTGATTCGAAGAAACATTTCTTTAAACCAATGAACCTTTTTCATTTATTTCAAAGATATCGTCTCTGATTCAATGAAACCTTCTTCTTACCACCTCAAAATTTCGAAACCTATTTTTTCCTGAAGTACGCGGCAGATAAAGCTCAAATTTTGTGAGTATATAAGAAAGTACGGCAGAAATAAGCTAAGCTTCTGACTCTTCGAAAATCGAAGCCGTTCGTTCGGGAGAACCGGAAAACAAAAAAGTGAGGTTAGGTGCGAGAGAGAGATCAATGAAAACGTTTCGTTGAACCAACGAAAACGTCTCTTTAAAACAATGAAACTGTTTCTTTATTATATGCTCACTAAGTAAATCTTTATTTACAGGCAATGAAATGTTCTCTTTGAAATGCAAATGCACTATTTTATTGAAATCAAAGAAATATTTCGTTGAAATCAATGAAAAAAAAAATCGATCCACCCATTTCTTTAGCGTCAATGAAATCTTTTCTCTCGGTGTAGAATGATTTCAAACTCAATGAAAAGTAGTGATATCGATTCGAAGAAACATTTCTTTAAACCAATGAACCTTTTTCATTGATTTCAAAGATATCGTCTCTGATTCAATGAAACCTTCTTCTTACCACCTCAAAATTTCGACACCTATTTTTTCCTGAAGTACGCGGCAGATAAAGCTCAAATTTTGTGAGTATGTAAGGAAGTACGGCAGAAATAGACTAAGCTTCTGGCTCCTCGAAACTCGAAGTCGTTCGTTCGGGAGAACCGGAAAACAAAAATGTGAGGTTAGGTGCGAGAGAGAAATCAATGAAAACGTTTCTTTGAACCAATGAAAACGTCTCTTTAAAACAATGAAACTGTTTCTTTAAAACAATGAAACTGTTTCTTCAAAACAATGAAACTGTTTCTTTATTGTATGCTCACTAAGTAAATCTTTATTTACAGGCAATGAAATGTTCTCTTTGAAATTCAAATGCACTATTTTATAGAAATCAAAGAAATCAATCGTTGAAATCAATGAAAAAAAATCAATCTTTTCTCTCGGTGTATCTGATATTTCACCGAGAGAAAAGATTTCATTGACGCCAAAGAAATGGGTGCATTGATTTTTTTTCATTGATTTCAACGAAATATTTCTTTGATTTCAATGAAATAGTGCATTTGAATTTCAAAGAGAACATTTCATTGCCTGTAAATAAAGATTTACTTAGTGAGCATATAATAAAGAAACAGTTTCATTATTTTAAAGAGACGTTTTCATTGGTTCAAAGAAACGTTATCATTGATCTCTCTCTCGCACCTAACCTCACTTTTTTGTTTTCCGGTTCTCCCGAACGAATAGCTTCGAGTTTCAAGGAGTCAGAAGCTTAGCCTATTTCTGCCGTACTTCCTTACATACTCACAAAATTTGAGCTTTATCTGCCAAGTACTTCAGGAAAAAATAGGTTCCGAAATTTTGAGGTGGTAAGATTCTTCTTACCACCTCAAAATTTTTCATTGAATCAGAGACGATATCTTTGAAATCAACGAAAAAGGTTCATAACCAATGAACCTTTTTCGTTGATTTCAAATCGAAATTTTGAGGTGGTAAGAAGAAGGTTTCATTGAATCAGAGACGATATCTTTGAAATAAATGAAAAAGGTTCATTGGTTTAAAGAAATGTTTCTTCGAATCAATGTCACTACTTTTCATTGGGTTTGAGATCATTCAAAGAAAAGATAGTATTGAAATTCAAGTATTTCATGTAATTGGCAAAGATTTCCGTGAATCAATGAAACTTTTTCTTTGAAAATTGATTTGATGTATTTCTTTATATTTTTCTCTCTGTGCCTTTACAGAGACTCTACTGTATTCTACTGTAGGTTGAGCGGTGTTATCGAACTTCCTGTCTGTCTGTCACCCCGAGACGAAAATTCTAATCCATTTACGTTTAAGTCTGCGAGAGGGGACGAGTAGTGTACACATTGCAATAAATTACTTCAACAGAGTTGGTGATTCACACACTAATGTTCTCATTCTCATTGCAGAGCAAATTCCCGGCTGAAAGCGACGTACGTACTCACGGAACTGGGAAAACGTTTAGTGCTCGCTGAGGTCGGATAAGCGGTGGTCACCACGACTGATAAGCAAACCGAGTCCCAGATCCGACGTCGAGTCTCCGTTCGGACCACAAACGATGTCACCGTGCGACGAGAACATGGAAAACAAGCGCAAGAGTGCCGGGAGTTCGTAGTGCAACTGCTGAAAGAGTGACGATGCCAATTCACATGACGATCCGGTCGAGAATAGCGAACATCCATCGCAGTGTTTCGTTCACGAAGTTACGCCGCTCGGCACGACGAAGCCCAGCATTAAAAAACTTGCACTCTTATGATGCGAGTTAATCAATTATCGTGCCTCGATTATCACCAACACACGTTTTTTTCCGTCGTTTTTTTTTCATTGTACAGAAAGAAAAATTAACTTGTTTAAATTTATTTCATTGGCTCGTGTTAAAATAGCGACTTTTGAGAGTCTTTGATCATCTTAACGCCACATTTTACAAGTTCAAACGATAAGAGGGTCAGAGTTTAATATAAATCAACGAATTTATTTGAATAAAATTAGAAACTTCTCTTGTGGGTGAAGAAACAATTCGTGATGTAACAAAAAATGATTGATTCACGCCGAGTCATTAACGAGGGATAATTGGCATACTGACCCGTTCGATAATTGATCCGGATGAACTGGAGACACTCCTCAGCCTGCCGATAATTTCAAGAGTGCATCTGGTAGTCTCCAAATGAAAATTCAATGAACCCCACTGAGAACCTCGTGGAAATTTATTTTACTCTCGTTGCAATCGACGGATGAGTCAAGGACCTTGCGACAGCGTCAAGGGAATTTACGTTTTATCGATAGAAAAATCCAAGGAAAGAATAAAGGAATATTTTCTGCCTTAATCATCGAAGCCTCGATGTTCCTGCTGAATAATTTGTTGAGCCTAAGAAACGAGGAGACCAATAATTATTGATAGGTAAAGGAATAAACGCACGATAATATAATCAGTATTTTGCTAAACGATTAATAAACAATAATCGGCTGTAAGCTTTAATAGCTTTAATCGCCATAATGTGATATAAAATGCTTTAATAGCGAATAATAAACAAGGTGAAATTCGAAGGAGAAACTCAATAAATCATTGGAATAACAAATTAACGAGGAAACACTTTGACCGAAGTTTGAATGATCTACGAGATGGAATCGTGGGATCATTGAGAGAGGAAGATTACGAGTCGCACTTGAGAAATCGAGTAATTGGTGGAAATCGAACCCGTCGGCAATTTGTCGCTGGCCTTGAACAACCTGCACACTCTGGAAAGGACGAATCACTTGCCTCCGACGGATTCTTAGACATATCACGAAAAAGCACGTGCTGCCTCGTCACTAAATTTTATCATATGTTCTGACGTAATAACTCGTGAGAGCGACCAATTTGCGGAATTCAAGATAGGGGAAATACTGAGACAATAATTGCTAACGATAAATAAATAAATATATATATCTGCTGGAGAAAAAGGCAGAATTTGAAGCTCAGTACTTTTCATAATTTTTTTTTTCGAGATATTTGCCACGGGACTTATGTTAACGACTGGTGAAAATGAAAATCCGGATGGTACTCGAGCTAAGAAGAAGTCCGTGATTTTTGGCAAATTCAATAGAGAAGAAAGTTCCTTCGAGAGGCAACGAGATGACCGTGACGTACACGGCCGAAGTGGCCTCATGCCGAGGCCTGGGGTGCTTCCTGAAACTTTTACTAAGGTGTGATAATGTTTTTTTATTAAATATATATGTAGACACATGCGTCATTCTTCTCTCGCATCAATTGTGCCGAATTGAATAACATAATTTGTGGGTGTTTGTTCTTCGCAAATTGCACAGGCAATTTATCATTTTTTGTCACGAATGAAAGGAAGAATTTTATAATTTGTGTGTAGAATGTAAATAACTTCTGTTTGTTTATTGGATCATTTTTTTAAAAATTATTTTGTTATTACGTTGAATTTATTCTTGCTTTGACATAATTTTACTTATGGGATAAAAAAAAAAGATTTAAACAGAATTTAGAATAGTTAAGACAAAAATGTTTTTAAATAATCAATGATATTGTTGATCTTAAGAAAATTGATCTTGGACAAAAAATTCCAAACGTTATTTAGGGATCATTATTTTAATTTTGTTCAATAACGAAAACAAATGTATTCATTTCTGTATTTAGAATAAAATTAGCAGATTTTTTCTGGAATTGTTAAGAAAAAATTAAAATTTTCTCGTAATTTGAGTGTTAAAAATTTCACAAGGTTTTTAACACTCGGAGAAATCGTAATAGTACAACTATAAAGTGACAACTATTCATTTTTATTACATACAACTATTTTTATAGTTACGACAACTACGAAAATAGTTATGGTAACTATTTGATAGTTGTGTCAACTATAAAAAAAATTGTTGTACCAACCATAAGTAAATAGTTGTCACTTTATAGTTACCAATACCATAATTTTCTCACAGTGAAGGAAGTATTTAATCAATGATCCTGTAGATATATGAAAATTTTCAATTTTGCATAACATTCACAATTTTTTCTTCAGAAACTATTAAATGTACATTTTCTTTCAACGAATTGCTAGGTTTATGTTATTTTTAATCATATTCTCGACTCGATGTAGTATCTCAAAATGTGTAGAATTCTTTAGGTTCTTTTTCCCTTGTGAATTACTTAAATTCTGATGAAACTGATATTTCGTTTGGAAATCCATATACGTGATATATTCTCAACTTATTTATTAGAATCGGTATTTTATTACGTTTTATGTTGTTTATTATCTGTGATACTGTAATTATATTTAAAAATTTCAATTTTGCATAACATTCATAATTTTTTCTTCATAAATTATTAAAAGTATATTTTCTTTCAACAAATTGCTAATTTTATTTTAATTTTAACCATATTTTCGACCCGATATAGTAACTCAAAATGTGTAGAATTTTTCCGTCTTTTTCCCTTGCGAATAACTCAAATTCTGATGAAACTGATCTTTTGTTTGGAAATCTATATCCGTGATACATTCTCAACTTATTTATTAGAATCGGTATTTTATTACATTTCATTGTTTCTTATCTGTGATCTATTACATTTCATGTTGTTTATGATCAATGATCCTGTAGTTATATGAAAATTTTCAATTTTGCATAACAGTCATAATTTTTTCTTCAAAAACTATTAAAAGTACATTTTCGTTCAACGAATTACGTATAATTGTATATTAATTTTAACTATATTTTCGACTCGCTGTAGTATCTCAAAATTTGTAGAATTCTTCTGTCTTTTTCCCTTGTAAAATTACTCAAATTCTGATAAAACTGATCTTTTGTTTGGAAATCAATACACATGATACATTTTCAACTTATTTATTAGAATCGGTATTTTATTACATTTTATGTTGTTTATGATCAATGATCCTGTAATTATATAAAAATTTTCAATTTTGCATAACATTCATAATTTTTTCTTCATAAACTATTAAAAGTACATTTTCATTCAACGAATTGCTAGGTGTATATTAATTTTAACTATATTTACGACTCGCTGTAGTATCTCAAAATGTGCAGAATTCTGACGTCTTATTCCCTTGTAAAATTACTTAAATTCTGATGAAATTGATTTTTTGTTTGGAAATCTATATACGTGATCTATATTAGAATCGGTATTTTATTACATTTTTTGTTGTTTATGATCAATGATCCTGTAGTTATATGAAAATTTTCAATTTTGCATAACAGGCACAATTTTTTCTACATAAACTATTAAAAGTACATTTTCTGTCAACTAATTTCTAGGTTTATATTCATTTTAACCATATTTTCGACTCGCTAATATCTGGAAATGTGTAGAATTCTTTCGTCTTTTTCCCTTGTAAAATTACTCAAATTCTGATGAAACTGATCTTTCGTTTGGAAATCTATACACATGATACATTTTCAACTTATTTATTAGAATCGGTATTTTATTACATTTTATGTTGTTTATGATCAATGATCCTGTAATTATATAAAAATTTTCAATTTTGCATAACATTCATAATTTTTTCTTCATAAACTATTAAAAGTACATTTTCGTTCAACGAATTGATAGGTGTATATTAATCTTAACCATATTTACGGCTCGCTGTAGTATATCAAAATGTGCAGAATTCTGACGTCTTATTCCCTTGTGAAATTACTTAAATTCTGATGAAACTGATTTTTTGTTTGGAATTCTATATACGTGATCTATATTAGAATCGGTATTTTATTACATTTTTTGTTGTTTATGATCAATGATCCTGTAGTTATATGAAAATTTTCAATTTTGCATAACAGGCACAATTTTTTCTACATAAACTATTAAAAGTACATTTTCTTTCAACTAATTTCTAGGTTTATATTAATTTTAACCATATTTTCGACTCGCTAATATCTGGAAATGTGTAGAATTCTTCCGTTTTTTTCCCTTGTAAAATTACTCAAATTCTGATGAAACTGATCTTTTGTTTGGAAATCTATATACTTGCTACATTCTCAACTTATTTATTAGAATCGGTATCTTATTACATTTTATGTTGTTTATGATCAATGATCCTGTAATTATATAAAAATTTTCAATTTTGCATAACATTCATAATTTTTTCTTCATAAACTATTATAAGTACATTTTCGTTCAATGAATTGCTAGATGTATATTAATTTTCACCATATTTACGACTCGCTGTAGTATCTCAAAATGTGTGGAATTCTTCTGTCTTTTTCCCTTGTAAAATTACTGAAATTCTGATGAAACTGATATTTTGTTTGGAAATCTATGTACATTCTCAACTTATTTATTAGAGTCGGTATTTTATTACATTTTATGTTGTTTATTATCTATCTACTATAAAAGATAGCGCCTTCGTTCGTGACAATGGAACGTTACAGTCGTTTCAATGAAAATACCATTTGTTTTCCGCATTTCCAAGACTCTCGAGTAGCTCATTGCAAAACTGCGATGCAAGGCCATGTGCGATAAACCACGAGTTCTGCTTGATAAAAGTCCTACAAGATAGTCTAGTGATATACTTTTTCCATAATAGAGAAGAAGCGCGTTCGTTCCACATAATTCGAATAGTGCACAAGGAAATCAATAGTAAATCACCTAGTAAGTTAAATGGAATAATATTGATCGATCTGGTTTCATTCCGTCTTTCCAGCAAATCCAGTTTTAATCGTCGCTCGTAATCGACGATGAACTCATAGTCGCTTATAAAACTGACAACAATCAATCGAACAATTCCATAAATGTGACTTTGCTTTACCTTCGCCAATAAGAAATTGCACGATAGGCCAAACAAACGAGTTGTATTTAACGTAGCTTTAATTGACTTCGCATGTTCTGACGTGCGATTCTCCAAGCAGATAAGATAATCGACTTCAGCGACCGAGTTTTGTTAAAAATGATATTAAAAAAACGAGAGAAATATTCTATATTTCTATATGAATTCGTCACTACCAAAAAAATCGAAATTTCGTCAATTTACATAATTATATTTAAATTATTAGTGTACTTTTTTTTAAATTTTTGGATCACATTTCTTTTAATTATTCCAAATTTTAATTTTTTCCTATAAATCTTTTTATCTCGAAAGTATAAGATTATAAAGAAACAAGGATGCAAAGTAGGACCTTACACATTGCTTCCTCATTATTTTTCGCGGTTCACAAAGCTACCTCTATGAGGAAGTATGTTATTCAATTTTTTGCTTCCTCATAGAGGAAGCTTTGTAAAACGCGAAAAATAATGAGGAAGCAATGTGCAAGGTTCTACTTTGCATCCTTGTTTTAATTAGATAAATATACATGTTGTGGATACGCTTTTTCTATTTCGTTATTGCGTTATTTCGTGATTATTAGAGCGTTTCCGAAAGTGAATGTGATAATGTATATTTTTAAAAATAATTCAACATTCCATAAAATCAAAAATTTCATACCGTTCGTCACTAAATTATACATATATAATGGCTGAATATTGTTTCATTTATATACAAAATTTGAGCTCGCTATCTTACGTTTTGCAAAAGTTACAATAGAGCGATAATGTCAATTTTTTGAAAAATTAAAAACATCATAAAATTTTAACGGTTCAACCGATCTTAACCAAATTCAATAGCGATCACCGGCGTATGAAAGCTCACATTCATACCAATTTTAAGATCAATATCTCGAAAATTGAAAGAGTTATCGCGTAAACAGACATTTTTCAAAAAATTAAGAAATGCGTAATAATTTAACGATGAAGTGGATTTTAACAAAAATTTGTATGAACGATGAGGCTTGATCCCTCTGTCTATGGTCCAAATTTCAGCTTCATATCTCAATGCATTTCCGAGTTATAAAGGTTTCCATTTTTCGATTGTATAACATACACACATACACACACATACAGACATTTTTTCTAAATCACTTTTCTCGTCGTTTTGGCCCATTTTGAGTGTGCTGACATGAAAATCTCAACAAAAAAAATTTTCATGAAAACAAAGCTTCCTCTATGAGGAAGCAAAATTATTGAAATATGCAATATTGAAAAAAAATTTATTTTGCGAATTCAAAAAATACCCATTTTATAAAAAATGCACGAAAATATTTTTTTGAACCGATATGTCATTTATTTATTTATTTATTTATTAGATAATAGACGGGACAAGTCCCTTGATAACAATATTATTTGGCAGACAATTAGAATAGCAGAAGTACAAACATTTACATACAATAATTTATTAAAATTAACATCTAAGTCGTCGCACTCATATTCGATTTGTCTAAAAAATTTACAGAAAATTCTCTCAAGTGTGTACAGTAACTATATATTTTTTTCAAGATGGTTAGCTACGTTTTAATTGTTATAATATAATATTAAATATTTGCCTGTGGTCATTTTTAAATAAAAAATTTAGAAGTAAAAACAAAATGGGAGTCAAAAATTCAGAAAATATTTACACTAATCTTTTTAATATAATTATGAAATCTGCCTAAATTTCGATATTTTTTTAGAGATTAACGTTTTGTCCGGTCGAAACCGGATTTAATCGTGTATAAAACCTTATATAGAACACAGAGATGTCTGCATGGATTACATTTATATCTAATCGTACAATCCATCGATCTAAATCGATTTCAAATTCTGTGGAGCCCAACGAGATCCTTGAACCAAATGGAAAATATTCGTGGAAATCATTTCTATATTTATATTTTTATCTAAAGTACATCATAATCAAATAATACTCCAGGTTTTACGATTAAACAGGAAAACCTTGAGTAAAACAATAACATATATGAGTATGTTATTGATTCTAAGTGAAGATATAGGTGCAATTAAATATTGTGCAAGATCATCCTGAATATAACACATCATTTAAATAATTTTTTTTCTTCTTTTACAGATGGAGAGCCAGCGTTTACAAACTGGTATGGCTGGATCTCGCCCTTTTTCTCTTCATTTATTACTCCCTCTCGAGTCTCTACCGCTTTGTGCTGGATCCGGAGCAGAAAAAAACTTTCGAGGCGGTCGTCGGATATTGCAAAGAGTACAGCGATCTTATACCTCTTTCCTTCGTGCTCGGTTTTTACGTGAGCATCGTAATGACACGTTGGTGGAATCAGTACATGGCGATACCCTGGCCGGACTCGATAGCCGTGTTTGTTTCAGCAACTATTCACGGAAACGACGAACGTGGAAGGCTCATGAGACGAACGATCGTCAGGTATTACTTATAGAAGACAAACGCAGCAATTATACCAATTGATTTTGTCCTGAGAACTATTAAGTGACAACAGCAGCTTAAAAATAGTTTAATAGTATAAAAGTAGTTGCATATCTAAATTATAAATTGGAAGCTTATGCAACTATTTTTTTTTCTATATCTATAAATCTGTAAATATATAAAACTATAGATTTTTCTAAATATATTAAACGTAGTCGTATGTATAAATTCAAAGCTTATGCGACTATTTTTTTTATATCTATAAACCTCTATAAATCTGTAAATATATAAAACTATAGATTTTTCTAAATATATTAAACGTAGTTGTATGTCTAAATTATAAATTCAAAGTTTATGCGACTATTTTTTTTATATGTATAAACCTCTATAAATTTGTAAATATATAAATCTATATTTTTTGAAATCTATTAAAAGTAGTTGCATATGTAAATAATAAATTGGACGCTTATGCGACTATTTTTTTTTCTATATCTATAAATCTCTATAAATTTGTAAATATATAAATCTACATTTTTCGAAATCTATTAAAAGTAGTTGCATATCTAAATAATAAATTGGACGCTTATGCAACTATTTGTTTTATATCTATAAACCTCTATAAATCTGTAAATATATAAAACTATAGATTTTTCTAAATATATTAAACGTAGTTGTATATCTAAATTATAAATTCGAAGCTTATGCGACTATTTTTTTTTTATATCTATAAACCTCTATAAATTTGTAAATATATAAATCTATATTTTTTTAAATCTATTAAAAGTAGTTGCATATCTAAATAATAAATTGGACGCTTATGCGACTATTTTTTTTTCTATATCTATAAATCTCTATCAATTTGTAAATATATAAATCTACATTTTTCGAAATCTATTAAAAGTAGTTGCATATCTAAATAATAAATTGGACGCTTATGCGACTATTTGTTTTATATCTATAAACCTCTATAAATCTGTAAATATATAAAACTATAGATTTTTCTAAATATATTAAACGTAGTTGTATGTCCAAATTATAAATTCAAAGCTTATGCGACTATTTTTTTTATATCTATAAATCTCTATAAATTTGTAAATATATAAATCTACATTTTTCGAAATCTATTAAAAGTAGTTGCATATCTAAATAATAAATTGGACGCTTATGCGACTATTTTTTTTTTCTATATCTATAAATCTCTATAAATTTGTAAATATATAAACCTATATTTTTGGAAATTTATTAAAAGTAGTTGCATATCTAAATAATAAATTGGACGCTTATGCGACTATTTTTTTTCTATATCTATAAATCTGTAAATATATAAATCTATAAATTTTTATATATCTGTTAAAAGTAGTTGCATATCTAAATAATAAATTGGAAGCTTATGCGACTATTTTTTGTTTCTAAATCTATTAATCAGTAATTCTAATTCTAACTCTGTTAGTTTTTTTATCTTTTCGAATCGATGTAGTAGAAGATTATGTGGAAATTTTTATACTTATACAGAGGGTGATCAATAAATATGGAAAAGGGTTTTTTATAGGCTTAGAATAATTACGCACATTTTGAACGAAAATAATTGTGGATGAAAATTTTGATTCGGTCAGAATTTTGGTATGTCGTGGCAGTGAAAAAATCATAAGAAAATAGAACATTGGTCAATCAATACCAAAGAAAAGTTTTTTTTTCCATAAAATGAATTCTCGAATTTTTTTGGATGCATATGACTTTTTAAAAAGAATTTTCAGACAATTTGAAATTTCTGTTGTCTATAATTTTTTGAAGTCCCTTATTACATTATTTTATTAATATTCAGAACTAATTAGAGTCAAGTACATAAACATTCAAATAGTTGATGCAACAACAACAAAAATATAGTGACATAAGCTAACAATCAATAGTTATCATCATTTGCCAGAACAATTACGTTTATTCGAGTGGACCATTAAATTCTCTTTGTGTTTCTGCGAGCCAACAGAGAATTTGAAACCTTACACTAAAATGTATTTAACTATTTACAGATACGTGTGTGTTTGTCTGACTCTCGTTCTGACGAACGTATCGCCTCGAGTGAAGAAACGTTTTCCAACACTCGATCATTTCGTGGATGCTGGTCTTCTGCTCGAGAACGAGCTGGCGATATTTCAGAGTTTGAACGCCAAATTTCCAAAGCCGAGCAAACACTGGCTTCCGATAGTTTGGGCGTCGAGTATCGTAACGAGAGCACGAAAAGAAGGAAGGATACGAGACGATTTTGCAGTGAAAACTCTCATCGACGAATTGAACAAATTTCGCGGACACTGCGGAAGTCTCATACACTACGATACTATAAGCATACCTCTCGTCTACACCCAAGTCGTGACGCTTGCCGTTTACTCATACTTTCTCACAAGCGTTATGGGCAGACAGTGGGTGGAAAACTCCAAACTGCCTTCGAACATTGATCTCTATTTTCCTGTCTTTACGACGCTTCAGTTCTTCTTCTATATGGGCTGGCTCAAAGTCGCTGAAACGTTGATCAATCCTTTCGGCGAGGATGACGACGACTTTGAGGTCAATTGGCTCATTGACAGAAATCTTCAGGTACGTAATTTTTATTCATTTTTTTTTCTCAATGTAAAGTTTTACATCAATAATTGTAAACTCCTTTCCATATAATATTGCGGTTCGATGACAAAAGTAAAAAAAAAGATCAAGAAATAATTATTCGAAAATTGTGAAAATGTGAAAATTATAATTAGTTACAAAAATTTCGGCAGTGAAATATTTTTTGTATAATTTTTCTATTTTTGCTACATGATTTTTTTTTCTCAATGTAAAGTTTTCCATCGATAATCGCAAACTCCTTTATGTAATATTGTGGTTCGATGACAAAATTTTTAAAAAAGATCAAGAAATAATTATTCGAAAATTGGGAAAATGTGAAAGTTATAATTAGTTACAAAAATTTCGACAGTGAAATATTTTTTGTATACTTTTTATATTTTTGTTACAGGATTTTTTTTCTCAATGTAAAGTTTTACATCGATAATCGCAAACTCCTTTATGTAATATTGTGGTTCGATGACAAAATTAAAAAAAAAAGATCAAGAAATAATTATTTGAAAATTGGGAAAATGTGAAAGTTATAATTCAGTTACAAAAATTTCGACAGTGAAATATTTTTTGTATACTTTTTCTATTTTTGCTACATGATTTATTTCTCAATGTTAAGTTTTCCATCGATAATCGCAAACTCCTTTATGTAATATTGTGGTTCGATGACAAAATTAAAAAAAAAAGATTAAGAAATAATTATTCGAAAATTGGGAAAATGTGAAAGTTATAATCAGTTACAAAAATTTCGACAGTAAAATATTTTTTGTATACTTTTTCTATTTTTGCTACATGATTTATTTCTCAATGTTAAGTTTTCCATCGATAATCGCAAACTCCCTTATGTAATATTGTGGTCCGATGACAAAATAAAAAAAAAAAGATTAAGAAATAATTATTCGAAAATTGGGAAAATGTGAAAGTTATAATTAGTTACAAAAATTTCGAAAGTGAAATATTTTTTGTATAATTTTTCTATTTTTGTTACATGATTTTCATTTCTCAACGTAAAGTTTTCCATCGATAATCGCAAACTCCTTTATGTAATATTGTGGTTCGATGACAAAATTTAAAAAAAGGATCAAGAAATAATTGTTCGAAAATTGGGAAAATGTGACAGTTATAATTAGTTACAAAAATTTGGACAGTGAAATATTTTTTGTATAATTTTTCTATTTTTGCTACATGATTTTTTTTTCTCAATGTAAAGTTTTCCATCGATAATCGTAAACTCCTTTATGTAATATTGTGGTTCGATGACAAAATTTTAAAAAATGATCAAGAAACAATTATTCGAAAATTGGGAAAATGTGAAAGTTATAATTAGTTACAAAAATTTCGAAAGTGAAATATTTTTTGTATAATTTTTCTATTTTTGCTACATGATTTTCTTTTCTCAATGTAAAGTTTTCCATCGATAATCGCAAATTCCTTTATTAATATTGTGGTTCGATGACAAAATTTAAAAAAAGGATCAAGAAATAATTATTTGAAAATTGGGAAAATGTGAAAGTTATAATTAGTTACAAAAATTTCGACAGAGAAATATTTTTTCTATACTTTTTATATTTTTGCTACATGATTTTTTTTCTCAATGTAAAGTTTTAAACCGATAATCGCAAACTCCTTCATATAATATTGTGATTCGATGACAAAATTAAAAAAAAAAGATCAAGAAATAATTATTCGAAAATTGGGAAAATGTGAAAGTTATAATTAGTTACAAAAATTTCGACAGTGAAATATTTTTTGTATAATTTTTCTATTTTTGCTACATGATTTTCTTTTCTCAATGTAAAGTTTTCCATCGATAATCGCAAACTCCTTTATGTAATATTGTGGTTCGATGACAAAATTTTAAAAAAAGATTACGTAATAATTGTTCGGAAATTGGGAAAATGTGAAAGTTATAATCAGTTACAAAAATGTTGACAGTGAAATATTTTTTGTATTATTTTTCCATTTTTGCTACATGATTTTTTTTCTCAATGTAAAGTTTTCCATCGATAATCGCAAACTCCTTTATGTAATATTGTGGTTCGATGACAAAATTTTTAAAAAAGATCAAGAAATAATTATTTGAAAATTGGGAAAATGTGAAAGTTATAATTCAGTTACAAAAATTTCGACAGTGAAATATTTTTTGTATACTTTTTCTATTTTTGCTACATGATTTATTTCTCAACGTTAAGTTTTCCATCGATAATCGCAAACTCCTTTATGTAATATTGTGGTTCGATGACAAAATTTAAAAAAAAGGTTAAGAAATAATTATTCGAAAATTGTGAAAATGTGAAAGTTAGAATCAGTTACAAAAATTTCGACAGTGAAATATTTTTTGTATAATTTTTCTATTTTGGTACACGATTTTTTTTGTCAACATAAAGTTTTCCATCGATAATCGCAAACTGCTTTATGTAATATTGTGGTTCGATGACAAAATTTAAAAAAAAGATCAAGAAATAATTGTTTGAAAATTGTGAAAATGTGAAAGTTAGAATCAGTTACAAAAATTTCGACAGTGAAATATTCTTTGTATACTTTTTCTATTTTTGCTACATGATTTTTTTTCTCAATGTAAAGTTTTCCATCGATAATCGCAAACTCCTTTATGTAATATTGTGGTTCGATGAAAAAATTTTAAAAAAAGATCAAGAAATAATTGTTCGAAAATTATGAAAATGTGAAAGTTAGAATCAATTACAAAAATGTCGACAGTGAATTATTTTTTGTATAATTTTTCTATTTTCGCTATATGATTCTTCGACTTAAAGACGAAATATACCCGTTTGCCGATAAAAAAAAGATAAGAAATTTTAAATAATTACCACAATTATAATTGTACTTATAAATTGAAATTTATAAATTGACATTTTTCAAAGCTAGAATATTGCGCAAATAAAGGCAAAAAAACGTATTTTCCATTGTCATGTACAGCGAATATAATTTTGTAGGAACTTGACGTTTTACTTATTTTTAATTGCATTTTCGACTCGACAATATATCAATTTTTGTATTTATTTTTATAGGTGAGTTATCTCATCGTCGATGAGATGCATCACGAACATCCAGAGCTCATTAGGGATCAATACTGGGATGAAATATTTCCCGTTGAATTGCCATACACTGCAGCGTCGCAACCCTTTCGGGAGGAACATCCGCAGCCATCGACCGCTGGAATTCAACTTTCGGCTGCGCAGCAAGAACTGCATCCCTCGTCTGTTAGAATTGACGAAATGGTGCCGGAATCTTATCCAGGAAAATTCCGTACCGATATTGCCGACGATGCGGCATCGGGAATTCACTTTACAGCTGATGGAAAAATGTCTAGGTATGAGTTTATTCGCAAATGTTAGCAAATTTTCTATTTAGAGATGATGCAATTTTTTTGTTGTAATGAAGCTTCAAAGCGCTAGAATGTAAAGAATTGCTAACGAGATTTATCTCATCTTGTGTTTGATGTGTAACAGGAGTGCAAGCCGCGTCAGTACACGTGATCGGGCTTTTAGTGCAGGCTCCACACCGAGCAACATAGGAGGCTCGATGACGAGGGTAAACAGTGTGACGAACGTTCTGAAAAGACTCTTTAGCAAAGAGGACAGACCCGACGGCACTGGCACTTCAGGCTCAAAGACGCCTGGTAGAATTCCAAATTCTAGCTCAGCTGCTTCGTTGCAAAATCGTTATGCGGGTAAGATAGCGAATCTAATTATCATTTCTCTTTAAGTGTCTCGTACATATTATCCCATTATTTAAAAACTCTTTGCAGTAGAATTTTTTTCATTCGTTTATTTGATAAAATATAGTTTTTTTTAAATAATATCTTATCGTATTGGTGCAAAATATGGATAAATGTTTAATTAAATAATAAATTGTTGTGTACAAATTCATTGAGAAATTTTACTCAGTTTAAAGGGCGATTAATTTTTTTTATTACTTTTTTTAATGCTATTTAATAATTACGTATGAAAAAAATGTTATTTGTGTGATATACATTGTTTATAGATTTTGTTACCGATATGATATTATTTGTGTCGAAAAAGAATAATATCAAATTAGCGCTCGCGTAAATGAGCGAAAAGAATCCGTTTGAAAGTAAAGACATGGTGACAACCGTTTTATATTTGAATAATCGCAAAACGCATAATTAACATGTTGTTACATCAATATTTGATAACTCAATGAAAAAATGCAAACACCATTAAAATAAGTGACTTATTTTTCTCACAAAACAAGATTTTCGAAGTTCAGACTCAAGCGGCGCTGTAATTAATTGATTACTATGGAAGACGAAATTTTATTTATTATTTTTGCTTACGAACAAATATTTGTTAAATTGAATTCTATTGTTTTATTTTTTTATTAGGTATTTCATAGTTAAGTTTCATTATAATCAGTTATTTTATTGAGTTATCAATATTTGATAACTCAATAAAAAAAATCGTACACCATTAAAATAAGTGACTTATTTTTTTCACAAAACAAGATTTTCGAAGTTCAGACTCAATTGGCGCTTCAATTAATTGAATACTATGGGAAACGAAACTTTATTTATTATTTTTGCTTACGAACAATTAATTGTTGACTTGAATTCTATTGTTATCTATTTTTTATTAGCCACTTCATAGTTAAGTTTCATTATAATTTATCACTTTTCTATTTTTTGCTTCCTCATAGATTTTTTTTCGAGATTTTCATGTCAGTACACTCAGAATGGTCCAAAACATCGAGAAAAGTGATTTAGAAAAAATGTCTGTATGTGTGTGTGTGTGTGTGTGTGTGTGTGTGTGTGTGTGTGTGTGTGTGTGTGTGTGTGTGTGTGTGTGTGTGTGTGTATGTGTGTGTGTGTGTATGTGTGTGTGTATGTTACACAATCGAAAAATGTAAACCTTTATAGCTCGGGAATGCCTTGAGATATCAAGCTGAAATTTGGACCATAGATAGAGGGATCAAGCCTCATCGTTCATGCAAATTTTTGTTAAAATCCACTTCATCGTTAAATTATTACGCGTTTTTTAATTTTTTGGAAAATGTCTGTTTACGCGATAACTCTTTCAATTTTCGAGATATTGATCTAAAAATTGGTATGAATTTGAGCTTTCATATGCCGGTGATCGCTATTGAATTTGGTTAAGATCGGTTGAGCCGTAAAAATTTTATGATGTTTTGAATTTTTCAAAAAATTGACATTATCGCTCTATTGTAACTTTTGCAAAACTTAAGATAGCGAGCTCAAATTTTGTATATAAATAAAACAATATTCAGCCATTATATATGTATAATTTAGTGACGAACGGTATGAAATTTTTGATTTTATGGAATGTTGAATTATTTTTCAAAATATACATTATCACATTCACTTCGGAAACGCTCTAATAATCACGAAATAACGCAATAACGAAATAGAAAAAGCGAATCCACAACATGTATATTTATCTAATTAAAACAAGGATGCAAAGTAGAACCTTGCACATTGCTTCATCATTATTTTTTGCGTTTTACAAAGCTTCCTCTATGAGGAAGCCAAAAATTGAATAACATACTTCCTCATAGAGGTAGCTTTGTAAGAAGCGAAAAATAATGAGGAAGCAATGTGCAAGGTTCTACTTTGCATCCTTTTTTATTAGCTATTTCATAGTTAAGTTTCATTGTAATTTATCACTTTTCTATTTTTTTCAGGTGCTGGTGGATCTATGCGCATCGGTGTGATCGAGGAAGTCGATGAACAGATGACGATGACATCGATACGACCCGAAACAAGGCCTCATGTTCAGAGCATATTCCCACAGGGTCCACCGCCTCCAAGTTCGCCCGTTGATGTCCCGGGAACAAAACGAAACGGCGAAATTCTGTCGACTAGTGCACCAGCAGGTCCTGGGCTCAGCGTTCCCGGCGGTGTGAATCGTTACCACGCTCGTCCAAGGTAAATTAGTCTTTTCAAGTTAAAATAATTATCCTTCTACGATAACTGCAAGTTAAATATATATATTGCTATACCGTATCATGTTTGTGTGGAATGCAATAAAAATCGTAGAATTTTATAATTAAATACGTCAACGCAAAACCAGTAATCGACAGTAATTAATAATACTCAGTCCATGTAATTATTTTCACAGTCAAATTGTAAAAATAGTAAATACAAAAATATGTTTTAAACTTTTAAATAACGGCAAGCAAACAAAATCAAGGATAATTTTTGAAAAAAGGCAAAATGTTTTCGATTTTTTTAAATTTATGAAGTACCGCATCAATTCTTAAAAAATTCTCAAAATTCCGTGGAGTTTTATCATCATTTTTATTTTTAACAATTATTTAAACAATTTGAAAATCCTTTTATAAAAACTGCAGATAATGGTTTGTAAATAATAACTAATAAATTGATTATACGATTGCTATTTATTAAGCAATATACATTTTACAAAATAACAGAATAAAGTTGTGTTTCTAAAATATACGGAAAAAAAAAGTTTTTATATTTTTGAAAAAATAAATGTTTAAAAAATGTAAATGTAAAAAAAAATTTCAGGACGCAACTTTCGACACATTCGGCGCGTTCAAGTGCAGCTTTCGAACCTGGAGCTGGTTATGGACCAGTCGAGGAGGACAATGTGAGTTCGCGAAGTTCCGTTTGTTCATCGGGAAGCTCGGACGACGAGTTTACGAGGCTAAAACTAGAACGTGACAAGCAACGAAGAGACAGAGCGATGAGGAAGTTGGTGAGAAGTGTGAGTGGCAATCAACAAACGTCTTCCATGGAATTGGATACGGAAACGCTGTTGTTGAACGAGCTCGCGGATGCCTCGAGAATTTCGCTTCAACGTCAAGATCGAGACTCAAAGAGCAACGAAACGGACAATGTTTAAATAGCCGAAGTCTCGTATTTATCGTTTTTCACCGTCGAAGACATTTGCAGTTTCCGCGAAGGTGCAATTTTGTGGAATTTATCGACACGCTCGTTCGCCGCGTATGAAATCTAATAACGCGCAACGAACGAGCGAAAAGTGAGAATCTAATCGACTTTTTTTGGTTTTGGGACAAAAGTTTTGTTCTTTCGAATAAGCAAAACCACTCAGTGTCTATTAATTCTCGTGGCGCATAGACGAGTTCTTCGAAAGTATAAAACCGGGATCACTGATCGCTTCTGCAAATAACAGCGACGAAATAGCCTAAGAATTTTTACCTTCGCGTACGACGAAAACGCAGCTGATAAACGAGTTAATATCACGTGGCGCACTCTTCGAATCGCTTAGCTCAATTTATTCGACCGTACAAGTTCGATCGATTAGGAAAGTACTTAAATGATATTATTATATACGTATATACATAAAATAACGAATAAAAGACAGCGATCTTCGGTCCACGGTTACGCAAGAGTCGCGAGCCCTGTACAAACTATAATATTTTTACAAGCTTCTCTCCGTACACTCGTGGCTAACAGCAGAGTAAATTGATGATGGAAATGTGAATAATATTCGCACCAAAAAGTTGAAAACACGAATATTATAGTCTGGTGGGAAAAAAAATGTGGGACCTGCGAAGCAAAACCATATTTTATGATAAAAGAAAAGTATTTTTGTTGCTTTTGCAAACGACGATAAATTACGCGGCCTCGACAATATATTATTCTCGCGAGCTCAGCAGGATCGAATCATGTGAGCCTTAAGTTATTTCTTTTTTTATTTTGTCATCGCCTCTTTGCCTACCCAATTTGTATCGTCAAGTGCCTGATTTGCGTATTGCTGCATCGAATATTTTGAGTCTTTTAATATAAATTCGGATATTTATACACGTGTACATTGAAAGAGGAAATGAATTAATTATTTTTTTGAAATGTTTCTCATGGCTTTAAAATTCGTGCGAGAGCACAAAAAAATAACGGGCACGCACACGCGCAGGCACATTCCACAATTTGGGAGTCCAGTGAATTTTTATACCGATAATGACGTAAGAATTTGAATTCAATTTGTAAAAACATCCGCTTATTCGGTTAAAGGGGATGAGGGTAAATTCTTCATGTTTAAGGTCGTATTATTACATATTTAAACGAAAGTTAATATCAATTCAGCTCAAAAATCTTTTACATACTTTTTTGTTGCCATATTCATGTAAACTACAAAATAAATACTACAAAAATCGAATAAATATAATTCTAAGGGTTTATTCATTTGTTGTACTTATCGGGGAAAAAATAATTTCATTTTTTCAATGATCGAAAAACGAAAGTAATTGATTATTTCTATTTATTTTTCTTTCGTTTAAAAATGTATTAAAATTGCCGAAATATCTTAGAATTATGGTTTGTAAAGTTATTAAATTTAAAAAATCTCCTGTTTTTTACTGGTCACAAGTATCCCCGTTTAACGCATCGCAGTGTATTAGAATTCCGTTAGAAGTGCGTAGAATAAAAGTGGATGTAAATACAACCGGATTATCAGCATAAAATATTGAAAAAAAATGAAAAGAAAAAACAATGAAACCGCTGAAATTCCGAGCGTTGTATTTTACTATAATTTCTACAACTTGCGCTCGCTCTTAGACAAATCGCTCGAAGCGTTTTGCACACAGCGGAACTTTAGTATGAGACAGGTATCTCAGGACTCAATTATTATTAGTATCATTACATGCGTAGCGCGTCTTCGAAATGGGGTGAATGACCGACGTAAAAGCGACTTTACAACGAGAGGATGTATAAAATGCAGGATGAGAGAAGAAGAAAAAAAAAAGAAGCTGTTACAGTCGCGGAAAATCGTATTATTGCTCATTGTTTTACGCAGGCAGAGATCCATGCGAATTTCACAGCATTATATGATGTAACACATAAGAACGTACTACGTTATTATACAATATTACGATATATATATATATATTATAGTCTATATACAGCAAAATAATAATAGTAAGTCTCACATTATATGGAATAGCATTCCAACGGGTGAACGGAGAGTTCATGGTGCTTGACGACGAGCGAGCGTCTTTGTCGACGAAACAGCGAGCAATTGTTTTACCAGTATTACCGTTGAAATAAAAGTAAAAACATTTTCTTTCGAAATCGCTGTTAATTTTTTCATACGTTTTTTTTTTCTATTATTTAATTTTGAACAACCCAAACTGAGAATCTCGACGTTACGATCATTATTGCTATAATTTTTTTATGTATAATCGTTCTTTAATTTGCAATCTGGAAATTTCCAGTAAGTAGTAAAAATAATGGCGCTCACAGCGAAATGAGTGAGAAAAACTGACAATATTTTACATCGTCATATACAGTCTTTTCAAACTTACCTGGTGAAAAAAAAATTCTTTACAAAACCAGAAAAAAAAGTCTAAGATTTTATGTAACATTACAGTAATTTTCAGAAAATTTTCATCGTCAGAGTAAAAAGAAAAAATTGGATTTTTACGAAAAACTCTCATAGATTAAGAAAAGAAAGTCAGAGATTTCCAGAAAAAAATAAAACTGAAAATAATTTTCTTTCGAAATCTCCGTTGAGCTTTGGTACATTTTTTTTTTCAATTACTAAATCTACAGAATTTCGATCATCCCAATTTGAGAATCTCGACAAAACGTTCATTATTGCAATAGTCTTTGTAGGTATGATCGTGTTTTAATTTATAATCCGGATATTTAGTTGTGAAGAAATTAATGTACTCCGGATGTGCGGAATCCACTTCGAGAAAAAGACGTCCATCAATTCTCAAGGCTTTTGAGGCGTATTTCATTATAGCTTTTATTACATTTAGTCCGTCGGCGCCTCCGTCCAGAGCTCTTATATCCTCGTAACTGAAATTTATTTATCAAAACTGCTATAGATATGGAAAATAGTTTGGTGAGTTAGCGAAATAATCTCGCATTCGTTGTACGACTTACACTCGTATTTCTGGCTCCAGTTTCATGATCTTTGCCGTTGGAACGTACGGCGGATTGCTGACGATAAAGTCGAAGCGTTCTTCACTTAAATTTATTCCCAACTCCGTTGATGGACATTTTATTGCTCCGCTCTCCTCTACAGACGCGTTTATGACCGTGACCCGATCGATCAATCCTAGATTTGTTGCATTTTCCTTCGTCAAGTTGCAGGCGAGAGGATTTCTATCTATTGCCACAGATTTTATCTGAAAAAAAAGGCATAAAAATTTATAGATTTGACCTTTTCCATCGAGAGATTTCCTCGACAACGAAAAAAAAAAAAAAAAAAAATGATACTGAAAAAGATGTTTAGTTGAAATTTAGATTTCATGGCGGTCGAATATATTTTCTAAATTCAGTTGAACGAACAATTTTAATATCTGAATACAGAAGAAAAATATTTGTGTATCGCAGCAGAATTGATAATAGTTTAGCTTAGTTTATATTAGCATTTTTTTAAGTTTCTTATTTTATTAACATCTGTAAAATTCTTTTAGACTTTTTTACCAATAGAATTTTTTTTTAACCACCAATACGGAATTATTTATATTTACATAAATATTATTTATATTTACATAAATATTATTTATATTCACATAAATATTATTTATATTTACATAAATATTATTTATTTTTACATAAATATTATTTATATTTACATAAATATAGTGATTTTGTTTATTTAAATAATATTTTGTTTAATAATGACAACGGAAGAAAAATAAAAAAAGATACTGAAAAAGGTGTTTAGTTGAAATTTAGATTTCATGGCGGTCGAATATATTTTCTAAATTCAGTTGAACGAATAATTTTATTTTCTGAATATAGAAGAAAAATATTTGTGTATCGCTGCTGAATTGAAACTAGTTTAGCTTAACTTATATTAGCATTTTTAAGTTTCTTATTTTATTAACATCTGTAAAATTCTTTTAGACTTTTTTACTAATAGAATTTTTTTTTAACCATCAATACGGAATTATTGATATTTACATAAATATTATTTATATTTACATAAATATTATTTATATTCACATAAATGTTATTTATATTTACATAAATATTATTTATATTTACATAAATATTATTTATATTCACATAAATGTTATTTATATTTACATAAATATTATTTATATTCACATAAATGTTATTTATATTCACATAAATGTTATTTATATTTACATAAATATTATTTATATTTACATAAATATTATTTATATTCACATAAATATTATTTATATTTACATAAATATTATTTATATTTACATAAATGTTATTTATATTTACATAAATATTATTTATATTTACATAAATGTTATTTATATTTACATAAATATTATTTATATTCACATAAATGTTATTTATATTTACATAAATATTATTTATATTTACATAAATATTATTTATATTCACATAAATATTATTTATATTTACATAAATATTATTTATATTTACATAAATATAATGATTTTGTTTATTTAAATAATATTTTGTTTAATAATGATATTTTTATTTATTTTATCAATGGATTAGTTTAACAATAATATTTTACCTTTTTACACGCGTGTACGAGAGCCAATGAAATGGCTCCAGAGCCGCAGCCAATTTCCAAAATTTTGCATTCATCCGAAGTTTCGGAAATAACGCGTTTAATAACAAAATCCACGAGTAGTTCCGTTTCTGGTCTCGGTATGAAAATCGGTGGTACGAGTTTTAAAGTTATATCTCTAAAGTCCCACTCACCGATTATATATTGTACTGGCATTCTGAAAGAGCAGGCAAATTATTTTCTGGTTTCTGCATTTCTTCGCTTTTATGCGTTACGTAGTGCGCATAAATATTACAGAGGAACGCAAGTTGAGAATAGAGTCTCGTTTTAAAAAAATGCCTTTTATGGATTTAAAAATATATATTCTTGGCTTATTATAATGAGAAATGTGCAAAGTGTTCGTGTCACGTGACTAAATAATTATTTCACGTACAAACGACTTATACTTTAACACTGAACCACTTTACTACCGTATATTATGAACCAAGCCTCTCACCTCGATAATCTGCATTCGCAAAGCCTTTCCAATTTTTTAAATTCCTCGTCTGTAAGTTTACGGTCATGGGAAGTTGCAAGGTCCATTATCTAAATAATTATCTAAATTTTTATCTTGTGATAGATTCAACGCATTATTTGTTTATTTTTCTAGTATGTATATCGCGTGACTAAAATCAAAACTACATATTTTATGAAAAAATACAATAGGGAGCTTAAAAAAAATACTGTATTTTATTTCAGAGATGCTGATTGATATTTTTTAATGACAAAAATATTTAAAGTTTAGCGAAAATTACACTTTATTTAAATTTTAATAAATCGTGCGGTAGTAAAAATTTATTTATGTCTCGCCATTTTCAGTAAACTTCTTTTTCTTTAACTGAAAATAAAATCTGAATGACCTTCCCATTAAAAAAGTATAGCGTTTTTTTTTAAGTTACATCTTTCCGAGTTTAGTCACGCGATCGTAAATATTTATACCCATAGATCCATGTTCAAATTATTGCGAAGTACGTACTATATTTTATTACTGTTTCATAAAAAAGTCACGACGTCCCATAAATAAATCATAAATATGTCGGTAAGCCTAAATCACTCATCACTCATTTTTATTTTCTTTCACTGTGTGCATGATAAATCATCCATAAAGTCTTGAAAACAAGTGAAAAGTTTGAAATGTGCAAATGCCGATAAAAATATCAACTACTGCAGCAATATTATGTCATGATATAAGTACATCAATTAACGTAGCATTTTATATGATGATAAGATAAATAAATTATTATTGTTTATAGTGCGTTCATCGTTCCAACGATGTAATTGATCAATGAATATTCATGTGGCAACATAAACTCGGTCAGTGGTTTCGTATATAAACAAAACCAATTCGAGTAAAGAAGGAAAGTTGTGCGCATGCGCAGTAACGAAATTTCGTTGCACTATAATTCCATGCATTATCGTGTAGGTCAAGAAGTTTAGGATAATACTGTTTAAATTATTGCAAATTACATACTATATTTTATTACAGTTTAATAAAAAAAAACATTCATTTTTATTTTCTTTCACTGTGTGTATGATAAATCATCCATAAAGTCTTGAAAACAAATGAAAAGTATGAAATGTGCAAATACCGATAAAAATATCAACTACTGCAGCATTATTATGTCATGATATAAGTACATTAATTAACGTAGTATATTATATGATGATAAGATAAATAAATTATCATTGTTTACAGTGCGTTCATCGCACCAACGATGCAATTGATCAATGAATATTCATGTGGCAACATAAACTCGGTCAATGGTTTCGTGTATAAACAAAAACAATTCGAGTAAAGAAGGAAAGTTGTGCGTATGCGCAGTTATTACAGTTTAATAAAAAAACGTGATGAGGTCCCATCACTCATTTTTATTTTCTTTCACTGTGTGTATGATAAATCATCCATAAAGTCTTGAAAACAAATGAAAAGTATGAAATGTGCAAATACCGATAAAAATATCAACTACTGCAGCATCATTATGTCATGATATAAGTACATCAATTAACATAGTATATTATATGATAATAAGATAAATAAATTATCATTGTTTATAGTGCGTTCATCGTACCAACGATGCAATTGATCAATGAATATTCATGTGGCAACATAAACTCGGTCAATGGTTTCGTGTATAAACAAAAACAATTCGAGTAAAGAAGAGGAAAATTGCGCGCATGCGCAGTAACGTAATTTCGTTGCGCTATGATTCCATGTGTTTTTCGTGTAGGTCAAGAAGTTAGGGTATTATTGTTTAGTTATGTTGTACCTTCGTAGTTCCCACGACATGTGCTAGAATATGTTCGATCGACGAAACAGGCTCTGATACTCCCTCGTCCTCGAATCTTCGACTCCATTGCTTTATTATAGCTCCAAGTTCTCGATCACAGGTTTCCTCGTTACCCGAGTGATTAGCGCACTGACGATTAACTATTTTCGTTCGGTATCTGCACACGGCGCTACCGAAACGAGCGTAATTTCTGAGCATCGTGACTTTAAATACCACTGAAAAGTTGTTATTTATTCGATTTACAATGCCAAAGCAAAAGCACGGCACCTAACCTACGAAGAAAACTTATCGCATCACAAGCGAGAACAGATGTCGCCCTTTATCGCTTTCGTCGAGAGGATGGAAAACAAATCTCAGCTGTGCTAAAGATTACGAACGCTTTTTATTTTTATTTTTGTGCACAGCTGTTACATTGTCTGTTTTATTAACAGAGCGTTTTAACAGGGTGATAATCATGCAAATTTCATATTTTTCGTATTTTCATATACAAAATAAATATTTTTTCTAAGATATGAAGATTAAAAGCTTATAGTATGTTTCAGCATCTCGAAACCTTTGCTCGTGAAAATATTTCTACTAATTGCTCTAAACATACAGAAATGTACAGAAAAATTTCAGTGATAAAATAAAGAATTCAACGATGCTCGGGAAAATTTCGTGGTTTCAAGATAATTAGATCTTCGAGAAAATTTCATAAATAAAAAAACAGCATATCGTTGGAAATATTTCAATGATATAAACAAAAGTCTCCCTGGTTTTATTAAAAAGTGGCTCTGACTCTAAAATGCATTACATATCATCGGTAAAAAAATAAATAAATAAAAAAACCAAGACCTTTGGAAATATTTTAAAGATTTTAAAAAAATTCTTCGCGGTTTTATAGAAAGTTACTTAGCTTCCTAAAATGCATTCCCTGGTAAAAATAAATTATAGAGATTGATACAGATCGATAGAATTTGAATGGGACATAATCGTACTTATGATAAATATTTAAGTTCAAAGATTTGTGGATGGCACTGTTTTCTTTTTAAATAAAAAATTATAGAGATTGATACAGATCGATAGAATTTGAATGGGACATAATCGTACTTATGATAAATATTTGAATTCAAAGATTTGTGGATGGCACTGTTTTCTTTTGAAATAAAAAATGTAATATTTTCAATATTTCTTCAACAATCGTATATTTTTATTATTAAAATTAACTACAAAAATTACATTACTTACAATAACATTATAAAATATAGAAAAAACATATAGTATTTTTTATTATAGGCAACATTAATTTTCTTTTTTTAACTTTTCGTCGAGTCGCTACCGCTCCTCTTAATAACACTTTATAAAGTCGCGATCCAAAGTCTGTTATTCAAAATGATAGGATTTTTAAAAAATCGTTTTCTATCATTTAATTAAACCAGAATCTGCTACCTAAAATGCATATCACCAACTTAAAAAAAAAAAAAAAAAAAACAAGGACCTTTGGGAATATTTCAAATATTTATTAAATAAATCATAGCTCATCAATTTGACCATCAGTCGGTAAACTAATTCTCCACCGAATGCCCAAACCTAACGACTAAGCCGTAGTTATATAGCGCATGCGCAGTATTACATCAACGCTGCTCAAAGAGTATTCAGCAGCAGTAACAGCAGCACAAGCACGAGGAACCTCCCCAGATTCTCTGTTCCGCGATTGGTCGAATCAACAATCCACAAAAGACGCTATAACGTGCGGTGGCTCGAAGAGAGAAGGTGGGATAGGGTCAGGCTGCCGTCGCGTATTGCCGACCGCACCGAGTTTTCCCAAGAATTTCCAGTGCCTAGAGAGTTTACCATTCAAGGTTGTATGTATTGGTAACTTAGTGTGCAGCAGCAGCAGCACAACGTGCAAAGAGAGAAAAGAGAAAGACACACACACACATACAGACAGCACGTCCGAGCGTTTCGCGTTCGTGTAGCGCGCGGCTGTTAGTGAAGAGAGCGCAGGTCACTCTTGTTGTATATTTCTCGGTGTATATGTCGCGTCGTTCGGGAAATGTGTGGAGTAGCACACGTCGCACGTCGAGTTTGCGAGAAAATCGTGGTGCTGAATCGTGTTTCGTAGCGTGACGAAAGTTGTAGAATAGTTGAACGACTACAATATTCTCACGAGGAAAAAGGACCTGTTTTAGCTTCGTCTTCTTTAAAAAAAAAAGCCTTCGATACCGCTTCAGTTACTCTGGAATTTTGACTAAGCGAAAAAGATCGAAAGAATAACAGCAACACGCGGTGTGTGTCGTGCGCGCGTTGCGGCGAGTTGCTCCTCGCGCGAATGGCGGCGCGATTGCAGTTGTGTTGTGACGTTCGGTGTCGCGCTGGCTGTCAGTCTCGCCGCGGGACTGCCGTGAATAGTTGCGTGTCCGTAACGTGCTACGATATAGTTGGATATCGTAACCGATGAAAATAATCTATAAGCCCAATAATCGGTGCCGAAAAAGTGTATTATACCACCAAAAATTGTCAAGATACCCAAAGTCTCTGTTCAATAGTTGGATATCTTAACCGTATTATATAGAGGCTTGAAAGAAGTTTAAAAAAATCTCTAAACAGCGAATCAAAAAAAGTGTTTGCATTTTCGTAACACGCTACGATATCGTAAATGCTGATACAAAATAATAAACAGAGGATTGAAAAAAGTGTTTTGGAAAAATTCAAGATGACCATAATCTCTGTGCAATTGCACTTAGGTTGACAGAGGGGAAAGGCGATATATATTTTGCTCGTATATGATTTTGCTCTGCTCTCTACGCGCGTTTGTAATACCAACTGAGCATTTTAGTCGATAGCTAAATATATTTATACGACTCTCCGTGAATTTCGGCGTCTATGCCGGCCGGAAAATTTGCAGTTTTCCTTTTGGGGATTTCGTCGATGACTGCGACAGGTGCGCGTAGGACGAGTAGGCGTGTCACAAGCTTGTAAAATCTGCGATGTCTCGTCGAGTACCTGAGTTTAACAGTTTTTGAAAAACGAGGGCGAGGCTCACAAGAAAAGCTAAAGGTGCTGTCAATACGAAGAAGTTTTCGATTTGGCGAAGAAAAAAGAAAAGAAAAATATCGTGTTCCTTTGACAGAGAGAATCATGAATAATTCGCGAGTAAACACACGTTGACACAAACACACACGAAGTTTACCTTTCGATTATGGAAATCGAAAGCCCATTGATCGATGACGTCTGTCGGATGAGTTTCTCCATCAGCTGAGTGAATCAGCAGAGTATTAGATTTGTTACAAAGTCCTGTTTAGCGAAAATAAATAAAGCACTTTTCTATTACGAAAAAACATATCATTGAATTTCTTTAACCCTGGAATTTCCTCTCGAAACGAATATTTTGTCGCTGACGAAGAAAACCCAAGACACGAACGGTATTTTCACGAGAATTTCTTGAACGCGTGAGCTATTCGAGCGAGCAAATTCCTCGTGTCTCGTCGAAGGACAAATCGAGAAGTTAGCTGCTGCTGTTGCTGCATGAGGAGAGAGGAAAAGGAAACGAAAGAAACGAAAGATAAGAAAAGAGGAAAGGAAGGTTAGGGTGGAGGAATATTTCATGTAGCGGTTTACGCCTCCTGCCCTCGCCAAAAGATAATAATTCTGCCGGTACGCGGCCAGAAACAGCTAGAGATAGATATAGCATCAAGCGCTAGCTCCTCTCTCAGCATTTGTGTGCACCGGCTTTCGTGCTATACGCAGCATAAACCGGCGAGTTGGTGGTTTTTGCGTGGAAAAGAACGGATCCGGGACGTTTCGTGGGCGCTGCTGAGGTCGTCGGTTATGCGCGGAACGCGGAAACGCTTCGAGTGAGATAATATTCGTAAAGTTTCGAAGTTATCGCGGTTCAAGCGTGGTGCTGTTGCTGCTGTTGTTTTGTGGTCGTTTGTGGTGTTAATATTATTGTTATTGTTGTTAATTATTGTTGTGGCTTTTGGCCTTTTTTTGGTGAGTGCGTTCGTGTAGCTCTTTAAGCATCTCGTTGTTATACCTATCTTAACACGAGACGAATGGTGATAAGATGTTCAACTTTATGAAGAAGGCCGCCGAGAAGGACGACAAGGAGAAACGCAAGAGGGAAAAGAAAGAGCGAAAGGATGTGAAGAAGCGAGATCGTGGCAGCATGTCTGCCGAGGAACTTCTTAGACTCGATGAGGTCAGCTCCCTCTCTTTTTCTTTCTCTCTCTCTCTCTCTCTTTCAATGATTTTTTTCTTTTTTTACTTCTTGCGTCTTGTGTTGTTTACTGGGTAGTTAAGGCGATGGAAACTAGACTCGTTTGTAACCTTTTGAGGAGATTCACTCGTAGTGTGGAGATTATACGTGAGCGAGGGATGGGATAGAGGAAATGGGAGGAATAGGGATGGGCTTTTTCGAATAGTTGCATTTTTAAATCATTTTTGAATCGAATTATAGGGATTTTTACAGATTTTCGAAAGTCAAATCAATCTTAAATTATTGTTTCTCGAAAAAAAATTTTGGAGTATAATAGGACATTAAAAAGGAGGCGGGAACAATTTTTTTTTAAAGAGGAAGTGTTTTGAAAGACTTTTTGATGGGCTTTTTCGAATAGTTGTATTTTTAAATCATTTTTGAATCGAATTATAGAGATTTTTTAAGATTTTCGAAAGTCAAATCAATCTTAAATTATTGTTTCTCGAAAAATTCTTTTGGAGTATAATAGGACATTAAAAAGGAGGCGGGAACAATTTTTTTTTAAAGAGGAAGTGTTTTGAAAGACTTTTTGATGGGCTTTTTCGAATAGTTGTATTTTAAAATCATTTTTGAATCCAATTATAGGGATTTTTACAGATTTTCGAAAGTCAAATCAATCTTAAATTATTGTTTCTCGAAAAATTCTTTTGGAGTATAATAGGACATTAAAAAGGAGGCGGGAACAATTTTTTTTTAAAGAGGAAGTGTTTTGAAAGACTTTTTGATGGGCTTTTTCGAATAGTTGTATTTTTAAATCATTTTTGAATCGAATTATAGAGATTTTTTAAGATTTTCGAAAGTCAAATCAATCTTAAATTATTGTTTCTCGAAAAATTCTTTTGGAGTATAATAGGACATTAAAAAGGAGGCGGGAACAATTTTTTTTTAAAGAGGAAGTGTTTTGAAAGACTTTTTGATGGGCTTTTTCGAATAGTTGTATTTTTAAATCATTTTCGAATCGAATTATAGGGATTTTTACAGATTTTCGAAAGTCAAATCAATCTTAAATTATTGTTTCTCGAAAAATTCTTTTGGAATATAATAGGACATTAAAAAGGAGGCGGGAACAATTTTTTTTTTTAAAGAGGAAGTGTTTTGAAAGACTTTTTGATGGGCTTTTTCGAATAGTTGTATTTTTAAATCATTTTCGAATCGAATTATAGAGATTTTTTAAGATTTTCGAAAGTCAAGTCAATCTTAAATTATTGTTTCTCGAAAAATTCTTTTGGAGTATAATAGGACATTAAAAAGGAGGCGGGAACAATTTTTTTTTAAAAAGGAAATGTTTTGAAAGACTTTTTGATGGGCTTTTTCGAATAGTTGTATTTTTAAATCATTTTCGAATCGAATTATAGGAATTTTTACAAATTTTCGAAAGTCAAATCAATCTTAAATTATTGTTTCTCGAAAAATTCTTTTGGAGTATAATAGGACATTAAAAAGGAGGCGGGAACAATTTTTTTTTAAAGAGGAAGTGTTTTGAAACACTTTTTTTTTGGCGCGTATGATACTTCCATTTTTGAAATTTAATCGTAATCATTCGAATAGACGAGCGTTTTGAATGCATTCTATTATATATAATTTTCTATCATATCTCGAATAATTTGTCATTTTACAAAAGTTTGATTTAATTATGAATTTTCAATTATGAATTATGAATACTTGATTCATACTTCTCCAAGTAATAAATTTGTTTGCGATTTGCATTTGAGTAATTTCCGACAAGAAAACAGTTTAAAAAATTCAATTTCCTTAAAGGTGATACGAACATTGATTTTGCGTAATAATTACGCCAATAATCATTGATAGAAAACAAAAATAATTTAATAAATACGATAGAAAGTTTTTTTCTTATATAGAATTCTGTAAGTTTTTCAATTTACAATTCTGCTGTTCAATTTTCTTTATGTTGAAAAATTATTGAAAACTCACACACTTGTCATATATTTTTATGAAATTTTCATATTACACATATAAAGTTTCAGAATCATTCAACTAACATTAAAAAAACAGTTATATAAAAACAGCCTTAAAAATTCTAGAATCCAAGAATTAAACAAATGCTATAAAAAAAATATTTAAAAAATCATACGTATTAAAAAATATAATTCGAAAGCATTTGAAAAAATTTGTTATCACAATTAAAAAAAATGTATCATTAACATTTTAGCATTATAATAATACCCAAAAAATATTCTTTTCATATACAATGACGAATTATATATATTAGAATTTTCTTTTTCTCGTCACAAATAATTGAAATTCTGATCGTATAAAAATATCTACCAATAATATTTAAAAAAATGTATTTATCTCAGTAATTTATTGTATCATTATCAATTTTTCAAAGATAATTGAAAAATTGCAGACTTTTGTTATCAATACCTATGATAGCCTAATAGATATATCTACACATGAAAACCTGATAAAATTGTTATCACAATCTCCAGAGATTGAACGATACTTTTTATCCCTGTCCCAAAGTTCATAAGCAAGTGAAACATTGTTAAAATATAAACCACAGTCTATATTGACGAAATAAATTTCCTTTCACCCGCTTTTTATTTCTCCTTCGTTCGATGTTTACAAGTAAATGACCTTCGTGACCGATTCAACCTTATCGCCAATGACTCACGGCCTGAAAGAAAACAATCGAACATTCGTAGCGATAGCTAATTTAAAAAAAAAAAAAAAAAACTCGTAAAACATTCACTATCTTTTTTCACGCTTATCACAATTCTCCTCGTTTAGTATTTTACGCGGAAAGTCGACGACATTGAGTGTCAAGTTTTTTTTTTCTTCGTGGTCTCGAGCTACTTATTGTAAATTCGTTTCTCGCGCGGTTCGTTTACACACGTGTCGTCATTGATTCCCGGCTTCGTGAATGCCAAACGCTTTGGGCAAACTGATTCACAAAGGAATTTCAAATATTGCGTGTACCGTTGAACGTGTGTTTTAAGAAACGTTTAAATGGCAATAATAAACTACAACGATTCATTCTTAAACCTCGCGCTTCCTCATCCTCATTCTTACTCTCGTTGAAAACGTCAATTTAATATAATTACGCGTTTATACGCGAGGTTAACATGAAACACGTTTCTTTGCGCTTTCGGTAAAGAAACTCGTGCGAAATTCGATTTAATTATTGAATTTCACGCTGTCGCACCTCCGTATCATTGGCATTACTACGAAAATAAGTGTTTGCACAGTGGGGGTATCTCGATTTTTGTACTTTTTTTTGTTGTTTTTGAGAGGCACACACCCAGACATCGAGTCATTGTATCGACGCGACACGGTCGTTACGTGTGCGGCGTGGCGTCGCGTGGTCAGGGTCGGGCGTTACCGCAGTAGCTGCCGGGCCAGAAGAGACGAGTCGCGCGTAACAGCACGCGATCTCCGCGCACGCCCGAATTCGTTTATTCGCGTGTTAAAGTGCGTTTTACAATAATAAACGATGTTTATCTTTGCGTGATTTTTCATTCCCACACGAGGATGACGGACATTGACATTCGCACGCAATATACTCTCACTTTTGTTTCATAAACAAGTAGTTTGATTGTTAAAAGTAAAAATCCTGTTTTTTCGGGTTTGAAGAAATATTTTTAATAATTAATTTGATTTTCACTGAAAGAAATTAAAATAATCAATTTTTGTTAAATTGAAAAGATGAAAAGCTAACATTTGAAATATTTTTTTAAATACTGTCTTCAGGATCGAATTATGTTCACAATTCGGTTTTTATTACTTTGAAGAAATATTTTTGATAATTGATTTGGTTTTCACTGAAAGAAATTAAAATCAATTTTTGTTAAATTGAAGAGATAAAAAGCCGTTTGAAGTATTTTTTTAAATACTGTCTTCAGGATCGAATTATGTTAAAAATTCGGATTTTATTACGTTGAAGAAATATTTTTGATAATTAATTTGATTTTCACTGAAAGAAATTAAAATAATTCATTTTTTTCTATTTAAGAGATGAAAAGCGGTTTGAATTGCAATGCGAAGAAATCATTTTGGAAAAATTTATAGGGTTTTTAAAAGAAAACTATCGGAAGGGTTTATTTTTTTTCTACACTCAAGATATAAAGGCGACATTTTTAAACAAAAATGTTCTCTCTATTCAACTGTCTTCAGGTACGATGTTTGCTTAAAGATATGTTTACGAATGTTACGAAGCAAATTTGTTTATTCACGTGTTAAAGTGCGTTTTACAATAATAAACGATGTTTATCTTTGCGTGATTTTTCATTCCCACACGAGGATGACGGACATTGACATTCGCACGCAATATACTCTCACTTTTGTTTCATAAACAAATAGTTTGATTGCAAAAAGTTAAAATCCTGTTTTTTCGGGTTTTAACTTTAAAAAATTGAATTAACCAATTTTTGTTAAATTGACGAGATGAAAAGTCGTTTGAAGTATTTTTTGAAATACTGTCTTCAGGATCCAATTATGTTCACAATTCGGTTTTTATTACTTTGAAGAAATACTTTTGATAATTAATTTGATTTTCACTGAAAGAAATTAAAATAATCAATTTCTGTTGAATTGAAGAGATGAAACGTCGTTTGAAGTATTTCATAAACAAATAGTCAAACTATTTGTAATTTGTAATTTGATTTTCACTGAAGAAATATTTTTAATAATTAATTTGATTTTCACTGAAAGAAATTAAAATAATCAATTTCTGTTGAATTGAAGAGATGAAAAGCCATTTGAAGTATTTTTTTAAATACTGTTTTCAGGATCGAATTATGTTCAAGATTCGTTTTTTATTACTTTGAAGAAATATTTTTGATAATTAATTTGATTTTCACTGAAAAAAATTAAAATAATTAATTTTTTTTCAATTGAAGAGATGAAAAGTCGTTTGAATTGCAATGCGAGGAAATCATTTTGGATAAAATTTATAGGGTTTTTAAAAGAAAACTATTGGAAGGGTTTATTTTTTTTCTACACTGAAGATATAAAGACGACATTTTTAAACAGAAATGTTCTCTCTATTCAACTGTCTTCAGGTACGATGTTTGTTTAAAGATATGTTGAATTATTTTTTATTTTATTTTTACAACAAATTCGTAGGTTGGCGTATTAAAGTACGTTTCGCAATAATAAATTATGTTTATTTTTGCGTGATTTTTCATTTCCACGTGTGGATGACGGTCTTTGACATTCGCATGCAATACTCTCATTTTCGTTTCATAAACAAATCGTTTGATTGAAAAAGTTAAAAACCTGTTTTTTTGGTGTTGAAAAGTAATTTTTGAAAATACTAGCTCCTGAAGATATGATTTGATCCTAAATAAAATGATATTTAAGATTCATTCGTATTAAAATTAATTTTAATAATTAATTTGATTTTAACTGAAAAAAATTGAAATAGTAAATTTTTGTTAAATTAAGAGATGAAAAGCTGTTTGAATCGAAATGCATTGAAATCATTTTTTCTAATTTATGGGCTTTTTAATAGAGTACTAATACTAACTATTGGAAGGGTTTTTTTTCTACACTGAAGACATAAAGGCGACATTTTAAAATAGAAATGTTCTTTTTAATCCTGATTGCTCTATATACGTTCAAACAAAAAAAAGAATAAATTATGTTCTATTTTTTCAGAATTTGTATCCCATTTTGAAAAAATCATTAGTCAAATACATTTACGTAGAATGAAAAAAGAATTATTCTGAAAAAAAAATATAATCAATTGAATTTTACTGCAAATAGAAGAAAAACGAGAAGAATTTATTTTCTTCCCATAGAAAAACAAAAATGAACAATTTCATATTAAAATCCAGCCTGAGTACAAACGCCGCAGATTCAATGATTGCTCAAAATACATTTACGTTGAAAGGAAAAGTAATTAGTTAGAAAAACGTATTTGAATAAAATGCAATTTTATTGCATTTTATTGAAATACGTTTTTCAAAAAAAAATCGTCAAAAAATGTTTGAAAATGTTGTCAGGCGTTCAACTCCCTTAAGGCTACGAGAACGTTTATAATGAATTCAACTTGAAACGAAAGAAACAATTATTTTGAAAAAAAAAAAAAAAAAAAAAAAAAAAAAAAAAAAAAAAAAAAAATCTATATTTATTTGCAAATAAAGAATGATTGAAAATATTTTTTCTTGACTGAAGAAACAAAAAAACAATGATTATAAAACAAAAATTATAAAATATATAATAAAGTAAAAAAATTATTATAAGATAAATAATTATTGTAAAAAATTTATGAAATTTTTGTTCGCTTAACTGACTTCAGGTTCGAAGATCGCTGAAGATACGTTCGCGTCGAAAGGAGAAAGAAAAATTACCGAGCGGTATAACGGCCGACTACAGTGCCTCGTTCTTCGCCGAGTTGGATCGCGATCTCCTGGAAAATCCGCCATGCAATCCTGCCGGTACGAGCTGGACTCGAACGCCGGACGGTTTAACGCAGAGCGACTCGTCCGAGGCATCGCTTACTTCCTTAACGAACGCTAGCGGCAAACCGGTGCCGCCGTTGTTGCCCCCAAAACCGCCGAAGCGAGGAATTCTCAAAGGGCCACGATTGAGCATCACGAGTATTGGCACTGTGTCGGAAACGGTGGTGACCGTGCAGAACGGTAACGAGCCAGAGAACAATCATCAGGATGTCAATTTACTCGTGAGAAATACACTGCAAAACGAGGTCATCGCTTATCAGAACGTGCCTAATCAGCAGGGAATTATCGGCCACGGAAAGGACGAACTCTGCAGCGAAGAAGAGTCGTCTATGTATCAAATAAGACGAAGTCCTCATGGACCACACGATCGACATCCACAGCATCAGAATCCTCATCAACATTCAGCGGATTCAAAGCTTCTGCAGGTAGAGATCCAAATGTGAGAGCATTAATGAGAGAAAGAAAATTCGAATTTCGAAAGAATATCAATAAATTAAAAGACAATTTCATTCAATTTTGGGATGATTTTTTGAGAATTAACAAATGATTTTTCACTGAATTACTGCAAAATATACGAATTTATTTATTATTGGAAAGACGAATATAGTTTTTTTGTGAGGAACTTAATGATTATAGTCACAGTTTATCTCATTCAGCCTTTTATATGATCATTCTTAAATTTATTTTATATAAATCGAAGATTGTTAAAATTTATATTATACATTATTTATAATTATATTTATATAGTGACATTTTTTAGATTTGTCTAGAATATTGAGAAACATAGAATTACTTTGTTTTGAACATCTTATCATTTATTTTATTAGCAACGAATTCAATAAATTAGCTTAAACATAAATTTCTGGCCTAAGCCGAAAAAAACGTTACGATATCCAAAACCAATAAATATTTTCTATCAAAGGCTTCAAAATTCTATCCTCCAATGAAAGTCGATAAAATGACCAAGCAGAAGTATTAATCAACCCTATAAAATGAATAAAATAAACCAAACAAAACTGAGACAAAAAAAATCTACAAAACGTATCGATCAAACGGAATAAATCTCAATACGGAAAACTCTTATTATTAAATTAACATCTAATGTAATAAACTAATATTTGCCTTTATTTTGTTTTGTCCAGGTCGTAACGAGCGCCAGTCCTTCCGCAGATTCTTTGACAGACACGACAAATTCGAGTTTTGCAACTCCGCCGTTCAGTTTATCGCCTGTCGGCGAATCGCAAGGATTTTCGAGGTGGCGATCGTCCGCTTCGTTTGAGGATCAAGGCGTTGAGCTTTCTTTGCCGGAAATTGTGCCGTTGGTTTTGCCAGAACCTCGGCTGTTGATGATTCAACGGCAGCCACCGCCACGCAGCGATTTTGGATTTTCTCTTCGACGGGCAGTTATAGTTGAACGCGGTGGTAACGGAGTCACGCAAATGCGACCAGTGATATTCGCCGAGCCTGGCGCTATTGTACAAAACAATAACGACACTGGTCTACTACCGGGTGATCGATTGATCGAGGTCAACGGCATAAACGTCGTCGATAAGTCGAGAGAAGAGATCATCGACCTCATCAAAGGCTCTGCAAACAGTGTCACAGTCAAGGTCAGTTAATATATTTCCGTCATGAGCAAAGCAGCCGCTAATGCTGACGTTAATGGTCTCGTAAACTGCAGATAACGGGAATTTTCTTGAGTATTAATAACTCGCTTTGTTTCAAACGCGCGATGAAATCTTCGATAGCACAGTGTTGATTACGTATATAAAATGCTGCCATTAAGGTCAGTGAAAGGACATTAAAACAGCTGAAATCTTGCAGCATTTATGGACATTGAAATAAGATTTGTAGGGGAAATTTACCGGTTATTGGAGCATATAAAAGCGCTGAAAAGCATTTTTTTTTCTTCACTTGAGTGTTTTGCGACCCATAAATTTTGCTGCCTATCATGATGAAATTCGCAATCGCGAATACAATAAAAATATATTCTTTTTAAGCGTCGAATTAGTGAAATGAAGAAGTCGTATTTGGTATATCGAAAATACGATTATGCAAGACGTCATTATAATTTTATAAAAGTCAACGAAAGTTGCCAGAAAGTCAAAATAATTATCGAGACGCTTCATGCGTTTTTTATTTTCTTTTTTTTTCGAAAATTAATATTGTATGGAATAAATCATTCTCGGTGATTTGCAAGTTTGGACTTCCAGCGGCAAGAATATATGATAGTTTTTACATTATTTAAAAAAAAATTATTTTAATTTGAAAAAAATGAAAAAAGACACATTCACACGTAAAGCCTAGAAAAAATGAATGTATTAAAAGTGTCATTTTTCTCTATTTTGATTCCAAAAATATCCAACGTTACTTTTTTTTTCCTTTAAAACTTAAGGTGTATGGCCGTCGAAGGGTTAAGGAAGTTCGTGATGAACTTAACATAAAATATTCTTTATTTAATTAAAAAGCCCTTAATATTCTTTCTCAGAGCCATATTCTTGTGATAATATGGCTTTTTTTTATTGCCCTTAAGGGTAAATGTCAAGATTTTATTTTCTTATTTTTCTGCAACGTAATTTGTTATTGGATTTCGAAATAATCATGCAACCGATTTTTTCAAATTTGTACAAAAACTTGTACCATAGTAGTCCATATGTGGACCAAATTAGAACCCGGTATCTCGTAATTTGCACGAGCCAGTGCGAGAATGAGATTTTGCGAAAAATTCAAAATGCCATAAAATTTGAATGGCTGGACAGATCTTCGTCAAATTTGTACTTAAATATTTTTCGATAACAGTCCATATATGAACAAAATTTAAGATAAATCTATGCAAAATTTCCAATTTTTTTTTTTTTCGTGCCGGCATAAATTTTTTTCATATTCACCAAAATCGAAGTTTACCGACATATCGGTAGTTCCTTTGACTAAATTCATTATTAACAATCAATAATCGTGAAATCATGTCGAAAATTGCTGCCGGATATCTCAGAATTTACAGAGATGAAGTCTTAGAAGACATTTTTTTTTTAATTGAAATTGCAATAACATTAGAACCAGTTTACCGATTCTTACCAAATTTGGTACAGGTGATGGTTTGATGATAGTCTATTTACATACAAAATTTCTGCCTGATATCTCTTAATTTGCGGAAGTTATAGCGCGAAAACAATTTTTTCAAAATTTTCAAAATGCTGCGAAATCTGAATTTCGCAACCGATTCGCGTCATGTACAATCCCAAACGTTGTGTTATGATAACCCACTCGCGTGCCAAATTTGATGAACATTCATCGAAAATTACGATAGTTATCTTGCACACAATGAAATCTGCACATACACACACACACACACCCCTGTTGGAAAAAGGTTGAAACGTACTGATAGAAACCGATAGAAATGGACAAAAACCGCATAGATCCAGATAGGATTCTGGAAAAAAAAATTTTCTCGTTTTTCATGTCAGTACACTCAGAATGGTCCAAAACATCGAGGAACGTGGTTTGTACGAAATGTATGTATGTGTGTCTGTCCCTGTTGGAAGAAGGTTGAAACGTACTGCTAGAAACCGATAGAAATGGACAATAACCGCATAGATCCACATAGGATTCTATCTAGAAGGTTGAAACGTACTGATAGAAACCGATAGAAATGGACAAAAACCGCATAGGTCCAGATAGAATCCTATCTGGAGAAATGGACAAAAACCGCATAGGTCCAGATAGAATCTTATCTGGAGAAATGGACAAAAACCGCATAGGTCCAGATATAATCCTATCTGGATCTATGCGGTTTTTGTCCATTTTTATCGGTTTCTATCAGTACGTTTCAACCTTCTTCGAGACATTTCGTACAAACCACTTTCCTCGATGTTTTGGACCATTCTGAGTGTACTGACATGAAAATCTCGAAAAAAAAATTCACGAAAACAAAGCTTAGCTAAGCTAAGTTTATGAGGAAGCAAAATTGGCGAAACATCTCGAGATAAAAACTCTCTATTTTCACACCCACACCCCTGTTGGAAAAAGGTTGAAACGTACTGATAGAAACCAATAGAAATGGACAAATACCGCATAGATCCAGATAGGATTCTGGAATTTTTTTTTTTCGAGATTTTCATGTCAGTACACTCAGAATGGTCCAAAACATTGAGGAAAGTGGTTTGTACGAAATGTATGTATGTGTGTGTGTCCCTGTTGGAAGAAGGTTGAAACGTACTGATAGAAACCGATAGAAATGGACAAAAACCGCATAGATCCACATAGGATTCTATCTAGAAGGTTGAAACGTACTGATAGAAACCGATAGAAATGGACAAAAACCGCATAGGTCCAGATAGAATCCTATCTGGAGAAATGGACAAAAACCGCATAGGTCCAGATAGAATCCTATCTGGAGAAATGGACAAAAACCGCATAGGTCCAGATAGAATCCTATCTGGATCTATGCGGTTTTTGTCCATTTTTATCGGTTTCTATCAGTACGTTTCAACCTTTTTCCAGACATTTCGTACAAACCACTTTCCTCGATGTTTTGGACCATTCTGAGTGTACTGACATGAAAATCTCGAAAAAAAAAATTCACGAAAACAAAGCTTAGCTAAGCTAAGTTTATGAGGAAGCAAAATTGGCGAAACATCCCACGATAAAAACGCTCTATTTTCCCTCCAATTTACAAACCAATAGCCACGTCGTTGGCTTCATTAATTCCTTCCCCAAAAACTTCGCTTATAATCTGACATTGAGTATCTGGAGTTCCAGATGGTCACCAGTCGGTTAATAATAATCATTACTACGATCTCTTTTGATGGGAGTTTTGTGTCTAACTTTCGTCTGTTTAGGCGGATGAAACTAGCGATTGGAAAGATTGGTCAAATCGATGGGGAGAGAAGCTTTTTCGTGTATGGCAAAGAGCTTCCTTTTCCTGAGATAACACCGGAAGGGATAGGCAAGCATGTTGGCTCTTGGTAAGCCAGCTGTCTCGCGATATTCTTTCTATTTTCGTCGATGGCTTATCGCCATCCTGCAGTCGCAGTCTAAACGATTGCTAGTGTAAATCTTGCAGTCAGCGAGGTCTTACCTTTCGCACGCAACGCGTGTACAAATCGTCGCGGTGAAAGGATTGGAATTCTCGGGATGTTTCGACAGAACGAATGGAATGCAAGGAAAGAAATGTCTCTTTCCATCTGCCGAATCTGTCGTAGATGAATCTCTGATTTCTTACGAGAATCGCAGATTCTCCCGTTGCAGCTTAAAACGGAGGATTAATGAAAGAAAGACAGAAAGATAGTTGTTTTTTTCTTCATTTTACCACAAGGAAAATATGTTGATTCGTCAATTTTTAAAAATTCACTTTCGAGCAGATGAATAATCGGAAATAATTAACATATTTTATCACCATCATGAATGATGTCAAGAATAAAAATCAAAAATCATTAAATGCAAGGAAGCAAATCTTTCTATTTTGATTTTATATGAAAAACGCAGTTTCTCTCGTTGAGGTTTGAAACTTGGGTTTTTTGAAAGAGAGAAATATTTTTCTATTTTACCGTGAGGAAAATATATCGATAAATTCGTAAATCACAGAGTGAGCATTTTTTTATAGAGTTAATGGATTAATTTTGTCAACTGCACTTTCGAGCTAAAGAAAATAATGTTAATATTGTAATATTTGTATGCAGCTTTTTTATTGCTGCAAATTAATTTTGTAATATTTTTATGCAGCTTTTTTGTATTGCAGCAAATTAATTTTGTAATATTTTTATGCAGCTTTTTTTTATTGCAGCAAATTAATTTTGTAATATTTTTATGCAGCTTTTTTATTGCAGCAAATTAATTTTATAATATTTTTATGCAGCTTTTTTTTATTTTTTTTATTTTTTTTATTTTTTTTTTGCATTTTCCCCCCGTCTGCAGGCACTACGCCTATTACAGGGTCGGCCCGGATCAGTAGCCAGTCCCCCCTGGGGGTCTGGTCCGGATCAGTAACCAGGCCCCCATGCGGCCGCATCCGACTTCCCCCTCTATATCGCATTTGCCATAGCATTTCTGCTATGGGCATAGGGAAACTGCGGAAAACCTATGCCGATATAGCCGGTCTCGAGTTCGCCTCCTGGCACCGGAGCTACGTCACGTTTCGTCGAGAACGTAAACACGGACTACAGCTGTATACATGTGACCTCCACAGGTAGAAATACCTGTGTGGATCTCATGTATACATCTGGAGCTTCATCGCGCCCGTATTTATATTTTCGACGAAAATCGACGGCACCGGGAATCGAACCCGCGACCTACCGATGCTCTGGACTAGAGGCCAGTACACTGACTACTAGACCATCGCACCGGTCGCTTTTTTTTATTGCAGCAAATTAATTTTGTAATATTTTTATGTAGCTTTTTTGTATTGCAGCAAATTAATTTAATAATATTATTATGCAGCTTTTTTATTGCAGCAAATTAATTTTGTAATATTTTTATGCATCTTTTTTTATTGCAGCAAATTAATTTTGTAATATTTTTATGCAGCTTTTATTATTGCAGCAACTTAATTTAATAATATTATTATGCAGCTTTTTTTATTTCAGCAAATTAATTTTGTAATATTTTTATGCAGCTTTTTTATTGCAGCAAATTAATTTTATAATATTTTTATGCAGCTTTTTTGTATTGCAGCAAATTAATTTTATAATATTTTTATGCAGCTTTTTTGTATTGCAGCAAATTAATTTTGTAATATTTTTATGCAGCTTTTATTATTGCAGCAAATTAATTTTGTAATATTTTTATGCAACTTTTTTATTGTAGCAAATTAATTTTATAATATTTTTATGCAGCTTTTTTGTATTGCAGCAAATTAATTTTATAATATTTTTATGCAGCTTTTTTTTATTGCAGCAAATTAATTTTGTAATATTTTTATGCAGCTTTTTTTATTGCAGCAAATTAATATTGTAATATTTTTATGTTTCTTTCTATCCCCAAAATTCATCGCAGATAAATTTGATATTAAAAGTGCAGATTCTCTCGTCGTTAAGGCTTAAAATGCAGGTTCTTTCGAAGACCAATAAAGCGTCGTAACATCTCGTGCGCAGTGATCGATGGGGGACAGTATGTACGCAAAAGCGGAGGGTTACTGACACAGACGAGGACTCATTGTGTCGGTGGGCGAGTCTGGTTGAAACGTGATCACGTTTCGGTGCGGAATAGAGAAAGCCACCGGCGAGTACTTCCATAACGCTCTCTGTGGTGTATCGCTCAGTTTGTGTATCGGTGAAGCTCGCCGTGAATTAGTTTCCTGCTTGTCTGGCGAGCTGCCAGTCGCTCTAATAACTCCACCCTCTTGCTGGCCTATAAGCAATACCGGCACGATATCGGGACTCTCGCAATGTCTCCTTTAGTGACCCGAGACGTAAAACATAGTCAGTCAATAACCATCGTGTTTGGTTTCTGGTATCGAGCTTCTGCTACATTTTCTTTGTTGTTTGAGGCTTCACCGAATAATCTATACTTAATAACGCATATAATGATTAAAAATAAATTCTTCATTGACTAAAATGAATTTTTTTTTTCTATAATTATCCTATAATTTTTCTAAAATAATTATTAAAATTATTAAAATTCATAATTTAGGAGATGAAGTATTGTTTGAGACATCACCGAATAATTTATACTTAATATCGCGTATAATGATTAAAAATAAATTCTTCATTGGCTAAAATGAATTTTTTTTTCACTTAGTACAAAATGCAACCTTAAAATTGATTTAGAATTATATTTTCACTAAAAATAATTATTATAGTCGGGGATTACAAGTATTTGAATTAAAATTTATTATTTAGCAAATAAAATATGATAATATTACATGATAATAATATCAAAATATTTGTTCGAAGGGAAATTAGTAAACGTAATAAAGAGACGTAAAATAGAGCCAGTCATTAATCATCGTGTTTGGCTTCTGGTATCGAGCTCCTGCTACATTTTCTTTGTTGTTTGAGACTTCACCGAATAATCTATACTTAATAACGCATATAATGATTAAAAATAAATTCTTCATTGACTAAAATGAATTTTTTTTTCTATAATTATTCTATAATTTTTCTAAAGTAATTATAAAAATTATTAAAATTCATAATGTAGGAGATGAAGTATTGTTTGAGGCATCACCGAATAATTTATACTTAATATCGCGTATAATGATTAAAAATAAATTCTTCATTGGCTAAAATGAATTTTTTTTTCACTTAGTACAAAATGCAACCTTAAAATTGATTTAGAATTATATTTTCACTAAAAATAATTATTATAGTCGGGGATTACAAGTATTTGAATTAAAATTCATAATTTAGGAAATGAAATATGATAATATTACATGATAATAATATCAAAATATTTGTTAGAAGGGAAATTAGTAAACGTAATAAAGAGACGTAAAATAGAGACAGTCATTAATCATCGTGTTTGGCTTCTGGTATCGAGCTCCTGCTATATTTTCTTTGTTGTTTGAGGGTTCACCGAATAATCTATACTTAATAACGCATATAATGATTAAAAATGAATTATTCATTGACTAAAATGAATTTCTTTTTTCACTTAATACAAAACGCAACCTTACGATCGATTCAGAATTATATTTTCACGAAAAAATAATTATATAAATCGGGGATTACAACTATTTGAATTAAAATTCTTAATTTAGGAGATGAAGTATTGTTTGAGGCTTCACCGAATCTATACTTTATATCGCATATAATGATTAAAAATAAATTCTTCATTGACTAAAATAAATTTTTTTCCACTTAATACAAAACGCAACTTTACGCAACAATAATTATAAAAATCGGGGATTATAGGACTATTTGAATTAAAATTCATAATTTAGGAGGTGAAGTATGATAATATTATATGATAATAATATAAAAAATTCTGTTAGATGGGAAATTCGTAAACATATTTTTTTACAGTTTTTCGCATATCAAAATTTTTACGGAATTTTAAATATATATAGAAATATAGAATAACATATGTCGAATCAGTTACAAAAATTACCAATGAAGGAATAAAAAAGAATTTATTTCGAAACCATCGAACATTAAATCTTGAACACAGAATATGGCTACTTTATTTTAATTAAAGGACATTTAATTTTTCTTTACAGTGCCATTATCCCACAAATTTTTTACTATATATATTTGGCGACGTAACTCATCATTTAGTCAAACATTTTTTGGAGATGTCAAGAAATATTCGATACGCGTATCGCCGATTTACTAATTATTAGATTACTACATTAATAATGCTAAAAAATATGAGATAATTTAGTAAGCGAAAATTTAGAGCAAATATCGAAAAACGGTTTTATAGCATATCAAAATTTTAGCAAAATCTTAAATAAAGAATAACACACGTCGAATCAGTTACAAAAATTACCAATGAAGGAATAAAAAAGAATTTATTTCGAAACCATCGAACATTAAATCTTGAACACAGAATCTGGTAAAATTATTTTAATTAAAGGACATTTAATTTTTATTTACAGTGCCATTATCCCACAAATTTTTTACTATATATATTTGGCGACGTAACTCATCATTTAGTCAAACATTTTTTGGATATGTCGAGAAATATTCGATACGCGTATCGCCGATTTACTAATTATTAAATTACTACATTAATAATGTTAGAAAATATGAGATAATTGAGTAAGCGAAAATTTGGTGCAAATATCGAAAAACGGTTTTTTAGCATATCAAAATTTTAGCAAAATTTTAAATAAAGAATAACACACGTCGAATCAGTTACAAAAATTACCAATGAAGGAATAAAAAAGAATTTATTTCGAAACCATCGAACATTAAATCTTGAACACAGAATATGGTAAAATTATTTCAATTAAAGGACATTTAATTCTTATTTACAGTGCCATTATCCCATAATTTTTTTACTATACACCGAGAGAAAAAGTTTCATTGTTTCACGGAAATCTTTGCCAATGAAATGAAATACTTGAATTTCAATACTATCTTTTCTTTGAATGATTTCAAACTCAATGAAAAGTAATGACATTGATTCGAAGAAACATTTCTTTAAACCAATGAACCTTTTTCATTGATTTCAAAGATATTGTCTCTGATTCAATGAAACCTTCTTCTTACCAGCTCAAAATTTCGAAACCAATTTTTTCCTGAAGTACGCGGCAGATAAAGCTCAAATTTTGTGAGTATGTAAGGAAGTACGGCAGAAATAGGCTAAGCTTCTGACTCTTCGAAAGTCGAAGCCGTTCGTTCGGGAGAACCGGAAAACAAAAAAGTGAGGTTAGGTGCGAGAGAGAGATTAATGAAAACGTTTCTTTGAATCAATGAAACCGTCTCTTTAAAACAATGAAACTGTTTCTTTATTATATGCTCACTAAGTAAATCTTTATTTACAGGCAATGAAATGTTCTCTTTGAAATTCAAATGCACTATTTCCTTGAAATCAAAGAAATATTTCATTCAAATCCACTATTTCCTTGAAATCAAAGAAATATTTCATTAAAATCAATGAAAAAAAATCAATCCACCCAATTCTTTGGCGTCAATGAAATGTTTTCCCTCGGTGTATATAATTGGCGACGTAACTCGTCATTTAGTCAAACATTTTTTGGAGATGTCGAGAAATATTCGATATGCGTATCATCGATTTACTAATTTTTAGATTACTACATTAATAATGCTAAAAAATATGAGATAATTTAGTAAGCGAAAATTTGGAGCAAATATCGAAAAACAGTTTTTTAGCATATCAAAATTTTAGCAAAATTTTAAATAAAGAATAACACACGTCGAATCAGTTACAAAAATTACCAATGAAAGAATAAAAAAGAATTTATTTCGAAACCATCGAACATTAAATCTTGGTCACAGAATATGGTTACTTTATTTTAATTAAAGGACATTTAATTTTTATTTACAGTGCCATTATCCCACAAATTGTTTACTATCTATAATTGGCGACGTAATTCATCATTTAGTCAAACATTTTTTGGAGATGTCAAGAAATATTCGATACGCGTATCGCCGATTTACTAATTATTAAATTACTACAGTAATAATGCTAAAAAATATGAGACAATTCAGTAAGCGAAAATTTGGAGCAAATACCGAAAAACGGTTTTTTAGCATATCAAAATTTTAGCAAAATTTTAAATAAAGAATAACACACGTCGAATCAGTTACAAAAATTACCAATGAAGGAATAAAAAAGAATCTATTTCGAAACCATCGAACATTAAATCTTGAACACAGAATCTGGTAAAATTATTTTAATTAAAGGACATTTAATTTAGTAAGCGAAAATTTGGAGCAAATATCGAAAAACGGTTTTTTAGCATATCAAAATTTTAGCAAAATTTTAAATAAAGAATAACACACGTCGAATCAGTTACAAAAATTACCAATGAAGGAATAAAAAAGAATTTATTTCGAAACCATCGAACATTAAATCTTGGACACAGAATATGGTTACTTTATTTTAATTAAAGGACATTTAATTTTTCTTTACGGTGCCATTATCCCACAATTTTTTTACGATTGCGCGCAGAGAGAGCGAACGACGTCGAGATAATTGGCGACGTAACTCGTCTCTGTGAGTGAGTAGCGACGAAGGGCTCTTTAGCACTTTGCTTTACTGTATAGATGTTGCTCTCCGCGGTTCAATGGCACTCGCACCGGGGCGCCGACTCGCAACTTCACGCGCTCTCTCGTATACAAGGTATATAGAGTCACACCGTGAGTCACGAGGCTTCTGATGAAAACGTGTGGCCGAAGTAGATGTCACGCGTTTATAAATAGCCATTCGTGGAGCGAAGCTCTGGACCTTCAGCTTCTTTTTTAGGTCCACAAATATAAGTGTCCTTTTTTTTAATACGTTTTTTAAACTTCGCATTATAGTTTATTTCTCTCGTACGTAGTAAGAATACGTTGATTTATTTACATTCTTCGCTCAGCAGGTCAGACCGGTTTTTTCGAATTAAATAGCTGCAGGTTTTTTAATTTTCGTTATAGGGATTATAAGGGAGTTTCACGGAATTTCGAAAATTCATCAAAAAATTTTATTAAATATTTAACAATGGTGTCAATTCGACATCATTTAAAATTGACTTTTAGATTACTCTTATTGTCAGAATCAGCGATAAAGTATTTATAATTATATTTGAGGGGTTACAAATAAAAATGAGAAGATTACAAATAATTTATCGTTGTTTTCTACATAAAGAAGCTTCTGGTAATCATTTAAATAACTAAATTAAATAAACGCAAAATGTTTCCATTTCAATTAAGGGGACCCAGTTTCTAAAAAAAATCATCAGAAAAAAAAATTGTATAAATTATACACTTCTTTTTAAAAATCTTACATTAAAACATCATTAAATACACACCGAGCAATATAATCCTGCAATTTTGTAAATTTTTCACTTATCGTAACTTTCAGACCAAACAGGTAAACAAATTTTAGTGTTCAATATCTTATTTTATCTTTCGAATAGTGAATTCTGAATTGAATATAGGAATTTTTATTTCAGGTCTTTGTGACAAAGCTATGATTCAAAATGTGTAAATAAATCTTTCTCTATTAAAGACTCACTAAACAATTGGTAACGGTAAATCTAATTTTCACTGCCTCCAGAATCGCTATATTCAATCTAAAATTCACTCTTCGACAGATAAAATAAGACATTGAAAACTAAAATTTATTCACTGGTTTGGTCTGAAAGCTTCAAGTGAAAATTTTTACTTTTTATCTCACACCATTCCTGTGTCCTGTAAGTCTTTACAAAATTGCAGAATTATAATGCTTGTTATGTACTTAATGAGGTTTAAATGTAACATTTTTTCAAAGAAGTGTATCATTTACTGTATTTTTTTCTAATGACTTCGTTTAGCCTTAAACACCCTTTAAAGTTGATTGTCAGAATCAGCGATAAAGTATTTATAATTATACTTGAGAGGTTACAAATAAAAATGAGAAGATTACAAATAATTTATCGTTGTTTTCTACTTCATAAAGAAGCTTCTGGTAATCATTTGATCATGATTGAGGGTGACTAAATTAAATAAACGCAAAATATCTCCATTTCAATTAAGGGGATCCATTTTTAGTCACCTAAGAAAATGGTTTAAGTGATACACTTCTTTTAAAGAATCTTACATTAAAACCTCATTAAATACACACCGAGCAATATAATGCTGCAATTTTGTAAATTTTTCACTCATCGTAACTTTCAGACCAAACTGGTGAACAAATTTTAGTGTTCAATATCTTATTTTATTTGTCGAATAGTGCATTCTGGATTGAATATAGGAATTTTTATTTCAGGTCTTTATGACAAAGCTATGATTCAAAATGTGTAAATAAATCTTTCTCTATTAAAAACTCACTAAACAATTGGTTACAGTAAATCTAATTTTCACTGCCTCCAGAATCGCTATATTCAATCTAAAATTCACTCTTCGACAGATAAAATAAGACATTGAAAACTAAAATTTATTCACTGGTTTGATGTGAAAGCTATGACGAGTGAAATTTTTTTACTTTTTATCTCACACCATTCCTGTGTCCTGTAAGTCTCTACAAAATTGCAGAATTATAATGCTTGTTATGTACTTAATGAGGTTTAAATGTAACATTTTTTGAAAGAAGTGTATCGTTTGCAGAATTTTTTTTCTAATGACTTCGTTTAGCCTTAAAAACACCCTTTAAAGTTGATTGTCAGAATCAGCGATAAAGGATTTATAATTATACTTGAGAGGTTACAAATAAAAATGAGAAGATTACAAATAATTTATCGTTGTTTTCTACATAAAGAAGCTTCTGGTAATCATTTGATCATGATTAAGGGTGACTAAATTAAATAAACGCAAAATGTCTCCATTTCAATTAAGGGGATTCATTTTTAGTCACCTAAAAAAAGTCATCAGAAAAAAAATGGTATAAGTGATACACTTATTTTTAAAAATCTTACATTAAAACCTCATTAAATACAGACCGAGCAATATAATGCTGCAATTTTGTAAATTTTTCACTCATCGTAATTTTCAGACCAAACTGGTGAACAAATTTTAGTGTTCAATATCTTATTTTATTTGTCGAATAGTGAATTCTGGATTGAATATAGGAATTTTTATTTCAGGTCTTTGTGACAAAGCTATGATTCAAAATGTGTAAATAAATCTTTCTCTATTAAAAACTCACTAAACAATTGGTTACAGTAAATCTAATTTTCACTGCATCCAGAATCGCTATATTCAATCCAGAATTCACTCTTCGACAGATAAAATAAGACATTGAAAACTAAAATTTATTCACTGGTTTGATGTGAAAGCTACAAGTGAAAAATTTTACTTTTTACCTCACACCATTCCTGTGCCCTGTAAGTCTTTACAAAATTGCAGAATTATAATGCTTGTTATGTATTTAATGAGGTTTAAATGTAACATTTTTTAAAAGAAGTGTATCATTTACTGCATTTTTTTCTAATGACTTCGTTTAGGTGAATGGATCGCCATAAACACTTTTTTAAAACTTTTTTTAAATGTACATAAAGATGCTTTTCGCTGTTGCAAAATTCTGATTGTGAGAAATTATTCTGAATATTTTTTTTCCATTATTCTAAACCTTAAATGTCTTTTAGAAGAACTGCAAATTATTATTATTGTGAAATTCTCGTGCTTTGGAATGATTTTAGTCTTTTTAAAATAAAACCGTGTGCTTAATAATTCTGAAATTTCTTACGTGTAACGTAGAAACATTTCTACTGAAACATTCAAGATTCGCATAATTCAACCATTAATAAAATATTTATTTTCGAAATAAAAAAGTAATAGATGGAAATAAAAAAACGATATGTATTTAAAAAATGTAGAAGCAACTTGCAAAGTTTATTAAACATCTTTATCAAATTTCATTTAATATACAGATATGTTGTGAAATTCCATTAATTATATTAAAAACACAATTTTTATGAAGTGTTTAGTATACTCTACATTAACTAATTATAATGCTCGTTATGTACTTAATGAGGTTTAAATGTAACATTTTTTCAAAGAAGTGTATCATTTACTGCATTTTTTTCTAATGACTTCTTATAGATGAATGGATCGCTTTAAACACAGTTTAAAGTTGATTGTCAGAACCAGTGATAAAGTATTTGTAATTATAATCGAGGGTGAGAGAAGAATTTAGCTTTCTTTAAATTATATTTTGACGATATGTTTTTTGTTGAATTTTTGTGAATTAGCGAAACATTCTAATATTCGTTGAATGTGAGGAGAAAGACTTTCAACGTTTCTGTACGCTTGTAGTCTAAGTGCGAACCGGTGCATCGATCGCACGAGGTCGAGAACTCTAATCAGGTCACTTGGCTCATTGTGTGCATCGTTGATGCCAAGCCAGTTTCTTTTTTTTTTGCAGATTCATGGATTTTAGTCAACGACTTACTCGATACAAGAAGCCGGCGTGGGGCCAAAAAAAAACGGAACAGGAATTACGGCAGTTTTGCAATAGTACGAAGAAGACATTAACGAGAGTTTCTCGTGAAAAGTCTTGCCCTCTGCTTTACTCGTTTCGTTCAATCTCTGCCCGATGCTACTAGACTATGAGAGCGAAGAAGGACTATAAACGGAATAGTAGCGGAAGCGGTGCGCTCGAGAATCAGCTGCGTGTAACCATTTCCGCTAAAAGCGCGCAGGGCATTTCACAGAATCGTAATTCATATACATACTCGCATATAATTTTTCTCGTCTCAAAGTCGCGGATAAAAAGTGCTATGTACCGGTTGTAAAGCATTTTTCTATTTTACCACGTGGAAAATACGTTGATGTATTCGTAAATCATAGAGCGAGCTTTTTTTTAGTTTTGATTTGTCGATTTTTTTATATGGACTTGAGAACTGAAGAACGATAAATTATAATTTAAATATTGTTAAATTTGTATGCACACTGAGAGAAAATAATGGTATTAGTAACTATAAAGTGACAACTATTCATTTTCAATTCGTACGACCAATTTTTTAATAGTTGCCACAACTATCAAATAGTTACTATAACTACCAAATAGTTACCATAACTATTTTCCTAATTACTGTAACTATGACAATAGTTGCATGGACTAAAAATCAATAGTTGTCACTTTATAGTTGACTGTACTAGTATAATTTCTCTGAGTGCACCATTAATTGTTGTTGATTTGCAGAATTGTATGCATTTGTTGAAGATAATTCAGTGAAAAGATCAAACGTTTTTGGCGTATATTAGTTCTATCGCATTTTTCTCTTCACCACAAGAAAAATATGTTGATAGGTTCGTAAAACGTCGAGGGAATTCTTTTCCTATTTCTCATGCATCAATTTAGCTATATGCAATTTAGCGCTGAAGAAAAACAGAGGATAATAAAAATATTATAGTATTTTTATGGCGCAATAATTTTTATTCTTTAATTAAATTTTGATACAAATACGTTCAAGATAACTGAAACAAATTCATTAATAAATATTAATCTTTGAAAATCTACACTTTAGAGTCATAGAAACAAAATATAAACGTTTATATTCCGTTTATATAAACGTTTTAAATGCTGTGCACTGCACCGAGAGAAAAAGATTCATTGATTCACGGAAATCTTTGCCAATGAAATGAAATACTTGAATTTCAATACTATCTTTTCTTTGAATGATCTTAAACTCAATGAAAAGTAGTGACATTGATTCAAAGAAAAATTTCTTTAAAGCAATGAACCTTTTTCATTGATTTCAAAGATATCGTCTCTGATTCAATGAAACCTTCTTCTTACCAGCTCAAAATTTCGAAACCTATTTTTTCCTGAAGTACGTGGCAGATAAAGCTCAAATTTTGTGAGTATGTAAGGAAGTACGGCAGAAATAGGCTAAGCTTCTAGCTTCTCAAAACTCAAAGCCGTTCGTTCGGGAGAATCGGAAAACAAAAAAGTGAGGTTAGGTGCGAGAGAGAGAGATCAATGAAAACGTTTCTTTGAACCAATGCAAACGTCTCTTTTAAATAATGACACTGTTTCTTTATTATATGCTCACTAAGTAAATCTTTATTTACAGGCGATGAAATGTTCTCTTTGAAATTCAAATGCACTATTTCATTGAAATCAATGAAAAAAAAATCAATCCACCTATTGCATTGGCGTCAATGAAATCTTTTCTCTGGGTGTGATAACGATTAGATAGCATGCAAAAAAAATTATACTGAGTCACAAGTTTCGCATCGATTCTCCATTAAATGTCGAGAATAATTAGCAAGTCCGTAAAGTTGGTAAACCTTCCACCTACACAAATTTAGTGATTGACATTCCCCTTGACATGTCAGAACGTACGAGGACGAACGATCACGAGTCACGTGCATGGAGGGTTGTACATTCGTGCAAGTTTCGGGGCTGGACGTATTGAGCCTCAATCGTGCGAATTAGTACATAGAAGGAATCGTTTGCGTGGAGATTCTGCGTGTTGGCGTATATCGATGGGGTCGGTTTACGCGAGGGGTCGTTTTGCAAGGGTTCCAGCGAGAATTGATTGGCGGTAGGTGAGCCGATGACTCACGAACTGGGAATATTATTCAAGGGAATAAACCCTCACTGTGCTCTTTGATCTCCAGCTAAAACTCAATTACCAACAATTACAGTGATCTTCGGGCATATCCAATAATTGTACATTTTTGCGGCTTAACTCTCGCACATTTGTGGCCAATTTCGTCTCTAATTCATTGGTGAAGTAATCTCCCTGCATTATAATGGTATTAATGGGATAAAGATTTATTTGGATCCATTTACACAAATAAATATATTTTGCAATTACAATTACAGTGATCTTCGGGCAGATCCAATAATTGAACATTTTTGCGGCTTAACTCGCACATTTGTGGCCAATTTCTTCTCTAATTCATTGGTGAAGTAATCTCCCGGCAGTATAATGGTATTAATGGGATAAAGATTCATTTGGATCCATTTACACAAATAAATATATTTTGCAATTACAATTACAGTGATCTTCGGGCAGATCCAATAATTGTACATTTTTGCAGCTTAACTCGCACATTTGTGGCCAATTTCTTCTCTAATTCATTGGTGAAGTAATCTCCCTGCATTATAATGGTATTAATGGGATAAAGATTCATTTGGATCCATTTACACAAATAAATATATTTTGAAATTATACTTACAGTGATCTTCGGGCAGATCCAATAATTGTACATTTTTGCGGCTTAACTCGCACATTTGTGGCCAATTTCGTCTCTAATTCATTGGTGAAGTAATCTCCCTGCATTATAATGGTATTAATGGGATAAAGATTCATTTGGATCCATTTACACAAATAAATATATTTTGCAATTACAATTACAGTGATCTTCGGGCAGATCCAATAATTGTACATTTTTGCGGCTTAACTCTCGCACATTTGTGGCCAATTTCTTCTCTAATTCATTGGTGAAGTAATCTCCCTGCAGTATAATGGTATTAATGGGATAAAGATTTATTTGGATCCATTTACACAAATAAATATATTTTGCAATTACAATTACAGTGATCTTCGGGCAGATCCAATAATTGTACATTTTTGCGGCTTAACTCGCACATTTGTGGCCAATTTCTTCTCTAATTCATTGGTGAAGTAATCTCCCTGCATTATAATGGTATTAATGGGATAAAGATTCATTTGGATCCATTTACACAAATAAATATATTTTGCTGTCGTATATAAAATGATGATAAATTGAACGCAGACTATATTGAATGAAAAATGTAGGTGGGTGTCAAAATAGCGAATGGTTCAAATAGCGAATTTCAAAATAAGGAACGTCTGAACCTAGAATGGCCGTCATTATCAAATTCGCTATTTGAGCCATTCGCTATTTTGCATCTTATAAGAAACCAACAAAAATAGCGAATGGCTAAAATAGCGAATTTCATAATGATGGCCATTTTATATTTAGACGTACCTTATTTTTAACTTCGCTATTTTAGCCATTCGCTATTTTGAACCCCAACAAAAATGTCTTGTTCATGTTGAATTTATTCTTCTAAAATTGTACATTTTTAAAGAATATTTTCTTTTAATATCCCTGAAAATTTTGAAGCATTTTATGTAGTATTTGCTGATATATCCAGATGAGATGAAAACTGTAGCACGTGTTGAAAAAAAATAATTGTCTTCTCCATTTCTTTTCTAATTTGCCGAGAAATTGATCTTCCAGAAATGTAATGGGACCAGAAATTTTTTTATTTATACAAATAAATTTATTTCATTTATCTTATATGAATTGACGATTAATTAAGTGGAGACGTCAGTGAATAAAAAATATTTTACTCCTGTCAGGGTTGACGGAGAAAAAGAAAGTAAATTGCCTCAAACACTTTTTTATCAGTTCGCTAATAATTCAAACAATGATTAATTCATTTCAGAATTTAGGAACTGCATAAATGTTTGTCACGACTTATTTATAGCGTACTCATAACTGTTTTTTTCTCCGTGTAATTCTACTAAAATTGCATCTTTTTCAAAGATTGTTTTCATTCAATATACCCGAATATTTCACAGTATTTTATGAGGAATTTAATTTCTGAAATATCTAGATTAGATGCAAAAAAATAGTAAAAAAAAAAAAAATTCCGTAGCGTATTTGCAGGTCATATTAGTACTCTATTAAATATAAAAATGCTGTAATACACATTCAAATTTCAATATCGAAAATCATACTTTTGGGGAATAAGAAAAAAGTCCGATGAAAAATGTTTAAGTTAAAATAATGTTATCTAAGTTTTCTTTTTACGTCGCTCTTTATTTTGTCAAAATAAAAACAATTCATTATCTGCTAAAAAATTGCCATTAAATAATTTCATGAAGAAAACAAAATATAAAATTGTAATTAAAGTCACTTTTTTTTCCAGGTCTGCACATAATTTTCACCGAGAGTCCTTGCCGAACGCAGTTAACATCACGGCAATTACTATAACAGTTCTTACCACCACTATTTCCTGTCTCGCTGCACCTGCCCCTTTGGCTTTCTTTGAAGCATTGTTGCTTCATAGAAAGCACCGGTGGCCTGCGTCACTGAATACTGTCTTGGGTCGAGTCGTCGAAACGTGACGGCAGTTTCGTGCCTGTCAGTGACACGAGTTTCATTCAGAAAAAAATCTCGCCCTTGGGCACGAGAGAATCCAGAAAACACTCATTATATTCGTCTCGTATAGGCGCTTTGGGTTTGTTTACATATTCGATACACGTGTGTGACTCCATGTAGCATCACGCCTCTAGCACGCTTTTTTAAGGGCTTCTACGTGTCTGTGATGTGTAATGATGTCAGTATTTGCAGCTGTACTATGCTGCTACTATACTACTACTATATTCATGAGCATCTAGCGCAGGAAATGTTTTGTAGAAGCCCTAAAGGAGGATACACATTGCAGGATAAATTCTGTGTGTACGCAGCTTTCCCTATTCGCCTCTTGGCGCCCATTGGCAGTGCCAGTATCAGAATTGTAAACGCCCAATATTTAAAAAAATAAAGATGATACAATCAGCTCTATAATTATGATTTCATAGTAATAACATAATACGATGACTAATTTTTTAACAGCAGCAAAAATTATTATTTTTCAATTAAATTTCAAGGTAATCTTTTTGAAAAAATGAAGAAACGTAATTGATGCATTAAGAAAGTAATGCATTAATTATCTCTTCCATTTTTTTCACTGTTTCTTCCAATATTTAAGCGAAAATTAGTATTTTTTGTAGCTGTTCAAATGTTTACACTCTATTTTATAATCACTACATATTATTATTATTAAATCATAATTACAAAAAAAACTGTACTGCAAACTATATTTCATGAATTAATGGGGATTTACAACCAGCTAGTATTATATATAGATATGAAGAATAATGTCGACCCAACAAATGGATCGATTTTCAATATTTTTTTTCTGGTGATATTATTGGGATGATGCAGTCGAAATTTTACACCCTATTAATACATAGTCTTACCGAGTTTATGTTTTATCTTCATTTAAACGTATTGATAAATAATGAAGCTATTATTATTTAGACAAAGTGACAAAGTGGAAATTCAGAAAAAAATAATTGTATTTGATTTTTAGAGGTGCTTTGCGTTTGATTACGTATTGTACACTTTTCAAAATATTTTGATAATTAATATATGTATTGGAAGTTTTTTTACAGATACGGTATATTAAATTTCATTTAATTAAAATATAAATTTTATTTTTATTATCTCAAATGAAATTGTAGATTTTTTTTTAAATGCACATAAAGATGCTTCTCGCTGTTGCGAAATTCTGATTGCGAAAAATTATTCTGAATATTTTTTTTCAATTATTCTAATACTTAAATGTCTTTTAGAAGAAATGCAGATTATTATTATTGTGAAATTCTCGTGTTTTGGAATGATTTTAGCCTTTTTAAAATAAAACCGTATGTTTAATAATTCTGAAATTTCTTACGTGTAACGTAGAAACATTTCTACTGAAACATTCAAGATTCGCATAATTCAACCATTAATAAAATACTTATTTTCGAAATAAAAAAGTAATAGATGGAAATAAAAAAAGATATGCATTTAAAAAATGTAGAAGCGACTTGCAAAGTTTATTAACCATCTTTATCAAGTTTCATTTAATATACAGATATGTTGTGAAATTCCATTAATTATATTATAAACACAATTTTTATGAAGTGTTTAGTATACTCTACATTAACTTTGCAACAATTTTTTTTGTATATTAATTAATATTACTATATTAAATATAATATACGCGTGTTCGCAAAAAAACTTCCCATACTTTACATTAATTTTCATAGAAAAATTTCCAAAAGTGTACATAATCTTGCCGCATTTATGTTTTATCTTTATTGAAAAATATTGATAAACAACGAAGCTATTATTATTTAAACAAGGTGATTAGGTTGATTACGTATAGTACACTGTTAAAAATATTTTGATAATTAATAAATATACTAGAAGTTCTTTTGCTGATACTTGAACTTTTATGAAGTGTTTAGTATGCTGTATATTAATTTTACAAACAATTTTTGTTGAATATTTATTAATTAATATTTCTATATAAAATTTAAGATATGCGTATCTTAAAAAAAAACTTCCAATACATTATATTAATTTTTAGAAAAAAAATTCTAACAGTGTACTTTGAAAAAAAATGTCATTGATTCAATAAATCCATCGTTTGTGGGCTGCCAAAAACAAGCGTTATAAACTTAATTTGAATTCTAATTCCTCCAATTTCATACGAGATCGAAACAATAACTCTAAAAAATAAGCAAAATAATATTTTATTATTTCAATGCTAAATGGGATTGAACGAATAAGAACTGGAGTTAATTCAAAAATACTTCTTTTGGCAGCCCCCAAACGATGGATTTATTGAATCATGGACATTTTTTTTCAGTGTATACACTACAGAACTTAGATTTGCAGTATTATACTACCATATTTACGAGTATCTAGCGCAGGAACTGTTTTGTTTAAGCGGGTACACATTGCAGGATAAATCCTGTGTGTACGAAGCTTTGTCTATTCGCCTCTTGGCGCTCACTGTCAGTGCGTATTGTAGATACGTCGAACAATGCCGGCATTCCGGCGAGCTTAATTGTTCGCTGTTACGAGCTGCTCATCCCTGTCGCTGCATTGGCCCATCCCGTTTCTCGATCAACAATGCTCCTCTGCTGCCCCCTTTACAATACCCTGCACTGCACAAGATTCCTTCTTCTCTTTCACTTTGCTATACATATATGTCTCTCTCAATTGTTCTACTTGAATTTCGCGATTATGCTCGGACTGCGCATTGCACAAGTACGAGAGGCAATCTCCCGTTGGTGCCAAAGAGCCGAGGAATAAAAGGACTAAAGGAGGGGAGTGGATAAATGAATGTTGCATGAGAAGAGACGTGGCGAAAATTGTACAGATATGCAATTAGACTGTCAGGGGTGTTAAAGTCCTAGATTTTATTCACAACTTACACAATGGCTCTCTATTTGAGAAAGAATAATTGTTTTATTAAAAATTTTAAATTCAGGTGGTTAAATTACTTTACCATTGATTCTTTTTTAGCAGAAAATGGTTGGATTACAATTATTCATTGACAGGCACTGCTAATGTCAAAAAGTCTGATAATATATATGGAAAGAGTTAGTTTAAATTTCTACTAGAAATTGTAATTTCTGGAAATTAATTTTCTACTAGAAATTGAAATTTCTGGAAATTTAATTTCTACTAGAAATTGAATTTTCTGGAAATTTAATTTCTATTAGAAATTTAAATTTCTGGAAATTGAATTTCTACTAGAAATTGAAATTTCTGGTAATTGAATTTCTACTAGAAATTGAAGTTTCTGGAAATTGAATTTCTACCAGAAATTGAAATTTCTGGTAATTAAATTTCTACTAGAAATTGAAATGGCTGGAAATTAAATTTCTACTAGAAATTGAAATTTCTGGAATTTAAATTTCTATTAGAAATTGAAATTTCTGGAATTTAAATTTCTACTAGAAATTGAAATTTATGGAAATTTAATTTCTACTACAAATTGAAATTTATGGAAATTAAATTTCTACTAGAAATTGAAGTTTCTGGAAATTTAATTTCTACTAGAAATTGAAATTTATGGAAATTTAATTTCTACTAGAAATTGAAATTTCTGGAAATTTAATTTCTACTAGAAATTGAAATTTCTGGAAATTAAATTTCTGTAAATTGAATTTCTACTAGAAATTAAAATGTCTGGAAATTAAATTTCTACTAGAAATTGAAATGTCTGGAAATTAAATTTCTACTAGAAATTTAAATTTATGGAAATTTAATTTCTGCTAGCAATTGAAATTTATGGAAATTAATTTTCTACTAGAAATTGAAATTTCTGGAAATTTAATTTCTACTAGAAATTTCAAATTTCTGGAAATTTAATTTCTACTAGAAATTGAAATTTCTGGAAATTTAATTTCTACTAGAAATTGAAATTTCTGGAATTTAAATTTCTACTAGAAATTGAAATTTATGGAATTTAAATTTCTACTAGAAATTGAAATTTATGGAAATTTAATTTCTACTACAAATTGAAATTTATGGAAATTAAATTTCTACTAGAAATTGAAGTTTCTGGAAATTTAATTTCTACTAGAAATTGAAATTTCTGGAAATTTAATTTCTACTAGAAATTGAAATTTCTGGAAATTTAATTTCTACTAGAAATTGAAATTTCTGGAAATTAAATTTCTGTAAATTGAATTTCTACTAGAAATTAAAATGTCTGGAAATTAAATTTCTACTAGAAATTGAAATTTCTGGAAATTCAATTTCTACTAGAAATTTAAATTTATGGAAATTTAATTTCTACTAGAAATTGAAATTTCTGGAAATTCAATTTCTACTAGAAATTTAAATTTATGGAAATTTAATTTCTGCTAGCAATTGAAATTTATGGAAACTTAATTTCTACTAGAAATTGAAATTATTGTAGTGAATTTTTTTTGTTACAAATGAATTTGTAGATTTTTTTTTAAACGCACATAATTTTGTTAAAGATTTTTTTCGCTATTGTGAAAAATTATTCTGAATTTGAATATTTTTTTCAATCATTCAAAAGCTTAAATATCTTTTATTCTTGTGTTCCAGAATGATTTAAAAATAAAACCGTGTGTTTAATCATTCTAAAGTTCCTTACATGTAACCTAGAACATTTCTACTGAAACCTTCAAAATTCGCGTAATTCAAGCATCAATAAAATATTAATTTTCGAAATAAAAAAGTAATAGATGGAAATTTAAAAAAATTCAAATTTAAAAAATTTATAAGCAACTTGCTAAGTTTATTAACCATCTTTATCATACTATCGTGATTGCAATATCCGATATGTTCTTATTACATGTATTACACGAAAAAAATAAAAAGAAAAACGAAGAAAAGTGTTATATGCGGTTATTCTGCGAGCAACTCATCGCCGTTGCGCACGACCGGAGGCTTGAGCTTATCACCGCAACACGGCACGAAGTACCGTTAACGATAATCTTATTCGCCGTTTCGATAGTAGCTATCTTACAATGCGCTATATACAGTGTGTCCAGAAAAAATAACGAGGAACCGTACTAAGAAGGATAAAAGTGAACTGTTTTACAGATAAGCTGCATCAGCGATCGACCCTCCAGATACATATTTCTCTGATTGTGTATTGTCAATAAAGATTATCAAATCTTCCCTAGAATCGCAAAGATACTTCATATTTCATTTATCAAGAAATCCAATATGTTGTATGAAAACTAACCGTAATATTCTACAAATATTGCAAGTATTATATTTTCTATAGCAAATATAAAACAAATTAGTTTGTTATAAATAAAAACTAAAATAAATAAAATTGTTAACTTGCTAACCGTAAAATTCTACAAATATTGCAAGTATTATATTTTCTATAGCAAATATAAAACAAATTAGCTTGTTATAAATAAAAACTAAAACAAAAAATTGTTAACTTGTTAACTGTAATATTCTACAAATATTGCAAGTATTATATTTTTTATAGCAAATATAAAACAAATTAGTTTGTTATAAACAAAAACTAAAAAAAAAATTTGTTAACTTGCTAACCGAAATATTCTACAAATATTGCAAGTATTATATTTTTATAGCAAATATAAAACAAATTAGATTCTAATAAATAAAAACGAAAAAAAAAATTGTTAACTTGCTAACCGTAATATTCTACAAATATTGCAAGTATTATATTTTTATAGCAAATATAAAACAAATCAGCTTGTTATAAATATAAACTAAAAAAAATTCATAACTTGTTAACAGTAATATTCTACAAATATTGCAAGTATTATATTTTTTATAGCAAATATAAAACAAATCAGCTTGTTATAAATAAAAACTAAAAAAAAATTGTTAACTTGCTTACCGTAATATTTTACAAATATTGCAAGTATTATATTTTTTATAGCAAATATAAAACAAATTAGTTTGTTATAAATAAAAACTGAAAAAAAATTTGTTAACGTGCTAACCGTAATATTTTACAAATATTGCAAATATTATATTTTTTATAAAGAAAATAGAATAAATTAGCTTGTCTTGGTTTTTTTTTAAATATTTATTTATTTGGTCAAAAATCCTTTATTTTTTATTCAGAAATCGGAGATATTGTAAAAAAAACATTAATCGTAGTATTCTGCAGATATTTTAAAAAGTTTTTATTTTTTTCTTTTTAAGGGAATACAAAAATTAGCTTTTATGATTTTTTTTTGTAGTGTCTGTTCATTCGATTAAAAATTCGTATGGCTTTCAGGTTCAACCAGTAGCGGAGCTGTCAGAGCTGTCACGTCGTGGTGACACCGATGGACGTCAAGTGGAATTGGCGCCGGCGAATATACGAGGTGGAACACTACGACGATCTGGCAGTCAACGATTCCATCAGAATACTGTGAGTCATCGCCTAATCGATCTCGTAGCATATATAATATCCGTAACGGTAGGTTCAACAGGCGTCAGGCGTTTTATTCACGCGGGTCTCGAGACCGGAAGTTCGTGTCTTGCTGGTCAAGCACGCGCCACGCGACCTACTACCTTTTTATCCTTTCGGTGCTCTTAACACGACCCCCTTGAATTAATGAAGCATTTAACTCTTTTTCTTCCGTTAAGACATACATGAAACTTTTATTTCTTTTTTTTTTGTATATTCAAAAGCACATTAATAATTTCCTCTTATTTCTCATTCTACTTTATTTATTTGTTCCATAAATAATTTATTATTATCTGAATGTCCTATTTTATTGGCAGCAAATTATCTATACATAAATAAATGATTATTATTATTTAAAAGATCCACTTACTGAGAAAATTTAGTTTTAATGGCTATGAAAATTAAATTACTGGAAAATCTATTGGGAATATTTTTCCCATTACTGATTACCTATTATTTGTTTTTCGCTGCGTTTTTTCAAAGTATTTTTGTGGGTAATTATTCAATTTTTCTCAAATAGAATTCTTAGAAATTTCACTGCCAATTGTGAAGGACATTTGGAAAGATAATTAATGTAAAATTATTTGTGGAAAAAGTAAACAGCTGTAAAGGTATAAAGAGTTGGGAGGATATAATTTTTTTATTCTAAACTTATTCTTCTATTGAGAATTAACTACACTTTTCTTTCTAGTGTATATTCAAAAGCAAATGTACAATCTTTCCATTACTTTTCAACCCACTTCTCTAATTTCTTTTATAAATTATTGATTATTATTTGAAAAAAGTAGTTGCTGCGAAAATTATTTTGTAAAACGATGAAACTTAAGGTAAAAGCGAATGTAAATAAGCATAAATTTTTTTTTCATTACTCATTACATATTATTTGCTTTCATTACATTTTTTAGGGGATTTTCAGTACATATTTTATGAAAATAAAAAATGAGAATTGATAGAAAACAATTTATGAAGCAAATAAATAGATCATTACTCATTACATATTATTTGCTTTTATTGCATTTTTTAGGGGATTTTTAGTACATATTTTATGAAAATAAAAAATGAGAATTGATAGAAAACAATTTATAAAGCAAATAAATAGATCATTACTCATTACATATTATTTGCTTTTATTGCCTTTTTTAGGGGATTTTTAGTACATATTTTATGAAAATAAAAAATATCTATACATAAATAAATGATTATTATTATTTAAAAGATCCACTTAATGAGAAAATTTAGTTTTAATGGCTATGGAAATTAAATTACTGGAAAATCTATTGGGAATATTTTTCCCATTATTGATTACCTATTATTTGCCTTTCGTTGCATTTTTTCAAAGTATTTTTGTGGGTAATTATTCAATTTTTCTCAAATAGAATTCTTAGAAATTTTACTGCCAATTGTGAAGGACATTTGGAAAGATAATTAATGTAAAATTATTTGTGGAAAAATTAAACAGCTGTAAAGCTGTAAAGAGTTGGAAGGATATAATTTTTTAATTCTTTTTTTATTCTAAACTTATTCTTCTATTGCGAATTAACTACACTTTTCTTTCTAGTGTATATTCAAAAGCAAATGTACAATCTTTCCATTACTTTTCAACCCACTTCTCTAATTTCTTTTATAAATTATTGATTATTATTTGAAAAAAAGTAGTTGCTGCGAAAATTATTTTGTAAAACGATGAAACTTAAGGAAAAAGCGAATGTAAATAAGCATAACTTTTTTTTTCATTACTCATTACATATTATTTGCTTTCATTACATTTTTTAGGGGATTTTTAGTACATATTTTATGAAAGTAAAAAATGAGAAATGATAGAAAACAATTTATAAAGCAAATAAATAGATCATTACTCATTACATATTATTTGCTTTTATTGCATTTTTTAGGGGATTTTTAGTACATATTTTATGAAAATAAAAAATGAGAATTGATAGAAAACAATTTATAAAGCAAATAAATAGATCATTATTCATTACATATTATTTGCTTTTATTGCCTTTTTTAGGGGATTTTTAGTACATATTTTATGAAAATAAAAAATGAGAATTGATAGAAAACAATTTATAAAGCAAATAAATAGATCATTATTCATTACATATTATTTGCTTTTATTGCCTTTTTTAGGGGATTTTTAGTACATATTTTATGAAAATAAAAAATATCTATACATAAATAAATGATTATTATTATTTAAAAGATCCACTTACTGAGAAAATTTAGTTTTAATGGCTATGGAAATTAAATTACTGGAAAATCTATTGGGAATATTTTTCCCATTATTGATTACCTATTATTTGCCTTTCGTTGCATTTTTTCAAAGTATTTTTGTGGGTAATTATTCAATTTTTCTCAAATAGAATTCTTAGAAATTTTACTGCCAATTGTGAAGGACATTTGGAAAGATAATTAATGTAAAATTATTTGTGGAAAAATTAAACAGCTGTAAAGCTGTAAAGAGTTGGAAGGATATAATTTTTTAATTCTTTTTTTATTCTAAACTTATTCTTCTATTGCGAATTAACTACACTTTTCTTTCTAGTGTATATTCAAAAGCAAATGTACAATCTTTCCATTACTTTTCAACCCACTTCTCTAATTTCTTTTATAAATTATTGATTATTATTTGAAAAAAGTAGTTGCTGCGAAAATTATTTTGTAAAACGATGAAACTTAAGGTAAAAGCGAATGTAAATAAGCATAACTTTTTTTTTCATTACTCATTACATATTATTTGCTTTCATTACATTTTTTAGGGGATTTTTGGTACATATTTTATGAAAATAAAAAACGAGAATTGATAGAAAACAATTTATGAAGCAAATAAATAGATCATTACTCATTACATATTATTTGCTTTTATTGCATTTTTTAGGGGATTTTTAGTACATATTTTATGAAAATAAAAAATGAGAATTGATAGAAAACAATTTATGAAGCAAATAAATAGATCATTATTCATTACATATTATTTGCTTTTATTGCATTTTTTAGGGGATTTTTAGTACATAATTTATGAAAATAAAAAATGAGAATTGATAGAAAACAATTTATAAAGCAAATAAATAGATCATTATTCATTACATATTATTTGCTTTTATTGCCTTTTTTAGGGAATTTTTAGTACATATTTTATGAAAATAAAAAATATCTATACATAAATAAATGATTATTATTATTTAAAAGATCCACTTACTGAGAAAATTTAGTTTTAATGGCTATGGAAATTAAATTACTGGAAAATCTATTGGGAATATTTTTCCCATTACTGATTACCTATTATTTGTTTTTCGTTGCGTTTTTTCAAAGTATTTTTGTGGGTAATTATTCAATTTTTCTCAAATAGAATTCTTAGAAATTTCACTGTCAATTGTGAAGGACATTTGGAAAGATAATTAATGTAAAATTATTTGTGGAAAAAGTAAACAGCTGTAAAGGTATAAAGAGTTGGGAGGATATAATTTTTTTATTCTTTTTTTATTCTAAACTTATTCTTCTATTGCAAATTAACTACACTTTTCTTTCTAGTGTATATTCAAAAGCAAATGTACAATCTTTCCATTACTTTTCAGCCCACTCCTCTAATTTCTTCTATAAATTATTGATTATTATTTGAAAAAAGTAGTTGCTGCGAAAATTATTTTGGAAAACGATGAAACTTAAGGTAAAAGCGAATGTAAAGAAGTTTAAATTTTTTTTCATTACTCATTACATATTATTTGCTTTTATTGCCTTTTTTAGAGGATTTTTAGTACATATTTTATGAAAATAAAAAATGAGAATTGATAGAAAACAATTTATAAAGCAAATAAATAGATCATTACTCATTACATATTATTTGCTTTTATTGCATTTTTTAGGAGATTTTTAGTACATATTTTATGAAAATAAAAAATGAGAATTGATAGAAAACAATTTATAAAGCAAATAAATAGAATCAGCTGAAAAGTAGTGGGAGGGTTACAAATCAGTATGAGCGTGACCGGAAGGGTATTTTCATTGAGCAGCCACACGTAACACTGCAATAGCTTTTGCATTCCTCTTTTTTTTTTAAAGAGTAAAGCCTCGTCGAAGCCGCGACGTAGTATCGCGAGAATTGATCTCCAAATGTACCGTATGTGTCGTATGCGGGCGCTCCTCTCGTTGGACTCGTTAAACGTTAGCCGCTAATTAATTCCTCCGTGAGAGCGATCGAACAACTTGGAACCACGAACCAATTAGCCGTACTCCAGTAATGACCAATTAAAGTTAGCCGAGCTTGGCTGTGAGTAAAACGCAAATCGACGCGACCTTCCAGCGAGAGTCTTTTCACGGTCAATCTTCGGAGTCGACGAGAAAGTTTTCACGAATGAAATGCAATGGTACGTTGCACTGGTGAGACAGGTTCTCCCGACAACTTCATGGGGCTACGATAGCGGGAATCAGCTGTGATGGGCTGTGAGCTTGGAATCTCTGTGCTCTGGGAGTAAACAGGAAATGAAACGCTAGGAAACATACCAGTGATCGCGTATATGGAGCTCATATGTTGAAATAGTATATTTCTTCACTGTGAGAAAATTCAAACATTTTTGAGAGACTGCATTGAATATTTTTTATATCCTATTAATTTTTTCATTTAAAATTTTCGGGAAACTGCATTGAATATTTTTTATATTCTATTCATTTTTTCATTTAACATTTTCGAGAGACTGCATTGAATATTTTTAATATTTTATTAATTTTTTTTCGTTTGAATAACAATTAAATTACAATAGATTTTAGTTTGAATCTAATTTTGTTTTTTGATCTAATTTTGAATTTATTTATTTATTATTTCATAGATGAAAACCTTGAGTACTTCAGTTCATAAATATTTATTTTATAATTGACCTACCGGTTATTATTTTACAATTAATTGTCTGCAGCTTTTATAAAAAGATCGGATTTGTTAAATAATCACTAAAAATATATGAGTTTTGCATAATAATACAAAAATTTTATTGATAAAAATGGGGACATAGATTTAATGTATTGAAAAATGAATTCATGACAGTAGTTCTTCATTTTTGAGCTGTGAACTTGGAATCTCTGAGGTCTGTGAGGAAACAGGAAATGAAACGCTAGGAAACATACCAGTGATCGCGTATATGGAGCTCATATGTTGAAATTGTATACTTCTCCACTATGAGAAAATTCTAACATTTTCGAGAGATTGCATTGAATATTTTTTATATTCTATTAATTTTTTCATTTAACATTTTCGAGAAACTGCATTGAATATTTTTTATATTCTATTCATTTTTTCATTTAACATTTTCGAGAGACTGCATTAAATATTTTTAATATTTTATTAATTTTTTTTCGTTTGAATAACAATTAAATTACAATAGATTTTAGTTTGAATCTGATTTTGTTTATTTATTTTGATTTTGAAAGTAAATATAGAGGGAATTTATTTATTTATTATTTCGTAGATGAAAACCTTGAGTACTTCAGTTCATAAATATTTATTTTATAATTGACAACCGGTTATTATTTTACAATTAATTATCTGCAGCTTTTATAAAAAGATCAGATTTGTTAAATAATCACTAAAAATATGTGGGTCTTGCATAATAATACAGAAATTTTATTAATAAAAATGGGGACATAGATTTAATGTATTGAAAAATGAATTCATGACAGTAGTTCTTCATTTTTGAGCTGTGAACTTGGAATCTCTGAGGTCTGTGAGGAAACAGGAAATGAAACGCTAGGAAACATACCAGTGATCGCGTATATGGAGCTCATATGTTGAAATAGTATATTTCTTCACTGTGAGAAAATTCAAACATTTTCGAGAGACTGCATTGAATATTTTTTATATTCTATTCATTTTTTCATTTAACATTTTCGAGAGATTGCATTGAATATTTTTTATATTCTATTAATTTTTTCATTTAACATTTTCGAGAGACTGCATTGAATATTTTTTATATTCTATTCATTTTTTTTCGTTTGTATAACAATTAAATTACAATAGATTTTAGTTTGAATCTAATCTTGTTTTTTTATCTAATTTTGAATTTATTTATTTATTATTTCATAGATGAAAACCTTGAGTACTTCAGTTCATAAATATTTATCGTATAATTGACCTACCGGTTATTACTTTACAATTAATTATCTGCAGCTTTTATAAAAAGATCAGATTTGTTAAATAATCACTAAAAATATATGTGTCTTGCATAATAATACAGAAATTTTATTGATAAAAATGGGGACATAGATTTAATGTATTGAAAAATTAATTCATGACAGTAGTTCTTCATTTTTGAGCTGTGAACTTGGAATCTCTGAGGTCTGTGAGGAAACAGGAAATGAAACGCTAGGAAACATACCAGTGATCGCGTATATGGAGCTCATATGTTGAAATAGTATATTTCTTCACTGTGAGAAAATTCAAACATTTTCGAGAGACTGCATTGAATATTTTTTACATTCTATTCATTTTTTCATTTAACATTTTCGGGAGATTGCATTGAATATTTTTTATATTCTATTATTTTTTTCATTTAACATTTTCGAGAGACTGCATTGAATATTTTTAATATTTTATTAATTTTTTTTCGTTTGAATAACAATTAAATTACAATAGATTTTAGTTTGAATCTAATTTTGTTTTTTGATCTAATTTTGAATTTATTTATTTATTATTTCATAGATGAAAACCTTGAGTACTTCAGTTCATAAATATTTATCGTATAATTGACCTACCGGTTATTACTTTACAATTAATTATCTGCAGCTTTTATAAAAAGATCAGATTTGTTAAATAATCACTAAAAATATATGTGTCTTGCATAATAATACAGAAATTTTATTGATAAAAATGGGGACATAGATTTAATGTATTGAAAAATGAATTCATGACAGTAGTTCTTCATTTTTGAGCTGTGAACTTGGAATCTCTGAGATCTGTGAGGAAACAGGAAATGAAACGCTAGGAAACATACCAGTGATCGCGTATATGGAGCTCATATGTTGAAATAGTATATTTCTTCACTGTGAGAAAATTCAAACATTTTCGAGAAACTGCATTGAATATTTTTTATATTCTATTAATTTTTTTTCGTTTGAATAACAATTAAATCACAATAGATAGTTTGAATCTGATTTTGTTTATTTATTTTGATTTTGAAAGTAAATTTAGAAGGAATTTATTTATTTATTATTTCATAGATGAAAATCTTGAGAACTTCAGTTCATAAATATTTATAGTATAATTGACGTAACGATTATTATTTTACAATTAATTATCTGCAGCTTTTATAAAACAATCAAATTTTAAAAAATAATCATTTAAAATGTATTTTTCTGGCAAAATAACACAGGAACTTTATTGATACAATGGGAACATAGATTTAATGTATTGAAAAATGAATCCATTACAGTACTTCTTCATTTTTGAGCTGTGAACTTGGAATCTCTGAGCTCTGTGAGGAAACAGGCAATGATACGCTATGAAACATGCCAGTGATCGCGTATATGGAGCTCATATGTTGAAATAGTATATTTCTTCACTGTGAGAAAACTCAAACATTTTCGAGAGTTTGCATTGATTTTTTAATGTTCTATTAATTATTTTGGTTCGAATAACAATAGATTTTGGTTTTAATCTAATTTTTTTTTTCCAATTTTGATTCTGAAAGTAAATTTAGACGAAATTTATTTATTTATTATTTCACCTCGAGTACTTCAGTTCATAAACATTTCTAGTATAATTGACGTAACGGTTATTATTTTACAATAATTATCTGCAGCTTTTATAAAAAGATCACATATTTGTAAATAATCACTAAAAATATTTGATTAATGAAATGGGGATATAGATTTAATGTATTGAAAAAGGAATCAATGACAGTACTTCTCCATTTTTGCTCACAATTTTTTATAAAATTATCCTGAAGTGAATATCTTTTGCAATTATACAAAACATTTCAAATCTTTTATACGAAATGCAGATTATTATTATGGGGTAATAAGTATGGAAATAACTTGACCTTATATTTTTTTATTTCGAAAACTAACGGACCCTTTCAACTCGGCGTATAATATTGCATTCTTATATTGGCTGAATAAAAAAATTCCTGGAACTTAAAACACATAATAACCGATTTTAAGTGTTTTGAACGTCATTACAAGTTGTGCAGACTCCTCTTCTCAAATCGTAAAGTCTTTCATGGTTTCTGAGGCGTATATACTCATGAAACGCTTTTTAAGTCTCTCGACTCTTCAAATGACAGGCATGTGTAGGTAACAAACAAAACCGTCATTTAAACATCGTAGAAAATGGTAAAACAAAAAAATATATATCTGTGTCCTCTTTTTATATACTTATAATTATCTTCTGACGTCAACTAAAATAATACATATGCATTTATCAATAAAACACCGTTAAAAATCTTTGCAAATTTACATTAAATTTATTTATTTATTAAAAATGTAAAACACTGTAATAAAATTACAAACTTTTATCAATTTTCCGAATTTTAAGAACATTTAGTGAAAAGTACTATAATTCTACATTTCACTGGCATTTTAAAAATGTATATAATACAATGTTCTGAAAATAATATAATCACACAATATTCTATGTAAAAACATTATAACATATTTAGTATCCGATGCTCTTATATTAGTATCGATAAAAATGCCTGAGACATAAAATACATACTAAATGATTTTAAGCGTTTTTTGAACGTCGTTACAAGTTATGCAGACTCTTCTTTTCAAATCGTAAAGTCTTCATTGTTTTTTTAAATTGTATGTGCACAGACGAAACGATTTTTAAGTTTTCGAGAGATTTAAAAAGATAGACATTTGTAGGTAACAAAGAAAATCGACATCTATGTAAAAACATTATAACATATTTAGTATCCGGTGCTCTTATGTTAGTATCGATAAAAAAAAATGCCTGAGACATAAAATACATACCAAATGATTTTAAGCGTTTTTTGAACGTCATTATAAGTTATGCAGACTCCTCTTTTCAAATCGTAAAGTCTTCATCGTTTTTTTAAATTGTATGTGCACAGACGAAACGCTTTTTAAGTTTTCGAGAGATTTAAAAAGATAGACATTTGCAGGTACCAAAGAAAATCGACATTTAAAGATCGTAGAAAGTGGTGAAGGCAAGAATAATACATCTGAGTACAGGAAAGAGGTGTGCGTGTGCTCCAGACCGCACACTTATCCAACCTTGCGTAATGTTATGCTTGCATAATATATCATATTCGTAACTGCATGAAAAAGATAAGATACGTGAAACGAATTATAACGAGAAAAGCGATGTGAGTTTGGGTGAGCGTGACGAGGACGACAAGGGAGAAATGGAAAGGGGACAACGGTGAAAGAAATAATAGAGAGGAAGGTACTCGCGTTAGGGAAGGAGAAGGGCGCTTGCTTTTCCACCCACATTCTACGTGGCGCTGCAGCATAGTAATCACGTAACGGTATATAGCAGAGAGTCTTTAGTATCGTACCATCGTATCTCCACGAGCCACTGTTGCTTCTACCGCTGGCTTTGCCACTAGAACCTCTAACCCCGTGTTAGTCTGGGTCTCGAAGCATCCTAGAAGCTTTCTAGAAGATACATAATTGTAATAGCTATTACCTCTCGGCTTCGCCCTTTTGCATATTAATTACACTTCTCGTAACAAATTTTAATATTGGTACACGAAAGGAATATTAATTTTTTTAAAAGATTTCTAGAAGATACATAATTGTAATACGAATTACCGCTCGGCGTTGCCCTTTTGCATATTAATTACATTTCTTGTAACAAATTTTAATATAACAGCAAAGGAATATTAATTTTTTTATTTTTTTTTTTTTAGATTCAATTTAAGTTGAATATTATAATAGGAATTGGTTTTTGTTTTTGGTAACTTTATTTCTTAGAAGCTTTCTAGAAGATACATAATTGTAATACGAATTACCTCTCGGCTTCGACCTTTTGCATATTAATTATAGTTCTCGTAACAAATTTTAATATTACACCAATGGAATATTAATTTTTTAATTTTTTAAAATTCAGTTTAAGTTGAATATTATACTAGGAATTGGTTTTTGTTTTTGGTAACTTTATTTACTAGATGCTTTCTAGAAGATACATAATTGTAATGCGAATTACCTCTTGGCTTCGCCCTTTTGCATATTAATTACACTTCTCGTAACAATTTTAATATTACACCAAACGAATATTAATTTTTTAATTTTTAAAAAATTCAGTTTAAGTTGAATATTATACTAGGAATTGGTTTTTGCTTTTGGTAACTTTATTTCCTAGAAGCTTTCTAGAAGATACATAATTGTAATACGAATTACCTCTCGGCTTCGCGCTTTTGAATATTAATTACACTTCTCGTAACAATTTTAATATTACACCAAAGGAATATAAATCTTTCAATTTTTTTAAGTTCAGTTTAAGTTGAATATTATACTAGGGATTGGTTTTGGTTTTTGGTAACTTTATTTCCTAGAAGTTTTCTAGAAGATATATAATTGTAATACGAATTACCTCTCGGTTTCGACCTTTTGCATATTAATTACATTTCTCGTAACAAATTTTAATATAACACCAAAGGAATATTAATTTTTTAATTTTTTAAAATTTAGTTTAAGTTGAATATTATACTAGGAATTGGTTTTTGTTTTTGGTAACTTTATTTCCTAGAAGCTTTCTAGAAGATATATAATTGTAATACGATTTACCTCTTGGCTTCGCCCTTTTGCATATTAATTACACTTCTCGCAACAAATTTTAATATTATACCAAAGGAATATTCATTTTTTAATTTTTACAAATTCAGTTTAAGTTGAATATTATACGAGGAATTGGTTTTGGTTTTTGGTAACTTTATTTCTTAGAAGCTTTCTAGAAGATACATAATTGTAATACGAATTACCTCTTGGTTTTGTCCTTTTGCATATTAATTACACTTCTCGTAACAATTTTAATATTACACCAAAGGAATACTAATTTTTTAATTTCTTAAAATTCATTTTAAGTTGAATATTATACTAAGAATTGGTTTTTGTTTTTGGTAACTTTATTTCCTAGAAGCTTTCTAGAAGATACATAATTGTAATGCGAATTACCTCTCGGCTTCGCGCTTTTGAATATTAATTACACTCCTCGTAACAAATTTTAATATTACACCAAAGGAATATTAATTTTTTAATTTTTTAAAATTCAGTTTAAGTTGAATATTATACTAGGAATTGGTTTTTGTTTTTGGTAACTTTATTTCCTAGAAGCTTTCTAGAAGATACATAATTGTAATGCGAATTACCTCTCGGCTTCGCGCTTTTGAATATTAATTACACTTCTCGTAACAAATTTTAATATTACACCAAAGGAATACTAATTTTTTAATTTTTTAAAATTCATTTTAAGTTGAATATTATAATAGGAATTGATTTTTGTTTTTGGTAACTTTATTTCTTAGAAGCTTTCTAGAAGATACATAATTGTAATACGAATTATCTCTCGGCTTCGCCCTTTTGCATATTAATAACACTTCTCGTAACAATTTTAATATTACACCAAAGGAATATTAATTTTTTATTTTTTTAAAATTCAGTTTAATTTGAATATTATACTAGGAATTGGTTTTTGTTTTTGGTAACTTTATTTCCTAGAAGCTTTCTAGAAGATACATAATTGTAATGCGAATTACCTCTCGGCTTCGCCCTTTTGTATATTGATTACACTTCTCGTAACAAATTTTAATATTACACCAAAGGAACATTAATTTTTTAATTTTTTAAAATTCAAATTAAGTTGAATATTATACGAGGAATTGGCTTTAGTTTTTGGCAACTTTATGTCGTTAATTTGACGCATTCATCGAGTTAAACATTTTTTTATCCTGAAGTTGTAAGTTTTGTAATTATTTTAGTTCGGATAATTTATGGTATTAGGTACAAAGTAAATGTAACATCATATCGAAAAATCTCCAACTAAACTGAGGTCTCTCGTATATTAATTACTCTTCTCACAACAAATTTTAATATTGGTACACCAAAGGAATTTCAGTTTTTGACTTTGTCGGTTTAAGATGAATATTGATTATATTTAACTTTTGCTAAAATTAAAGTTTACATTTAGTTAATTCATCACATTATTTCTTGCAATTCGGATTTATTAATCTTGAAGTCAATGGTTGCTATAATTATTTTATTTCAGATAATATATAGTATGAGGTACAAAATAACGATACATTAAAAAAAACTAAGGATAGAATTCTGGAGTTTCCGTTTCCCATGCCGGCGGTATGATTTCGCAATTATTTTAATTAGACTTTTTTAAAAAAATGAAGATCTTGAGTCTGATATACAAAAAAGATTATGAATCTTTCTTCACAAGTAGAAGACCGGATTTAAAATCTGGAACTAAAATCTAGTCACCAAAGGACTGGCTAAAATTAATTTAATTATCTGAATACATTCTAATAACAGTAAAAAAAAAATCTCTCATGAAAAGGCAAACCTAAAAAATTTAGTTACACGTCGGACATTTTTTTAATTTTTTTTTTAATATTATAGTACTATAAAAAGGAATATAATTGAGTATAATTCAAGTATAATGTCAGTATAATTTGACTACGATTTAGTCCAATACGAAATACTCCTCATACGTTCCATATTATACCGTTGATTATGTTTTAATATTGACAACATAATAAAAAAAAGTTCTTAATATTTTATTGTAAATGAAGTTTTGTTGGCAGCAATTCAAAAGTTCACACATAATTTTGTAACTATTGCAGGTTACTATATACTCTTTTCATACTTAAATAAGTTTTTAAAAATAAACTTAAAAAAAATAAATAATAATATCATATTTTCAATAGTAAAATAAATTCTCTTTAAAAATGCATCTGCACGTCTGCCAGTATAAATAATAATAATCTTTATAAAAGAATCAATGGGGGCATTCACCTCCAGTGTTTGTATATCGGCTCGTGGTTGTCTACGAGGCCTGTCGCTACCGTTATATCACCAGCAAAGTATCTATTATCGAACCAGAGAAGGCGCGTGAAAGCGCGGGAGTAAGGGATTAAAAGAGCGAAGAGAAGAAAAAGAATGAAAAAAATGAATGAACGAACGACTACCTAATGCCCGGCACACTTGGACGCGCGATAAAGATCAAAGGCCGTTGCGGTAAGCAAACCGCTCGAGCGCGAGAGTAAAGCATAGTGTAGCCTCGAAATACCTTGTACGTTAAAGCGTTGACTCGTTTAATTCCTCGTGTGGTGTGTTGGGAATATATAGGGACGGGTTTGACCCGATATGGGAACGGGGACGGCGTGGGTGCTTCTGACGGCCGATCGATTTATTTATACAGCCAATATATAACTATACTTATACACGTATATACGTATATCAATGTCGCAAATGCACCGAGAGATTTAAGGCACTCCATTCACATTACACAGCCAAATGACAGTCAATCATGAAATAATACAAAAAATAAAGGTATTCAAGTGTTGCAATAGTAATAAAAATATTTAACTTATAGGCACGACTGATTTAATCACGTTTAATGATTTAGTTATTTGACGGTGGTTAATACAGTTAGTTAAAGAAATATGCCATATGATTTTTAATTATTTTGGGTTTGATATTGGAGCAATATATTCCATCAAGAATATACAGTTTTTCAGATTTTTTTTTAATGGAAGTTTTTTTTTTACAGAAGTTAACGCTGGTTGGATCAGAGTTTCAAAGATCCGACTTTTGGTCGGAAAATCTAGTACACAATAAAAAAGGGTTTTGTGTTTTCGGACGATAGAGAGAAATAGAAATGAGTAAATTTTGTTTTGGAAACTGGTAAACTGAAATCACGTATTTTCGCAAAAATCTGAGAGTTCAATATTTTTTGGATTGCAGTAGTTTGTTTTTTTACATAGCTCGTACGTGATGAGAGAGTAGAAATAGTAAAATATGATTGATACCTTGAAAAATAAATTAAGGCCAATATTCCTCCTTTCTTTTGCTCAATTTTATTTGCAATTGTATTTTTAAAACATTACTTTTCTGCAGTTACTTCAAAATTTGAACATTTTGCTTCCTCATAGAGGAAGCTTTGTTTTCATGAAAAGATTTTTTTCGAGATTTTTATGTCCTGACACTTAGAATTGTCCAAAACGTCCAGAAAAGTGATCTAGAAAAAATGTCCGTATGTATGTATGTGTGCGTGTGTGCGTGTGCGTGTGTGTGTGTGTGTGTGTGTGTGTGTGTGTGTGTGTGTGTGTGTGTGTGTGTGTGTGTGTGTGTGTGTGTGTGTGTGTGTGTGTGTGTGTGTGTGTGTGTGTGTGTGTGTGTGTGTGTGTGTGTGTGTGTGTGTGTGTGTGTGTGTGTGTGTGTGTGTGTGTGTGTGTGTGTGTGTGTGTGTGTGTGTGTGTGTGTGTGTGTGTGTGTGTGTGTGTGTGTGTGTGTGTGTGTGTGTGTGTGTGTGTGTGTGTGTGTGTGTGTGTGTGTGTGTGTGTGTGTGTGTGTGTGTGTGTGTGTGTGTGTGTGTGTGTGTGTGTGTGTGTGTGTGTGTGTGTGTGTGTGTGTGTGTGTGTGTGTGTGTGTGTGTGTGTGTGTGCGTGTGTGCGTGTGTGTGTGTGTGTGTGTGTGTGTGTGTGTGTGTGTGTGTGTGTGTGTGTGTGTGTGTGTGTGTGTGTGTGTGTGTGTGTGTGTGTGTGTGTGTGTGTGTGTGTGTGTGTGTGTGTGTGTGTGTGTGTGTGTGTGTGTGTGTGTGTGTGTGTGTGTGTGTGTGTGTGTGTGTGTGTGTGTGTGTGTGTGTGTGTGTGTGTGTGTGTGTGTGTGTGTGTGTGTGTGTGTGTGTGTGTGTGTGTGTGTGTGTGTGTGTGTGTGTGTGTGTGTGTGTGTGTGCACAACTCTGAAAATTCGAACGCCGATAACTGAAGAACGGTTTTATATATCGCGCTCAAATTTGGCACACTAGTGTAGCAGCAGACCCTCTTCACCTGTACCAATTTTGGACAAAATTTGTGCGAAAATTTCGATTTTATGCCGTTTTGAATTTTTTGAAAAAAGGACGTGGTCGCTCTAACTTTCGTAAAATTTAGTCTATTTTGCTAAATAGTTGGTTAATAAGAGTAGGTGCACTCAATGCTGTTTGGTATTGAATTTGGTTCGAATGGGTAAAGTGGTTCAGATTTTGTGGAATTTTGAATTTTTCAAAAAATTGACATTATCGCTCTATTGTAACTTTTGCAAAACTTGAAATAGCGAGCTCAAATTTTGTATATAAATGAAACAATATTGAGCCATTACATATGTATAATTTAGTGACGAACGGTATGAAATTTTTGATTTTATGGTATGTTGAATTATTTTAAAAAATATACATTATCACATTCACTTTCGGAAACGCTCTAATAATCACGAAATAACGTAATAATGAAATAGAAAAAGCGAAACCACAACATGTATATTTATCTAATTAAAACAAGGATGCAAAGTAGAACCTTGCACATTGCTTCCTCATTATTTTTCGCGATTTACAAAGCTTCCTCTATGAGGAAGCCAAAAATTGAATATCGCACTTCCTCATAGAGGTAGCTTTGTAAAACGCGAAAAATAATGAGGAAGCAATGTGCAAGGTTCTACTTTGCATCCTTGTTGCTTTGATATTAGAGCAATATATTCCATCAAGAATATACAGGTTTTTCAGATTTTTTTTTATGGAAGTTTCCTTTTTACAGAAGTTAACGCTGGTTGGTTCCGAGTTTCAAAAATCCGACTCGTTCGGAAAATCTAGTACACAAAAAAAAAAGTTTTTTGTGTTTTCGGACGATACAGAGAAATAGAAATGAGTAAATGCTGTTTTGGAAACTAGTAAACTGAAATCACGTATTTTCGCAAAAATCTGAGAGTTCAATATTTTTTGAATTGCAGTAGTTTCTCTTTTTACATACCTCGTACGTGATGAGAGAGTAGAAATAGTAAAATATGATTGATACCTTGAAAAATAAATGAAGGCCAATATTCCTCCTTTCTTTTGCTCAATTTTATTTGCAATTGTATTTTTTAAAAATTACTTTTCTGCAGTTACTTCAAAATTTTAACATTTTTTAATAAGCACTGCAGTATATTATTAAGAAACAATGATGATGAAATTAATTATACCACAAGTGTTTATTTTAGAAATCTATAGTAGTTAATTACACACAATTATTTTCAGAATAATGTCAAATTTTTTAATTGGGCCGCAAAATTTTTATTTAAAGAATTAATGAAAAAATAAAGTTCAAGTAGAAAAAATATTTACAAAATGAAAAGTGTTTTTTCGAGTATGTAGAATAGTATAAAAGATTGTGAGGCGAATTGGAAAGGGTCAGGGTTGAACATTTACTGAGTTGGCCAGGAATATCCCATATAGTTTAGAGAATCGTGTACCAGGCATTGAAGTAAATTCAAAGTTAATGCTGAGCTGCTGTTGATTCAGTATACAATAATCTACCCACCAAGTGATGGTGATGCTGCTGCTGCTGCATGTTTGCTAAAGTCACGAACACTACTACTGTGCACCGTGACAGGTAATCAAGAGAGAGTGCTCAGGGAAATGGGAGCTAGATGCTACAGTACCTAGTGCTATTCTCCGTCTAGACTACACAGTGTCTTTTGGTTCGAAGGTAGAAGTGGAGATAGCAAAACACGAGGGAGTAAAGGGTGCGGAAAGAGGAAGAGAGATGGAGAGCAGAGCAGCAGAGAGTCGCGAGTAAAGGACTCGTCGAAGCGTTCACCGACGACGACGACGACTCCGGCAACGACACAAAAGGCCACCCGGCGCGCTCGATGCCAAGTCTCGTCGTTTCTGGATTCTCGAAAAGTTCATTCGAGCGCGCTTTACTTTTGTTGTGCGATCACTGAACCTTATAAGATAGATTTATCAGAAAGTTGGTGTTGTCTAACTTACTCTTGTACGTAGACATGATTATTTAGTGAGCGTGCCATTTTTTTTAAATTTCGTGCATTCCAGCATCTTTGTGGGCATTTGAATGTATTTTTATGTTTTAAAGCAGAGGTTTTAATTTTGTTGGGTTACAAATAGCTAAAATGGGATATCTTGAAGGAAAAAAAATCAGCTTGGAGTTTCCCATAAAAAATCTGTGAATTTTGAAATCAGCACCGACCAAAAGTGACTTTTTAAAAAATCATCGTAAAAAAGCATGTTATCGGTACCTTCTGAGGTACAATATGCGACTTGAGAATGATAGTGAAGGCCACAATTTGATATCCTGAAGAAAAAAAAATTAGGTTTTTTAGGTTGGATTTTCTGACCAAAAGCCGGATCTGTGAATTCTGAAATCAGAACCGACTAAAAGTGATTTTTCCAAAAATCATCGTAAAAGGGCATGTAACCGGTACTTTCTGAGGTACAATATGCGACTTGAGAAAGATAGTGAAGGCCAAAATTCGATATTTTGAAGAAAAAAAATGTAGGTTCTTTAGGTTGGATTTTCCGACCAAAAGTCGGATCTGTGAATTCTGAAATCAGAACCGACCAAAAGTGACTTTTTTACAAATCATCGTAAAAATGCGTGTAACCGGCACTTTCGAGGTACAATATGCGACTTGAGAACGATAGTGAAGGCCAAAATTCTTGAAGAAAAAATGACTATTTTTATTTTCGGTATATATAATTTCTTTCATTAAAAAAAAATTAGAATTCTTTAAAAAATACATTATTTCACGAAGCCACTGTTTTTAATCCTGCAATACATTGCATCAATATTGTTGACTTAAAAATGTCTCAATCTGCTGATACAGCAGAAATATTTATGAAAGTCCAATCAGGATTACAGTAAACCTTGTGGGAAAAGTTTATCACATAGTTTGTTGTTATCTCCCTTTCTATCGTGAGCGAAATTAGAATTCTTTAAAAAAACACATTATTTCAAGAAGCCACTGTTTTTAAGCCTGCAACAACATTGCATCAATATTGTTGACTTAAAAATGTCTCAATCTGCTGATACAGCAAAAATATTTATGAAAGTCCCATCAGGACTACAGTAAACCTTGTGGGAAAGATTTATCACATAGTTTGGTGTCATCTGCTTTTATATCGTGAGCGAAATTAGAATTCTTTAAAAAAACACATTATTTCAAGAAGCCACTGTTTTTAATCCTGCAACAACATTGCATCAATATTGTTGACTTAAAAATGTCTGAATCTGCTGATGCAGCAGAAATATTTACGAAAGTCCCATCAGGATTACAGTAAACCTTGTGGGAAAAGTTTATCACATAGTTTGTTGTTATCTGCCTTTCTATCGTGAGCGAAATTAGAATTCTTTAAAAAAACATATTATTTCAAGAAGCCACTGTTTTTAAGCCTGCAACAACATTGCATCAATATTGTTGACTTAAAAATGTTTGAATCTGCTGATGCAGCAGAAATATTTACAAAAGTCCCATCAGGACTACAGTAAACCTTGTGGGAAAAGTTTATCACATAGTCTGGTGTTATCTGCCTTTCTTTCCTGAGCGAAATTAGAATTCTTTAAAAAATACATTATTTCAAGAAGCCACTGTTTTTAATCCCGCAACAACATTGCATCAATATTGTTGACTTAAAAATGTCTGAATCTGCTGATGCAGCAGAAATATTTACAAAAGTCCCATCAGGACTACGTTAAACCTTGTGGGAAAAGTTTATCACATAGTTTGGTGTTATCTGCCTTTCTATCCTGAGCGAAATTAGAATTCTTTAAAAAAACACATTATTTCAAGAAGCCACTGTTTTTAAGCCTGCAACAACATTGCATCAATATTGTTGACTTAAAAATGTTTGAATCTGCTGATGCAGCAGAAATATTTACAAAAGTCCCATCAGGACTACAGTAAACCTTGTGGGAAAAGTTTATCACATAGTTTGGTGTTATCTGCCTTTCTATCCTGAGCGAAATTAGAATTCTTTAAAAAATACATTATTTCAAGAAGCCACTGTTTTTAATCCCGCAACAACATTGCATCAATATTGTTGACTTAAAAATGTCTGAATCTGCTGATGCAGCAGAAATATTTACAAAAGTCCCATCAGGACTACATTAAACCTTGTGGGAAAAGTTTATCACATAGTTTGGTGTTATCTGCCTTTCTATCCTGAGCGAAATTAGAATTCTTTAAAAAAACACATTATTTCAAGAAGTCACTGTTTTTAATCCTGCAATACATAGCTTCAATATTGTTGACTTAAAAATGTCTCAATCTGCTGATACAGCAGAAATATTTATGAAAGTCCCATCAGGACTACAGTAAACCTTGTGGGAAAAGTTTATCACATAGTTTGGTGTTATCTGCCTTTCTATCGTGAGCGAAATTAGAATTCTTTAAAAAAATACATTATTTCACGAAGCCACTGTTTTTAATCCTGCAATACATTGCATCAATATTGTTGACTTAAAAATGTCTCAATCTGCTGATGCAACAGAAATATTTATGATTATTTTTCCCATCCAAATTTCGACCAATGGAATTGCACCATTCGACGTCACGTGGGGCAAGCTACGCGGTATTATACTGATAATTTTTTGATAATTTTGCGTGTTGGTTATATATATACAACAAAAAATCATTTAGCCGCGTCAACCATCTGTCAAACTGACAGATTGAATTTTATTGTGGCAGTCAAAGGATTTTTATTTGACATGAGTAGGTTTGCAGTTGAATCCTTGCAAACTATTGATGAAAAAGTAAAGGGAAATGTCGCTGTTAATACAATTAAATCGAAAACCTCAGTCTGGAATCAATATACAAATGTCTATAACAATTGTGTATTTAACTGCAATACTTTAAACATGAATTAAAAGGTTTTTGTTCTGATTATGAAATTTCCTTCTCAGAATGATAATTTTTGTCTCATGGTGCAATTCCATTTGTCGCAATTTGAATAGAAAAAATAATCCCCCGAATACCACTCGAGCTTCGAAATTAATCTAATATTTCCCTCCAGGTTCCCTGCAAACAAATAAACTCGTCAAGTTTTTCAGAAAAATCACTCGCGCTACGCTCTCGTGATTTTTTAACCTGGAAAACTTGACTCGTTCATTTGTTTGCAACGAACCTGTCAGGAAATATCCGATAATTTCAAAGCTCTTGTGATATTACAAGTGAAAGTCCCATCAGGACTACAGTAAACCTTGTGGGAAAAGTTTATCACATAGTTTGGTGTTATCTACCTTTCTATCGTGAGCGAAATTAGACTTCTTTAAAAAAATACATTATTTCAAGAAGCCACTGTTTTTAAGCCTGCAACAACATTGCATCAATATTGTTGACTTAAAAATGTCTCAATCTGCTGATGCAGCAGAAATATTTATGAAAGTCCAATCAGGACTACAGTAAACCTTGTGGGAAAAGTTTATCACATAGTTTGGTGTCATCTGCCTTTCTATCCTGAGCGAAATTAGAATTCTTTAAAAAAAACACATTATTTCAAGAAGCCACTGTTTTTAATCCTTCAATACATTGCATCAATATTGTTGACTTAAAAATGTCTCAATCTGCTGATGCAGCAGAAAGATTTATGAAAGTCCCATCAGGACTACAGTAAACCTTGTGGGAAAAGTTTATCACATAGTTTGGTGTCATCTGCCTTTCTATCCTGAGCGAAATTAGAATTCTTTAAAAAAAACACATTATTTCAAGAAGCCACTGTTTTTAATCCTTCAATACATTGCATCAATATTGTTGGCTTAAAAATGTCTCAATCTGTTGATGCAGCAGAAATATTTATGAAAGTCCCATCAGGACTACATTAAACCTTGTGGGAAAAGTTTATCACATAGTTTGGTGTTATCTGTCTTTCTATCGTGAGCGAAATTAGAATTCTTTAAAAAAATACATTATTTCAAGAAGCCACTGTTTTTAATCCTGCAAATACATTGCATCAATATTGTTGACTTAAAAATGTCTGAATCTGCTGATGCAGCAGAAATATTTACGAAAGTTCCATCAGGACTACAGTAAACCTTGTGGGAAAAGTTTATCACATAGTTTGGTGTTATCTGCCTTTCTATCCTGAGCGAAATTAGAATTCTTTAAAAAAAAACACATTATTTCAAGAAGCCACTGTTTTTAATCCTTCAATACATTGCATCAATATTGTTGGCTTAAAAATGTCTCAATCTCTTGATGCAGCAGAAATATTTATGAAAGTCCAATCAGGACTACAGTAAACCTTGTGGGAAAGATTTATCACATAGTTTGGTGTTATCTGCCTTTCTATCGTGAGCAATGATGATCGACAGTCAGGCTGGACCGAATGGGCTGGATGCAAGTACTACTCCCTCGGTTCCTCCCACATTCGAACGTCATAAGCACAGATATAATGCAATACGCTGTACAGTAAGTGTCAATAGCCCCATGAGACCGTACAACAACTCGTACGAACGAGTCTGGCAAGCAAGTTAGCTACTGGTCGACGACACTGATGTCCACGTGTGTGTAGGTGCGTAACAGTAATACCATATGCGCACATTACATATACATATACACGACGTGAGTGCTTCGCCAGACATTTCAACGGCTTCCATCCCGCTTCGTGCGTTTCGATTTCAATAACTTTACTCCGGGACGATTGTATTCGTCAAGCAATAGTTGTCAGCGAGAATTTCCAACCACGAAATTTGGCTTTCAAATTTTATTCGAAAGAGGTTGATAATATTGCTTGATTTTGCAGTGAAATTTGAGAGAAGTCTTTTTGTCGATATTCCCCATAACAATATTAAATAAAATTTTCGAATAAATATTTAATGCACTCAGTTTAAGGTCTTAAGTGCGATTTAGCAATTATTCATTTTTTGGAAATTTTGGGAGTCAAGAAAATTGATTTGTTGTTCGTCCATTTGTACATATTTTTATTGTATGTAACTCGCATTTATTTTATTTCGTAAACAATTATTCTGTAATTGTTTCACTGGTTGTTATTTTTTCGGCAATTTTTTATAGATTTTATAAAAAGACGTTACTGATTTTTTTAAAAATATTTAGTATGACAGTGAAATTTTATGGTATTTCATGGGCTTTTTTTTCTAAAAAAAAAAGGGTCATACTTTATTATTTATAATTATTTATATTTATACTTAATTTATTACTTTATTATTTCTCACAGTGTTATGGACAATTTTATTGAAAATGTATTTTTTTAAAGTTATTCAAAAGTTTAATCTTTTTTTTTAATAAGCACTGTAAGTTATTTTTCTGAAATAGTAATTATGAAATAATATGTAGGATTTCAATTTCATACACTAATGAGAGCTTACCACTGTGAATTTGACGTCACAAATTCGGATTGCTCACGGATTAACGGCGGACGAACGAAGGACGATTGACATGACAACGTGATTGACAGATAACAGGATTAGCTAGAACGTCGATAAGTTCGGCGAAATTTCCCGTTTGGACATCAGAACGTTGTAATCAATAATATCCGCCCCACATTAAGGGGAGGGAGTCAGGTCAAAAAAATTGATTTTGGAAATTCAATATCATCCAAATCCTATTGCATATAAAAATGCCCAACGCACTATATTGTTGGTACTCGATTAAAGGATTTTTTACTGTCGTCTGACTTGCATACGCTTTTCAATATTATCTTAAGCAAAGTTCTTACGTTTTCCATTCTGCGCATGATTCAGATCAAACTACTAGGCAGATTGGAATGGTTGACATCTCATTTTCTTCTTCATGAAAAGATACACCGGCTAAATGGAGCAAATGTTAATAAAATATAATATTTTTTAAGTAACATAATTATTAATAAATAAATTTTATACTATTTTCTAAATCAGTGATTAACTTTGCTTTCAGAATAAAAAAAAGTAGTTTGCTCCATTTCGCCGGTGTATCTTGCCATGAAGAAGAAAATGAGACGTCAATGATTCCAATCTGCCTAGTAGTTTGATCTGAATCATGCGCAGAATGGAAAACCTAAGAACTTTGCTTAAGATAATATTGAAAAGCATATGCAAGTCAGACGACAGTAAAAAATTCTTTCATCGAGCACCAACAATATAGCGCGTTGGGCATTTTTATATGCAATAGGATTTGGATGATATTGAATTTCCAAAATCAATTTTTTTTACCTGACTCCCTCCCCTTAAATTAATCCTTGCTGAAGTTAAATGTTAGTCGTTTTAAACAATCCTGTTGATGTTAAGCAGAGTAAATAAAAAAATTGTAAACTCAAAAATTCTTAATAACAAAAAAAAACGCAAAGTTTTCACTTTTTTGGCTTTTGTACTAATCAATTTTTAAATTGATTAATGATAATTTTTACAATCAATCTTTTTTTTTATTGATTAATTCTATTTTTTATTTATAGCCCATTTTACACAATTGGTATCGAGTAAAATCTACAAATTGTTTTAAAAATAAAATTCGAGAATCCATATAAAAAATGCAAACGTAAAAAAATTCATTATTCTATTTGCTAAGTGTACAAAAGTTTCTCCGTTCGACAATTTGCAATTTTTAAATTTAATCAATACGATCTTTTATTTATAGGCAATTTTGCACAATTGACGTATCGAATAAATCAATTTCTTTAAAAATAGGCATGTCTCGATTCACTGTTGCAAGGTTTTATCGACAATTTAGAGAATGCATGTAAAATACTCCAAACGTAAAAAAAATGTCATTATTTTACACTCAGAAAAAATTCTGCCATGGGTGACTATAAAATGTCAGCAATTCATTTTATGTGTTTCCGACTATTTTTTTATAGCTACGATAGCTACGATAGCCATAAAATAAAATACTTATCGCAGCAATAAAAATATAGTTACAACAATTCTGCGGTTCTAACCGTAACTACAAAAAAATGTTGCATGGATTAAAAATAAATATCTGTCACTTTGTAGTTGCCAGGACTTTCACAGTTTCTCTAAGTGTGTATTATTTTGTTTGCTAAGCGTACAAAAAGTTTTCCGTCCCACACTTTGCAATTTTTTAAATTAAAAATCAATGCTATCTTTGATTTACAGCCCATTTAACACAATCAACGTATTCAATAAAAATCTAAGAATTTTTTAAAAATAGTCATGATACGATTCACCGTAGCGAAGCTAAATAGCTGCATGACTTGTTGCAACTGCTTTTACGAGCTCGAATGATTAGCACATGTTTTGTATAGGCGTATATATATGGGGCATTCCAGTTGAATTTTTCATGCTCTGACCCTGACCTTCATCAATAATTTTGACAATTTTTTATCAAAAAATATTATTGAAAAAGAAGAGACACGTATTTTTTTGTTTAACGCTACGACGAATATTTCCGACAGAAGAATTTTTTCAAAAGTTTGATTTTTTTCGGTATTGATATTATTTTTATCGTTAATATCTTGGAAATGAATAGTCCTATCGATAAATGTCTAGGATGAAATTCGTTTAGTTTGCAAAGGGCTACATAATGTATATAAAAAAATGTTATTGTAGTTTTTCTAAAATTTTGTTGTATGGCGTTAAACAACAAATTATCTTTTTGCAAAAAAGCGCCAACTTTTTAGAATTTTTATATACTTACATAAAAATTCTGTGTAAAATAACAATATTTTTGAGACTCTATGCAGGTTGGCAGGTAATTTTTTTCGAAACGTACTACGTAATTCAAGCTTTACGTAATAATTCAGGATGTTAAAAAAAACTTCAATTACGTAGAACTTCTCATTAAAACATCTTGCCATTCTGCATAGGATCTCAAAAAATTCGTAATTTGCAACAGAATTTTTCCGTGAGTATATAAAAATGATAAAAAGTGGTGGTTTTTTGAAAAACGATATTTTGTTGTTTAACGTCATAAAACAGAATGTTAGGAAAATGAAAATAACCTTTATTTATATACATTATGTAGCTCTTCATAAACTGAACAAATTTGATGCTGGACATTTTTTTATAGGACTGTTCATTTTCAAGATATTAACAAATAAAAAGATATAAACACCGAAAAATTCAAATTTTTATAAAAATTCGTCTGTCGGAAATATTGCTCGTAGCGACAAACAAAAAATCCGTGACTTTTCTTTTTCAAAATATTTTCTGATAAAAAATTGTTAAAATTATTGAAGGGGGTCACACTGTAAAAAAATCTACTTGAAATTTAGTGTACCTTTACTGGAAGTTTTTATTTATAAACTAGAATATTACATTTAGTATACAAGTGTAATGTAAAATTAATGTATGGTACAGCACATTCAATAATTTACTTTAATTTAACAGTTAAAGTACTTGAATTTTGCTTCCTCATAGAGGAAGCTTTTTTTCGTGAAAAAAATTGTTTTTTCAAGATTTTCATGTCAGGATACTCAGAATGGTCTAAAACGTCGAGAAAAGTGGTTTAGAAAAAATGTCTGTATGTACGTGTGTGTGTGTGTGCGTATGTGCATAATTTTTTGTTAGCACGATAGCTGTCGCAGTTTTTAAGATATCGGGCTCAAATTTGAATCACGAGTAAACTGTCGTTAAACAAAGTATGGGATTGAATTTGGAGTTAATCCATCAAGGTGTTCAAAATTTATGGCATTTTGAATTTTTTGGAGAATGTCAGCTCGGGCTCTAACTCCTGCAATTTTTATGATATCCGGCTCAAACTTGGACCAGAAGTGGACTGTTATCAAATAGTGTTTGGAATTAAATTTGGTGTCAATCCGTTAAGGTGTTCACAATTTATGGGATTTTTAAATTTTTTGACATTTTTTGTTCGTGCTCTAACTTTCGCAATTTTTAAGATATTGGGCTCAAATTTGGTCCACAAGTGGACTGTTATTAAATAAAGTTTGGGAGTGAATTTGACGTCAATCCGTTAAGGGGTTTAAAATTTATGGCATTTTGAAGTTTTTGTTTGTGCTCTAACTTCCGCAATGTTTAAGATATCGGGCTCAAATTTGGTCTACAAGTAGAGTGTGGGTAAACTAAGCATCAGTTCGAATCTGGCGAGAATCTGTCAAGGGGTTCAAAACTAATGCCATTTAACATTTTTTAAAACAAGGCTGCAAAGTAGAACTTTGCAAATTGGTTCTTCATTACACGGAAAGAAATGTTTGGTTGTGGCAACTACGTTTTCGATTTGCTGTACACGATGTCTAAAAAATTAGTTGCCTCAACCATATCAAATAGTAACATTAACTATTCACGATTAGTTCTCACGAGATTAAGTTAGGTTAACTAATCCAATCGTCGGCATTATCATTCGAATCGTCGGTATTACCATTCGAATCGTTGGTATTACCATTTGAGTTGTAAGATAAATAGAATAATCGATTGGTTGTGTCAACTCATTTCTTGGTTATGGCAACTAATCTTTTTTTCCGTGTATTATTGGATTTTTACAAAGCTTCCTCTATGAGGAAGATAAGCCAAAATAGATTAAAATGCTTGTAGATTTGTAAAAATCAAATAATAATGAGAAAGAAATTTGCAAAGTTTTTATAATTTGCTTTAATTTTACTGGAAAAGTACATGAATTTTATACCACAATTGTATATTAAATTTCGATGACGGGTTTATGAATAAAAACTTCCAATCTTTTATAACAGTGTAGAATCGAAGTATGAGAAATTCAGATGGAATGCCCCATATATTTTGCCGTTCTAGGCGATTCCGCGATAGGAGAACTGGAGTGCATTGTGCATGCGCGTGCCGGTTGTCCTCCGGCAGCCATATTGGCCGGTCCCGGTTTCACGCGTTGTCTCTTCCGGAGCGTACGCTCGGGTTTTAGAGAGGCGTTAAAAAAATATAAAGAGAGAGAGGAATATTAAAAAGCAAAAAACAAAAAGAAAAAGAAAGAACGGCAAAAAGGAAAAAGGCCGGAAGGTGTACGGTACATATACTATACGGTTGTGCTCGTTGATGTTTTTGACGTTGACGGTGGCGGAGGCGGAGAAGGTGACGGTGCGTACGTGAGGCACGACTGCTTGTTAGTCTCGTCGCGTCGAGGGTCCTCCAGAGCCGGCGCGCGGTACTGGCACGCCCAGGGACAATCGAGCAGCGTGGCGAGTGCCCGGAGCTCCCTCGTGGTAAGAGAACCGGCGAGAATCCAACATACACAGATACACACACGTTCCTTCTCTGTCTCGCCCTTTACGTTTTTGTTAATATTCACACAGTACAAGATACCTGACGGTTCCACCCCTTTTCCTGTAAATCTCATATGTCAATAACGTTTTTAGCTGCTTTGACGTGATTTATGCATATTTTTAGCCCTTAGTGCATTCCAACAATCTTGTGGATGCTTAAAAGTGATACGCATTTGTTATTTAGTGAGATTATTTATTGACGTTTTTTTAGAATAATTATTTTGGCTATATTTTGGAGGATTTCATCACTTCAAAGATTTTTTTTCTCATTTTTTTAGAAGCAGTATTTGTTGAAGGGTTAATAGGATTTTTTTAAAATAATGAATTTGGTGGAGAATATATTTTTTTGGTTTTTGGTGTATTTTATCGCTTGGAAGTATTTTTATGTGTTTACTTAGCAGCATTATTTATTAGACTGTAATAGCACATGTATATTTAATTTGATGAGGTATAATTATTTAGATACACAGAGATACACACGCGTTCCATCTCTGTCTTGCCCTTTACGTTTTTTTTAATATTCACACAGTACAAGATACCTGACGGTTCCACCCCTTTTCCTGTAAATCTCATATGTCAATAACGTTTTTAGCTGCTTTGACGTGATTTATGCATATTTTTAGCCCTTAGTGCATTCCAACAATCTTGTGGATGCTTAAAAGTGATACGCATTTGTTATTTAGTGAGATTATTTATTGACGTTTTTTTAGAATAATTATTTTGGCTATATTTTGGAGGATTTCATCACTTCAAAGATTTTTTTTCTCATTTTTTTAGAAGCAGTATTTGTTGAAGGGTTAATAGGATTTTTTTAAAATAATGAATTTGGTGGAGAATATATTTTTTTGGTTTTTGGTGTATTTTATCGCTTGGAAGTATTTTTATGTGTTTACTTAGCAGCATTATTTATTAGACTGTAATAGCACATGTATATTTAATTTGATGAGGTATAATTATTTAGATACACAGAGATACACACGCGTTCCATCTCTGTCTTGCCCTTTACGTTTTTTTTAATATTCACACAGTACAAGATACCTGACGGTTCCACCCCTTTTCCTGTAAATCTCATATGTCAATAACGTTTTTAGCTGCTTTGACGTGATTTATACATATTTTTAGCCCTTAGTGCATTCCAACAATCTTGTGGATGCTTAAAAGTGATACGCATTTGTTATTTAGTGAGATTATTTATTGACGTTTTTTTAGAATAATTATTTTGGCTATATTTTGGAGGATTTCATCACTTCAAAGATTTTTTTTCCCATTTTTTTAGAAGCAGTATTTGTTGAAGGGTTAATAGGATTTTTTTAAAATAATGAATTTGGTGGAGAATATATTTTTTTGGTTTTTGGTGTATTTTATCGCTTGGAAGTATTTTTATGTGTTTACTTAGCAGCATTATTTATTAGACTGTAATAGCACATGTATATTTAATTTGATGAGGTATAATTATTTAGATACACAGAGATACACACGCGTTCCATCTCTGTCTTGCCCTTTACGTTTTTTTTAATATTCACACAGTACAAGATACCTGACGGTTCCACCCCTTTTCCTGTAAATCTCATATGTCAATAACGTTTTCAGCTGCTTTGACGTGATTTATGCATATTTTTAGCCCTTAGTGCATTCCAACAATCTTGTGGATGCTTAAAAGTGATATAAATTCGTTGACAAATTATTGACGGTTTAGTGAACATTTTTTTTAGAATAATTATTTTGGCGAAGGCTACATTTTTGAGCATTTCGTGAATTCAAAGATTTTTTTTCTGATTTTTTTAGAAGCAGTATTTGTTGAAGGGTTAATAGGATTTTTTTTAAATAATGAATTTGGCGGAGAATATATTTTTTGGTTTTTGGTGTATTTTATCGCTTGGAAATATTTTTATGTGTTTACTTAGCCGCATTATTTATTGGACTGTAATAGCACATATTTAATTTGATGAGATATAATTATTTTGCCTGTACTGTGAATATTACATACCGAGATACACACGCGTTCCATCTCAGTCTCGCCCTTTATATTTTTTTAATAATCACACTGTACAAGATATCTGACGGTTACACCCCTTTTCCTGTAAATCTCATATGTCAATAACGTTTTTAGCTGCTTTGACGTGATTTATGCATATTTTTACCCCTTAGTGCATTCCAACAATCTTGTGCATGCTTAAAAATGATATGAATTCGTTATTTAGTGGGATTATTTATTGACGGGTTAGTGGACATTTTTTTAGAATAAATATTTTGGCTATATTTTGGAACATTTCATGACTTCAAAGATTTTTTTCTGCTGTTTTTTAGAAGCAGTATTTGTTGAAGGGTTAATAGGATTTTTTTTTTGAATAATGAATTTGGTGGAGAATATATTTTTTGGGTTTGGTGTATTTTATCGCTTGGAAATATTTTTATGTGTTTACTTAGCAGCATTATTTATTGGACTGTAATAATAGCACATATATATATTTAATTTAATGAGGTATAATTATTTTGCCTGTACTGTGAATACTACATACACAGATACACACACGTTCCTTCTCTGTCTCGCCCTTTAATTTTTTAAAAAATATTCACACTGTCTAAGATGCCTGACGATACCCTTTTCCAGTAAATCTCATATGTCAATAACGTTTTTAGCCGCTTTCACGTGATTTATTCATATTTTTAGCCCTTAGTACTTTCCAGCAAACTTGTATTTAAAAAATAAAAATAGTAATGTACAAATAACTTTTTTAAACAATGAATTTGGTGCATTTGTTAGTCTTTGGTGTATTTTATCGCTTGAAAGTATTTTTATGTGTTGACTTAGCTGTATTTTTTAGTGAAAGCAGAATTTTTAAACCCTTAATAAAATCCTTCTCTTTTGAAGGCACTTTGAAGGGATTTTTTTTTCAATTAGTTCAATTCGAAAAAAAAAAAAATTAAAATAATAATTACTATGATTATTACGATATAAATTATAAACATAAAACCCAATTAACGCGACTGTCGATAGAGCACAAAATTTCAAACGTAGTTATCTTCATTCTAGTTTTCAGACAATGGATCATAAGAAAGTGGCAACTTCTCTTCCGCCATGTATCCTTCCCTCAATTCTATTTACCATTGACAATTGTTCCTGACACGCTCCAATTCGACGAGTGCGATATTCTCGGTAGAATAGTTGAGAATCGTCGATGCGGTTTCGACCAATTGTTTCACAAATATGTATTTGGTATGTGAAACTGGAAGCGACTTTGAATAATCTCTTTTATTTTTATATTTTAGACCACAGTTATTTTTAATAACTTTTTTTTTTGCTAATTGTAGCAGCAGCTAAGATAATAGATTTTTTTTAAAGCGCCATATGTAGCATTCTCTGTCAATTCAGCCACTTTTTTTTTCAACCCTCTCCGATTTGCCCTGTAATTGATTACATGAATGTACCACTAAAAGACACTCTATGTGAATTTTTTCGGATTTTTTTAAAATAATTTTTCAAAAAATGGCTTTTTTATTCAAGTGCAAATATCTCAGAATTTTGAAGTTACTGAATAAAAATGTCAGCACATAAAAGTTGTCGTTTATTGTTAGCTTTCGAGCGGAATATTCCAAATAATTGTCACGTTCCTGTGAGTATGATTTTTTTACGAAAAATGGAGGAATTATTTTTTATTTAAAAAACGGATATTTTTTTATTACTGTAAAAATTACAGAGTATTACTACATGATTGTTGATATCACAAAAAAATCGCCAGAGTGGCACCGATCGATCTTCTGGTATTAAAAAATGCATTTGTGTGAAAATTTCGAAAAATGGGGGCATTATTATTTTTTTGCTAAAAAAAAGGTTACTTTTTTTGGCTAATAAAATTACAGAGTATTCTTGTATGACTGTAGATATTGCAAAAAAATCATCAGAGTGGTACGGATCGAGCGTCCGGTATAAAAAAAAATAATTCCCCCGTTTTTCGATACTTCCACACGAATAATTTTTTTTAATACCGTAAGCTCGATCTGTACCACTCTGATGATTTTTTTGCAATATCTACAGTTATACAAGAATACTCTGTAATTTTATTAGCCAAAAAAAAGTAACCTTTTTTTTATCAAAAAAATAATAATGCCAGCCTTTTTCGGAACTTTCACACAAGTGCATTTTTTAATACCAGAAGATCGATCGGTGCCACTCTGGCGATTTTTTTGTGATATCAACAGTCATGTAGCAATACTCTGTAATTTTTTCAGTAAAAAAAAAATACCCTTTTTTTAATTAAAAAATAATTCCTCCATTTTTCGGAAAAAAATCATACTCACAGGAACGTGACAATTATTTGGAATATTCCGCTCGAAAGCTAACAATAAACGACAACTTTTATGTGCAGACATTTTTTTTTCAGTAACTTCAAAATTCTGAGATATTTGCACTTGATTAAAAAAAGCCATTTTCTGAAAAATTATCTTTAAAAATCTGAAAAAATTCACATAGAGTGTCTTTTAGTGGTACATTCATATAATGAATTACAGGGCAAATCGGAGAGGGTCGAAAAAAAAGTGGCTGAATTGACAGAGAATGCTTCATATATCGAATTTAACTGCATTCAATCATTGATTGACTATTGATTTTCCTAGGGAATTCTTTTAAGTTGATCGTGAAATAACTTCTGTTTTTAGTACCATGGAAATAAAATTCCAAGCATTAAAAAAGATGAGACTTTTTTTCTCTTTAAAATCTGGAAAGTGCTTGAATTGAAAATTGTATATTTGAATATATTAACTTTCTCAATTACTTTCACTTGTTAACTGGAACAGAGAATGCGGCAATCATGTAAAAAAGAATAACGATACGATTTTGTCCAATTTTTACTGCGAAAGTTCTGTTGTGAGATTTGGTTTGAATTATTCAGATAGATTTTAAGGCAGTTTCTCTAAATCGATTGTGAAAACCGTTTTGTTCAGCCTGTTAAATAAATCTGTAAATTCAACCATTGTTTATTTAAAATGATACATCAAACTTGAAATACATCAGTTTGTATATAAATTTAATGAATCTACATCATTACATGTATTAATGTAATAAGTAGTATAATGTTTAATGTATTTATTAAAATTAAATGGTACTCATCAGATTAACATACCAAATACTACATTTAAAAAAAATTCAATCGAAATTATATGAAAAATGTTTTAAAGTTTTGGAAATTGCGGTACAAAACGTGTCATGAATCTTATCATTAAATAAATTTAAAAATCAGTTCAAAAATTTGAATTTTTTAAAATAATTAAAGAGTAATTCAATATATTCAATTCAGAGTTGGGCAGCAAAAATTACTTAGTTCAGAAATTACTGCTTTAATTACAATTACCTTGAGTAATTGTATTGGATTTAAAATTAAATACAATTACTTTCAGTAATTGTATTGGATTTCAAATTAAATACAATTACTTTCAGTAATTGTATTGGATTTCAAATTAAATACAATTACTTTCGGTAATTGTATTGGATTTCAAATTAAATACAATTACTTTCAGTAATTGTATTGGATTTTAAATTACATACAATTACTTTCAGTAATTGTATTGGATTTCAAATTAAATACAATTACTTTCTGTAATTGTATTGGATTTCAAATTAAATACAATTATTTTCAGTAATTGTATTTACTGAAAGTATTGTATTTACATTACATATTTACAAAATGTATTGTATTTTGTATTTACAGAATACAATTACAGTTTGTAATTGTATTGGATTTCAAATTAAATACAATTACAGTTTGTAATTGTATTGGATTTTAAATTAAATACAATTACATTTTGCAATTGTATTGGATTTCAAATTAAATACAATTATATTTTGTAATTGTATTGGATTTCAAAATTAATACAATTACATTTTGTAATTGTATTGGATTTCAAATTAAATACAATTACATTTTGTAATTGTATTGAATTTCAAATTAAATACAATTACATTTTGTAATTGTATTGGATTTCAAAATAAATACAATTACATTTTGTAATTGTATTGGATTTCAAATTAAATACAATTACTTCCAGTAATTTGGATTTTGTAATTTTCCGTTACAATTTTGCCCAACTCTGATTCAATTCTAAAATTCTTCATAATGCTTTATTATTATTTATTTATTATTATGCTTTAGTATTATTTATTCTGTTTCTTGTTCCTCGAAAATCTAACGTAGAGTCGATGTAATGCAAAATTTGGCACGCAAATTATTTGCAGTTATTTGTAGTGGCATTTATTTCGTTTCTGGTACTTAAAAAAATGGAATTGTTCCAAGCAGTGGATTTAAAATCGTTCGTTTATTATAAATATTCCACGAGCTCGAAATTTTCAATATTCTAACCATTCTATTCATGTTGCTCGACTATTTAACGGTTTATTTATTTATATTATGTGTAGGCATTGAAAAAAAAAAAATGAAAATGTAGTTTGTAGATTAACGCAGTGCATTTAAATTGCGAAGTAGACTGAATCCCGTTGTCACGATAGACAAAACGACTAATCTAATGGCAGACTCTGAGTCAGTAAGCCAACTCTCGCATTCCTGCGCAGCCACTTTGTTAAATGTCCCGAAGCCTCGCGTGAGCAACTATTACTAAGAATTCGTGAGAATTTTCCATCTCTTTAACTCGTCGATTTTATCAGAGATTCCAATTGTTTTTGCTCTCGCGATTCTTCGTCCCATTCGCTTATTTTTCGATCTCTAAAAAAAAAGAAAATGTTCAATCGACTTGCATCGAGGACAAAGACCACTTCAAGTGGATATTCGTTCCAGTTTGTTATGCCAAAGTCTTCGGAGTCGTGCGATCGATAAGATTCTCCGGCCCTCTTGAACTCCCACTAATCGGCCTCCTCGTTGTACACCGTAAACTCAATTAGATTGGAATGACAGTGTTTCCGGCGAAAAGTAAATACGCCTTTAAAAAATAAAAAAAATCCTAGTTTTCATTAAAATACACTACATTTATTATATTCCCGTGGGCAGAAACTTTGGATTAATTCACATTATTTGATCGTACAAAGAAAAGATAATTGGAAGTAAGTAAATTTATTTGCTTTCGAATAAGTTAATAAAAATAGGTACTTGTTTGCAAATAATTTTCTTAATTTTCATTCTATTCTGTAATAATTTTTTTTTAAGTTATGTTAGCTTATTTTATAATAAATTAGGTAAAGGAGATAAAAAGCGCTTTTTTGTGCGTTTTTGAATAATTGTTTGTTTATTGATAAAAAGATAGTGATAATTCTACCGTCGATAATGTGGATTGTGTTATGATAAAGCACTGACGGTTGATAATATTTTTGTAACAGAGCTCTACATAATCGAGCATGAACTCGGTTGATGAGTTAAACTTCTTCTTTACCGACCTTAGAAGGTAAACAAGGTTTCTTCTTTATCTACAATTAAAATGTGTATTTATCGTTGAAATTGTTTTGAGTTCAAGAAAGTTATTTTTACAGAATTTTGAAGAGAGTTGGGAAATGATTTGTAGTAAAAAAAAAAGTGTTTTAATGAATTTTTGTCGGTAAAAAAATGATAAATAGTGAATATGACAATTAGGATAATTTCAGATTCGAACTTTTTTTTAATTATATTTTTTTACTCAATAATATTTATGGTGAATTTCGGTACAATTCTGGATAATTCAAAAGTACTTAATATTTAAACCTTGACACCCTCTGCTTACTTAATATGAGCTACTAAAATCATAAGCTTAGCACAAAATTAGCACATGATTTTGGTATACAGTAAATATATTTTTTAGGAAATTTCCGAATATGCATAAAAAAGAATATTTTTTTTAAACATGGACATTTTTTTTATACATTGGAAAAAAAATCCTCCTCCATTCGTTATATTTGGGTCTGTAAATTTTCCGACATGGTCAGAAAACCTTTACGAACAATCAATCGAATACGTTTTCGATGCGATTTTTCGACCAATAAAAAAAGTAGAATAATTAATTTTTTCCTTTGAAATGATGGACTTGTTAAAAAATCTTATTCTAAACAAATCGAATAACTTTTTCATAAGATTTTTCTAACGATTAATAATTGTTTTTGTTATTTCTTTCGCTTCAAATCATAAAAATAAAAATAAAATAAAAATAAAATAAAAATAAAATAAAAATAAAATAAAAATAAAATTAAAATAAAATTAAAATAAAATTAAAATAAAATTAAAATAAAATTAAAATAAAATTAAAATAAAATTAAAATAAAATTAAAATAAAATTAAAATAAAATAAAAATAAAATAAAAATAAAATAAAAATAAAATAAAAATAAAATAAAAATAAAATAAAAATAAAATAAAAATAAAATAAAATAAAATAAAATAAAATAAAATAAAAATAAAAATAAAAATAAAAATAAAATAAAATAAAAATAAAGTAAAAACAAGGATGCAAAGTAGACCTTGCACATTGCTTCCTCATTATTTTTCGCGTCTTACAAAGCTACCTCTATGAGGAAGTATGTTATTCAATTTTTGGCTTCCTCATAGAGGAAGCTTTGTAAATCGCGAAAAATAATGAGGAAGCAATGTGCAAGGTTCTACTTTGCATCCTTGTTTTAATTAGATAAATATACATGTTGTGGATTCGCTTTTTCTATTTCGTTATTGCGTTATTTCGTGATTATTAGAGCGTTTCCGAAGTGAATGTGATAATGTATATTTTTAAAAATAATTCAACATTCCATAAAATCAAAAATGTCATACCGTTCGTCACTAAATTATACATATATAATGGCTGAATATTGTTTCATTTATATACAAAATTTGAGCTCGCTATCTTAAGTTTTGCAAAAGTTACAATACAGCGATAATGTCAATTTTTTGAAAAATTCAAAAGATCATAAAAATTTTACGGCTCAACCGATCTTAACTAAATTCAATAGCGATCGCCGGCATATGAAAGCTCAAATTCATACCAATTTTTAGATCAATATCTCGAAAATTGAAAGAGTTATCGTGTAAACAGACATTTTTCAAAAAATTAAAAAACGCGTAATAATTTAACGATGAAGTGGATTTTAACAAAAATCTGTATGAACGATGAGGATTGATCCCTCTATCTATGGTCCAAATTTCAGCTTGATATCTCAGGGCCTTCTCGAGTTATAAAGGTTTACACTTTTCGATTGTGTAACATACACACACACACACATACACACACACACACACACACACACACACACACACACGCACACACACACATACAGACACTTTTTCTAAATCACTTTTCTCGATGTTTTGGACCATTCTGAGTGTACTGACATGAAAATCTCGAAAAAAAAAAATTTTCACGAAAACAAAGCTTCCTCTATGAGGAAGCAATAAAATAAAAATAAACAATTGAATTTTTTTTAGCGAATGTTCGCAATGATTGGTCTTTCTCGAGTTGGAGCATCGCGAGGAAAGGTTTGTCGAGTCCTCGGACTCTGTCGTACAGCTCGAGTCGTGCAAAAAGAAATAAAACGACAAAGAAGTTAAACACGTGCAGGCAAAGTCTATATGGGGAATAACGATATGCCAGATCGTCACGGCCTTCCTTGCAGGGGACTTATTTTGATATTTATACGGCGATTCATCGGCTCACGCCCGTTGTGTATGCAACGTCCATCTCTCTTTCGCGATCTCCGGCTCTGGCTTTGCTTCCTTTTTTATTATTTCTCATTCAACTTGGTTGTCGTGTGCTTCGCGATCATGTATACAAGCGCGAGAACGCGCTCTGGCTGGCACAGCACGCGGGTACGTTCGCCTTTTCCGGTACGACCGGGTATTTCAATTTTTGCTCCGCTTCTTCTCCGTGCAGCCTGCACCGATTCTCACGATCTCCACGTTTCGATTTCGTGCCTCATTCGGCCAAAATTATAACTTTGGATTACCATTTTTTTCCACTCAATGCATTCAATAAATCTTTAAATTCCTACTATTGAAGAAAAATATTTTAAATAAATAAATAATTATGTTCGATATATTTTAAAAAATGTTTCGTACGTCATTTCGCCAAATTTATTACTTATTTTGGATTACCATTTTTTTTCCACGTAATGCATTCAATAAATCTTCAAATTCATACTATTAAAGAAAAATATTTTAAATAAATAAATAATTATGTTCGATATATTAAAAAAAATGTTTTGGTACGTCATTTGGCCAAATTTATTACTTATTTCGGATTACCATTTTATTTTCACGTAATGCATTCAATAAATCTTTAAATTCTTACTACTAACCAAAAATATTTTAAATACATAAATAACTATGTTCGATATATTTGATATACTAAAAAAAAATGCTTCGTGCGTCATTTGGCCAAAATTATTACTTACTTCGGATTATAATTTTTTTTACAACGTAAAGCAGTCAATATTTTTTTTCATTCTTACGATCGATCAAAAATATTTTAAATAATTAAATAATTATGTTGGATATATTTTATTTACTAAAAAAAATGCTTCGTCGCGTCATTTTGCCAAAATTATTACTTCGGATTACCATTTTTTCCACGTAATGCGTGCAATAAATTTTTTAATTCTTACTATTGAACAAAAATATTTTAAATAAATAAATAATTATGTTCGATATATTTGATATACTAAAAATTATTATTATTTATTTACTTATTTTAAACCATTTTACCATTTTATTATTTCTAATGCCACTTTACATTTTTGTTTATTTTCTGACTAATTTTTTATTGAAATGAAACTTCAAAAAATAAACGAACAAAAAAGTTTTCCACAAAAAAACCTTACAAAATTGAATGGGATGGAGAAAGCAATACGTCATTATTTCCCTCATTACTCATTATTTTTTGCTTATGCCTTTTGTAACCAAATCTATTTAGAAAATACCTTTTGCTTTTAATAATACATTTACAAACATATTCACTAATATACATAAATATTCTTTTAAAAAATCCATGCATATCACATTACTTGTAGAATAAATAAATGCAGTGAGTTAGAAATATTTAAATATTTACAACGCTAATACATTTTACTACAAATTATTCCTGTCTCAATAATTCAAAAACAAAATAGAAAAAAAAAAGTTTAGTATAAGAGTGAACCAGTAAGATTGTATCGATATCCAGATCCGATATGATATGACATGACAAATTCGGGGTAATATTTTCATTTAAAAATCTTATGATCGGTGTAATAATTCACTGAAGAATTAATCGACGAGCTCAGGTGGCTGGACGCTACATTAAATTGCTGAGAGAGAAGGAGACAAGTGCACTTCTGTATAGTTTGCACAACGATTCCAAGTCGCCAGCCTTCGTGGGTGTATTATTATTGAAACGAGAGTTTATAAAAGCTGCCTACATGAAAGAGAGTCCAGGGCACACACGATTCACGACGAGAGCAACAGCTATACATAATGTACATACTCGAACGTTATAGCAGCAGGAGGCAGTCCCAAGTAGCAGCAGCAGCAGCAGCAGCAAGAGCAGTTTACTACTCTCTCGAGTGAGGCTCGCGCGGTGGACTCGGGCACGTGCACCGCCCCGAATAATTGCGCAAGTTCCAAGATCCTTTTTATCTATGCTAATGAGATTACGGGTCCGCGCGCGCGAACCGAGCTCTCCCGTCTTGGGTGAATACCGATTTTGTTTCCTGCCATGAAGGACGTCCACTCCTACGGACCTGGAAACTGCCTTCTGCCTCACACAATATGCGTACACACGTACTTGCCAATTGCCGCATAAGCTATATGCCAGACTATCCGATTTCTTCTCCATGCAAAGTGCCTCATCTGACGAAATTGCAAGATTTTTCAATTGTTAGAGCCAAAAAAAAGCCAAAGGCTTTTGTTTAATTATTTTTAATAAACAATTAAAGAGAATCATATCTAAATATTCATATTTCGATCACAAAAAATACTAGTGGGTGGTACTAATTTAATCCACACTTTGAAAAATTAAGCTTTTGTAAAAAAAAGAAAGCATGAAAATAAGAATAATAGATAGCGAGAAAATGGGGTATTTAAAAATTAATGTCGAGCTAAATCGGTGACAATTTATATTAATTTCAAAAAACCGTTTTTTTTATTACAATTACCATAATAGTTAAGTAATAAATTGTATACATTGTACTTTTTTAAAAAAAGGATATTTCATAAAAATTCACTTTCTTGATACCAGACTATCCGATTTTTTCTCCATGCAAAGTGCCATCTGATGAAATCGCAAGATTTTTCAATTGTTAGAAAATAAAAAGACAAAGGCTTTTGTTTAATTATTTTGAATAAACAATTAAAGAGAACCATTAGTTTATCATATCTAAACATTCATATTTCGATCACAAAAAATACTGGTAGGTGGTGCTAATTTAATCTACACTTTGAAAAATTAAGCTTTTGTAAAAAAAAGAAAGCATGAAAATAAGAATAATAGATAGCGAGAAAATGGGGTATTTAAAAATTAATGTCGAGCTAAATCGGTGACAATTTATATTAATTTCAAAAAACCGTTTTTTTAATTACAATTACCATAATAGTTAAGTAATAAATTGTATACATTGTACTTTTTTAAAAAAAAGGATATTTCATAAAAATTCACTTTCTTGATACCAGACTATCCGATTTTTTCTCCATGCAAAGTGCCATCTGATGAAATCGCAAGATTTTTCAATTGTTAGAAAATAAAAAGACAAAGGCTTTTGTTTAATTATTTTGAATAAACAATTAAAGAGAACCATTAGTTTATCATATCTAAACATTCATATTTCGATCGCAAAAAATACTGGTGGGTGGTGCTAATTTAATCTACACTTTGAAAAATTAAGCTTTTGTAAAAAAAAGAAAGCATGAAAATAAGAATAATAGATAGCGAGAAAATCGGGTATTTAAAAATTAATGTCGAGCTAAATCGGTGACAATTTATATTAATTTAAAAAAAGGGTTTTTTTAATTACAATTACCATAATAGATAATTAATAAATTGTATACATTGTACTTTTTTAAAAAAAGGATATTTCATAAAAATTCACTTTCTTGATACCAGACTATCCGATTTTTTCTCCATGCAAAGTGCCATCTGATGAAATCGCAAGATTTTTCAATTGTTAGAAAATAAAAAGACAAAGGCTTTTGTTTAATTATTTTGAATAAACAATTAAAGAGAACCATTAGTTTATCATATCTAAACATTCATATTTCGATCACAAAAAAATACTAGTGGGTGGTGCTGATTTAATTTACAATTTGAAAAATCAGGCTTTTGTAAAAAAAAAAAAAACCTATGAAAATAAGAATAATAGATAGCGAGAAAATGGGGTATTTAAAAATTAATGTTGAGCTAAATCGTTGAAAATTTATATTAATTTTAAAAAATCGTTTTTTAAATTACATTTCTATAACAGATGAGTAATAAATTGTATACATTGTATTATTTAAAAAACAAGAATTTTTCATAAAAATCCTCTCTTTTCATGCCAGACTATGCGATTTCTTCTCAATGCAAAGTGCCATCTGACGGAATTGCAATATTTTCAAATTGTTCTAAAATAAAAACCCAAAGGCTTTTATTTAGTTTATTTTTTTATTTATTTTTTTATTGTTTATTTTTTTAATTCCCTAGTCAATGAACAATTATACACAACTATTAGTTTATCATACCTAAACATTCATATTTCGATCACAAAATCAAAAAATACCAGTGGCTGGTGCCAATTTAATCTACTTTTTGAAAAATCAGGCTTCTGTAAAAAAAATGTATAAAAATTTTTAAAATTAAAAATGACGTAGTTAAAAATGTTGATCAAAATCGTTGAAAGTTCTTAATAGACGAATAAGAAATTGTATTCATTATTATAAAAAAAAGGATTTTTCATACAGATTCGATTGCTTCCCCATGCAAAATGTCATCTAAGAAAATTGTAATATTTTCCAACTCTTAGAAAATAAAATTCCGAATGCATCACCAGTGAATAAAAAAATTAGCAGTACCGTTTATCACTGGTTTTTGCAAAATGCAAAGGTCTACGTTTTTCAATAATTTCAATTTAAAAAACCAAATGTGAGTTTTGTGAGAGGAATGAATTTATATCGTATGCTCAGCGAAAGTGTATGCTTCTTGATATTTCCACGACAATATTTAAAAAAACACCAGTAAATAAAACCAGTTTATTGGGTATCTTCTCCATGCAAAGTGCCATCTGACGAAATTGCTATAATGCCATATTCTTAGGAAAAAAAAACAAATAGGGCAGTCACTACCAGGGAATAAACACTTAAATATAGTCATCAGTTTATCATTTTGGATTTCAAAAAAAAAAGCAATGGTTTCAGACCTGTCGCTATAATTTAATCCAAGGACCTGAATAATATTTTTGTGAGAGGACTGAAAAATCCTAAAAAGATTTTTTAATATTTTTTAAATGCCAATTTATTACAGAATCCTAAAAATGCATTTTTATTTTTAAAAAATCCATCTAAATTAATGTAAAAATGTCATTAATAGCGAATTAATAATAAATAATTAAAATGAATCTGATATTTTTTATTTTTCATTAAAACATTTATATATATTTTTTACCAACAAGGTAAGATATTAAAAAAACAAAAAATTTCCAACTTAATAACCAAATTAACAAATTAACTAATACATAAAAATATAAACATTTTTCGAAGGTAAATTATGGCGTAACGTAAAAATAAATAATATAAGTAAAGTAAACAAAATGAAGTGTCCCGGATTATTTTGGTCCTGTAAACAGCAAAATTGAATGAAGATGTTTCGTTTTGAGCTGGTAAGAAGAAGGCTTCATTGAATCAGAGACGATATCTTTGAAATCAATGGAAAAGGCTCATTGGTTTAAAGAAATGTTTCTTCGAATCAATGTCACTACTTTTCATTGAGTTTGAGATCGTTCAAAGAAAAGATAGTATTGAAATTCAAGTATTTCATTCCATTGGCAAAGATTTCCGTGAATCAATGAAACTTTTTCTCTCGGTGCAATATATTAAAATCTGTTATTTGCAACGCATTTCATCGTTTTCGTGTCTATGGATCATTCCATATCAAGTGGACCATCAAAGTTTAGCATGGTTGTAAATATTACAAAGTCATCATAATTTTTTCAAAAGTTGTTTAGAGTATCACGAACATCCATAAATTATTTCAGAATTTTAGCACCTACGGTTTGCCCAAAATTTAATAACAATTGTTTTTATTGCATTTTTTTTCATTTCGATGTGTATTCAAAATTACCGAACGTACAGAGAATTTGTTCCTGTGTAAAATTTAATAATTGAATGTACTTTTTAATTAAAAAATTTGCATAGAAGCTCAAAAAATATATAATTTAATCCAAGGACCTGAATAATATTTTTGTGAGAGGACTGAAAAATCCTAAAAAGATTTTTTTATATTTTTTAAATGCCAATTTATTACAGAATCCTAAAAATGCATTTTTATTTTTAAAAAAATCCATCTAAATTAATGTAAAAATGTCATTAATAGCGAATTAATAATAAATAATTAAAATGAATCTGATATTTTTTATTTTTCATTAAAACATTTATATATATTTTTTACCAACAAGGTAAGATATTAAAAAAACAAAAAATTTCCAACTTAATAACCAAATTAACAAATTAACTAATACATAAAAATATAAACATTTTTCGAAGGTAAATTATGGCGTAACGTAAAAATAAATAATATAAGTAAAGTAAACAAAATGAAGTGTCCCGGATTATTTTGGTCCTGTAAACAGCAAAATTGAATGAAGATGTTTCGAAACAGTGAATCATCGGTCCCGTTTGCTCTCGAGTGTGAAATGGTTATTGGAAGACGAGAGATGGGTTGATGCGTGTGGCTTGGAACGTGCGGGTTATCCACTTTGCGCCCACTGCATTCGAGTGCATACAGTGTCAAGAGAAACTGCACTCACGCATCGTGACGTCAGCCTCTACTGGCTCCTTCTGTAAATATAGAATTTTCTAAAGAAAAAAAGGAGAAGATACGAGAGCAAAGCAGATAAAATCCAGAAAAATAGATGTAGCTGCCGTCCTACACACTTCTCGTTCATTTCGACACCGTGAATGCGTTTTACAGATACATTTTCTTCTACTAAGTCAAATATTAATTAACATCTTAAAAAGAAGGGTATAAAATTTACGAAAATTTTCTTTTAAATTTTTGCATTAAAATAATATTTATTTATTAGATAAAAATTTATTTATAATCGTACATTGAATTTTTTTTAAAACAATAAAACGGCTCTTTATTTTTATGATAAACAAAAATGGCAAATAAATTAACTTAATGTGTTTCCGCTAAATTTTAACATCGACGTTATATTTGTTTTGAATAAAATAAAATGTTCGCCTAATAATAATAAAAATGTATTTAACCAAGTCAAATTATTTCTAGCTTTTTTTTAAATATTAGGATGTTCAAATAAAGTTTTCTTTATTTAGATAAATTTTTCGTTTAATCTTATTGTTTATTAAAAATGCAAATAATTTGGAAATAATGTAGAAATTGGATATAATGTCACTTTTCTGTTAGCAGCGAATATTTAACATTTCCGTGTAACAAATAGTTCATGCACATATATTTATCTTCATTCTCGGTAAATATCCATTCAGGAATACTGAGAAAGGTGACTGAGCGACGCCAAGTAGACGCGGGACATCGACATTTGCGTAATCCTCCATATCTTACCTCACGTTTAGTTTCTTAACGCCACCCACTTTTTTTAAAATTGTATTTTCGTAACTATCCTTTACGTGCTAAATTCCTAATAGTATTATCCTCGATAAATCGACAGCACGACGTATATTATGGCCGTTACGTTATTCGCGATGTGGCGCATAAAATATAATTAAGTAAATAGGTATATATGTGAAGAGAGAGCGGACAGAGACAAACGTTTATATTATATTCAAATCACAACGCTACTTTCGTCACAGTCATGAATCATTCACGCCTAAGCCCTTTTGGTGCCGCGCAATGCATAAGCCAAACCTCTAATTGCCTTTACACACCTATATCCGACATCTCTCTGCAACATATGTACGTCTCTTTCTCTAACTCTTTTTCTTTTTTACCATCTTTACTCCAAGGCCAAAAGTTTCAAAATATGGGAACTAAAATAGTGTGTTAAATAAAGTCTAGACTTTTTTTTTTAATTGCGTTCCCCGCTTGTGTGTCTTTCCGTTACAACGTGTGACATGTACCACACCGAGAGAAAAGATTTCATTGAAGCCAAAGAAATGGGTGGATTGATTTTTTTTTCATTGATTTCAATGAAATAGTGCATTTGAATTTCAAAGAAAATATTTCATTGCCTGTAAATAAAGATTTACTTAGTGAGCATATAATAAAGAAACAGTTTCATTGTTTTAAAGAGACGTTTTCATTGGTTCAAAGAAACGTTTTCATTGATCTCTTTCTCGCACCTAACCTCACTTTTTTGTTTTCCGGTTCTCCCGAACAAACGGCTTCGAGTTTCGAGGAGCCAGAAGCTTAGCCTATTTCTGCCATACTTCCTTACATACTCACAAAATTTGAGCTTTATCTGCCGCGTACTTCAGGAAAAAATAGGTTTCGAAATTTTGAGCTGATAAGAAGAAGGCTTCATTGAATCAGAGACGATATCTTTGAAATCAACGGAAAAGGCTCATTGGTTTAAAGAAATGTTTCTTCGAATCAATGTCACTACTTTTCATTCAGTTTGAGATCGTTCAAAGAAAAGATAGTATTGAAATTCAAGTATTTCATTTCATTGGCAAAGATTTCCGTGAATCAATGAAACTTTTTCTCTCGGTGTAAGCCAAGCTGCAAGGCAATTAGCAAATCTACACCGAGAGAAAAGATTTCATTAACGCCAAAGAAATGGGTGGATTGATTTTTTTTCATTGATTTCAATGAAATAGTGCATTTGAATTTCAACGAGAACATTTCATTGCCTGTAAATATAGATTTACTTAGTGAACATATAATAAAGAAACAGTGTCATTGTTTTAAAGAGACGTTTTCATTGGTTCGAAGAAACGTTTTCATTGATCTCTCTCTCGCACCTAACCTCACTTTTTTGTTTTCCGGTTCTCCCGAACAAACGACTTCGAGTTTCGAGGAGCCAGAAGCTTAGCCTATTTCTGCCATACTTCCTTACATACTCACAAAATTTGAGCTTTATCTGCCGCGTACTTCAGGAAAAAATAGGTTTTGAAATTTTGAGCTGATAAGAAGAAGGTTTCATTGAATCAGAGACGATATCTTTGAAATCAATGGAAAAGGCTCATTGGTTTAAAGAAATGTTTCTTCGAATCAATGTCACTACTTTTCATTGAGTTTGAGATCGTTCAAAGAAAAGATAGTATTGAAATTCAAGTATTTCATTTCATTGGCAACGATTTCCGTGAATCAATGAAACTTTTTCTCTCGGTGTAAGCCAAGCTGCAAGGCAATTAGCAAATCTACACCGAGAGAAAAGATTTCATTGACGCCAAAGAAATGGGTGGATAGATTTTTTTTTTCATTGATTTCAACGAAATATTTCTTTGATTTCAATGAAATAGTGCATTTGAATTTCAACGAGAAAATTTCATTGCCTGTAAATATAGATTTACTTAGTGAGAATACAATAAAGAAACAGTTTCATTGTTTTAAAGAGACGTTTTCATTGGTTCAAAGAAACGTTTTCATTGATCTCTCTCTCGCACCTAACCTCACTTTTTTGTTTTCCGGTTCTCCCGAACAAACGGCTTCGAGTTTCGAGGAGCCAGAAGCTTAGCCTATTTCTGCCATACTTCCTTACATACTCACAAAATTTGAGCTTTATCTGCCGCGTACTTCAAGAAAAAATAGGTTTCGAAATTTTGAGCTGGTAAGAAGAAGGTTTCATTGAATCAGAGACGATATCTTTGAAATTAACGAAAAAGGCTCATTGGTTTAAAGACATGTTTCTTCGAATCAATGTCACTACTTTTCATTGAGTTTGAGATCGTTCAAAGAAAAGATAGTATTGAAATTCAAGTATTTCATTTCATTGGCAACGATTTCCGTGAATCAATGAAACTTTTTCTCTCGGTGTAAGCCAAGCTGCAAGGCAATTAGCAAATCTACACCGAGAGAAAAGATTTCATTGACGCCAAAGAAATGGGTGGATAGATTTTTTTTTTCATTGATTTCAACGAAATATTTCTTTGATTTCAATGAAATAGTGCATTTGAATTTCAACGAGAAAATTTCATTGCCTGTAAATATAGATTTACTCAGTGAGAATACAATAAAGAAACAGTTTTATTGTTTTAAAGAGACGTTTTCATTGGTTCAAAGAAACGTTTTCATTGATCTCTCTCTCGCACCTAACCTCACTTTTTTGTTTTCCGGTTCTCCCGAACAAACGGCTTCGAGTTTCGAGGAGTCAGAAGCTTAGCCTATTTCTGCCATACTTCCTTACATACTCACAAAATTTCAGCTTTATCTGCCGCGTACTTCAGGAAAAAATAGGTTTCGAAATTTTGAGCTGATAAGAAGAAGGTTTCATTGAATCGGAGACGATATCTTTGAAATCAATGGAAAAGGCTCATTGGTTTAAAAAAAATGTTTCTTCGAATCAATGTCACTACTTTTCATTCAGTTTGAGATCGTTCAAAGAAAAGATAGTATTGAAATTCAAGTATTTCATTTCATTGGCAACGATTTCCGTGAATCAATGAAACTTTTTCTCTCGGTGCAATATATTAAAATCTGGTATTTGCAACTCATTTAATCGTTTTCATGTCTATGGATCATTCCATATCAAGTGGACGATCAAAGTTTAGCATGGTTGTAAATATTACAAAGTCATCATAATTTTTTCAAAAATTGTTTAGAGTATCACGAACATCCATAAATTATTTCAGAATTTTAGCACCTACGGTTTGCCCAAAATTTAATAACGATTTTTTTTATTGCATTTTTTTTCATTTCGATGTGTATTCAAAATTACCGAACGTACAGAGAATTTGTTCCTGTGTAAAATTTAATAATTGAATGTACTTTTTAATTTAAAAATTTGCATAGAAGCTCAAAAAATAATTTTGCTATTTTTTGACAAAATAAAGTAATAATATTTTTTTTTGTTGTGACAGACCATTCTGATTTTTCTCAAAATTTCACAGAATTTTCATTATTATGATTACAAACTACTGAAATATTGGCGTGATGGCAAATTAATGGGCCACTTGGTGTGGAATTACCTCTATGTACGATCGGAACTAATAGTATGTTAAATAAAGTCTAGACTTTTTTTAAATTACGGTCCCTACTTGTGTGTCCTTCCATTACAACGTGTGACATGTACCAATATATTAAAATCTGGTATTTCCACGTCATTTCATCGTTTCCGTGTCTATGGGTCATTCCATATCAAGTGAGCAACCCAAACTTAGCATGGTCGCAAATATTACAAAGTCTTCATAATTTTTTCAAAAGTTGTTTAGAGTGTCACGAACATCCATAAATTATTTCAGAATTTTAGCACCTACGGTTTGCCCAAAATTTAATAACGAATTTTTTATTTCATTTTTTTTCAATTCGCGGTATATTAAAAATTATCGATCGTACAGAGAATTTGTTTCTGTGTAAAATTTAACGTTTTGAATGTACTTTTTAATAAAAAAATTTCCATAGCCGATATAAAAAAAGTTCTGGCATTTTTTGACAAAAACAAATTCTGGCGTTTTTTGACAAAATAAAGTAATAATATTTTTTTTTCCGTTGTGACAGACCATTTCGATTTTTCTCAAAATTTCACAGAATTTTCATTATTATGATTACAAACTACAGAAAAATTGGCGTGATGGCAAATTAATGGGCCACTTGGTATGGAATGACCTGTATGTACGATCGGAACTAATAGTATGTTAAATAAAGTCTAGACTTTTTTAAATTAGGGTCCCTGCTTGTGTGTCCTTCCGTTACAACGTGTGACATTTACCAATATATTAAAATCTGGTATTTGCACCTCATTTCATCATTTTCGTGTCTATATACGGAATTAATGTTCTTAAGTTCAAATATTACGAGTTATGGTCCGAAATAAATTGACGGAAATAAATCTGGGTCTGAATAATTAATTAGCATCAAACGTGGGCTTAATTAAAATTTCTAAAGCATTTTCTCACGATAAATTTTAGTAAAATTGAGCAATATATTTTTTTTGGCTAAGAAAAAGGTCGAGATTTTTTTTTCATTACGATACTCGATTATACTTTCCATAGAACTTGGGATATATTAATTCCTGGTATCCCTACCTCATTTTATCAATTCCATGTCTATATACGGAATTAATGTTCTTGATATAAAATTTTACGAGTTATGGGTTCGAATTCAATCGCAGTAAATAAATCTGTGACAGAGTAATTAATTACTGCTAAACGAGTGTATAATTTAAAACTCTCGAGAGTTTTCCCACGAAAATAAATACTATACTTGTGAGCTATAGAAACGTTTTTTTAATTATTATTTTGTTTATTACTCATTCTTTAGAAAATGTTATGAGGATTTATATCTAATAAAGAAGGCGATTTTTTTAAATTAATAATAATATACTTAATTTCAAATATTTTAAGAAATGACTTCGAAATTAATTCCAGGAAATAAATTCATAACATAAATAATCAGTATAAATAATCAAAATTAAAAATAAAAATATGAAAATATTTTCTCCAATATATTAAGTAGACGTGAAAAAAAAATCAAACTGACGAAAATGTATACGAAGCTATAAAACATTTGTTGCTAATATTTTTTCGTATTGCCAAATCAATTAGACAAATTCGTATCCAATAATTCATAAGCCGACAAAAAAATTACTTTCTCTAAAAATAAAATCTAATTATAAAAACATCAACAAAAAATAAAAATCTGAAAATATTTTCTCCAACATATTAAGCAAATGTGGAAAAAAAAGGCAATCATAATGACGAAAATTTATACGATGCTATAAAACATTTGTTGCTAATATTTTTATCAAGTTGCCAAATCGATTAGATAGATTCCTATCTAATAATTCATAATCCGATGAAAACATTTATTTTCTCTCTTCCTCTTTAATATATCATGGAATCGATTCCGGGCTTCAGATTGATTCAGAGCGTCGAGTATATTAAACGGGCGTAGCTGTAGATCGTATCAGGAACGTTCGTACCGTCTCTGTTGAATTCAAACTGTAAATGAATCGGCGGCGTCAAACTCGCGGTTGACCATTCTCAACTATATATCGACCCACGTGCAGCCCAGATCGAGAACCGAGCATCTATCACTCCTGCTGTCTTGTGCTCCACAGCAGCGATGCTGAGCCTGCTGTTCGCTCTACTCTTACCTTTTTTTTCCTCTCATTCCCTCGGCGAAACTCGGGTGCACCGGTGCTGTCCATTGCTGACCACGTGGCTGTGATTCTGCTTCCGGCTTCGACAATACCGATGCATATTATACAAATGGGCACGTGCACGCGACGTAAATAATCCTGGCTGTTGAATAGCCAACTTCTTTGTTCTAAAATATTGGAATTTAGCCTTGTTGTCCGCAGACGATCAACTATTTGCCTCCTGGCCTACAGTTTTTTTTTCTTACCTATCCCAAAACATTCACCAATTCACACGGAAAGAAATGTTTGGTTGTGGCAACTATGTTTTCGATTTACTGTACACAATGTCTAAAAAATTAGAAACCTCAACTATTCACGATTAGTTCTCGCGAGATTAGTTAGGTTAACTAATCCATTCCAATCCATAACTAATCCATTGGGACTACCACTCGAATATTTGGGACGACCATTCGAATCGTCGGTATTATCATTGGAATCGTCGGTATTACCATTCGAATCGTCGGTATTACCATTCGAATCGTCGGTATTACCATTTGAATCATCGGTATTACCATTCGAATCGTCGGTATTACCATTCGAATCGTCGGTATTATCATTCGAATCGTCGGTATTACCATTCGAATCGTCGGTATTACCATTCGAATCGTCGGTATTACCATTCGAATCGTCGGTATTACCATTCGAATCGTCAGTATTACCATTCGAATCGTCGGTATTACCATTCGAATCGTCGGTATTACCATTCGAATCGTCGGTATTACCATTCGAATCGTCGGTATTACCATTTGAATCTTCGGTATTATCATTCGAATCGTCGGTATTACCATTCGAATCGTTGGTATTACCATTTGAGTTGTAAGGGAAATAGAATAATCGATTGGTGGTGTCAATTCATTTCTTAGTTATGGCAACTAATCTTTTTTTTCGTGCAAAATAGCTCGAATTCTGAAAATCGAATGTCGAGTTTCGCGCCACGCCAACAGATGGCAACCAGGCGCTCGAGTTTCTCGCAAGCACCACCCTGGCGTGCTTATAAAGCCCGATCAAATCCGTTTTTAACGAGGTTAGAGCGCTCCACACTAGTCAAATCAGTGCTAAATTTTTAAAAGCGTTTTTACAATTTCAGATGGTTTAATAATCTGTTCCAAGGTGTTAATCACATAGCAGCATTAGTACTTGCTATTCAAATACATTCACAGCTGTCATATGAACAGTAAATCGATCAATATCTCCAAATTTCCGATGTCATGTTTTTTCATCCAGTTTTGTAAAAGGGTAAACCGTAATATCAGTCCGATTATGACGAAACATAGCTCATTTTGATCAGTGGAAGATCCTTAATCGATTGACCGTCCGGATTTTCTATAGTATCAGGCGTTCAAAAGTTACAGCCATTTGCATACTTGATGTTAGGTTATGATAGGATAAACAAATGGTTGTATCTTTTGAACTACTAATACGATTTAAAAAAATAAACGGCCAATCGATAGAATATCTTTTAGTAAACAAAATGAGCTATTGGTCGTCATAATCGGACTGATATTACGGTTTACCCTTTTTAAAAACTGGATGAAAAAACATAACATCAGAAATTTGCAGATATTGATCGATTTACTGTTGATATCACAGCTGTGAATGCATTTGAATATCAAGAACTAATGCTGCTATGTGATTAACACCTTGGAACAGATTCTTAAACCATCTGTAATTGTAGAAACGCTTTTAAAAATTTAGCACTGATTTTACTACTGTGGAGCGCTCCAACCTCCTTAAGGCAATATCTCGCCTACGATTCCTTACCGAATCAAAGGTATTTTTGCCGGCTATACTACTGCAAAGTGATTAACCACCCGTGTTCTTTCTGCAAAGAGAAACTCCCCCATTATATACTAATGTTTTTCATAAAACTCTGTTTTTTATTAATTTTAATTCTGTAAATTTTCTCACAATAATTATACTCTACTGAAACGTGGATATAAACTTATAGTCTACCGAAATGTGGATGTAAGAAAATAACTTTATACTCTACTGACACGTAGATATAAACCTAGAAATTAACGCATAATATCTCCTACCCTGTACCACATGTATAATTCAATAAATGCATACTAATTTTAAAACCCCAAAAAAAAAAAAAAAAGCGCCACCAATAGTCATTTTACGACAGCCTTCATGACATGTAATACAATCAAAGGGAAAAATGAAAAGAAAAAAAAATGTAATTGTCCGTCAAATTTATTGACTGAAGGAGGTGTAACGTTTTATTGAATGGTAAAATCGATTAACGACCTGTATGTCAATGATAATTATTTTAATAACAGTCTGGCAGGAAATATTTACGATTTTATCGAGGTTATTTAGTATTCCTTACAAAGTACCTACAGCAAATGGAATGAGATAAAATCGTGTGCCCTCCAGAGTTTAATATGTAGCCTTTGTTTGATCTGCTGAGAAATGTTATTAGAATGAATGTGAGATTGTGGTTAGATTATTTATATTTAAATTAATGGAAATAATAAAATTTAATTAATTCATTTTCTGACTTTTTTTAAATTCCAAATTATTAAAATTAGTTCATTACTTTTCTTTATTTATTTATTTTATTAATTAATTTTTTTATTTTCTTTATTCCAAATTATTAAAATTAGTTCATCAATTTTCTTTATTTATTTATTTAATTAATTAATTTTTTTTATTTTCTTTATTCTAAATTATTAAAATTAGTTCATTAATTTTCTTTATTTATTATTTTTATTTTCTGATTTACTTTATTATTGATTATTGAAAATTAGTACAATAATTGATGTATATTTATATTTTATAAACAAAAAATTATTTCTTTTCCCAAAATCTCGCTCTCATAAATTTTTTCACAGTATTTTCTTCCACCACTTCCGACATGTAGTATCGCATACCATATCACCATCACCCGACGATATATCGCGTATATCGAAGCCCAAAAGCATGCCGGGTGTCCTCTGTTTACGTTTCGTTATTCGAGGGAGTCTCTAGACGTTTCTCTTGAGCTTGAGTAGGGCGGTACAGCTCCGAGAATAGAAGCAACATACGCGAGTTTCTCTCCCTCGTTGCTGGTCGTGTTGGACTTCCTGGATTTAAATACAAGCCCGTTTGCCGACGGAATTTCCTCATAACGACTCGCAAAAGGCGTTACGCGTTTAATTCACTCCAAAAAAAAAAAAATATGCTCCACTATGCAAATTCCTTTTCGAGTAGCAACTTGTAAGTAAATGATTAAAGCATTACATTAAGATAAACTACCAACGTCTCATGTCTAAACATGACAATTTTGTCTTACATTCAGTTTCTCGTCGTACAAAGTACAAATATTTGCATTAATATTATACCACTTAAATCCCATTGAAATTTTGCTCAAAGCCAAGTCATGCAATAACAATAATACACTAAAAGACTTACTGATATATTACCAACAATGACGAATGGCTGCTACGCTGGATAGTTCGCCTGGTAACCGATCTTTGGATCTCCAGGTATGAACTCTCTCACTACATACTCGTTCTCATGGAGTTATGTGCTGTAGACGAAGTTCACAAGTCAAATCCCTTTTAAATACTATACATGTGAATTATAGAGATTTTATGACAAATAATAAATATTTTTTATATACTCATTCGTTACAAAAGTCATTAAAAATGTATCTGATAAAAAAAGTCAAGTCTCAGTTTTTTTATTTAACATTATTGTCAAGTTTAAATATTTAGAGAAATTAAATTAATTGGATAAAATAAATTTCTGAAATTAATTATTTATTAGTATCAAATCCCTCTTAAATACTATACAATTAAGTTATAGAGATTTTATGACAAATAATAAATATTTTTTATACACTCATTCGTTACAAAAGTCATTAAAAATGTATCTGATAAAAAAAGTCAAGTCTCAGTTTTTTTTATTTAATATTATTCCCAAGTTTAAATATTTAGAGAAATTAAATTAATTGGAGAAAATAAATTTGTGTCATTAATTATTTATTAGTATCAAATGGAAGTATAATTTAAAACCCTCAGCGCTTTTTTTCCATGAAGGTAAACCATTAATGTTTTTTATATAAGCAAACTTCACCTTAATAATGGTCGAGATATAAAAAAAAAAAAAATTACCAACAGTTTTGCGGCTATTTATACAAAATTATTTTCGCGAATACATTGTTTGTGTTATATTTACAAATAAATTGGATGGATCCGGATCAACTTATATATAATTCGATTTAAAAAATAAGAGTTCAGCAAAATTTTAATCCTCAAGAAATAATAAAGAAAAAACTTAAATTTGAGAGATTACCACACCCTGAAGAATTAATCTCCCGACTATAATATGTGAATGATTCTTATTTAACTATTTTTCATTTACCCAATTTGTTTATGAATTACATTCATTTTTTCAGTCAGGAAGTTTTTTTTATTTTTATAAAATTTTTTTTATATAAACAATTTAGAAAAATTTGAATATCCACAAAGATGAATGACTGCTCCGATCTTTCTGACTGAAAAAATGAGTGTAAATAATAAACAAATTGGGTAACAATTTGTTTATAAATTACACTAATTTTTTCATTTTATAAAAATTAAAACCTTCCTGACTGAAAAAATGAGTATAATTAATAAACAAAATGTCACCCAACTTGTTTATTAATTACACTCATTATTTTATTATTACTCATTTACACTCATTAATAAACAAATTGAGTAACAATTTGTTACTCAAAAAATGAGTATAATTAATAAACAAATTGAGTAACAATTTGTTACTCAAAAAAATGAGTATAATTAATAAACAAATTGAGTAACAATTTGTTTAATAATTACACTCATTATTTTATTATTACTCATTTGCACACATTAATGTACACAAATTAAAAAATTAGTGTAATTAATAAACAAATTGTTACCCAATTTGTTTACTAATTTCTTTAATAAAAAAATTGTTACCCAATTTGTTTACTAATTTCTTTAATAAACAAATTGTTACCCAATTTGTTTACTAATTTCTTTAATAAACAAATTGTTACCCAATTTGTTTACTAATTTCACTAATTTTTTCATTTTATAAAAATTAAAAATCTTCCTGACTGAAAAAATGAGTAACAAGTTGTTACTCAATTTGTTTATTAATGTGTGTAAATGAGTAATAATAAATAAATGAGTATAATTAATAAACAAATTGTTACTCAATTTGTTTATTAATTACACTCATTTTTTCAGTCAGGAAGTTTTTTAATTTTTATAAAATGAAAAAATTAGTGAAATTCAGTCAGGAAGTTTTTTAATTTTTATAAAATGAAAAAATTTTATTTTTTTAAAAGTAATTAATAAACAAATTGAGTAACAATTTGTTTATTAATTAACAAATTGAGTAACAATTTGTTTATTAATTATACTCATTTATTTATTATTACTCATTTACACACATTAATAAACAAATTGAGTAACAATTTGTTACTCATTTTTTCAATCAGGAAGTTTTTAAATTTTTATAAAATTTTTTTTATATAAGCAAGTTTAGAAAAATCTGAATATCCACAATGACGAATGGCTGCTCCGTAGCTTGGTAACCGATCTTTGGATCTCCAGGTACGAGCTCCTTCACTATATACTCCTTCTCATGGAGAGTTATGTGCTGTAAACGAAGTTCACAAGTCAAACCCCTCCCTCAATCGAAAAGGTCACTCCATAACGTGGCTGGCGCGCGACTATCTTGTAAAAGGTGGGAAAGAGCGTTGTCTACTCCTTCAACAGCCACAACTACACATCCCATTACACAAAACCGACAGCCGGGTGTCCTGAGGTTCGATACAGCGATAAAATACCTTTTTGCTATGCGTCCGACGTTTACCAGCAATTATCTATAATTAAAAAAGTAAAAAAAAAGAATAACCATTTTATGATATATTAATCATAATAATTCAAACTATTCGTAGACGCCCTCTCTGGATCTCTGAATCTCTAGGATAGTCGAGATATGGTTGCAGGCAGAAAATGATCGTGCCAGGACTGATACGTTGGTCGATCACGTTTCAACATCGTCGAAGGTGACAGACACGTTGTGAAGCAAAACTCTCTTCACTCTCCCTTGTGTACTTTTTTTATTCTTGTATTCTTATCTCCTTAGCTCTTATTATGCATCTCGTTTATACTTGGGATCGTTTCTAGGCCTTGTCTCATTTTCTACACACACACCTAATTTTTGACGTATCGATAAAAAAAAAAGGTTTCAGAAAAGTTTTGTAATCAGCGTAAAAATCGTATTTTGTTTTTGACTTTCGGCCATTTTAAAATCGGATTCATGGAAATTTTATATTTTCAACTAGCGATAAATTTTTGTTGGTTTGTACGACTTCCGATTTTGTTTTTTTCGTTCCTAAGAACTTACTGAAACGAAGTAAATGACGCCAAAATCTTTACCGCAATTTTTGCACCTGGGAGATGACTTTTAAAAATGGCTGAAAATAATGGAAAGGGATAGTTGGAAATTTTTTTAAATTTTCGCCGCTCCAAATTGAAATATATATAGAAAATTAAAAATCGAACGAATCTAAATTCGTTAAAAAAAATTATAGCCATTTAAACGAAAGTCTGTTTTTTTTGCCCGAAATGTGAACAAATTTCCGATTTTTTTCGTTAGACGCTATATCGATATATTTTGAGCGCCTGAACACAAAGTTGTTATTCATTTTATCGAGAAATAAGAAATTTTCATTAAAACACCCAAAAATATGGTACATTTTGTATTTCCATTACAGTTTATTGCTCCAAGAACAAAAATGTAGCTGTGTTGACTGAATCTGTATTTCCTGATGTTCGACCAGATTATTGGTTCGTACAACTGAAAAATTAGTTTGTTCATCAACTATTCACGTTGAAAAAATTTAACCAAGAAAAATTTGTTAGGGCCAACCAAGTTAATGGTTATGCGTACTAAATATTAGTTACCTTACCAAATCCTAGGTTATATTAACCAATAACTTAGTTGGGCCTATCGAGTTTTCCTGATACTACATTTAACCAAGTTTTTGGTAGTTGTAACCAAGTCTTTTTTTAGTGCAGCATATTTTTTAGTCTATCCGATAATTTCTTTCTTACTGTGATATACAATGAGAGAAGAGTTTGTTAACAGTTAACAAATCAAGTGTTAAATATGGCGAAACGATTTAGTTATTGGTACCACATGTATGTTGATCCAAACAAGATTTGTTAACTATTAACAAATGTTAACAAGTTTCATTTGGGACAATTAAATGTTATTTATCTCAACTGAGATTCAATAAAAATTAGTACGCCTAACCAAGTTAATGGTTAGGCGTACTAAATACTTAGTTACCTTACCAAATCCTAGGTTATGTTAACCAATAACTTAGATGGGCCTATCAAGTATTCTTGGTAATATATTTAACCAAGTTTTTGGTAGTTCTAACCAAGTATTTTTCTGAGTGCAGCGTAATGGTTAGTCTATCCAATAATTTCTTCCTTACTGTGATATACACTGAAAGAAGTGTTTATTAACAATTAACAAATCAAATGTTGGTGAAACGACCCATTTAGTTATTGGTACTATATGTATGTTGAGCCAAATAACTATTAAAAAATGTTAACAAATTTCATTTGGGACAATTAAATGTTATTTAGCTCAACTGAGATTCAATAAGAGTTACTTAAATGGTTCATTTCGCCATATTCAATATTTGATTTGTTGAAACAAACTCTTCTCTCGGTGTATCCATAAAAATTCTCTAGGATAGCTGAGGTGCTGCACCGAGAGACAAATATGTTACTCATTCCCAGATTCGTATAGTAACCAAAATCCAAAGTCGAAAAATGGATTTTTTTTCCAGACTCATACAAAGATTTACTAGGCGTCGCCTGCTGTGCAATCCATAAAAATTCTCTAGGATATCTGAGTGCTGCACCGAGAGAAAAATATATTACTCATTCCCAGATTCGGATAGTAATCAAAATCCAAAGTGGAAGAATGGCATTTTTTTCCAGACTCATATAAAGATTTACTAGGCGTCGCCCGCTGTACAATCCATAAAAATTCTCTAGGATATCTGAATGCTGCACCGAGAGAAAAATATATTACTCATTCCCAGATTCGTATAGTAATCAAAATCCAAAGTGGAAGAATGGCATTTTTTTCCAGACTTATACAAAGATTTACTAGGCGTCGCCCGCTGTACAATCCATAAAAATTCTCTAGGATATCTGAGTGCTGCACCGAGAGAAAAATATATTACTCATTCCCAGATTCGTATAGTAACCAAAATCCAAAGTGGAAGAATGGCATTTTTTTCCAGACTTATACAAAGATTTACTAGGCGGCGCCCGCTGTACAATCCATAAAAATTCTCTAGGATATCTGAGTGCTGCACCGAGAGAAAAATATATTACTCATTCCCAGATTCATATAGTAATCAAAATCCACAGTGGAAGAATGGAATTTTTTTCCAGACACATATAAAGATTTACTAGGCGTCGCCCGCTGTACAATTTACGCTAAATAGTACAGCAGGCGACACCTAGTAAGTCTTCGCATGTGTCTGGAAAAAAATGCCATTTTTCACTTTGGATCCCGATTACTATACGAATCCGGGAATGAGTACTATATTCCTTTTCTCGGTGTGGTTAGCCTGAAATTTACAGGCGGAAAATGATCGTGCCAGGTCTGATACTTTGGCCGATCACGTTCCAGCATCGTCGAAGGTGACAGACACGCTGTGAAGCAAAACTCCCTTCCCCTTCGCCTGTTTCCATCTTTTTTTTGTTTTTTTTTTTGTTGTAATTCTTGTCTTCTTATCTCCTTCGCTCTTATTATGCATCTCGCTCATGCTTGAGACCGTTGTTGGACCTTCTCTCGTCCTACACACGCACCTCATGCGAGATCTGCTGTGCTGTGTGAGTCAGCCGAGGGTTTGTACTGAGCGCAAGACCCAACTAGTGGCCCGACGACGTCGTCGACGACGACTAAGACGACGACGACGACGACGACGGTAACCGCTTCCGAACAAGTAGGAGGAACACCGGTCGTGGGCACACGCCTCGGTTGCTCCTTCGACTTGCGGCAGCCTCACTCGGTTCTCGCGGACGCTCGAATCAGTCGACTCTTGAGCGTAACACACGACGATACGCAATCGGTCGCGGCGTGTATCCGTCACCCTTAACTGTCTCCGTTTGGAAAGCAAAAAACAGTATTAACATTGTTGCGTCGTTCGAGATGAACTCGAGAACAATCATCGAGACGTTTGCGCGTCCGCATACACGTGAAAAATCTAAATTGGCCTGTGAAAAACCTAACGCTGATTCTCACTATCATTGAATTTTTTAAAATAAAAATTAATCATTCAGTGCCGTTTGTTATTTATTTAATTTTTTTTAGTGACGACGCTGAAAGTGTAAAAGTGATTTTATTCGTTGGTGCATCGAAATTTACTGATTTTAGTGCAAACAAGCTGCGTGACGATACATTTTTGTATTTTCATCATTTTCAATCACTCCAGATTTTTTTTGTAAATGGAATTTTCTCGTTGCGGACAATTTGTCACGTATAATTGACCTGTTGAAAATTGTTCACGCCACGACTCGGGTGGTCGATAATCGTTTGAGAATAAGGAAGGAGACTTCGTAATTTTCCACGGTTTAGTACCTTACACGATATATTCACTATCGATCACGATTCCTTCGCTCACTTACCTCCGGCTAAACATAACGAACACACGTTAAGCCGTTCAGAATGAGCAACACATGGAGTCTTTACTAATACGTACGCACCCGACGTAATAACGTCTCGTAACTGGAACGCGATTTAATGGCAGCATAAACGTTGCGACGCCGACTGAAAAGCAGCAGCAACAAACTCCGAAGGACTGCGAAACGTCCCGCTCTCGCTTCATTGAAAAATACGCGAGAAGAATCGTTTGGTACGACTTTGTATCATTGAAAAATCATCCAAGCGGAGAGACAAATCAGCGATCAAAGTAAGAGCCGGCAATTATATAGCCTCCGTGTAAATATAGACCACATAAGAAGTGTTCGTTAATTCAATAACTGGGACATAAACCGTGAAATTAAATTTGCAATCACGTTTCAGCAAAATGCCAGCAAACAACAGCAGAGAAGAGACGATAAACCATCACCGAGGCTGTCGTGGAAAGGCCCACGCGAGTGGAATAGCTAAGCAAAACGGACGTGGAAATTCAAGCAATCCACGGTCCTCGGTGTCCTCGACGGGATCGTCAGTGAATGGCGGCAACAAGCCAAAGATGTCGAAGAAAGATGGTGCGACCTCGACGCCGAGGAATCGCGATGATGCTAATATAACTCGCAGAAAGTTGAGCAGAAATTCGACGAGTTCATGGGATTACAGCGACAGCGACAGCATCAATTCCTCAGAAGCTGGACATCCCAATGATTCGTTGAGAGATTCTGCCAATTCTATGATCAGGAGAATCGATTTGGTGCTCGATGACATTGACAGAGACAAGGAAGTCTTTGAAGGCGCTGGAAGGAATTTGGATTCCGGCAAAAGAACTTCCGGCTCACTCAGATCATCCAGATCATTCAGATCTTCTGTTACGCCTCATGACATCTGCAAAGACACGGGAAAAAGATTTTTGAAAAGGGAGAGTTGGGCTGACAGCCTCAGAGGCGGTCATAGAATCGTCGATGATCGTTATAGGAAAATGGAGGAAGGATGGGACGATAGCAACGTTATTAGAAATCCTAAAGAGAGAAAGTGGCACAGGATCACTGCGGAAATAGAGCAGAGAGGATCGCTCGACGAAGACGATCATGACTCGCCCAGAATGGACAGAGATACAAGGAGAAACAATGGCAACTCCGACAGGAAGGGACAATCAACCGGTAGGATAATCAAGAGGAGTCGACATGGACAACAGAGTCGAAGACCTGTGTACGATGTTGTCGAGTGGGAGGAACTTCTCGAAATGGCTATGGCCAGGAAATTCAGATTGGGGAGGAAAAAACAGGGAGAAGAATTTCTCAAGAATCTGGATATGCTACTCGAGAACAAAGCGCCGCAAAATTTTCAGGTATTACACGACGATTTGGTGATATTTGAGAAACAGCCTGAAGGGAATGACAGTTCAACAACATTCCCTCAGTTGAAGGGAATGAGAACTTGGAATTCGATTTATAACGCAAAGGGTTTTAAATTTGCTTTTCAAATGATTTTTAAACATTCGAGATTATTTTAAATCATTACAAAACGACAAACAAGAATGAAGTTTCAAACAATTTCAGGTGACATTCGAAATTTAGACTTATTTTAAATAATTTTGAATAAAGTAAACAGGTTCGTAAATTGGGAATAGATTAGTACGGAATTTAAAAAGTGTCACTTATTTTTACAAATCTTTGTATGCTTGTCGCAAAGCCTAGATAAATTTTCAGGTATTACGTTTCGCTTCAGTAATATTAGAAAATCGGTCGCGATTTAAGGGAATGAGACCTTGGAGGTGAATTAGGATTCGATTTACAAAGCGAAGGCTTTTAAATTAGCGTTTCAAATGATTTTTAAATGTTCGCGGTTATTTTAAATCATTACAAAACGACAAACAAGAATAAAGTTTCAAAAAATTTCAGGTGACATTCGAAATTTAGACTTATTTTAAATAATTTTGAATAAAGTAAACAGGTTCGTAAATTGGGAATAGATTAGTCAGGAATTTAAAAAGTGACACTTTTTTTTACAAATATTTGTATGCTTGTCGCAAAGCTCGGCTACATTTAGAGGTATTACGTTTCGCTTTAGTAATATTAGAAAATCGGTCGCGATTTAAGGGACCTTGGAGGTGAATTAGGATTCGATTTACAAAGCGAAGGCTTTTGAATTAGCGTTTCAAATGATTTTTAAACGTTCGCGGTTATTCAAATTTATTACAAAAAGATAAACAAGATTAAAGTTGCAAGAAATTTCAGGTATTGGCTGCGATGACATTCCAAAATCAGCCTCGTTTAAAATAATTTAAAAAAAACAAACAAGTTCGTAAATTGGGAACGGATTAGCAAGGAATTTTAAAAAATGACACTTTTAAAAGTCTATATATTCTAATCGCAAACAAAGTCCAGCTAATTTTTCAGGTATTGCGTTTCGTTTCAGTAATATTAGAAAAATCGGTCGCGATTTAAGGGAATGAGACCTTGGAGGTGAATTAGGATTCGATTTACAAAGCGAAGGCTTTTAAATTAGCGTTTCAAATGATTTTTAAACGTTCGCGGTTATTCAAATTTATTACAAAACGAAAAACAAGAATAAAGTTGCAAGAAATTTCAGGTATTGTCTGCGATGACATTCCAAAATCAGCCTCGTTTAAAATAATTTTTAAAAAAGAAACAATTTCGTAAATTGGGAATGGATTAGCAAGGAATTTTAAAAAGTGACACTTTTAAAAGTCTATATATTCTAATCGCAAACAAAGTCCACCTAAATTTTCAGGTATTACATTTCGTTTCAGTAATATTAGAAAAATCGGTCGTGATTTAAGGGAATGAGACCTTGGAGGTGAATTAGGATTCGATTTACAAAGCGAAGGCTTTTAAATTAGCGTTTTAAATGATTTTTAAACGTTCGCGGTTATTCAAATTTATTACAAAACGACAAACAAGAATAAAGTTGCAAGAAATTTCAGGTATTGGCTGCGATGACATTCCAAAATCAGCCTCGTTTAAAATAATTTTTAAAAAAGAAACAAGTTCGTAAATTGGGAATGGATTAGCAAGGAATTTTAAAAAGTGACACTTTTAAAAGTCTATATATTCTAATCGCAAACAAAGTCCAGCTAAATTTTCAGGTATTACGTTTCGTTTCAGTAACATTAGAAAAATCGGTCGCGATTTAAGGGAATGAGACCTTGGAGGTGAATTAGGATTCGATTTACAAAGCGAAGGCTTTTAAATTAGAGTTTCAAATGATTTTTAAACGTTCGCGGTTATTCAAATTTATTACAAAAAGATAAACAAGAATAAAGTTGCAAGAAATTTCAGGTATTGGCTGCGATGACATTCCAAAATCAGCCTCGTTTAAAATAATTTTTAAAAAAGAAACAAGTTCGTAAATTGGGAATGGATTAGCAAGGAATTTTAAAAAGTGACACTTTTAAAAGTCTATATATTCTAATCGCAAACAAAGTCCACCTAAATTTTCAGGTATTACATTTCGTTTCAGTAATATTAGAAAAATCGGTCGTGATTTAAGGGAATGAGACCTTGGAGGTGAATTAGGATTCGATTTACAAAGCGAAGGCTTTTAAATTAGCGTTTCAAATGATTTTTAAACGTTCGCGGTTATTCAAATTTATTACAAAACGAAAAACAAGAATAAAGTTGCAAGAAATTTCAGGTATTGGCTGCGATGACATACCAAAATCAGCCTCGTTTAAAATAATTTTTAAAAAAGAAACAAGTTCGTAAATTGGGAACGGATTAGCAAGGAATTTAAAAAAGTGACACTTTTAAAAGTCTATATATTCTAATCGCAAACAAAGTCCAGCTAAATTTTCGCTTCAGTAATATTAGAAAAATCGGTCTCTATTGAACGAAATAAGACCTTCGAGGTGGATTAGACATTGATTAAAATCGAAAGAACTTTTCAATTAGGGCATAGAATAATTTTCAAGCATTGGCAGTAGTTTAAAATAATATCAAAACTACAAACGCTTTCACAAATTGGAAGCAGATTCGGAAAAAAAAACACAAGTAAAAAAGGGCCTTAAAATGTTTAAGTATTATACTTCGTTTCGTTGACATTCGAAAATTAGTTTCCTTAAACCTTGAAGACGCATTAAGGCTTTGATTAACAACATAAGTGCTTTTCAATTGGCGTTTAAATTAATTTTTAATCGTTCCCCGTCGCTTAGAATAATTTTCAAACGAATAAACGAGTTCCTAAATTCATTGATTCGGATACAAATCTTTCCTGTCGAAATCTATACTTTCGATGCTGAGCATCGATTTCGTCAGTGATTTCCGGCTGGCCCTCAGCTGACATATTATCGAAATCGTGAGACACGCGACATTTGGAACGTGGGCGACGATCCACGACTGAAATACGTTGGTTATGCCGCTTCGTTCTATGAAAATTAGGCTCCATGCAGTTTATAAGAGGCTCTCATGTATTTACTGTCATCGCCTGTTGCTAGAAACTTGGCGTTGGCGAGAGGAGTCTCAACAATCGTGTGGGATATCCCACTGACCCTCTAATTTTTTTCTTCACTGGCCTATTCCTCATTTTCTTTTGTTCAATACTCCTCTTCCTGTTTGCATTCATAGAACCTCCGTGAAACTAACAATGCAACAGCGGGACATCGCTACATCGGATTTACGTATAGCGTTTCTGTAATAGGCTTCTGAAAGTACGAATTAAATCTGCATCGGTAATAAGTGAAACGCTATCAGACGTTGCTTGAGGGATTAAAATATGTTTACTACCTTAAAGGGGGATTTAGGTGTTGGAAAATACGTATTACCGAGAAGCTGCTTTCACGGAGAAAAAAAATACTGGGCCCAGGGATTTTATTAGCATAACTAATAAAGCTAAAATTATCATGGTAAAAAAATATTTGCTGTCTCAGAAACTTTTTTTCAAGGTTTTTTGAATTTTTAAAAATGAACTAAGCTTATGGATTTTCTGCAGAAATAAAGTCATTATTGATCAGGCTTTTCAAACTTTTTTATTTCGTGTTATAAACATTTATTCATATTGTATCATAATCATTATTTTTTAATTGAAGAATTTAAACAGTTTCTAAGAAAAAATGTCAAAGAATTCTAAAAAAATTCATAGAATCTTGTGCATTTTGGTTTTAAAAATGAAGTCATATAGTTAATGTATTTGGAAATGAATAGACGAACTAGGATGTTAATTTTTTCCCATGATATTTCGCGAAATGCAATAAAAAAAATTTGTTGCACTCATTCAAAAATATATAATAATCATTTTTTATTTCATAAAATAATTGTAGGTCTAAATCCTGTTATGAAAAAAATATATTAGAGTTACAGAATCGTTTCGCTTCATATATCACGCAAAAAATGTATGAAACAAAGAAAAGTGTTTCTTCCGAGTTTATGATAAGGAGGAAATAAAATCGTAATTTATATTTTGAGACGGAACCAAATTACGTTAGATATATTTTCTACTTCCGGGTTTAGCTATCTAATACACTTAGGGTTTTCCTATGGACCGAATGACTCACCCTTAAGGAATCTTCAGAATGTTTAACCATTTTTTTTCAATACAAAAATATTTAAAAAAATATAATATCTTTAATGTTGTTTCCCAGTCACAAGTAAAATTGGAAATAAAATAGAGTTTAGGCGATCAAGATTAAGGGGACCCATGAAAAATAAATAATATCTTAGTTAATTATAGCATTCTTCAAATATGATCTCTTAAATTATTTCCAATCGGTCACGAGGTTGAGAAAGAAATTCTATTTATTTTTCTCTAACTAATATTTTTATTGTATTTTCGAAAAATTGGAAAACCGCTTAAAACGCTTAGAAAAAAAAGCTTCTCAGTCTTCTTCAGATCCTAAGTCATAAAGTACTCTGAAATTCGACACTCAATCGCATCAGGATCTCTTGAAGATTTTCTCGACTCGTAATTCTATATTTCTTCGCAAACATTCACTTTTTTTGCACTCATTCAGAAATATATAATAATCATTTTTATTTCATAAAATAATTGTAGGTCTAAATCCTGTTATGAAAAAAAATATATATTAGAGTTACAGAATTGTTTCGCTTCATATATTAAGCAAAAAATGTATGAAACAAAAAAAAGTGTTTTTTCCAAGTTTATGATAAGGAGGAAATAAAATCGAAATGTTATATTTTGAGACGGTACGAAACTACGTTAGATATATTTTCTACTTTCGGGTTTTGCTATCTAATACACTTAGGGCTTTCCTATGAACCGAATGACTCACCCTTAAGGATACCAGAATGTTTCACCATTTCTTTTCAATACAAAAACATTTAAAAAAATATAATAACTTTAATCTTGTTTTCCAGTCACAAGTAAAATTGGAAATAAAATAGAGTTTAGGTCGATCAAGATTAATGGGCCCCATGAAAAATAAATAATATCTTCGTTAATTATAGTATCTTTGAAATTTGATCTCTTTATTTATTATTTCCAATCAGTCACGAGGTTGAGAAAGAAATTTTATTTATTTTTCTCTAACTAATATTTTTATTGTATTTTCAAAAAATTGGAAAATTGGTTTCACTTAAAACGCTTAGAAAAAAAAGCTTCTCAGTCTTTTTCAGATCCTAAGTCATAAAGTACTCTGAAATTCGACACTCAATCGCATCAGGATCTCTTGAAGATTTTCTCGACTCGTAATTCTATATTTCTTCGCACTCATTCAGAAATATATAATAATTTATATCTCATAAAATAATTGTAGGTCTAAATCCTGTTATGGACAAAAAAAATGAGATTTACAGAATTGTTTCGCTTCATATATCAAGCAAAAAATGTATGAAACAAAAAAAAATGTTTCTTCCAAGTTTATGATGAGGAGGAAATAAAATCGAAATTTATATTTTGAGAAGGTACCAAACTACGTTAAATATATTTTCTACTTCTGGGTTTTGCTGTCAAATACTATTAGGACTTTCCTATGGACCGAATGACTCACCCTTAAGGAAACCAGAATGTTTCACCATTTCTTTTCAATACAAAAACATTTAAAAAAATATAATAACTTTAATCTTGTTTTCCAGTCACAAGTAAAATTGGAAATAAAATAGAGTTTAGGTCGATCAAGATTAATGGGCCCCATGAAAAATAAATAATATCTTCGTTAATTATAGTATCTTTGAAATTTGATCTCTTTATTTATTATTTCCAATCAGTCACGAGGTTGAGAAAGAAATTTTATTTATTTTTCTCAAACTAATATTTTTATTGTATTTTCAAAAAATTGGAAAATTGGTTTCACTTACAACGCTTAGAAAAAAAAGCTTTTCAGTCTTTTTCAGATCCTAAGTCATAAAGTACTCAGAAATTCGACTCTCAATCGCATCAGGATCTCTTGAAGATTTTCTCGACTCGTAATTCTATATTTCTTCGCAAACATTCACTTTTTTTGCACTCATTCAGAAATATATAATAATCATTTTTATTTCATAAAATAATTGTAGGTCTAAATCCTGTTATGAAAAAAAATATATATTAGAGTTACAGAATTGTTTCGCTTCATATATTAAGCAAAAAATGTATGAAACAAAAAAAAGTGTTTTTTCCAAGTTTATGATAAGGAGGAAATAAAATCGAAATGTTATATTTTGAGACGGTACCAAACTACGTTAGATATATTTTCTACTTTCGGGTTTTGCTATCTAATACACTTAGGGCTTTCCTATGGACCGAATGACTCACCCTTAAGGAAACTTTAGAATGTTTCACCATTTCTTTTCAATACAAAAACATTTAAAAAAATATAATATCTTTAATGTTGTTTCCCAGTCATAAGTAAAATTGGAAATAAAATAGAGTTTAGTCGATCAAGATTAAGGGGACCCATGAAAAATAAATAATATCTTCGTTAATTACAGCATCCTTCAAATATGATCTCTTAAATTATTTCCAATCGGTCACGAGGTTGAGAAAGAAATTTTATTTATTTTTCTCTAACTAATATTTTAATTGTATTTTCAAAAAATTAGAAAATTGGTTTCACTTAAAACGCTTAGAAAAAAAAGCTTCTCAGTCTTCTTCAGATCCTAAGTCATAAAGTACTCTGAAATTCGACTCTCAATCGCATCAGGATCTCTTGAAGATTTTCTCGACTCGTAATTCTATATTTCTTCGTCTCTTAATCATAGTCGGATTCTCCACAATGAGATTCCAAGAAATAAATCACGGTCGCGCGAAAGTTCTTCAGCATAGAGAAACCACAGAGCTTGTATTATATAAATAAATAGGGACTAGAGAGAGAGGAAGTGTTTGTTATTCTCTGAGGATATATGTTATACCACTTGGCATCTTGATCAACGATTCCTTTTATAATAATATAATACCATACTTGAATATCGATGAAGCTATGAGACCATCGATGATCCAACACACGTCGATCACTCTCACGACCTAAAAAAACAAAGGAAAAAAAAAAATATGTATAAATATAAAAAAAAAAAAATTCCTCTTCGATCGTCGATCGAATCGATGCAGGACGAATACGTGCAATCGCGGATGCAGTCGATTTCGTACGTGCTCGGAAATTCGATCGGCCGCAATCACGGCGATGAAGTAATTACTATCGAATTAATTATCCGGGAGTTTGCGTTGTCGTTACTCGTGAAATTACATCGAGACACAGTAATTGCAGTTCTCTTGCAGTGAAATTTAAATCTCGTCTCTCACGACATCTCGACGAGTCACTTTGCATCCTCTCTGGCCCATTAGAGTCATGGAATGACAGCAAAGCCCAAGTATCGTAAATTCTATGAATTTGCAGGAAATAATTCCATGTATCGACTTTTAATTTTTTTTATTGTTGCATTGCACACGTTTTATTGGATTCTTTCTTTTTTATTTAATCATCTAGCTAAATACACGTTGAATATCGATGCCAACAATGGATCGTCCGATTTCATTTATTTATTCAGAAATTTTTTGTTTATTTTTGCAAACATTATTTTATGATTTTTTTGTTTTACGAAATTACAGAAATAATTTGTTAATAATTTGAGCAATTTTTTTGTTTCTTTTTGCACTTATTATTATGAGTTTTTAGTTTTACTAAAAAAATAAAAATGTGCAGAAACCATTTATTATAATTTTTATCTTTTTGTTTGACGAATAATTTGTTGTTATTTTTACAAAAAGTTCATTAACTGATTAAAATTTCTATTGTAAATTCCACAAACTTACGCATTTGTTTTTTCACTTGTAAATTAACAATTTTTTCTATTTGAAAAAAAATAAAATACAGATTTTATTTTTAATTTGTTTAATTGTTTTTTAATAAAAAAAAAATTGGACTATTTATGAAAACAAATTTGTTATGTGCAAAAACAACTCTGATTTTACAAAATTATGTATTACTGACCATAAGTTAGTTAACATTTAAATATTTCTTATCGGTTTTAAATTACGAAATAAAATAATAAAATAAAAAAAGATTTTATTTTGAAATGGTTTAATTTTTTTTTAATAAATTTTTTTTTTATAAAAAAAATTTTTTTTTTATAAAAAAAAATTAGGCTATTTACGAAAATAAATTTGTTATGAGCAAAAACAACTCTGATTTTACAAAATTATTTTTTACTCACCATAAGTCAGCTAACATTAAAATATTTCTTATCGGTTTTAAATTACGAAATAAAATAATAAAATAAGAAAAGATTTTATTTTGAAATGGTTTAATTTTTTTTAAATAAATAAAAAAAAAATTAGACTATTAGTTGGTTAAATTTGTTTTCGTAAATAGATCTTTTATAAAAAAAATTAGACTATTAAATAAATTTTTTTTTTATAAAAAAAAAATTTAATTTAATTTTATTAAAAAAAAATTAAACCATTTTAAAATAAAATCTTTTTTGATGTTATTATTTTATTTCGAAATGGTTTAATTTTTTTTGTATAAAATTTTTTTTATTTTTTTTAAATTAGACTATTTACGAAAACAAATTTGTAATGTGCAAAAACAATTCTGATTTTACCAAATTATTTATTACTGACCATAAGTCAGCTAACATTTAAATATTTCTTATCGGTTTTAAATTACGCCGAGATAAAGTAATTGCAGTGAAATTTAAATCTCGTCTTTCACGACATCTCGACGAGTCACTTTGCATCTTCTGCCTCATTAGAGCTATGGAATGGCAGTCAGAGCTAAAGTATCGTAAATTCTATGAATTTGCAGGAAAATAATTCCATCTAAGGACTCTGAATTTTTAAAATTGTTGCATTGCTCACGTTTTATTGGATTCTTTCTTTTTTATTTAATCACCTAGCTAAATACACGTTGTATATCGACGCGGAACAATGGATCGTTCGATTCCTTTTATATTCGTCCTACGTTCGAGTCGTTGCAACGTTGATATGTGTCGCAGATAAAATACCGTCCTGAATAATTCATGGATGTGCTATAATGACTAGCGGATACGACAACTGTCTCAGATGTGAGATATAGAGAAAAAGAGAATGAACTCGCGTTACTGGCGCGCTGAAAGAATCTTAAAAAATCTTCTCATCCATTGTCTCTGTGGAATTAATCATCGTGGGATTATGAAAGGGCTCGCAAGTCTATTTTCGGTGAAATTTATTGAGAAAAAAATAACACCAAAAAAAAAAAAAAGATAAAAGATGTATTTAATTACAATTTGCATATAAATAAATTACAATTCACGTGGACAACTTTTGTTCGCAAAATATTATTACAATTTCAATTCGAGTAACATATTAAAAAATTATATCGCCGCATTAATCGAAATAAAATTGATAAAAAATATTCTACAAAAAATTATCTTAGATTGTCTAATTTTTTTATTTATAATAAAAATGTTGTTAAGTGTAAAAAGTAGTACAATAATATTTTGTAAATTTCGTGAATTTGTAATTCTGTCGAATTTATAAAAGAAATTTCTTTGAATTTACTAATTCCATTTTGTACAATTGGCAACAAATATTTCATAAAGCAAAAACACAAAATTTCGAACAAATTATTGGTGTACTTTTTTTTTGTAAAACTAGAAATTCACAAAATAATTAGCGCAAAAATAAACGAAAATTTGTGGTGTATGTTTGAGGACACAAACTTTTTGTTGAAAGTACAAAAGTTTCATTTTAGTTTTTACTGCAAATTAAAATAAAATATATTTCAGCATATTTATATTCTGTGTGTTTATTTTGCCAATGGGGAAAATTAATTTAGATTATTTGTTGAATTTATTTTAATTAAAACAATAAATAAAAATTAGAAAATGAAACGTAAAATTAGAATGTAAATTACAGGGGAACTGAAATTTTGTCTAAAGTGATGAGTGGGTGCATCAGTGTTGCTATATTGTTACCGAGTGTGGGACGAATTGCAACGATAAACCCTCAAGGTTTTCCAAGATCGGAGAGGAAAAATCTGAGTGAGAGTTGTGAAATTTTTAATGATGTTTCACTGGCGGCTGTCGTTGAAACGTCTGTCGGAAGCTTCGTCACACGCTCACGCGATCACCTGGCCCCGTTACTTCATATCGTTTTTCACGTAAACGTTCATCCTTAGCGATTTACTTTCCAGCGATTATCGTATCAAAAATAATCAAGAATAATTATAATAATTATTTGTACGATGCATAAACAAATAATTATAACATCCTCGCTCGTTAATACCAATCTTGATAAGCTGTCAACGCTTATAACGTTATTAATAAGCTGCACCGATTTCGAGCAAAAAAAAAACAACTTGTTTATCGGCAATAAAAAAAGGTGCAAAAATTCCATTGGATTAATTATTCATAACGGTTTTACAGGTCATTAACAAAATAAAAACCCTAGATTCAATTATAATAAATTGTAGAAGAAGTTTAAAAAAAAATGTTATCGGCAATAAAAAAAGGTGCAAAAATTCCATTGGATTAATTATTCATAACGGTTTTACAGGTCATTAACAAAATAAAAACCCTAGATTCAATTATAATAAATTGTAGAAGAAGTTTAAAAAAAAATGTTATCGGCAATAAAAAAAGGTGCAAAAATTCCATTTAATTAATTATTCATAACGGTTTTGCTGGTTATTCACAAAATAAAACCCTAGATTCAATTATAATAAATTGTAGAAGAAGTTGAAAAAAACTTGTTTATCAGCAATAAAAAAAGGTGCAAAAATTCCATTTAATTAATTATTCATAACGGTTTTATTGGTTATTAACAAAATAAAACCCTAGATTCAATTATAATAAATTGTAGAAGAAGTTTAGAAAAAACTTGTTTATCGGCAATAAAAAAAGGTGCAAAAATTCCATTGGATTAATTATTCATAACGGTTTTGCTGGTTATTCACAAAATAAAACCCTAGATTCAATTATAATAAATTGTAGAAGAAGTTTAAAAAAAAAACTTGTTTATCGGCAATAAAAAAAGGTGCAAAAATTCCATTTAATTAATTATTCGTAACGGTTTAACTGGTCATTAACAAAATAAAACCCTAGATTCAATTATAATAAATTGTAGAAGAAGTTTAAAAAAAAAATACTTGTTTATCGGCAATAAAAAAGGTGCAAAAATTCCATTTAATTAATTATTCATAACGGTTTAACTGGTCATTAACAAAATAAAACCCTAGATTCAATTACAATAAATTGTAGAAGAAGTTTAAAAAAAAAAAATTTATCGGCAATAAAAAAAGGTGCAAAAATTCCATTTAATTAATTATTCATAACGGTTTTGCTGGTTATTAACAAAATAAAACCCTAGATTCAATTATAATAAATTGTAGAAGAAGTTTAAAGAAAAAAAATTTATTGGCAATAAAAAAAGGTGCAAAAATTCCATTGGATTAATTATTCATAACGGTTTTACTGGTCATTAACAAAACAAACCCTAGATTCAATTACAATAAATTGTAGAAGAAGTTTTTTTTTAAAAAACTTGTTTATCGGCAATAAAAAAGGTGTAAAAATTCCATTTAATTAATTATTCATAACGGTTTTACTGATTATTAACAAAATAAACCCTAGATTCAAGTATAATAAATTGTAGAAGAAGTTTAAAAAAAAAAAAATTTATCGGCAATAAAAAAAAGTGCAAAAATCCCATTGATTTAATTATTTATAACGGTTTTACTGGTAATTAACAAAATAAAACCCCAGATTCAATTATAATAAATTGTAGAAGAATTGCAATATCGTTTTTGTATTTTATATAAATGAAAAAATGATTTTTGTCTCGTTATTAAAGAATTTTTATTTAATATATATTTAATGAATGGAATTATTACGATTATTTTTCTGTGATTAAAAAATCGATCGTTTAGAATTCGTTTGATGAAGCCAAAAAAAAATTAGCCGTGGGATGTAAATCAGTTTTTTTAAATTCCCGTCTAAGTCTTATAAGAATGTTGATTCTTATTATTTCGTACCCCACAGTTTCATTCTTCTGTTTTTATTCTCTTCATTCATTCATTTCTGTCATTTTTTCTTTACTCTTATTTTGCACTGGTGATCCTTGATTGACGCCCACAAGAGGAAACCGCAAACTGCCATTCCTCGGGGATTAGTGTCGAAGCCCGAGGATCAAAGAACCGCGTGGGTCGCTGTAGATTTCACTTTATTTTTTTTTTGCAGACGCAAGAGGCACAATAAGTGAAAATAATACTCCTCTGTTTTTCTGAATGATTTAGTCATTTTCGTTTCAATGAAATCATTTATTTTTACTCCCGACTGCCCGCAAGGCATTATTATTTTTATTAAAATTTCGCCAGCGTGACACAATAAAAATAATTTTACAAAAATTAAAAACGCTTGACAGAAAAAATGAGTGTAATTAATAAACAAATTGGATAAATGAAAAATGGTTAAAAAATAATCATTCGTATATTATAGTAAGAAGATATTACTTAACCTTGACGAATTAATCTCTCGACTATAATATGCGCATAATTCTTATTAAATAATTTTTCATTTCCCAATTTGTTTATTAATTACACTCATTCATTCAGTCAGCAATTTTTTCATATTTATAAAATAATTTTTATGAAAACTTTGCCAGCGTGACACGATAAAAATAATTTCATAAAAAGTAAAAAACTTCCTAATGAAAAAATGATTGTAATTAATAAACAAATTGGGTAAATGAAAAATGTTTTAAAAGAATCATTCGCATATTATAGTAAGAATATTACTTACCCTTAACGAATTAATATCTCGACTATAATATGCGAATGATTCTTATTAAACTATTTTTCATTTACCCAATTTGTTTATTAATTACACTAACTTATTCAGTCAGCAATTTTTTCAATTTTATAATGTAATTTTTATTACAACTTTACCAACGTGACACAATAAAAATAATTTGACAAAAAGTAAAAAAAAACTCCCTAATGAAAAAATTACTGTAATTAATAAACAAATTGGGTAAATGAAAAATCACACTCTTGAGCTATTAATCTCTCGACTATAATGTGCGAGTAATTCTTATTTAATCATTTTTCATTTGACCAATTTAAAAAACTAATTACACTCATTTTTTAAGTCGGGAGTTTTTTTCATCTTTTATAAAATAATGATTCTTATTAAATAATTTTTCATTTACCCATTTTATTTTCTTAATTACATTAACTTATTCCGTCAGCATTTTTTTCATTTTTATAATATAATTTTTATTACAACTTTACCAACGTGACACAATAAAAATAATTTAACAAAAAGTAAAAAAAAACTCCCTAATGAAAAAAATTACTGTAATTAATAAACAAATTAGGTAAATAAAAAATCACACTTGAGATATTAATCTCTTGACTATAATGTGCGAATAATTCTTATTTAATCATTTTTCATTTAACCAGTCTAAAAAAATTAATTACACTCATTTTTTAAGTCGGGAGTTTTTTAAAAATCTTTTATAAAATAATTATTTTTGTGTCACGCTGGTCTGTAAATAGGTCTTAAGGTCTGTGGATACTTGTTGTTGTTATATTGCGTGTGCGGTCATCGTCAAAAAATTAATTACACTCATTTTTTAGATCGGGAGTTTTTTTCATCTTTTATATAAAATAATGATTCTTATTAAATAATTTTTCTTTTACCCAATTTATTTTCTTCATTACATTAACTTATTCCGTCAGCAATTTTTTCATTTTTATAATATAATTTTTATTACAACTTTACCAACGTGACACATTAAAAATAATTTGACAAAAAGTAAAAAAAAATCCCTAATGAAAAAAATTACTGTAATTAATAAACAAATTAGGTAAATAAAAAATCACACTTGAGATATTAATCTCTTGACTATAATGTGCGAATAATTCTTATTTAATCATTTTTCATTTAACCAGTCTAAAAAAATTAATTACACTCATTTTTTAAGTCGGGAGTTTTTTAAAAATCTTTTATAAAATAATTATTTTTGTGTCACGCTGGTCTGTAAATAGGTCTTAAGGTCTGTGGATACTTGTTGTTGTTATATTGCGTGTGCGGTCATCGTTTGAGAAGTGAAACTATACGTCTTGGCACAGGACATGCTCCATAGATTTGAGAATGTGGAAGGGGTAGGGACGGGTCGCGTGGACGATGTGCCAATACCGCCAAATACGGTCGCCCCTGGCTCAAGGCCTTCAAAACAGAAAGAGAAATACTTTTTTCCCTTCTTCTTCTTCTTCTTCTTTTCTTTTTTTTTTTTCCTCGACTTCAACTCCTACATACGTGCAGTCAGTCTCGTCGAGACTCTCAATGGCAAAAGCGACTTGCACTTCTCGAGAATTATACTCCTCGAGTATCTTACGTCACTCACCCTCGCATTCGCTATGCAAGGCACACCATGCGATGCCCCCATAAGACACAGCTTTTCGTTTTACTACCGCTATTCTTGACCTACAAGAAGCATTTTTTTACATTTATTGCTCGTAATTATACGAATTACACACCCATTTTTCCACAAATTCTCGAAATAATTGCGCGGAAATAATACGTTTCATGTTCAAAGCTATATTTTGATCATACAAATTTATGGTTTTAGTGCTGGAGTGTAAAGCATGGGAAAAAAAAAGTTTTCAGTGGGTTTTACATTTATTTGGTGTATTACACGGAAAATATACTGTTTTTCGTACTTTTTTTTTTGCAGTTATTTCATAAAAGTACTAATTTGCTGATATTTCAACTTAATTGCTACTGAAAACATACATTGTTTTAGTGAGACTATGTTAAGAGTATAAAAAGACAAATCTTAGGCATTTTTTCGTTTATTATATCAATTATATGAATAATCTTAGGTTTGCAATTTTTCTTCTAATTGTAATTACTACATATGTTGAATGATCATGAAATTTCAATAAAACACTAAATTTAACAAATTTTATCTTAAACTAGCAAAAAAATTGTTATTTTAATTAATTAATTTGGACAAAATTGATGAAAGGGTTAAAATCTCACTTTCGATTACAAAAATCTCACTTCATGATTACAAAAAAGAAAGTTGTTAACCTTTATTATTCTATTTGATAAATATGCAATTTTATAAACTTAGCAATTAGTATTTGAAACGAATTCTTTGCAGATTCCATTCTAAAAGGTTCAAATTTTTCAATAATAATTTTTTTTTTATTTTGTGGTTTTTCTTTTTTTTTTTTAAATGGGATCCTAAAATGGCATTGAAAAAGAAAATGACCGTTCTTGTCCATTTTTTTCATGGAATATTATTGAAAATTAATTTCCTTTGCATTTATTCAAAAGATTAAACATTTTCTTATAGTCAAATTCATGTTATTATTATGCAACAATAATAATAAAATTATTTATTCTGTACCCATTTATTAAACTTAGCAATTAGTATTCTAAACGAATTCTTTGCAAATTCCATTCTAAAGGGTTCAAATTTTTCAATAATAATTTTTTTTTATTTTGTAGTTTTTCTTTTTCTATTTTGATGGAATCCTAAAATGGTATAGAAAAAAAAATGACCGTTCTTGTCCATTTTTTTCGTGGAATATTATTGAAAATTAATTTCCTTTGCATTTATTCAAAAGATTAAACATTTTCTTATAGTCAAGTTCAAGTTATTATTATGCAACAATAATAATAAAATTATTTATTCTGTACCCATTTATTTTACACAATAATTAAGACATACAATTCAAGAAATCAGGAGAAACTCTTGATTTCCTGCACATTTTAATTTTTTCACCCCTTCAATTTCCACTTCATAAAAAAAAAATTAAATTAAATTTTAAAAAAATTTCTAATATTTAACAAAACAACGATGCGAATTCGCACTTCGCGCATCTTTCCTTATTATTAAAAAATCTTTACACAGCATAGAGTTGCATTTGTTAAAAATAAAAAAAATAATTACAAAAATCTGCAGATTTTCACTTAAAATTTTTTTTTCTCAGATAGAGAAAAAAGAAATGTGCGATAAATTGCACGGATACGTGACTTTCATTTGCCTGCGTAATTGTCGAGTAGTTTATGAGCCTCAAGCGTTGAACAATTATCTGGAACCGATTGACTAGATACTTAGCGATTAATCGGCCGATTGACCGCCTTATGGTAACCCGGGTTAACACGCCGTGTTTCCTTTAGGATTTGTCGAGGGTGATAGCTTTTCCACGCTTGTCAAGCCGCAGTTTGATCACTATCGCAAATTTATCGTGACCGATCGAGAGTTCCCTGTCGCTCGTATGACGGCAAAAAAAAAATAAAAAAAAATAAAAAAAAATAAAAAAATAAAAAATAAAAAACAAACACTTTCGATACGCCTGTCGTTTTCGCTGCAGTGGTAACAGTGGCAGCTAGTAGTTCTCACGGCTGAGTGCAGCTACTTCGCGAAAGGCTTCGCAAGTCCGTGTTACTCTCTTTGATCTTATGGCGCTATAGAACTTTTTGTTCTTCCTGAAACTTGCCGGCAAATATATGTTTCGCGTTATATGCCAATGTCGATATCTCAATTGAATTCAATGAGCCCATTTTCTCCAACGAGTTTTTGCTGTCTCTCTTTTCATTAATTTTTTTTTTTTTTGCAATTCATTTTATTCCTCGTATTATATGTTAGTAAATTGAAAAAGCAAAACGGACGTATAAATCGGTTGCTATACGCGTAGGCAGAGTTTTAACTATTCCATTAGTTCCAACCTTATTTGGTTTTTCAAATAGGTTCCATAAATAATTTGAAATCCATTTTTATTAATATCATTATTATGTTAATAAGAAAATTATTAAAAATTTAAATTATCTTTTTTCACATAGATTTGTTTAAATATGCCATAAGAAGAAATATGTAATGGGGTCAAATTATGCTCGATTATTGGGAAATGGATAAAATTATTTTTAATATTACTCGGTTTTTTAAGGCATTTTTTAACAATTTTTTATGAAGAGACCTTTTTTTGATTTCAATAAAATGTTTGTAATCTTTATACAATTTAATATAATTATTTAACATAAGTTATTTAATATTTATTATTTTTATTATGTGGCGCTGTGTTCGCATATTGAAATTTCGCGTACTGATTATTCGGAATTCAGTGACCTTGTTAATTTTTTTGCGAGTTGATGTTTCGGCCCTGGTCAGTTTTTTTTTCAGAAATACGTATATTATATTTTGTCTGTATCCTTGGAGAAATTGCAGTTTTTGCAGAAAACGTTGTCTGATTTCGCTGATTTTATACCTTTCTTAAATTGTTCGCGAAATTTGAGATCCGAGTTGACGTTTATGTTTCAACATTCATTAGTTTAATAATTTTGTGTTTTTTATTTATTCATTTATTATATATTAAGTATGAAAGTAATAAAAATTCTAAAATTGAAAGCTCCTGATAAATAATTGATTTTATAGAAATCTGAGAAAATGTATTTATTTAAACCAAAAGATTGAATTTCTCACTATAAGAATCGATCATAATATTTCTTGAATCATAAGTCCACCATTAATAACCATTTTCGAATATTTTACTATATTGGTAGAAAAATGTATAAATATTTTTTTAGAAGTTGAATAACTTTGTTTTCTACTTGGAATCGTTGGAAAATGATATAAAAAGGAAAATAATTGATAACCTTAAAAATAACAGCACACTAAATTTTTTGAGCCTTCAAGTTTCGACCTCATAAAGAAATTACAGTTTTTCAGTCTCTAACATTTTATAAAACGGCGATGCAAAGTAAAACTTTACACGCTGCATTCTCACTATTTGTAATTTTTGACACAGCGTAGAAGTGGATTTGTTAAAATTTAAAAAAATAATGATAAAATTATGGGAACAGAAATTATGCAGTAATTATGGAATAATTGGGAAAGAATGATGGAATAATTATGGGAATAGAAATTATAGAATAATTGTGGAATATTTATGGATACACAAGATGGAATAATCATGGGAAAAAAATTATGCAGTGATTATGGAATAATTGAAAAAAAATGATGGAATAATTATGGGAACGGAAATTATAGAATAATTATGGAATATTAATGGAAAAAAAATTATAGAATAATTATGGAATATTTATGGAAAAAAAAATTATAGAATAATTATGGAATATTTGTGGAAAAAAAATTATAGAATAATTATGGAATATTTATGGAAAAAAATTATAGAATAATTATGGAATATTTATGGAAAAAAAATTATAGAATAATTATGGAATATTTATGGAAAAAATTATAGAATAATTATGGAATATTTATGGAAAAAAAATTATAGAATAATTATGGAATATTTATGGAAAAAAAATTATAGAATAATTATGGAATATTTGTGGAAAAAAAATTATAGAATAATTATGGAATATTTATGGAAAAAAAATTATAGAATAATTATGGAATATTTATGGAAAAAAATTATAGAATAATTATGGAATATTTATGGAAAAAAAATTATAGAATAATTATGGAATATTCATGGAAAAAAAATTATGGAATAATTATGGAAAAAAAATTATGGAATAATTATGGGAAAAAAATTATGGAATAATTATGGAAAAAAAATTATGGAATAATTATGGGAAAAAAATTATGGAATAATTATGGAAAAAAAATTATGGAATAATTATGGAAAAAAAATGATGGAATAAAGAAAAAAATGGAGTGAGTTCGAAGTAATGGGATGGCAACAAATCTACGTTTATATATAGGAGAAGTATGTATACGCACGTGAGATACAACGAGTATTTATGTTTACCCTTCTTCCACCAATCTGCATACTAATTAACGACAAGAATCGCGTGATTAATCGTTCGGAAACGAAAGAGTGCGCGCATTTGCTGGGTATGACAACTCGTTCTGCGTTTACGAAGATTAACGAGCGTAATTTTGAATTTGAATCTGTAGGGTTCGATTTTATGTAGGAGAGGACGGTGCGGCTGTGTACTCGAGATTTCGGGAGCCTCGATAAATCCCAAAGCCCCTTGGCTTCACGCTCGCAATTAAATACGAAATGAAACTTGGCGTCCATTAATCGACCGTATATGGAGCCGAAAAAAGATCTCGTATATGTATAGTCAGAGACGTGAAGCCCTCGAGAGCAAAGCAGCCAAAGAGGCTTCGGTGGACCGGGTGTAAAATCGTGTACGCGTTCTTCTCCGGGGCAACGAAAATTTGCCAGCCCGACGGCCTTGCTCGACCTCGCCACCAACTTTCTACACAGAACCACAGTTTTTTTTATTTAGATTTTATTGCCATATTTTTGCGAGCAGCCAGTGAATGATTCACGTTTAATTAAGCATATTTATAAAGCCTATTACGGAAGTTTTAAAACATTATTCTAATTCGATGTTTTGACACTCTTTCTGCTGTCAAATTTGCTCGCATGATAAAATAATATGCTCTGATCTTACGAATAAATTAATTTTTTATTTTTAATAATATAGCTTTCAGTTTTTGTACCTCTTAAAATGATATTTTGACTCTGATACATTATTTTGAACTCACGTCGTATTTCTTAATTTTGAACGTGTCATTGAATAATTTGATAAAAGTTTATGGATGTTTTTTTTTAAAGATTTTGTTGTCATATTTTTCGAGCAGCTAGGAATGATTCACCCTTAATTAAGCATATTTATAAAGCCTATTACGGAAGTTTCAAAACATTATTCTAATTCTATGTTTTGACACTCTTTCTGCTGTCAAATTTGCTCGCATCATAAAATAATATGATCAGATCTTACGAATAAATTAATTTTTTATTTTTAATAAAATAGCTTTCAGTTTTTGTACCTCTTAAAATGGTATTTTGACTCTGATACATTATTTTGAACTCACGTCGTATTTCTTAATTTTGAACGTGTCATTGAATAATTTGATAAAAGTTTATGGATGTTTTTTTTTTAAGATTTTGTTGTCATATTTTTCGAGCAGCTAGGAATGATTCACCCTTAATTAAGCATATTTATAAAGCCTATTACGGAAGTTTCAAAACATTATTCTAATTCTATGTTTTGACACTCTTTCTGCTGTCAAATTTGCTCGCATCATAAAATAATATGATCTGATCTTACGAATAAATTAATTTTTTATTTTGAATAAAATAGGTTTGAGTTTTTGTACCTCTTAAAATAGTATTTTGCATCTGATACATTATTTTGGACACACGTCGTATCTCTTAATTTTGAACGTATCATTGAATAATTTGATAAGTGTTTATGAATGTTTTAATTTTTTTAATAGATTTTGTTGACATATTTTTCAAGCCGCCAGGCATGATTCACGCTTAATTAAATATTTTTTTCACGCCTAATTCGGTAGTTTGAAAACATTATTCTAATTATATGTTTTAACACTCATTCTGCTATGAAATTTGTTCGCATCATAAATTAATATGGTCCGGTTTTATGAATCAATGAATTTTTAATTAAAGAAAGTTGGCTTTATGGTTTCATACTTTCTTGAATCAATACTAGATTTTTATTTCATATTTTGATCATTTAATAATGAGATCGGATTTTATGAGTGATTTTCTTATTCAATAAAAATTGAAATACGGATTTTCAATTATGTATCTTTTTAAGTGGAGCACGACATTTTTTAAAAATATTCTTTAACATCTCACTTTTTCTGTCTTCAAATTTATTCGCCTCATAAAATAATATAATCTGATTTTAGGAATTAATTAATTTTTAATATGGAAAAAAAAAATATTTTGAGAATAGAAAGTTGGCTTTATGGTTTCATATTTTCTTGAATCAATACTGGATTTTAATTTCATATTTTGATCATTTAATAATGAGATCGGATTTTATGAGTGATTTTCTTATTCAATAAAAATTGAAATACGGATTTTCAATTATGTATCTTTTTAAGTGGAGCACGAAATTTTTTAAAAATATTCTGTAACATCTCACTTTTTCTGTCTTCAAATTTATTCGCCTCATAAAATAATATAATCTGATTTTAGGAATTAATTAATTTTTAATATGGAAAAAAAAAAATATTTTTCAGTTTTTGATTTTCATTTGTCTATTTCTTTAAATGGAGTACGAAGATTTTTTAAATATTCTGCAACATGTCACATTTTTTGTCTTCAAATTTATTCGCCTTATAAAATAATATAATCTAATTTTATGAATTAACTAATCTTTAATATGGAAAAAAAATATTTTTCAGTTTTTGATTTTCAATTGTGTATCGCTTTAAGGAGAGCACGAAGATTTCTTTAATATTCTGCAACATCTCACTTTTTCTGTCTTTAAATTTATTCGCCTCATAAAATAATATAATCTGATTTTATGAATTAATTAATTTTAAATATGGAAAATTTTTTTTTTCAGTTTTTGCTTTTCAATAGTGTATCTCTTTAAGTGGAGCACGAAGATTTTTTAAATATTCTGCAACATGTCACATTTTGTGCCATCAAATTTATTCGCCTGATAAAATAATATGATCTGATTTTATGAATTAATTAATTTTTAATATGGAATAAAAATATTTTTCATTTTTTGTATTTCCTGAAATGTCGTTTGGATTGAGATTCAAAATTTTGACACGCGCTGCACCAATTAATTTTTATTGAATAATTTGATAGAAGTTTATAAACGAATTTATTCTTAATTGAAGGAGAATTTGTATTTAAATAATGTTTTGTACCTTCTTAAGTCCAAAATGCGGCATAACGACTTGGATATGAAGTGTGAGAAACGGAGCAAGGTCGGAATGGCGCCGAGATATAATTAGCGATATGATACCGGCGGAAATATTTAATTCATTACGCTTCGATTGATAATGCTTGCAAGTAATTAATTGAATTCTCGTGATGTATAGGGCTGACCTCTTTGATATAATTCCGCCTCTGCTTTTCTCCGACTCTTAAACCCTTTAGCCGCAAACATATATTAATCCCTGTATTAAGTATCTTAAAAAAACAATCTTTCAATTTAAAAAAGAAATCAGATCAATTTATTGATTCTAATTTTTATTGATACATTCCGCATAATTCGTATAATAATAAATTGCTAATCACTTAATGTAGACCAAAATTGCAAGTATAATTTAAACTGCAAAGTACATTTCAATTATTCGGAAAATCCATCGGGAGACCCTTAAAAAATAATTAGTTAAAAAACGTTGCTTGATAAATTTCTAATCTTTAATAAAATAATAATATCCGAATCACTTAATGTAGTTTTAAATTGCAAGTATAACTTAACTCCAAAGTACATTTCAATTATTCGGAAAATCCATCGGGAGACCCTTAAAAAATAATTAGTTAAAAAACGTTGCTTGATAAATTTCTAATTTTTAATAAAAAAACAATATCCGAATCACTTAATGTAGTTTTAAATTGCAAGTATAGCTTAACTGCAAAGTACATTTCAATTATTCGGAAAATCCATCGGGAGACCCTTAAAAAATAATTAGTTAAAAAACGTTGCTTGATAAATTTCTAATTTTTAATAAAATAATAATATCCGAATCACTTAATGTAGTTTTAAATTGCAAGTATAATTTAACTGCAAAGTACATTTCAATTATTCGAAAAATCCATCGGGAGACCCTTAAAAAATAATTAGTTAAAAAACGTTGCTTGATAAATTTCTAATTTTTAATAAAAAAATAATATCCGAATCACTTAATGTCGTTTGAAATTGCAAGTATAATTTAACTGCAAAGTACATTTCAATTATTCGGAAAATCCATCGGGAGGCCCTTAAAAAATAATTAGTTAAAAAACGTTGCTTGATAAATTTATAATTTTTAATAAAATAATAATATCCGAATCACTTAATGTAGTTTTAAATTGTAAGTATGACTTTGAGGTAATTTATATTTGAATTATTCAAAGCATTCGCCGAATGGAACGTAAAAAAATAATTATTATTAAAAAAATGTCTTATTAATAAAAAAAAACTAATAAATTTGTATTTATACATTTTGCATAATTATTTAATGATAAAATGCTAATAATTTTATGTAGAGCCAAATTCCAAGTATAAATTTAATATGATTCATATTTAAATTATTCAAAGAATTAGCCGAGAGGCACGTCAAAAATAATTAGTTTGATGATAGGAACTTTGCGCCAATTATCTTGAGATTATTATAGCCGCGGGTGGTCGTGTGAGTAAAACATTAGTTGTATCGAAGAATGCTTTACGAATATGCAGTTCTAGTTGTACTGTGACACATGTCACGATTCTTGAGAAAAAAAATTAAAAAAAAGAAAAAAACGGGAGTGAAGCAGACATCGTTGAGTGAAATATACTATTCGAGGAAATCATTCATATTCACATTCATTAATTTCGAATACCTGTATCGTTGTAGGTATTATCGCACTTGGAGACTCATTATTACCTCGTCTGGCACTTCCTTTCAAGCTGCCATTACAGGTGTCCGAGAAACAGTGTTGATTTTTTTTTTTTTTACGTCGATAAATCTCTGTCGTATCTGATGAGTTAAGATTTAAGTAGCAGTTTGCAGCCTCGATGTATTTTTCATAAAATCGTTTTACGACTTATCGCACCGATAATTTTCATGGCATCGCAATAATTATCGGCGACACACAAATTATTGTTATATTATAGGTGTAATTATGGAGGCAAAGGACAGGAATAAAAGGGCCTTGGCAGATGTGAGATACAAAATTTACGAAATTTATAATTGCGTACATTAGAAGTGTTTTTAGTTATGTTTAAAAATGTTTAAAGTTGTTCTAAAGATTTTTAGATAGAAGCGATAATTTAATTGATACTTATTGTTATATTATAGGTATAATTGTCGGAGCAAAGGGTCAGGAAAAAGGGCCTTGGCAGGTGTGATAGAAAACCTACGAAATCTATAATTGCTGACATTAGTATTGTTTTTTAAAAGACTTTTTTATGAAAGAGATTATTTAATTGATTTTTATTGTTATATTATAGGTGTATTTAATGGGACAAAGGGTAAGGAATAAAAGGGCCTTGGCAGATGTGCGATAAAAAATTTACGAAATAAATAATTGCTGACATTAGAATTGTTTTTAGTTAAAGATTTTTAGATAGAAGTGCTAACTTAATTGATACTTATGTATTGTTATATTATAGGTATAATTGTCGCAGCAAAGGGTCAGGAAAAAGGGCCTTGGCAGGTGTGATAGAAAACCTACGAAATCAATTATTGCTGACATTAGTATTGTTTTTTAAAAGACTTTTTTATGGAAGAGATAATTTAAGTGATATTTATTGTTATATTATAGGAGTATTTAATGGGACAAAGGGTAAGGAATAAAAGGGCCTTGGCAGATGTGCGATAAAAAATTTACGAAATAAATAATTGCTGACATTAGAATTGTTTTTAGTTAAAGATTTTTAGATAGAAGTGATAATTTAATTCATACTTATGTATTGTTATATTATAGGTATAATTGTCGGAGCAAAGGGTCAGGGAAAAAGGGCCTTGGCAGGTGTGATAGAAAACCTACGAAATCAATTATTGCTAACATTAGTATTGTTTTTTAAAAGACTTTTTTATGGAAGAGATAATTTAATTGATATTTATCGTTATATTATAGGTGTATTTAATGGAACAAAGGGTAAAGAATAAAAGGGCCTCGGCAGATGTGCGATAAAAAATTTACGAAATCAATAATTGTTGACATTAGAATTGTTTTTGGTTAAAGAGTTTTTAATTAAATTGATAATTTAATTGATACTTATGTATTGTTATATTATAGGTATAATTGTCGGAGCAAAGGGTCAGGGAAAAAGGGCATTGGCTGGTGTGATAGAAAACATATGAAATCAATCATTGCTGACATTAGTATTGTTTTTTAAAAAACTTTTTAATGGAAGAGATAATTTAATTGATATTTATTGTTATATTATAGGTGTATTTAATGGGACAAAGGGTAAGGAATAAAAGGGCCTTGGCAGATGAGAGATAAAAAATTTACGAAATAAATAATTGCTGACATTAGAATTGTTTTTAGTTAAAGATTTTTAGATAGAAGTAATTTAATTGATACTTATGTATTGTTATATTATAGGTATAATTGTCGGAGCAAAGGGTCAGAGAAAAAGGGCCTTGGCAGGTGTGATAGAAAACGTACGAAATCAATCATTGCTGGCATTAGTATTCTTTTTTAAAAGATTTTTTTATGGAAGAGATAATTTATTTGATATTTATTGTTATATTATAGGTGTATTTAATGGGACAAAGGGTAAGGAATAAAAGGGCCTTGGCAGATGTGCGATAAAAAATTTACGAAATCAATAATTGCTGACATTAGAATTGTTTTTAGTTAAAGATTTTTAGATAGAAGTGATAATTTAATTGATACTTATGTATTATTATATTATAGGTATAATTGTCGGAGCAAAGGGTCAGGAAAAAAAGCCCTTGGCAGGTATGATAGAAAACATATGAAATCAATCATTGCTGACATTAGTATTGTTTTTTTAAAAGACTTTTTTATGGAAGAGATTATTTAATTGATATTTATTGTTAAGATTATAGGTGTATTTAATGGGACAAAGGGTAAGGAATAAAAGGGCCTTGGCAGGTGTGATAGAAAACCTACGAAATCAATTATTGCTGACATTAGTATTGTTTTTTAAAAAGACTTTTTTATGGAAGAGATAATTTAATTGATATTTATTGTTATATTATAGGTGTATTTAATGGGACAAAGGGGAAGGTATAAAAGGGCCTTGGCAGATGTGAGATAAAAATTTTACGAAATCAATAATTGCTGACATTAGAATTGTTTTTGGTTAAAGATTTTTAGATAGAAGTGATAATTTAATTGATACTTATGTATTGTTATATTATAGGTATAATTGTCGGAGCAAAGGGTCAGAAAAAAGGGCCTTGGGAGTTGTGATATAAAACGTATGAAATCAATCATTGCTGACATTAGTATTGTTTTTTAAAAGACTTTTTAATGTCAGCGACAATGTAATTGCTACTTATTGTTATATTATAGGTGTATTTAATGGGTCAAAGGGTCAGGAAAAAAGGGCCTTGGTCGGTGTGAGGCAGTAAATTTACGTAATAAGTAATTACTGGAATTAGTATTTTTTTTAAAGACTTTTTAATGAAAGAGATCATTTAATTGATACGTCAAATTTTTTGATAGTCAAAATGGAAGACAATAATTATTTTCATCTAGGATGTGGGAACCCGTAAAAAGATTACGTTACGTTATATACTCTTTCAGTATTAACTCCTAGAAAAATGGTTGTAGGCACGATAATCACTAATAGTGGCAAATATTAATTATTAACTATTTTACTAATTACTAATTTTATAATTAAAATTACATTTTTCATTGAAACTATAATTTACCAGTTATGGTAATAATATATAATGTAAAGTATGTACCACACATTGTAATAATGCCAAGAAGTTATTAATGAATTTGTTTGAAATGCATCGTTTAACATTTTTTTTTAGAAAATTTCGTTTTTTCCGAAAACATGTATTTTTTTAAAGAAACTTTCTATGTTTTTAAAAATTACTACACACGAGAATTTCTCAAAGGAATTTGTTGTGAAAAGTTATATAGAAAATATATCCAAAACTCGCGACTTTAACCATTTCCCAAAACTACTTTTTACTTTTCCTAAATCGTTGCAAAAATCCATAAAAAATCGCGTGTACTTTAAAAATCCTGCGAATTTATTTCACAAGAAAAATATTGAATTTTCTATAACTCTGATAAACTATTAAAAATAAACTAACTTTAGTTCCATTTCTGCATTGAAAAATCAACGTTCTTTGCATGTTCAAATTTTTTTTACAGTCAGATTTGCTCTCACCAAGTCCTTGAAATACAAATTAAGTGAATCAATTAATAATTGTCACTTAAATACTCGCTGCCATAATTTCTCACAGTGTGTAAGTAAAAAATCTGTTCGTTTCCGGTGCTTCTATAGCGTAATAAAATTTGCGAAATAAATAGTGTCATTATAAAACGCTTTGAAGTTTCCTTGATGAAAAAAAAAATTAATAAAAATCCGAATTAATTAATACATCAAACCAGAAACGTTGTGGCTAAAGTGAAAGACAAGAATTTTGCGCATTAACGACGTGTTTACGGGTTTATCTTATTTTCTTTTTTCCATTCTACTTGCCATTGAATCTCAGATCGCCACAGGAGCGAAGATACATTGGACAGCGTGCGCCGAGAAATAAATAAGACGTAGCCAAAGGCTCGTGTGGACTAAAACTCAAGACCCGTAATAATTGTCAAGCAGAGAGCCGAGCAATCGGACTCTATCTTTACGGCTGTGGTACGGCGGATCGAAACGTCTCGTCTCAGGCATAATTACCGCCGACTATTCGTACGAACCAACGTGCATGCGTAGCTGCTCGTTATACTCGACCACGCACTGTGCACGCACACGACACCTTGGCCATATCGTCTCTCAACGGGATTCTCGCCATTATCTCGATTCTCGTTTCGACTGCCAGTTCTCGTGTTATTCCGTCTTGAAAAAACAAAGTTATAGTTCAATAAAAGTCACTGTTACTTCGATACACGGTCTTCTCAAATTTCTACACGATTTTGTCTGTTTTCTTTTCTTTCTTTTCTTTTTTTTTCGTCGCTGAACGAAGATTCTAATTAGGCTGTGCAAACTTAATTGTCACTCCATTCGTTCCCAACAGAGTTTTACTGTCAGCCATTAAAGAGGAGTGATTATTTGTTATTTATAATTATGAGCCGAAATCTCCAAAGGATTTCAGGATTTTTTGTTAGCTTATTTGACATCGAATTTAGTGACTTTTGGTATTTTTGCAGAGTGTTTTTTTTGTACTTTAAAAACAAAATAACTATTAACAAATGTCTACAGATATTTTTTGTTCATTTTACTGATAAATGGTGGTTATAGTTGTAGATGTTTGGTTTATGAAAAATAAACTAATTATTTTTGGATTTTTTTTTCAATTAGAAGTTAACCAAAGTTTGTGGTTAAATTATTGAAAAAAAAACCAGTTATTTTTTAAATTATTTATTAGTCATGAAGTAGAAGCGCATGCGCGCTTCGCGCGCTAACCATCAAACCTCGGTATTAAAATCTTTATTAGTGTACTGTGACTTTTACAGATTATCGTGGCTGAAATAACTTGCATTTTCGATATAAGAACTCGTGCCATTTTATTAATTTCGGGAATTCTGGAATCACAAACGGATAAAGACTCGATTTTTCAAATCATGGTAAAAAGCATGTAACCGGTACTTTCTGAGGTACAATATGCGACTTGAGAACGATAGTCAAGGCCAAAATTTGATATTTTGAAGAAAAAAAAATTTGGGTTCTTTAGGTTCGATTTTACGATCAAAAGTCGGATCTGTGAATTCTGAAATCAGAACCGACCAAAAGTGACTTTTTCAAAAATCATCATAAAAAGGCATGTAATCGGTACTTTCTGAGGTACAATATGCGACTTGAGAATGATAGTGAAGGCCAAAATTTGATATCTTGAAGAAAACAAAATTTAGGTTCTTTAGGTTGGATTTTCCGACCAAATGTCGGATCTGTGAATTCTGAAATCAGAATCGACCAAAAGTGACTTTTTAAAAAATCATCATAAAAAGGCATGTAAAATCGGTACTTTCTGAGGTACAATCTGCGACTTGAGAAAGATAGGGAAGGTCAAAATTCGATATCTTGAAGAAAAGAATATTTAGATTCTTTAGGTTCGATATTACGATCAAATGTCGGATCTGTGAATTCTGAAATCAGAACCGACCAAAAGTGACTTTTTAAAAAATCGTCGTAAAAAGGCATGTAACCGGCGCTTTCTGAGTTACAATATGCGACTTGAGAACGATAGTGAAGGCCAAAATTTGATATCTTCATGAAAAAAATATTTAGGTTGTTTAGGTTGGATTTTACGACCAAATGTCGGATCTGTGAATTCTGAAATCGGAACCGACCAAAAGTGACGTTTTCAAAAATCATCGTAAAATGGCATGTAACCGGCACTTTCTGAAGTACAATATGCGACTTGAGAACGACAGTGAAGACCAAAATTTGATATCTTCAAGAAAAAAATATTTAAGTTCTTTAGGTTGGATTTTCCGATCAAAAGTCGGATCTGTGAATTCTGAAATCAGAACCGACCTAAAATGACTTTTTCAAAAATCATCGTAAAATGGTATGTAATCGGTACTTTCTGAGGTACAATATGCGACTTGAGAACGATAGGGAAGGTCAAAATTCGATATCTTGGTGAAAAAAATATTTAGATTCTTTAGGTTCGATATTACGATCAAATGTCGGATCTGTGAATTGTGAAATCAGAACCGACCAAAAGTGACTTTTTCAAAAATCATCATAAAAAGGCATGTAAAATCGGTACTTTCTGAGGTACAATCTGCGACTTGAGAACGATAGTGAAGGCCAAAACTGGATATTTTCAAGAAAAAAAAATTTGGGTTCTTTAGGTTGGATTTTCCGACCAAATGTCGGATCTGTGAATTCTCAAATCAGAACCGACCAAAAGTGACGTTTTCAAAAATCGTCGTAAAAAGGCATGTAACTGTTACTTTCTGAGGTACAATATGCGACTTGAGAATGATAGTGAAGGCCAAAATTTGATATTTTGAAGAAAAAAAAATTTGGGTTCTTTAGGTTGAATTTTCTGACCAACAATCGGATCTGCGAATTCTGAAATCAGAACCGACCAAAAGTGACTTTTTCAAAAATCATCGTAAAAAGGCATGTAACCGGTACTTTCTGAGGTACAATATCCGACTTGAGAACGATAGTGAAGGCCAAAATTTGATATCTTGAAGAAAAAAATATTTAGGTTCTTTAGGTTGGATTTTCCGACCAAAAGTCGGAATTCTGAAATCAGAACCGACCAAAAGTGACTTTTTCAAAAATCGTCGTAAAAAGGCATGTAACTGGTACTTTCTGAGGTACAATATGCGATTTGAGAACGATAGTGAAGGCCAAAATTTGATATCTTGAAGAAAAAAATACTTAGGTTGTTTAGGTTGGATTTTCCGACCAAAAGTCGGATCTGTGGATTCTGAGATCAGAACCGACCAAAAGAGACTTATTTAAAAATCGTCGTAAAAAGACATGTGATCGGTACTTTCTGGGGTACAATATGCGACTTGAGAACGATAGTGAAGGCCAAAATTTGATATCTTCAAGAAAAAAATATTTGGGTTCTTTAGGTTGGATTTTACGACCAAAAGTCGGAATTCTGAAATCAGAACCGACCAAAAGTGACTTTTTCAAAAATCGTCGTAAAAAGGCATGTAACTGGTACTTTCTGAGGTACAATATGCGATTTGAGAACGATAGTGAAGGCCAAAATTTGATATCTTGAAGAAAAAAATATTTAGGTTCTTTAGGTTGGATTTTCCGACCAAAAGTCGGAATTCTGAAATCAGAACCGACCAAAAGTGACTTTTTCAAAAATCGTCGTAAAAAGGCATGTAACTGGTACTTTCTGAGGTACAATATGCGATTTGAGAACGATAGTGAAGGCCAAAATTTGATATCTTGAAGAAAAAAATACTTAGGTTGTTTAGGTTGGATTTTCCGACCAAAAGTCGGATCTGTGGATTCTGAGATCAGAACCGACCAAAAGAGACTTATTTAAAAATCGTCGTAAAAAGACATGTGATCGGTACTTTCTGGGGTACAATATGCGACTTGAGAACGATAGTGAAGGCCAAAATTTGATATCTTCAAGAAAAAAATATTTGGGTTCTTTAGGTTGGATTTTACGACCAAAAGTCGGATCTGTGAATTCTGAAATCAGAACCGACCAAAAGTGACTTTTTCAAAAATCGTCGTAAAAAGGCATGTAACCCGTACTTTCTAAGGTACAAATGCGACTTGAGAATGATAATGAAGGTCAAAATTCGATATCTTGACGAAAAATTTGAATTTCGAAATCAGAGTCGGAAAAAACTCATGCTTTCAGTTGTTCGCCGACGAGTATCAATTTAACGCTGGTACGACAGTCATTTACGAACGAACAAAATGACACCACTACTTATATCGAAAATGCGAGATATTTCATCCACAGATTTATTGAATAGGGAATCATTAGCTTATCTATAATTGTTTATTAGCAATGAAAGGATTGACTGATTTTGAGTTATTTATTATTCAACATTAGTTTTCAACGATATCATTATTTATTAGATAATCAATTGTCCCAACAATTTTTTTAATAACATTAAAATAGCCGGATAGATAATATCAAGTACTCGTGTGTTAACAGTGCGAGTGAAGGTATCCCTAGAGCGAAAATAAAATTAGCTCCAGCGAATAACATATGCAATTGCAGAGTTCAGATGCGGTCAAGTGGCCGGGAGCGGATTGGACTGCTGAGATCCAAACGTTTCAGAAGCTCTCGAGTCTCGAGAGAGCACAAGGTCCTCCATTCATCGTTGGAGCATAAACGACCTGATTAATTATCTCTCCAGCGTGTGTGCCGGCTCGTTGCGTGCGCTTCTACTTTGCACGTACCGATTCGGTCAATTAGCATTAACTGCATCGTGCAAACGGTCTACGCTAAATGGACTGCAAACGCCGGCGGGAAAATCCGCTTCACTGTCTTAACGACAACTATGGGTGCTAAGTTGTTTTGAAGAGCAAGATGATATTGCTGGGAAAATAGAGAACTCCTGACTCGTAGCCTCATTGTCTGTAAATTGACATAATTGTTACTATTGTTTTAGCATTTTTTTTACACATCTGTTTATGTAAATTTCACCTATTCAATGTCATTTTTTTTAAAGAATATAAATGTTCCATTGTCTAACATTTAAACTGTATTTATCAGAAGCTTAAGCTTCAAGAATTATCATTTTTTCCGTAAATAATATGTGAAGTGTTCTAAAATTTGCATATTGTAAATATTGCAGATTTGCAGATTTTTGTTCGTAATAAAAAAATACTGTGTTTTTGGATTTTAACATTATGTTTTTTTTTTTTAATTCCTTCATTTGTACGGAGGTCAATTAGCAAATGATAGATAGAGTGCTAAAAGTGTTTTCTGCATTATATTAAATAAAAGAGAGAAATTATAATATAAAAATTCTACTCAATATCTGTAATAAATTTAAGCAAAATCCATCAGGAGATAAATGGCAGGATATTTTTTAAAATTCTGACATTTGAACTTATGAAATTTTATTTAACCATGGTCCATATTTTATTTATTTTATTTCAGTAAATAAAATATGGACTACACTAAAAGTTTCACAGAATTGACCCAGATAAAATTTGTATCAAATACATTAATCGGGAAATAACTGTCAAGAATTTTCTTCAAAATTTCCTGTTCGTACCTAATAAAAAGAAATCAACAAATAAAACATCGAATGTTCTGAAATAAACAAATAAATAAAATAAATATATAATAAATAAATAAATAAAAATAAAATAAATAAAAATTTTTTTTAAAAATTTATTAAAATAAATAAATAAAATAAATATATAATAAATAAATAAATAAAAATAAAATAAAAAATGTAAATTTTTTCAATCTAAATGATTTATTTAATTTGAACAAATTTAATGTTTTTAGTTTTTATTATTATTTATTTATTTATTTCAGAACATTCGATGTTTTATTTGTTGATTTCTTTTTAGAAATTTTTTTTAGAAACTTCTATTTAATACCTGCATAACGTTCAACAGATGTTAAAGGCTAAAACATTTTTATGATTCCCCTAAAAAATGACCATTAAGAATATTTAACAATTTAATGTACCGAAACTGTAAGTTTTTATTCACAATCTAGTATATTAATTTTTTATAATAAATTTTCAAATTTTCAAAATTTATAATATAAAAATACCTTAATTTTAAATCATACTTGTTTTAGAAATAATTATACAGTTCGGTATTGAACGTTTTTATTGATAAAGCAAGTGTGATGTAAAAAAGGTTTTTAAACTATACATTTTGAAAATATGTTTGAATTGGATTCCTTATTTACTGTATAATTCCAGTAAACTTTTTTCAACAGTGTTTAAGTAGCATTTACAATTTTTTGTTGAAATATCTCGATGAATGTATGAAAATTGTATAGCGAATTGAAATATCTTTTAAAAGCTTGGCATAACACGCGGTGTCGGTATTACACCTTATTCTCGTTCTTGAGTTCATGTAACATGTCACTCGCGTCTCGAAACTGTATTTCCCAGCGTGCCGCGGATTCCGCGAGGTGATCGAACGGAATCGAACGGAATTAATGCCCATTGCGCGTACCTCGCGCCCACCTACATACTCAGAAGTCGACTCCAAGTGGCGAGGCCGAGGTAAAGAGCTCGAGCAACTCTCGGTCGACACACAACACGTGCCCGGTTGCGCCAGTCGAGCGAGTCGAGCTCAACTCGCTAAATCGTTTGCGAACGAACGATGCTCGCGTTTGTAAAACTTGCGATATTGGCTTACATTTTATTCTACGTGTTTAATTTTATTTTGAGGGTCGGGCGAAAGGTTTGCGAAATAAGTGCTCCAAAAACTTCGCTTTCTTCCATAGAAATAAATCTGGTAGCTAATAACAAACATAAGCTTGGCGTAAAAATTAAAAAAAAAATGGTTGACATGAATTTCTAATTACAATCCTTGTTTTTATGTTACAGGCGCGAACTGAGGAGCATCTGGCCCAGGAACAAGCTTGGCTAGCATCTGAGAGAATCTGGCTTTTACACAGAGGTGGTTTTACACCTGCAACGAGATGTGGACCCGCAGATCCGGACACAGGCAAACTCAGAGTCCGATTGATACCGACAGGAGAGGAATTACTCGTCGACGAGGAAGATGTGGAGAAGGTACAGCTTGAAAAAACTCTTCGTTTTGTTTCCTCATAGCGGAAGCTTTTTTTTTCATGATTATTTTTTCCACTCGGTTTTCGGCCAATCAGAGCGCAGTGTTTGAAGCTACCCAACAGTTTTATGTCGGAAATTTCTTAAAAATTTCCATTAAACTTTCATATGTTTCTCCTCATTTTCGGCGCATTTCACACTAACGAGTGTGTAAAATTTTGCAGAAAAATCCCTCGTGCTTCGCACTCGAGATTTTAAACCTGCAAAATTTGGCACAATCGTTCTTAGGCAATGAAGCTATCGAAAAATATCCGATAATTTTGAAGCACTACTGAATACTACTAGTATTACTACTGAAAATTTCTTTTGACAAGACTGTTTTGCTTCCTCATAGAGAAAGCTAATATTTTTTGTTGACGAGATTTTCATGTCGTACACTCAGAATGGTCTAAAATGTAGAGAAAAGTGGTTTAAAAAAATGTATGTGTTTGTTTGATGTAATTTTTCATGTATCTTCAAATATGATACACAAGTGGGTTATTAGATAATAACGTTTGGGATTGTGTTTGGTTTTAATTTGTTGAGAGGTTCAAATTTTACGGTATTTTGAAAATTTCGAAAATAGACATCTTACGGTATAACTTTCGTAAATTATGAGATATCGGACTGAGATTTTGTACACGAATGGACTAATATTGAATCATGATTGGTGCCAAATTTTGCGAGAATCGATCGAGTGGTTCGAATTTTATTGCAATTTCAAATTTTTTAAAAATGTTTGTCAACTCGTTTAAATTCTGAGATATCTGGCTGCAATTTTCCACGTCAATTCACGATTAGTGATTGTCAATAATTAATTTAGTCCAGGGAACGGTCGGTATGTCAATAAATTTCTATTTTGTTAAAAAAGAAAAACTGCTGCAATGACAAGAGAAAAATTATTTTTAACGTTCAATAGATTCAGCTTAAATTTGATTCCCATATGGACTTCCATGGAACAAGATTTGAGGACAAATTGAATTTTGTACTGAAATAATTTTGTGTGTTGAATTTTTTGAAAAATGTCTTTCGGCAATAAAAAAACCTGCAAAGTATGTTAAAAATTTGTAGATTTCTCATAAAGAAAGCTTCGCCAAATGGGTAAAATAATTAGGAAAAGATTTGCAAGATTCTACTTTGTAGGTTTTTTAAAAATATAATGTTTGTAAGACGTTGAGGCTTGAAAAAAAAATCTAGCTAACGAGAGGCAAAGATACAGCGAATGAAATGTATCTCTGTGCAGTTTCTTGTCGACATCCATTAGTATATTCTCAAGGCTGTATTGAAAATTTTTCTCAAGGCATAACTCGTCCTCCCACATTCGTCTTACTGTTGTTCTCTGCTTTCAGGCTAATCCACCGCAGTTCGACAAAGCCGAAGAGCTCTCGCAGTTGCGCCACTTGAACGAGTCCTCGGTGCTGCACACTTTGAGACAGCGATACGCCAGTAATCTTATTCACACTTATGCTGGTGACAATATGGTTGTCATCAATCCAGTTGCACCTCTGGCAATTTATTCGGAAAAGGTTCGTGAAATTTTGTTATTTTATTCATAAGCTAATTTCAAGATTGTGCATAAGATAAAAACTATTAGCGTTTTTGATATTTGATCTTAATTAATTATATCGATGAAGATTTTGTATGCTTACGCTTCAGATTCGTACATATCTTTTTTTTCTTAGTCCACAATAAACTGAAAATAGTTGGTTAACTAATTTTATTGTTTGCCTAAAATCTTCTTGTTTATTGCCCTAATGCGTGAGTTTATCCAATAAGAATTATCAATTTTCTGGTTTTTGAGTAAATCCTGTAAGCGCGCTTTTTTTCTGGGAGTAGTTTTCATATTTTTTAGAGAGTTCAGGGGAGAAAATCCTGTAGACGCGCGAAAATGGTGTTAAAATAATCTTATGATTCTGAAACTCTATCCTTATTTTATTAGATCTTTTAACATTCGAAAAGCATTTCTTTTTTTTTTACAACACAAAATGGTAGCGTTATGAATTCTTCTTTCAGACTTCTTTTCGGCGGCATCGAAAATTGCTGCATTTACAGGATTTTTTTGAGTGATCTGAATCAGAAAACTATTTTTTTTTCGTTTACTGACAATTGTAGGGGAAGGATAACCCTATAAAATTATTTGAAAAGTATAAAATTAAATATTAAATGGACTTTTGAATGAAATGCTCCAATTTCCGGCAATTTCTTTCGACAATTTTCACCCCAAAAAAATAATGTATTTAAGCGATATCCTTAAAACTTTAGGTATATTCTTCCGGTAATTATATAGACAGAAACCTCCCAAAATTTCAGCTACATCGGTCGATAACTTTTTGAGCTACAGTACGAGCAGTTTTAAAAAATGTAGTTTCAGGATAATCGCGGGATAACGCCGCCATTTTGTGTTCTAAAAAAAAAGAAATGTTTTTCAAATGTTAAAAGATCTAATAAAATAAGGTGAAAGTTTGAGAATCATAAGATTATTTTAACACATTTAAAAAAATTCGTACAAAATGACTAATTTTCACGCGTCTAAAGGTTTTTCTCCCCTTAACTCCGATAAATTGACCACAGTTTTTTTTGTAGAAGACTCAACGATAAAGTTACAAAATTGTCTTTTCGATATTTTAATATTTCTCTATTAAATTGTGTGTGATTTCAGGTGGTTCACATGTTCAGAGGCTGCAAAAGCGAAGACATGCCTCCGCATATCTACGCAATGGCTCAGTCGGCGTACCGAGGAATGTTGGCAACTCGAAGAGATCATTCGCTCGTCTTTTTAGGACGCAGCGGTGCTGGAAAAACGACAAATTTCAAGCATGCGTTGCACTATCTCGTCCTGGCGGCCGGCACCGTAAACAAGGTTCGCAACGCTTCAATCACTATCATCGCAATTGCCGTCAATTAACGAAACACATTCTAAGAACAAACACTTAATCTTTCGCAGATCCTGACAATCGAGAAGCTCAACGCTCTCTTCACAGTCTTAGAGGCTTTCGGTAACAGCAGAACTCACATGAACTCCAATGCAACGCGATTCAGTCAACTTTTCAGCCTCGATTTCGATCAGTCGGGACAGATAGCATCAGCGTCTCTACAAGTAAGCACAAAAACTAATACAATTTCACTAAATGAAAAAAATATATCGTAAACAAGTAACGAATTAAGGTAATAGATCTAAAAAAATGAGCAGTATATGAATGAAAATATATTGAATTTCATTTTCAGTTGCAATAGTTATAAATAGTATTCTGAACTTTTTACAATTATTCAAACAGAAAATTTGTTTAAATTCAATTTTATTCGAAAATCGCTCATTCCTGAAAATAATTTGGGTTGTTATAACAATTTGGATATCGATTCGGAACAGAATAACCTTTTGTGTGTGAAGTTTTGAAGCTTTGGCTCTACATTTGGATTCTCAACGAAATTTATTTGATTTCTTTACAAGATTATTTTAGAAAATCGTCGCAAGTAGTAATTTACAAAATAATGTATGAATATTGTCATTACAAAATAATAGTAATATATTTTTTCGAAACACGTTGCTTTAATATAAATTTCTTGTTGGTAATAAGAAAATTGTCTTGTATTTGGTAAAATAACATCAAAGCGTTTACTTCAATAGTAAAGAAAGGAGTTAATCACGGCTACTTGCATTATTTATGTAAGCGAAATCAATCAGCAGGAATTATGTAAATTATATAAACCGAAATGATAAACGATAATTAGCAGAAACTCTTCCATACTTAAGGGGGTTAATGACAATAATCATGTTGCCAGTGTTTGATATTCTTCGATTATACATTTATTCTTTCATTTTTTCAGGTTTTGCTGTTGGAAAAAACGAGAATAGGACGAAGAGTGAACGGCGATCCGACTTTCCACGCGGTGTATCGATTGCTAGCGGGTGCAGAAGGTGCTCTACGAAAAGAGCTTCACCTGACGAATCTCGTGGCGGAGAATAATCCGTTCATAACTCCACTGCAAAAGCACGAGGACAAGCAGCGTGCTATGGTCGAATTCAATCGAATAGTCGCGGCATTGAAGATTCTCGGTGTGTCGGAGGCCGACGAAAAGGTCATATGGCTCGTACTCGCTGGAATCTACCATTTGAGCTGCGCCGGTGCAGTAAAAGCCGGCACAAGCTCACAAAGCAGATGGCAATTCGCTCGTGTTGAATGTGCTGAAAGAGCAGCCACGCTTCTCGGCACATCCGTCGAGGAACTCAGCAGAATGGTTTTCTCCGGAAATGGAGGTGGCGGAACTCCCAGTGGTCCTAGACCCGCCCTTAGGACTCCAAGTCCTACCGATAGCGGCAAAGATCTGTCGGGGCTCGACGCACTTGAAGGATTACTTGTTGGTTTATATTCGGAGGTCTTTCACTGTGTCGCTGCACTTATAAACAAGTTAGTCTTCAAATTACTTTTCTCCATTACCAATTACCATTTTAATAAATCTCGAATTGTCCATAATTCAAAAATTTCAAATGATAATCATGAAATACTTTTTTTCTGATTTGTTTCCGTGGTATTTTTTATTACCTATGTGTCGATGCGCTTATAAACAATTTAGTCTTTGAATTACCGTTTTTGTTTTTAGCTTTTTTATTGTTTAAAGTGGTATTATCAGATTGGAGAGTTAAATGAGAGTTATATTGCGAAACTGTTGAAATATCGATATTTTCAGGTGGAAAAAGTAGTTACTAAAAATTGAGGTTTTCTAATAAAGTTTGCGTGAGCCTCTTAGTTTTTGGTGAACTTTTTCGAATGAAAAAAAGAAATTGAAAAATCGGTGAATTTGGAAAGTAATTATTGCCAGTTAAAAAGTTCAAATTTTCGGGATCCTGACAGTCCGAAAGGTTCGATGGCGAAAAATAAAATTTCGACGATTAATAGATCTTGAATTGTCTATACGCTAACAATTTAGTCTTTAAATTACATTTTTCTTTTTTAGTTTCTCTATTATTTAAGATGATATTATGAGAGTAGAGAGTTAAACGAGAGTTAATTGCGAAAATGTTGAAATATCGCTACTTTTAGATGGAAAAAGTACTAAGCAAAAATTGAGGTACTGTTATGATGTTTGCTCGATCCTCTTAGTTTTGGAGAACTTTTTCGAACGAAATAGAAAGAAAATAAAAAATCGGCGAACACGAAAAGAAATTATTGCCAGTTGAAAATTTCATATTTTCAGGATCCTAATTTTCCGGAAGATCCGATGTCGAAAAATAAACCTTCGAATTTTAATAAATCTTGAATTATCGATAATTCAAAATTTTCAAGTGAGAATCATGAAAAACTATTTTTTTTCTGGATTAAAAAATGTTTTTTCCGCGGAATTTTTGGCCCATATACCTTAAAATGATTACACAATGTTTAATCAATTTTTCAACAATTTCCAGGTCGATTTCTTCACCTATACACACAGTTTCGTCGCTGCTGCTCTGCGATGCTCCAGGATTCCAAAATCCAGCTTCCTGCGGTCGTCAAACAGGTGCCAGCTTCGAGGATCTTTGTCACAATTATTTGCAAGAGCGTCTGCAGCTTTTGTTCCATCATTCCACGCTCGTCGCGCCGCGAGACAGGTAAACATTAGTGTTTTTTATATCTCATGTTAATTTTCTTAACTAGGTAAAAAAAAAAAGGATTGCCCGATGTTATTGTGATATTTTGATGCGCAGGTATGTCCAGGAAGGTGTTGACGTCGATTGCGACGATGATTACGACGTTGACTCGGTCGGCTCGCCCCAAGCTCTGGTTTCTCTTCTCGATCGCGGGCAACAAAGTGCCACAATGCTACGAACAAGCCAAAGCGATTTAAGCGGTAGCCGTCAGGCGGAAAGGAAGGGACTGCTATGGCTGCTCGACGAAGAAACTATTTGTCCCGGTGGCAGCGACGAAAGTTTCCTCGATCGGTTATTCTCGCATTATGGCGACAGAGGTAAACTTTTATATTCCTATTTCAATTGGCACAGTATATCAATTGTATCTAAAATGCAAGAAAAAATATCTACAAACACGTTTTTTTTAATTCAGTAATTAAAACACTAATTTCCTGCCCTTCATTTATTACATTACTATTTGTTTTAAAACATTTTTTTAATCTCGCATTAACAGCTAAGATTTTTATTACGTCGTGTCTAGCGTCACACACAATCGTGACTTTTGTATCAATATTAAAGTCGCACACTTCACGTGACTTTTAGTTTTTTTGCTAAAATCACACAAAGTTCTCGTGACTTATACTTATTTGCAAAAGTCACACAAAATTTAGAACGTGAACCGCGCTAACTTTTTTAAGGATTGATCAACGTGACTCTTATGAATAACTATGAGTCACGGAAATTTTGTGCGATTTTTGCAAATAACTATAAGTCACGAGAGCTTTTTGTGATTTTAGCAAAAAACTAAAAGTCACGTGGAGTGTGTGACTTTAATGTTCATACAAAAGTCACGATTGTGTGTGACGCTAGACACGGCGTTTTTATTAGCGTAATTCTTTAATTTCATTCTTAATAATTGTGATTTTCTATTCAAATTGGTTGACGTGATTTTACTGTATGATTATTATTTGTTTTGTCACGCAGATCATCAAGTTCTGCTGAGGAAGGCGCCAGGAAACAATCAATTCGTTCTTCAACATCTCCAAGGCACGAATCCAGTTCTCTACACGGCAACGGGATGGCTTAAGGCTACACGCGAGAACCCGGTTACCCGATGTGCCATCACAGTCCTTCAGGAGAGTACCCGGTTAGTCTTAAGAATAAAAAAAGTAATATCCACTCGAAGGAGACTAGAAACTCGATGACACTTGTTATTAATGGTTCTTCAACGTTTCCAGGGAAGACATAAGCAGACTGTTCGTTTGCGCTCGCGGAGCTGGCGTCTCCGGAGCCCTAAGTGGCTCTGTACCTGGCATCGAAGGTTCACAGTCGCTTAGAAGAGCCTCGAGCATACGTAGAACGTTTACTGCTGTTAAGAGGAAAAATGCTTGTCTTCAAGTGAAATTCACTGTTGTAAGTAATATTATAAGCTCATTTTATCATTTATAAAAGAATAGAATCCTCCTAAAACATTTTTAACCGCCTTAAGTTTTGCCATCAACTTCAAGAATTTTAAAAGACATAAGTTGGAAAGTAATTTTTCGAGTTTTTGTTGAAATAAATTTCTTTTTATTGACATAAAAATAGATACGCGCCAATTTCGACGAACTAAATTATTCTTGTCACTTTCAGCTCTTAAGAGTTCAATAACGATAAAGTTTCTATTGTAAAACATAGCTAATGCTCCTTTAAACACAACATTTTTAGAATTTTTACTTTTCTATTTGAAGAATCTCACGAAGGAGATTAAAAGAGTATAAATTGGATATTAATTATTTAATTTTTAGTTTAAATATATGAAAAAGAAAAAGAAAAATATATATATATATTAAAAAGAAAAACGCAAATTTAGGAGAACTAAATTACCTTCGCGTCTTTCAGCAGTCATGAATAAAATAGCCTAAAAATGAATTCTTAAGACATAGATTATGTCGCATTTGTTTCTCAAAATATTTCTTAATACTCGCTAATTATTCTCTCTTTAAAATAGCCCAAAAATTAATTCTTAAAATATAGGTTATGCTCCTTTAATGTCGCCTTTGCTTCTCAAAACATTTCTTAATACTCGTTAACTATTCTCTCCGTGTTATCATGCGAAAGAGCAGTTCAAAGGTCGTATTATTATCGTCTGAAAAAAATTCTATTATCTGCAAGTGGTCTGCCATTCTAACGTTGACAGCGACGACTTTTTGCCGCACATTCGACGTTTCTGCGTGGCTTCAGAATATTCTCGCCACAAACAAGATGTTCGACGAATATCTTACTGTCTTGTTTTGGTTACATCTGTTAATATTTCTCGTTCCTCTGATAATCTGTTTTTTGCACGATGTAAGTCATCGATTCATCACGGATTGTCACCCGTTTAAGAATTACGAGCCTCGAATGATTTCTACTGCACGCCCACGTATTTATCGGTGATTTAATTGACTTTTTCAGGACGGACTTGTAGAAACTCTAAGGCGGACGCGCGTCAAGTTTGTTCACTGTCTACTGCCGCAACATGCCGCTGGTTGTACTGACAACAAGAGTTTACTGTCTGTCAAATCCAATCAAAGCGAGGACAGCATCATCAACGTGCCTCTCTTACGATCGCAGGTAATTATTCCCATCTTATTATAAATCTCGTCAAAATCTTGAATGTAGATCAGTCAAAAACTCAATTGATTTTCTTCTACAATAGAAGATCATAAAAGTTGATAGTGTGAAAAGATAAATAGAATTAATTTTTATTAAGTACAGCTTTAAATAATGAGTCAGAATTTTCCATTGGAGTAAAAAACGATAACAAAAAAATGTATACTAAAATAAAAAATAAGTCTAATCGTAAAAAATATAATAGTTTCTATTTATTAGCTAAAGCTTTGAATTATAAATTGAAATTTGCCATTAGAGTTAGACATTATAGTGTATTTTGTTCTTTTATTAAAAAATGATTAATTGCAGCTAAAAGTAGCTTCACTGTTTGATTGAAAAGAATTCTACCGTTATTATCCCTGAAATATAATCATCATGGGACAAGATTAGAGATAATCAATCTCTAAATATTCTCACATTTAAATTCGCAGTAGTATTAAATGTATAATTAATCTTAAAGGACTTACATCTTTCTTTATGTCGCAGATTCGAGGAAGTCAAATCGTCGACGCCGTTCGTTTGCACAAAGTTGGATTCCCGAAGCACATGCCTCTGGGTGAGTTCCGAAGACGTTTTGGTCTCTTGTCAAATGATGCTAACGCACGACCCGGAAGTCCCGTTGCGGATGAGAGACGCGCAGTCGAAGATATGCTGCTATCCGTCGACGTAGATCCCGCCTCCTATCGTGTGGGCCAAAGCCAGGTAAGTCCATAGTTATAATTAATGAATCAATTAATCACATATTCATTTTACGCTCGGAGAATTATTATGTGCAATACAGCGAAGCGTATAAGCCGTATAATCGTAAAACTTATACGAAGAATTTTAAGAAATGAAAATGAGTGCAATTTTAGACAACAGTGCAACGAGTAAACAACGAGTAAACAAGAATTCTCTATGCTCGACAAATATCGCGCACAAGTTCGCAAAATTATTATTCGTTCGTTGTTAAGGGATTTTCTAAAACGGGTCGATATTTAATTTTTTTTCAGATAAAAGTATTTGATGACGAGTTCGAAGATTTTACGCATAAATAATACATAGTCTTGCCAAGTTTGATTTTTGTTTATTTACAAATATTGATAAATATATAAGATATTATTATTAAAGTAAAGAGCCGTTCGATTTAGTTCAAATTTGGACAGACCATAGTTTATAATATTTTCTATTGGGATATTTTTATTTTAATTTGACAAAATTACGAAAATGACAAACTGTGAAAAAGAAGTTCGATTTCTTATAAAAAAACAATCAACTTTAACCATTTGTTACTAACAAATGGATAAACATTTTTTAAATCTTTTATATTTATTTATTAATTCACGGGACACAATACAAAAAATTGGGTTAAAACCACCCAAAGAAATATTTATAGTATGTAGAAAAAAAAAGTGTTACAGAAGGTTGCGCAAAAGTCAGTAAAAAAAATCAGGTCATACAATAGAAAATGTTATAAATTATATATGCTCTGTCCAAATTTGAAATGACTCGAATATGTAAATAATTCAGCAGCACGTTGTTTATATAATATTAACTTTATTGTTTATTAATACTTTCCAGCTAAAAAAAACTCAAACTCGGCAAGATTATGTATTAAATGTGTGTAAAATCCTCCACTTCGTCATCCCAATACTTTCAGCGGATTTATTTTTTTAAATAGTTTTGCTTTTTTGGCCCCAAGATTGTGCAAGAAAACAAATGTCTTGGCATGCATCAAGTTTAAGCAATTGTGCGCTGAGTAAACAAAACATCTTCGACGGTCAATAACCTCGTTGTCAGAATTTTTTATGTTCATCACGTATCGAGTACAAGTTCGCAGAACTGTTGTGTCTCGCGGCTGACCAACGAGCGTTAATAGTTAACAGGATTTGTCTATGTGCTTATGAGAAATCATAAAAATCGTGAGCAAACGAGAATGGTGCGTGCGCGCGGTATTTTCGACGTGCCAAGTTAAGGAAGTCTGACTTTGTCACCGGCAAATTTCACCGGGGCCGCGCGCAGACTTTGGAATGTAAACCGGTGGTTGTCGTCCCGAGGCTTGAGCTTTCACTCGGTGCTTGCTGCACATTCGCTTGCGGCGGTGGAAGCGGCCGAAGGCTGTGTTTATGCTAATTTTACGAAAGAACCCACGCTCTACTCGTGTCGGAAACTACACGCACAACAGAAGGTGGAAGATTCCTGGTGATTTTTGCCAAAAGCGCCTCGAGCTACGAAGAAAGTTTTCTGTCAATTCTTTTTTTTTTGCGCTCTTGATATAATATTTAATAATTATTAAATAATATTTTATCACTTGTTGTGGTATTGTGACTATTGTTATAGTGGCATATAATAATAGTTACAACTAATTAATATTAATTACGGTGACGGAATAGATAATTCAACTGTAAAAATAATAGCAACGATTTTAAATAGCTATTGTGATTCGGTAGTCAAATTATCAGTGCTAAATGCTTGGAAATTTTACACAATTGAAGAGTATTTTTCAAAGTAACATGAGCGGCCAAATTTTTGCCAAAAGCGCCTCGAGCTACGAAGAAAGTTTTCTGTCAATTCTTTTTTTTTTTGCGCTCCTGATATAATATTTAATAATTATTAAATAATATTTTATCACTTGTTGTGTTATTGTGACTATTGTTATAGTGGCATTTAATAATAGGTACAACTTATTATTATTAATTACGGTGACGGAATAGATAATTCAACTGTAAAAATAATAGCAACGATTTTAAATAGCTATTGTGATTCGGTAGTCAAATTATCAGTGCTAAATGCTTGGAAATTTTACACAATTGAAGAGTATTTTTCAAAGTAACATGAGCGGCCAAATTTTTGCCAAAAGCGCCTCGAGCTACGAAGAAAGTTTTCTGTCAATTCTTTTTTTTTGGGCTCTTGATATAATATTTAATAATTATTAAATAATATTTTATCACTTGTTGTGTTATTGTGACTATTGTTATAGTGGCATATAATAATAGGTACAACTAATTATTATTAATTACGGTGACGGAATAGATAATTCAACTGTAAAAATAATAGCAACGATTTTAAATAGCTATTGTGATTCGGTAGTCAAATTATCAGTGCTAAATGCTTGGAAATTTTACACAATTGAAGAGTATTTTTCAAAGTAACATGAGCGGCCAAATTTTTGCCAAAAGCGCCTCGAGCTACGAAGAAAGTTTTCTGTCAATTCTTTTTTTTTGCGCTCTTGATATAATATTTAATAATTATTAAATAATATTTTATCACTTGTTGTGTTATTGTGACTATTGTTATAGTGGCATATAATAATAGGTACAACTAATTATTATTAATTACGGTGACGGAATAGATAATTCAACTGTAAAAATAATAGCAACGATTTTAAATAGCTATTGTGATTCGGTAGTCAAATTATCAGTGCTAAATGCTTGGAAATTTTACACAATTGAAGAGTATTTTTCAAAGTAACATGAGCGGCCAAATTTTTGCCAAAAGCGCCTCGAGCTACGAAGAAAGTTTTCTGTCAATTCTTTTTTTTTTACGCTCTTGATATAATATTTAATAATTATTAAATAATATTTTATCACTTGTTGTGTTATTGTGACTATTGTTATAGTGGCATATAATAATAGGTACAACTAATTATTATTAATTACGGTGACGGAATAGATAATTCAACTGTAAAAATAATAGCAACGATTTTAAATAGCTATTGTGATTCGGTAGTCAAATTATCAGTGCTAAATGCTTGGAAATTTTACACAATTGAAGAGTATTTTTCAAAGTAACATGAGCGGCCAAATTTTTGCCAAAAGCACCTCGAGCTACGAAGAAAGTTTTCTGTCAATTCTTTTTTTTTTTGCGCTCTTGATATAATATTTAATAATTATTAAATAATATTTTATCACTTGTTGTGTTATTGTGACTATTGTTATAGTGGCATATAATAATAGGTACAACTAATTATTATTAATTACGGTGACGGAATAGATAATTCAACTGTAAAAATAATAGCAACGATTTTAAATAGCTATTGTGATTCGGTAGTCAAATTATCAGTGCTAAATGCTTGGAAATTTTACACAATTGAAGAGTATTTTTCAAAGTAACATGAGCGGCCAAATTTTTGCCAAAAGCGCCTCGAGCTACGAAGAAAGTTTTCTGTCAATTCTTTTTTTTTTTGCGCTCTTGATATAATATTTAATAATTATTAAATAATATTTTATCACTTGTTGTGTTATTGTGACTATTGTTATAGTGGCATATAATAATAGGTACAACTAATTATTATTAATTACAGTGACGGAATAGATAATTCAACTGTAAAAATAATAGCAACGATTTTAAATAGCTATTGTGATTCGGTAGTCAAATTATCAGTGCTAAATGCTTGGAAATTTCACACAATTGAAGAGTATTTTTCAAAGTAACATGAGCGGCCAAATTTTTGCCAAAAGCGCCTCGAGCTACGAAGAAAGTTTTCTGTCAATTCTTTTTTTTTGCGCTCTTGATATAATATTTAATAATTATTAAATAATATTTTATCACTTGTTGTGTTATTGTGACTATTGTTATAGTGGCATATAATAATAGGTACAACTAATTATTATTAATTACGGTGACGGAATAGATAATTCAACTGTAAAAATAATAGCAACGATTTTAAATAGCTATTGTGATTCGGTAGTCAAATTATCAGTGCTAAATGCTTGGAAATTTTACACAATTGAAGAGTATTTTTCAAAGTAACATGAGCGGCCAATTTTTTGCCAAAAGCGCCTCGAGCTACGAAGAAAGTTTTCTGTCAATTCTTTTTTTTTGCGCTCTTCATATAATATTTAATAATTATTAAATAATATTTTATCACTTGTTGTGTTATTGTGACTATTGTTATAGTGGCATATAATAATAGGTACAACTAATTATTATTAATTACGGTGACGGAATAGATAATTCAACTGTAAAAATAATAGCAACGATTTTAAATAGCTATTGTGATTCGGTAGTCAAATTATCAGTGCTAAATGCTTGGAATTTTTACACAATTGAAGAGTATTTTTCAAAGTAACATGAGCGGCCAAATTTTTGCCAAAAGCGCCTCGAGCTACGAAGAAAGTTTTCTGTCAATTCTTTTTTTTTTTGCGCTCTTGATATAATATTTAATAATTATTAAATAATATTTTATCACTTGTTGTGGTATTGTCACTATTGTTATAGTGGCATATAATAATAGGTACAACTAATTAATATTAATTACGGTGACGGAATAGATAATTCAACTGTAAAAATAATAGCAACGATTTAAAATATCTATTGCGTTTTGGTAGTCAATTTATCAGTGCTAAATGCTTGGAAATTTTACACAATTAAAGAGCATTTTTCAAAGTAACATGTGTCCTTATTCTAAGCAATGGCGTTGAATTTGCTGATTTTTCATTTTTATTCTATTTCTATGGGCTTATCAATTCAATTGTCAATTTTTTTTTAGTGTCTATCTGTAAAAAAATTACAGAAATTTCTTAAATGAAAATCGATAATTTTGTAATGGCTGACACTATGAAAAATGTACATGGTGAGTACATAAAGCACTATTAAAAAAGTAAAATAAGGGTGACTTATTAAAAATCTGTAAATGGCGACAGATCTTCCTACGAAAAAAAAAAATATAACACAAATGTATGGAAATTTGTATCGATCAAGTAACGTTTTTTCGAATACTCAGCCATTTATCTGTGTTAAAGATTCATGCTATAATGCATTAAGATTTTAATACAAATGAAGCTATTATTACAAAGTATAAAGCTCAAGAACTACTTTATAGCGAGCCATGCAACTATTGTGATACTTAAATTGAACTATTAATTGTTGCAACGAATCAAAATGAATTACACTAACAATAAAATAGTCAATATATCTATATAACCAGTTGCATGGCTTGCAACCCCAAATTCAGTGATCTATGAAACCCCCACAGTGTATAAATAATCCAAATGAAATCTTAACTGCACATAAGTTAAAGATTCACACAGTGTTTACTTTTTAGAATAATATTTTATAAACAACAACAAAATGACAATTATTAAATATGATATTTACTAATTATTATATGATATCAAAATAATTCGTATAATTAAGCTGAAATCAAATGTATAAATGGACTTTCCTCAAGAAGTCGTAGGTTTCATAATTGCATATATGACTCAATCTTCACAATTTTCATTTCACTCAATCGGCAAACGTTTCTCTTTCCTCGATAAATCTCTATGCTTCCTGAATAATCTTGTACCGGATCGTCGTAACGCATAGTTCTCCTGCATAGCCATAAATATTAAAGCGCCGAGCCGTTATACGCCGCTTATAATACGCGTATATATACATGTGTTCCCCATATGTTGGTCTAAGCCATGGCGAGTATACGAGTGCGGGAAGAAGGGGCCCACGCGCATTGCCCTGGCGCCTGTTTCTTCGCTATATCCGCGGTGTTGCGTCCACGAGCTCCAGAGGATTTGCTTCTTCCTGGGTGATGACCCCGCAGGACTTTTGCCGCTGCCTTTTCTCTTCCATCGTGCCTCTTCCGTCCACACGTTTCAACGGCTCTCTACAACTTTAAAGTGTCTTCTGGCAAGAATTCTCATGTCGAAAGGAAAGACAACCCATCGTCGAGTACATACCAAATACTACTTTGAGTTTCACTATTATTTACTACGCAAAAATCCTAAAAAAGGATGCAATTTTGCACATTGTTTCCAGAGTTGTAAATCCCCATTAATTCGTGAAATATAGTTTACAGTACAATTTGTTTTGTAATTATGATTTCATAATAATAATATGTAGTGATTATAAAATAGAGTGTAAACATTTGAATAGCTGAGAAAAAAAATTTTCGCTTTAATATTGCAAGAAATAGTGGCAAAAATGGAAGAAATAAGTAATGCATTACTTATTTGTTTTCCATTTTTTCAAAAGGATCACCGTTAATTTTTATTCAAAAGTAATAATTTTTGCAGCCATTACAAGGTTTAATCATCGTATTACAATCGCTACATGTTTATTATTATAAAATCATAATTATAGAGCTGATCGTATCATTATCATTATTTCTATAAATATTAGGCATTTACAAGTCTGATTGCTTCCTCATTAATTTTCATCTTTCGCAACGCCGCCTTTATGAGGAAGTTTCTTTATTTTATTTTTGGCTTCTTCATTGAGAAAGCTTTGCGAAAGATGAAAATTATTGACGCTGCAATGTGCAAAGTTCTACTTTGCATCCTTATTTTAAATACAAATTGAAGAAGTACGAAAACAAAAATTTTCATTAATTCAAAATTCTATAAAATCCAAACCGATCTATGCATTTCGCTTAAATTCAATAAGGATCGTAATTTTTCATTGTTTCATTCGTCAAAAACTGCTTAAGCTCATTATCTAAAAAATTGTGGCAGCTAGAGAACATACAGAGATTTTTTGAAAAATTCAATGTCTTATAAAATCTGAACCACTTTACCAATCTTCACCAAATTCGATATCTACTACAATTGGATGTTAATTTTCCATTGCAAAAGATTTGAGCAGGTTTGGTCGAACTTGACTTAAATAAGAACGAAAACAAATTTTTTTTGAAAATTCAAAATTTTATAAAATCTAAACCGTGTCATGGATTTCGCTCAAATTCAATACCGAACTTTATTTTTCATTTCTCTATTTGTCCAGAATTATTTAGCTCATTAGCTGAAAAATTGCGGAAACTAGAGAACATACAGACATTTTTCGAAAAATTGAAAGGCTTATAAAATCTGAATTTTTTTTTTTTCAACTTTTTCGAAAATTTATACATAGGAAGCGGCGTTGCTCGTTTACCAGCGTGCCATATTTCAGCTTGATTGTTAAAGCCGTTATCGAGATACAGCGGTTTGAATTTTGCCACACACGCGCATACATACACTGGTAAAAAAAAATTTAATTTACAACACAAATATTGGAAATTACTATTCAAGTGTGTATTAAATTCACAAACTTTGTGCAGTAAATGAGAATTTTACAACACAGATGTGTTGTAAAATTACAAAACAGTAACGGTAAATTTTATATACCAGTGTTGTAAAATTCAACGTCGCAGTTGGAATTTCATAAACGGTTTTGGTAAAAAGAACTTCATACACATGTTTGTAAATTTACAACAGATTTTTTTAACAGTGGATCTGTTCATCCGGAATTTTTTTCTAAACCACTTTTCTCGACGTTTTGGACCATTCTGAGTGTCCTGACATGAAAATTTCGAAAAACTTTTTTACGAAAACAAAGTTTCTTCTATGCGATAGCAAAAAATCATGAATACCGCGATGAAATAATTGGAAACGAAAGTACGCGTGTACCTCTGATTAATTGTCTGCTGTCGATCCTAATTCGATCGCCACACAATAATTTCAGAATCAATAACAGAGCCATACTCGTGGATCGAGAAGATTGATATTTCTAGTCCGTTCGATTGATCCTCGACGCTGATTTAATTAGCCACTTTTTATCTCTTTCTCAGGTACGCATTTTGCTCAGGACATGAACCACAGCATCGAACGAAAGCCGATCACTCTTGTGAAGAAAGAAAGAACAGACTGCGTTGCTCCTCGTGCGGGTTATAAATCGAAGCGGAAAAGAAATCGAAATTAATGAGATCTACCCGACGACACGCGATTCTCGGACGTACACGCGCGACCGTCGTTGACGTTCCTGCACTAAATTGTTCGAATATCGATGGAGACTGTTGGTAGTCGCTAATCTATACGATAAATACTGTGCAGAGTGATTCGTGACGCTTCGCGGTGCTTTCACCTCGTGTTGTACTGTTTATAACGTTTATAACGAGTCCACTCGACACGTGCTTACCGACCAGTAGCCAATTATGCTAACTGGAAGGCGATCGACAAAAGAAGCTTCGGAAAGAAGATCCATTTAATAATGTGAAGGAAAATTTTAATCTTCCCACACTGAGAGAAAATTATGGTATTAGTAATAAAGTGACAACTATTCATTTACGGTTGGTACAACAATTTTTTTATAGTTGACACAACTATCAAATAGTTACTGTAACTAGCAAATAGTTACCATAACTATTTTCGTAGTTATCGTAACTATAAAAATAGTTGCATGTAATAAAAATGAATAGTTGTCACTTTATAGTTGACTATACTATACTATACTATACTATACTATACTATACTATACTGTACTATACTATACTATACTGTACTATACTATACTATACTATACTATACTATACTATACTATACTATACTATACTATACTATACTATGCTATGCTATGCTATGCTATGCTATGCTATGCTATGCTATGCTATGCTATGCTATGCTATGCTATGCTATGCTATGCGATGCTATGCTATGCTATGCTATGCTATGCTATGCTATGCTATAGTATACTATACTATACTATACTATACTATACTATACTATACTATACTATACTATACTATACTATACTATACTATACTATACTATACTATACTATACTATACTATACTATACTATACTATACTATACTATACTATACTATACTATAATATACTATACTATATTATACTATACTATGCTATGCTATGCTATGCTATGCTATGCTATGCTATGCTATGCTATGCTATGCTATGCTATGCTATGCTATGCTATGCTATGCTATGCTATGCTATGCTATGCTATGCTATGCTATGCTATGCTATGCTATGCTATGCTATGCTATAGTATACTATACTATACTATACTATACTATACTATACTATACTATACTATACTATGCTATGCTATGCTATGCTATGCTATGCTATGCTATGCTATGCTATGCTATGCTATGCTATGCTATGCTATGCTATGCTATGCTATGCTATGCTATGCTATGCTATGCGATGCTATGCTATGCTATGCTATGCTATGCTATGCTATGCTATGCTATGCTATACGATGCTATGCTATGCTATGCTATGCTATGCTATGCTATGCTATGCTATACGATGCTATACGATGCTATGCTATGCTATGCTATGCAATGCTATAGTATACTATACTATACTATACTACTGACTGTAATATACTATACTACTGACTATTGCGATTTCTCTGAGTGCATAGAGATTATTTGAATTTTTTTCTAAAAGATATTTCTGCTGGCACAGAGAAAGAATTTATGTGGGAATGCAAAATCAGTGGTTTTAGAATAGAGATAAAAATATAGATCGTTAATCTTTTTAAACGCCCGTTTTTTTTTTACGGATTTTTCAAGAAGAAAATAAAAACCTAGTCTTGATAGTTACGAAATTGTATTATATTGTGAAATGAACATTTGGTTTGATTTTTCAGCCTTGGCACAAAATGTTGCCATAATTTGTGAATTTTTTTATTTGCCAATAATTCAAATTCTCAAAATATTGAGATGAGTAACAAAATTTTTACATAAACTCAATAACGTCAAGGGATATTTGGAATAAAATTTCACTAAATTTTATTATCCTTCTCATTTACAAAATCGAAAATGCTGTGATTGGATAATCAAGTGATTAATCAAATAAAAATTTAATACGCAATTGAAGCAGTGAAAATTCGTAAAATCCTACAATTTTCCATTAAATATATTCATCAGTATATTTAATTGCCGGTAAACCGTTTATAAAAAGTATGTAAAGTAAAATCTTGCAAAATGCTTCCTCATTATTTTGTACTATTCATTAACCTTCCTCCACGAGGAAATCTAAATCAATCAACGTACTTCCTTAAAGTTGTAAAATCTCAAGTAAGCATCTTGTAAGGCTTTGCTTTGCAGGATTTTTATATAGTTTTGTATTCTCTTTCTTCCTAAAGATCAAACATTTTTTTTAACAAAATATAAAAATGTATATAAAATGTATGTGAAGTAAAATATTGCAAAATACTTATTATTTTGCACTATCCATTAACGTTCCTCCACAAGGAAGTCTAAATCAACCAACGTACTTCCTGGTACTTGTAAAAAAGTAAGAAATTTGCAAGGTTTAACTTTGCAGAATTTTTATATATCTGTGTAATCAGTTTTTGCCTAAATATCGAAAATTCGAATACTTATAATAAGACACTTTTTTTAAATCAGAAAAGAAATAGGAGACTACAGTTTATTCTGAAATTGTGGATTCTCAGGCCCTGTAAATAATCGTTCTTCGTGCCAATAGAAATATTATCCGAAGACTTCATAAAAAGCCCCGATATAAAATCTATATCGAGGGGTCATAATTTGACCTAGGGAAGAGTTTCGACTTTGTAACAAAGCCTCAGAACTTGGCAATCACCTACAGAACGAAGCAGTCTGATTGCCAACCGAAGTAAATTGATCCACGTCACGAAATGATACAAAGCCGATCGGCAAAGGTCAACATAATGCCCCGAGGTTTCCATGGAATTCTCATAAATCCTCTCGGCCGTGAATTCTCCGAGACTTCGATACACTGCGCGCGAGATTCAACGCCGCCGACTCTCATAGAGCTTTTTACAACTTCCTCCGGGTGTTCTAAGGAGAAGAGCGCGAGACGGACAGACAGACAGCCACAAGAAGACACACGCAACCCTTTTGAGCTGCAGTTCCACGCCGCCGGTTTCCCATCGAGTTCCTAGCCGTGTTTCCATCGTGAAATCGCTTTAGTAAACTCCGTTCGACCGGAAACTCCGGGGGATCGTTAGTCGCGATAATAAATTCGACTATTTTCCTTCAACGAACTGTAAGCTCTGAGAAATCACTGGTATCTAAATGATGACCGGTTGTTTGCGAAGTTAGAGTCTAATAATCGAGGCGTTGATGCAGAAACATCGTCAAGCTGACTAGTCGTAATGATCAAGGGACTAGCAATTGTAATCAACGTCGTATTAGACGTCGGCGATGATTGAGAGTGTTGTACCGGTTTGACATTAGCGATGGTGTTTAATCGCAGCTGGAATTGTCGGCTGCTCGACGAGTCGTGTTCCAAACCCTCGACACGTTGTCATTAGAACACTCTGAGACTTTCTCACTCGACTAAATTACAGATCTGACTATCTTGGACCTTCGTAAAGACCATTCCAGCTGATCTGCTTTAAGGGGGACGTTTGCTTGGGTATCTGAAAAGAAAATGCTGACCCAACGCATATTGACCGTGAGCCATTAACACGATGCTGATATAACTTCCTGAGAACAGGTCGTTAAACTCTCCTGGGAATTTCTATGGTTCGTAAACACGGATACGATTGTCTTCTTCTTCTCACACTCGAATGATTGACTTTCATTTTGTTACGGGATTCCCAAAAATACTTTCGACTAATACTTAAGGTTTCGTCGCAGATGAATTCAATGAGGAATATCAATTTGATAAGTGTTTGGTTTTTTTGCTGCGAGAGGCAAATTTTTAACAAATCGACGTTGTCGAAGACACGAAAACAATTCATTTTGTATCATATTAATCTAACAGGTGACAGAATTTTAGAATTCATGCATTTTTCTATAAATTTACAGAATTTTCTGGACAAATATGATTTTTAAAATTTAGTTCCTATAATTTTTTGTTTTCAAGAATTCTTGAGAATTTTTTTGTGAGACTATTCGCTGAATGATGCGGAAACTTTTAAGTGCAATCTGATTTTTTTCTACAAAAATCTATTTACAAATGCGAGTTTTCAATTAATTTTCCAAACAAGTTGAACATTTTTTAATAAATATTTTTGAATCCTTGAAAGATTATATAAATTCGAAAAAAACACTGTAAACTTTTAGAAGATTGTAAGATTTTGAAGAAGACATTCCAAAGTTTTCTAAAAGTCTATCGGAGATCTTAAAAAAAAAATTGTTATCAACTTTATCGCATTATTATTCTCCAATATCAATGATTTCTGTATGTTTTTAAAAATTCTCAGTACTATTGATTGATAAAAAGATGTTTTCTTCATCGCTAAAATTCTAATCGAATTCAAGTTTTAATTAGGATCATATTTGTGAATTGTTTACTGTTTACTTAAGCGAAATAATGTTAATTAAGATTGACTGGCGTGCAGAATGATTAATTGGAGTACAGCATCTTAATAAATCAGCAACGATACATATTTAATTTATTACTGAATAATATCATTTTCACACTTGACAAAATAAATAAATTATTTTTGCATCGTTCGATTTTTCTAAATGTTTAATAATTAAGTCGTTGGTGAATCACTGTCAGCTGATTCCGATGCAACGACTTTCCATAATCATAGATTTGTATTTAATTGCAGAGTTACCATAATTGCAGCCTTATTCGATTTCACTTCTGTCAAAAAAAAAAGAAAAAGAAAGAAGAAAAAAGAAGTTGAGAAGGATTAGCAGTTTGGAAGGAGTTTCTTCTGCGTTGTTGCTGAGCAAACGTCTTCTTTGCTGTTCCCTCGCCATCCGCACATCGTTTTCTGCTCGAACGACGTTATACGAAGAGCCGGAGCTTCACATTTCGCCTCGAATATCATCAGATCCAGAGGGATGTCCTGTCAGCCGAGTTTTCGAGCAGTCGTGATTCGTTTGCTGGAGGATTAATCGGCATAATCCTTGCACCAAAGTCTGCCAGACGATATTCAGCCTGGGAATTAAGGATTAATCATCAAAGCTGCTGCTGTCCGTGGAGTCCGAAACGATGGCAGCTTGTTCGAAAAAGCAACAAGAAAAATCGACATGCATATTACAGTTCTGGCATGAATCCGAGCATATAAAATAGACAGGAGACCTTGAATCTCCGATTATTACTGTTGAATAAAAGAAAAGAACAGATAATAATAATCCTTCGAAGAGCCTCGCCTCACATTTTAGCGTATCTCGTCTGATGGATACCCAGAAACGATTGAAATATGTCTGACACATAAAAAAAACCTCAAGATTAGACGAAACGTCTCATCTAAATCTTGAGTAAATTCCACGTAGGAGGCTCCGACTGCATAGTTTTTATTCTAAATTCATTATACACAGGTGGTTTATCTTTTCTTTCGTCGAAATGGTACGTTGTGTGTGGGACGTTAAAAGACATTAGAATTCCGAGGTCGATTTGTGTACTCGCTCGCTCCACTTATTACCATCTGCTGTCTCCTTGTGTACGTCACATCATTGCAACTCGGACAGTAGATCCATTAACGGACCAGCGGTAGAGAAGCTCTTTACATAATGAGTGCGACTGTAGGATGAACTGAAAGGCTATCATTTAAAAAAAGAAAAAAATACATGTACATACATAAAAAATCATCTGAAGAAGATCGGAATACAAAGTTGGATCTTCTGATGTATAAAGACTTCCATACATCTTTTCCTGTATCTCGAAGCTCAACAAACGTTTCGACGACGTCGAAAAGTACCTGTTTTTCAGGATTCTAATGCGTCTGAGGAAGAATCCAGGCTGTGGCCATCGACGTCGATAACCGAAACGAAATGCACCAGCAACAGCAGCATTCATTTATTTTTCATTTCTCTATTTGTCCAGAACTATTTAGCTCATTAGCCGAAAAATTGTGGAAACTAGAGAACATACAGACATTTTTCGAAAAATTAAAAGGCTTATAATATCTGAATTTTTTTTTTTCAATTTTTTCGAAAATTTATACATAGAAGGGGTGTTGCTCCTCTACCAGCGTGCCAAATATCAGCTTGATTGTTAAAGCCGTTTTCAAGATACAGCGATTTGAATTCAGTCACCTTTTTTTCGACCCTATCCGATTTGCCCTGTAATTGATTGTATAAATGTACCACTAAAAGACACTCTATGTGAATTTTTTCAGATTTTAAAAAATAATTTTTCAGAAAATGGCTTTATTATTCAAGTGCAAATATCTCAGAATTTTGAAGTTACTGAAAAAAAATGTCTGCACATAAAAGTTGTCGTTTAATGTTAGCTTTCGAGCGGAATATTCCAAATAATTGTCATGTTCCTGTGAGTATGATTTTTTTCCGAAAAATGGACGAATTATTTTTTAATTAAAAAAAGGATATTTTTTTTACTGAAAAAATTACTGTTTATTGCTACATGACTGTTGATACCACAAAAAAATCGCCAGAGTGGCACCGATACATCTTCTGGTATTAAAAAATGCATTTGTGTGAAAGTTCCGAAAAACGGGGGCATTATTATTTTTTTGATAAAAAAAGGTCACTTTTTTTGGCTAATAAAATTACAGAGTATTCTTGCATGACTGTATATATTGCAAAAAAATCATCAGAGTGGCAAGGATCGAGCTTACGGTATTAAAAAAAATTATTCGTGTGGAAGTTTCGAAAAATGGGGGAATTATTATTTTTTATACCGGAAGCTCGATCCGTACCACTCTGATGATTTTTTTGCAATATCTACAGTCATGCAAGAATACTCTGTAATATTATTAGCAAAAAAAAAGTAACCTTTTTTTTTATCAAAAAAATAATAATGCCCCCATTTTTCGGAACTTTCACACAAATGCATTTTTTAATACCAGAAGATCGATCGGTGCCACTCTGGCGATTTTTTTGTGATATCAACAGTCATGTAGCAATACTCTGTAATTTTTTCAGTAAAAAAAAATATCCTTTTTTTAATTAAAAAATAATTCCTTCATTTTTCGGAAAAAAATCATACTCACAGGAACGTGACAATTATTTGGAATATTCCGCTCGAAAGCTAACAATAAACGACAACTTTTATGTGCTGACATTTTTTTTCAGGAACTTCAAAATTCTGAGATATTTACACTTGAATAAAAAAAGCCATTTTCTGAAAAAGTATTTTAAAAAATCTGAAAAAATTCACATAGAGTGTCTTTTAGTGGTACATTCATATAACCAATTACAGGGCAAATCGGAGAGGGTCAAGAAAAAAAAGTGGCTGAATTGACAGAGAATGCTACACATTCGGAATTTGTATCTAAAACACTTTTCTCGACGTTTTGGACCATTCTGAGTGTCTTAACATGAAAATCTCGAAAAACTTTTGTTTTACTAAAACAAAGCTTCTTCTATGAGGAAATAAAAATCATGAACACCGCAATGAAATGGTTGGAAACGAAAATACCTCTGATTGTCGATCCTAATTCGATCGCCACACAATAATTTCAGAATATAAAAAAAAAGAAAAAAATACATATACATATATAACAAATCATCTGAAGAAGATTGGAGCACAAAGTTGGCTCTTCTGGTGTATAAATGACTTCCATACATCTTTTCCTGTATCTCGAAGCTCAACAAACGTTTCGACGACGTCGAAAAGTACCTGTCTTCCAGGATTCTAATGCGTCTGAGGAAGAATCGAGGCTGTGGCCATCGACGTCGATAACCGAAACGAAATGCACCAGCAACAGCAGCATTCATTTATTTTTCATTTCTCTATTTGTCCAGAACTATTTAGCTCATTAGTTGAAAAATTGTGGAAACTAGAGAACATACAGACATTTTTCGAAAAATTGAAAGGCTTATAAAATTTCAATTTTTTTTCCAACTGCAACGTTGAATTTTACGCCACAAATGTGTTGTAAAATTACAATAAATTGTATGGAATTCCAACTCTGACGTTGAATTTTACAACACATATGTGTTGTAAAATTCAACGCATATGTGTTGTAAAATTACAATACAGTAACGGTACATTTTATATACCAGTGTTGTAAAATTCAACGTCGCAGTTGGAATTTAATAAACGGTTTTGGTAAAAAAAACTTCATACACATGTTTGTAAATTTACAACAGATTTTTTAAACATTGTACATACATCCGGAATTTTTTTCTAAACCACTTTTCTCGACGTTTTGGACCATTCTGAGTGTCCTACTAACATGAAAATCTCGAAAAACTTTTGTTTCACTAAAACAAAGCTTCTTCTATGAGGAAATAAAAATCATGAACACCGCAATGAAATGGTTGGAAACGAAAATACCTCTGATTGTCGATCCTAATTCGATCGCCACACAATAATTTCAGAATATAAAAAAAAAGAAAAAAATACATATACATATATAAAAAATCATCTAAAGAAGATCGGAGCACAAAGTTGGCTCTTCTGGTGTATAAAGACTTCCATACATCTTTTCCTGTATCTCGAAGCTCAACAAACGTTTGGACGACGTCGAAAAGTACCTGTCTTCCAGGATTCTAATGCGTCTGAGGAAGAATCGAGGCTGTGGCCATCGACGTCGATAACCGAAGCGAAATGCACCAGCAGCATTCATTTCAATGCGCGTTCGAGAGACTCCGGCGCGCCCATGGAATGTCTTTATGGGCTTGTATGTAGCGTACAGCCCTCGTTCGCGTATTCCAACGACTGAAGTTATACGTAGAGATACTTGGTGCTCGCCCATACAAAGATTTATCGCTTCTCCTCCGCTTGGTCCTCTCTTGTATCGACGCTCTGGACTTCTCTGTGGCATATCGACTTTGCCTATCTACCTACCGAGACTGTGTTCGACGAACGCATATCGTATTTACGTGTGCAAGAGCACTAAGCTCCTCGAAACACTTCCCTTCTGAACACCGCTTCTGCACTGAGCTTCGCCGACTGTGTACAGTGTGTTCGGTAATTTTGTTATGTGAAAAACCGGTAGCTTATTTTATTTCCTGCAAGGCGACTCGTAAAACCGATCGAAACTGGTTTCGTTGGCGATTTTCTTTTTTTCTTTTTTTATTAAAGAGAACGCACCAGGGAATTCATTAGGGAATCGTAATTATCGTAGGCGAATTAGAAAGTGGCAAGATAGTAATTTTGAAAATTGATAATTTTTTGGATCGCGAAAAATAGAATTTGCGTTGTCGACTTTGGGGATTTTGGGCAGTGACAATTTTTGGTTTAAAAATGCGATTGTTATAGCATATCATTTTATTTGGTTATTACAATTATTATCGATTTACTTGATCGTACAAAAATGTTTGATTTAGGAAATTATGATCATCCATATAAAAAATTGTGTAATTAAATATGGGTGGAAATTAGAAAAAAAAATACCGATAACATGTATATTAGGGCTGTTCAAAAAAACATAATTTCTTTATAATCGGTTGTTCCTGAAATGCTGTATTGATTGTCACAAAAAAAATGTTTTCGCGAAGGCTGGGAGTTGTGCGATGATATTAAGTACTGCCGCATCAAGGCCAAAATTCGTGAAAAGCGGCGATTTTTATACATTTTTTTTTACGTGGTGAAGCGCTCATGGAGATTGTGGTTGCTTTTGATAGACTATGAAATTGTGTAAAGGCAGGAACATGTTCGATAATGTTTAGTGCTGCCGCACCGACATTGAAGTTACCAAAATCAAAAAATTAAATCCGTTAAAACATTGAAATATTCGTCTGCTTATCGACTATTTCGTGCGATTTCAAATGAAAAAATGGCTCTTGAAACGGGACTCATGATAATCATGATGATGATAAGCGATTTTCGAATTTTGGGAAACTGCGATATCGATGCGGCATTACTAAATTTGATCATACAGGACTCCCGTTTCATGAGCCATTTTGTCATTTGAAAACGCGCGAAATAGTCGATGAGCAGATGAATATTTCAATGTTTTAAAGGATTTCATTTTTTATTTTGTTAACTTCAATATCGATGCGGCAGTACTAAACATTATCGAACATGTTTCTGCCTTTACACAATTTCATAGTCTATCGAAAGCAACCACAATCTCCATGAGCGCTTCACCAAGAAAAAAAAAAATTGTAAAAATCGCCGTTTTTAATGAATTTTCGCCTTGATGCGGCAGTATTTAATATCATCGCACAACTCCCAGCTTTCGCGAAAACATTTTTTTTGTGACAATCAATACAGTATTTCAGGAACAACCGATTATAAAGAAATTATGTTTTTTTGAACAGCCTATATAGTGCAAAGACATTTTCTGTTTTATAGCGTTAATTTTTTTATAACAGCGATAAGCTTAATTTAATTGTACAATTGTAGGGAAAAAGGAAATGGATTTTAAATCGGTTTATTTCGATTTAAGCATGACTCAATATAATTTAGGGATGAAATTGTAATTCAATATTCATTAGATAGCAAGGATTATTTTTTAGTTCCCGAAATTGATTGTTCGATTTTGAACACGTGGAAAAAAATGTCGCAGACAAACTATTTCAGAGTCATTTTGAATCTTGATCAATTATTGAGATCAAGAATAGAATCTGGTACCAATACCATAAAAAATTTTTTAGTTATTGTAGTAAAATAATTATAATAATTTAACCCACTTTCATATAAAAAAATGATTCAATAAAAAATTATATTAAATTCTACGATTTACTAAATCATAGTTTGATTTTATGATATAAATATCATGGATGGTAAAAAAAAATTATGACTATTTTACTAAAATTACTACAATTTTTTCCATAATTTTTGCCACCAGATCCATTAATATTATTGTAAATAATTGCTTAAGTTTAAAAATGCCTATGAAATAATTTTGCTGCAATAATTTTTTACAAATTTTCCAGAATTTTTAGAGTCAAACAAATTTCAAGTATAGAAAAAGTATCTTTTTTTTTTTGTTATTTACTATTTAATTATAGTTGTACCCTTAAATTATGCTTATTCATGCTCAAATTGGTATAAGCCGACTTAAAATCCAATCCATTTTTTTCCCTAAATGGTCAATTAGGGAAAAGTGGCAAGATTGTAATTTTGAAAATTGAAAATGTTTTGGATGGCGAAAAATAGAATTTGCGTTGCCGAGTTTGTGGATTTTGGGGAGTGACAATTTTTGGTTGAAAAATGTGATTTTTATAGCATATAATTTTATTTGGTAATTACAATTATTATCGATTTACTTGATCGTACAAAAATGTTTGATTTAGGAAATTATGATCATCCATATAAAAAATTGGGTAATTAAATATGGGTGGAAATTAGAAAAAAAAATTACCGACAACATGTATATAGTGCGAAGACATGTTCTGTTTTATAGCGTTAATTTTTTCATAACAGCGATAAGATAAATTTAATTGTATAATTGTAAGGAAAAAGGGAACGGATTTTAAAACGGTTTATTTCGATTTAAGCATGACTCAAGTATAATTTAGGGATGAAATTGTAATTCAATATTCATTAGATAGCAAGGATTATTTTTTAGTTCCCGAAATTGATTGTTCGATTTTGAACACGTGGAAAAAAATGTCGCAGACAAACTATTTCATAGTCATTTTGAATCTTGATCAATTATTAAGAGATCAAGAATAGAATTTGGTACCAATACCATAAAAAAATTGTAGTTATTGTAGTAAAATAATAATAATAATTTTACCCACTTTGAAATAAAAAAATGATTAAATAAAAAATTATGTTAAATTATACGATTTCCTAAATCATGGTTTGATTTTATGATATATAAATATAGATATGGATGGTAAAAAAAAGTTATGACTATTTTACTAAAATTACTATAATTTTTGCCACCAGTTCCATTAATATTATTGTAAATAATTGCATAAGTTTAAAAATGCCTATGAAATAATTTCGCTGCAATAATTTTTTACAAATTTTCCGGAATTTTTAGAGTCAAACAAATTTCAAGAATAGAAAAAGTATATTTTTTTTTGTTATTTACTGTATAATTATAATTGCACCCTTAAATTATGCTTATTCACGCTTAAATTGGTATAAGCCGACTTAAAATCCAATCCTTTTTTTTCCCTAATTGGACAATTACCGTTAACCTATCGCTGCGATGAAAAACAAAATGGGGATAAGAAGAAAATCTCTTGGCTTCGTATGGTCGGATTCAGGTTGCATTGCTGAATAAGTACCTCTAACAATGTCTGGTCTTTCTGTATCGGTCTGTACCGATGCTATTTTCCTGGGCCATGCACCGCCCGTCCGCAGACTACTACTCGTTGCACCGAGAATGTATCTTACGCAGTTGCCCACTTTGGCCTCGAGCATCAACCCATAATACAGTGCGCTGTATATATACCATCCGTGCTACAAAGTATTTATCGATAGCTCGAAGCAAGCTGCTGTAGGGCTTGAAGAGTACTCGGGGATCTGGCCAACAGGTTGCTCTCTTGTTGAGAGAGAAGCTCCACGCATTTTTTACCCCTTTCACGGCCACTGGGTGGTCGTTAACCGGCACGCCGCGTTCCTAAGTCGCGATCTATTAAATCGCCTTATCCTGGACGTGTTACAACACTCTGACTGCTATGAGAGATTAATCCAAGGCTAGAGGTCTCACAGATTTATCAAGCAATCACTCTAATTACCAACAAGAAAAAAAGCGTCATTCAAACATTTTAAATCGACTATTAATTAATTTTTTTTAGAAATGTTAATAAACAAAATTTTCAATAAAAAAGTATTTCAATTTCATTCGCTCAATTTGATAGAAATTAGAGGTTACACAAATTTTTCAAGCAATCACTCTAATTACCAACAAGAAAAAAAGCGTCACTTAAATATTTTAAATCGAATATCAATTCATTTTTTTTAGAAACGTTAATAAAAAGAACTTCAATAAAAAAGTATTTGAGTTCGTATTTCAATTTCATCCGCTTAATTTTATAGAAATTAGAGGTTACACAAATTTTTCAAGCAATCACTCCAATTACCAACGAGAAAAAAAGCGTGACTTAAATATTTTAAATTAAATATCAATTCATTTTTTTTTAGAAACGTTAATAAAAAAAATTTTCAATAAAAAAGTATTTGAGTTCGTATTTCAATTTCATCCGCTTAATTTTATAGAAATTAGAAGTTACACAAATTTTTTAAGCAATCACTCTAATTACTAACAAGAAAAAAAGCGTGACTTAAATATTTTAAATCGAATATCAATTCATTTTTTTTAGAAACGTTGATAAAATAAATTTTCAATAAAAAAGTATTTCAATTCGTATTTCAATTTCATCCGCTCAATTTTATAGACATTAGAGTTTACACAATGTTTTCAAGCAATCACTCTAGTTACCAACAAAAAAAGCGTAACTTAAATATTTTTAATTAAATATGAATTCATTTTCTTCGAAACGTTAATAAAAAAAATTTCAATAAAAAAGTATTTGAGTTCGTATTTCAATTTCATCCGCTTAATTTTATATAAATTAGAGGTTACACAAATTTTTTAAGCAATCACTCTAATTACCAACAAGAAAAAAAGCGTGACTTAAATATTTTATATCGAATATCAATTCATTTTTTTTTAGAAACGTTAATAATAAAAATTTTCAGTAAAAAAAGTATTCGGGTTCGTATTTCAATTTCATCCGCTTAATTTTATAGAAATTAGAGGTTACACAAATTTTTCAATCAATCACTCTAATTACCAACAAAAAAAACGTGACTTAAATATTTTAAATTAAATATCAATTCATTTTTTTTAGAAACGTTGATAAAATAAATTTTCAATAAAAAAGTATTTCAATTCGTATTTCAATTTCATCCGCTCAATTTTATAGACATTAGAGTTTACACAATGTTTTCAAGCAATCACTCTAGTTACCAACAAAAAAAGCGTAACTTAAATATTTTTAATTAAATATGAATTCATTTTCTTCGAAACGTTAATAAAAAAAATTTCAATAAAAAAGTATTTGAGTTCGAATTTCAATTTCATCCGCTTAATTTTATAGAAATTAGAGGTTACACAAATTTTTCAATCAATCACTCTAATTACCAACAAAAAAAACGTGACTTAAATATTTTAAATTAAATATCAATTCATTTTTTTTTAGAAACGTTAATAAAAAAAATTTTAATAAAAAAGTAATATTTGAGTTCGTATTTCAATTTCATCCGCTCAATTTTATAGAAATTAGAGGTTACACAAATTTTTCAAGCAATCGCTCTAATTAACAATAAGAAAAAAAAATGACCTTAACATTTTATATCGAATATTAATTAATTTTTTTTTGAATCTCGAATAGACAAAAAATGATAATTTTCAATGATAAATATTTGAGTATGTATTGCAATTTCATTCGCTTAATTTTGTAGAGATTAGAGGTTCCACAAATTTTTCAAGCAAAAATCATTCTACTTACCAATAAGAAAAAAGCGTGAATTAAGCTTTTTCATTGGATCATTAATTATTATCATTAATTTTTTTAAAATTCTAACAAATAAAAAAATTACAATTTTTAATAAAGAAGATTTGAGTCTGTCTCAAATTTATCAAGTAATCACTCTAATTACCAACAAGAGAAAAAGCGTGACTTAAACATTTTTAATCGAATATTAATTTTTTTTTTAGAAACTCCAATAAACAAAAAAATATAATTTTCAATAATAAATATTTGAGTATGTATTGCAATTTCATCCGCTTAATTTTAAAGAGATTTCTAATCCCACAAATTTATCAAGCAATCACTCTAATTATCAATAAGAAAAAAAGTGAAGTAATCATTTTTATGTAACTGTTAATACATTTTTTCTAACGCTACTAAATAAAAAATGATAATCTTCAATAAATAAGAATTTAATCGTTGCCGCAATACCACGAGCTTAATGTTATAGAGATTATAGCCCCACAAATTTATTGAATAATCACTCTAATTAGTACCAAGAAAAAAAGCGTGAACTAAACATCTTTGATCTACCATTAATTTCAACTAAAAAAAATGTAATATATCAAAAATTATAATCTACAATAAAAAAGGAGGCTTGGCTCAATGACATGGGCTTAATTTCAGTTCTTCTTCCTCTGTCGTAACACGAATTAGAGAGTGAAAGAAAAAGAGGCGGTAACTTTCTTACAAGCCGTATCAGTCACGTACGAACGCAAGATTTTTTGTAAAAAAAAAAAAAAATGTTCTCGTTGAACCAACACCGAACTGAATTTAAGGTGGTCCATCATCATCGTCTTCTGACTCGACGTTTCTAGTAAACGAAAATGTCGCAAGATTTCATGGTAATAAAATTAATTTTAGATTTATTTTTCAGCCCACGAATTTCCATTCGCCTCGGAGCTGAGTTACATTTGCACTGAGAGAAAAATCTGGTAATTAAAAAAAATAGTTAGACCGACGATAATCTAACTATAATTCTCAGGAGGAATATCTATATTTTATAGTTATAGCAAATATAAGAAAAAAAAATAAATTTTGGAAATCCAATATCAACCAAATCCTATTTTTTGCATATAAAAATGCCCAACGCACTATATTGTTGATACTCGATGAAAGGATTTTTTACTGTCGTCTGACTTGCATATGCTTTTCAATATTATCTTAAGCAAAGTTCTTAGGTTTTCCATTCTGCGCATGATTCAGATCAAACTACTAGGCAGATTGGAATGATTGACGTCTCATTTTCTTCTTCATGAAAAGATACACCGGCTAAATGGAGCAAATGTTAATAAAAGGTGATATTTTTTAAGTGACATAATTATTAATAAATAAATTTTATGCTATTTTCTAAATCAGTGATTATCGTTGCTTTCAGAATGAAAAAAAAAAAAATAGTTTGCTCCATTTAGCCGGTGTATCTTTTCATGAAGAAGAAAATGAGATGTCAACCATTCCAATCTGCCTAGTTGTTTGATCTGAATCATGCGCAGAATGGAAAACCTAAGAACTTTGCTTAAGATAATATTGAAAAGCATATGCAAGTCAGATGACAGTAAAAAATCCTTTCATCGAGCACCAACAATATAGTGCGTTGGGCATTTTTATATGTAATAGGATTTGGATGATATTGAATTTCCAAAATCAATTTTTTTGACCTGACTCCCTCTCCTTAATATAATTCCCAGGAGGAACATCTCTATTCTATGGTTATAGCAAATATAATTATAGTAAGAAACATCAAAATGATAATAGTTTCAAATATGCCGTTTCGCTGTTAGTTTCAAATACGCCGTTTGTTTCCAATAATCTTGCAAGTATCATTTATTGATCCATACACTGAAAAAAAAATGTCATTGATTCAATAAATCCATCGTTTACGGGCTGCCAAAAACAAGCGTTATCAACTTAATTTGAATTCTAATTCCTCCAATTGCATACGAGATCGAAACAATAACTCTAAAATAAGCAAAAAAATTTTTATTATTTCAATGTTAAATGGAATTGAACGAATAAAAACTCGAGTTAATTAAAAAATACTTCCTTTGGCAGCCCGAAATAGATTTTTTTTTTCAGTACAGCAAATATAATTATAGTAGCAAACATCAAAATGATAATAGTTTCAAATATGCCGTTTCGCTGTTAGTTTCAAATACGCCGTTTGTTTCCAATAATCTTGCAAGTATCATTTATTGATCCATACACTGAAAAAAAAATGTCATTGATTCAATAAATCCATCGTTTGCGGTCTGCCAAAAACAAGCGTTATCAACTTAATTTGAATTCTAATTCCTCCAACTCCATACGAGATCGAAATAATAACTCTAAAATAAGCAAAATAATATTTTATTATTTCAATGTTAAATGGAATTGAACGAATAAGAACTCGAGTTAATTAAAAAATACTTTTTTTTGGCAGCCCGATACAGATTTTTTTTTCAGCAAATATAATTATAATAGCAAACATCATAATGATATTAGTTTCAAAAACTATTCTAATAATTTCAAATATGCCGTTTCGTTGCATGTATTTTGCAAGTATCGTTTATCGAACTTATCATCGCTACAACCATAAAAACATTGCAAACCTTTCTATATTCGTTTTATCACGTGAAATCGGTAAATCAACGATATGCTTTTCTCTCAGTGTGAGGCTGAATTTTAGTCAACGATTATAATTTATAATTTGCCTGTGCGAATACGATTTGGCCATCGAAAACGATCGAAGATTCGGGCTACTCGATACATCCATACGATAAGAGAATCGGTGGAAGCGTCAGCGCGGGGAAAGTGACCTCGAAAGTAAAGCGGATCGTGTGGCCGGTCGACGAACCGGCTACAGGAGCAGCACCAGCCAAATGTTCTTCTTTTGTTGCTGCCGGTCAGCTTCCCCAAGGGCTCCCATGGGAAAAGAAAATCGAGGTACTGTCGAGAGGATTTCGTGGACCAGTCGTTGGAGCACCGAGCAAGCAATCGTCGTGTATGTACTGGACGTGAGCCTCTACCGATTCCGTGTATGGCAAGTGCGTGCAGGTGGAAGAGCGAGAAGGAGAGATAGAGAGCAAAGCGCGACGACGAGAAGAAGCAAAAGGATAAAAAGAAATCGTGGAGAAAGAGCCAAGGAAAGTGGAGCACGCGAGAGACCAGCGGCTTCGCCACTCCGCTGTAACCTCCCCCTTAATGCAATTTTTTTTTCTTTCTTATTTTCCTCTCAACGGATCGTAAAGCTGTGATCTGATGAAAGTGAAGGAAAATCTTACGGGCATAACTTGAAGGTATCAGTGAAATCCAAGATTTATGGATATTGTTTTTGCCGAGATGATTTTAGAGATCGTGGAGTTATGAGGGTTAGATAATTATCTAAGAATTTGCGTATTGACCAGGTGCGGTCATTAGAATTGTTTTGGCGCTCCCAGCTATTTCGTTTTTATTCTTGGCAATGAAATTGTACTGAACTTGAGGCTCGAAATATTCGGTACTAAAATTGATGCCTCGAACCTAGTTTTCTTTTTTTTAATTAATGTAAGGTATGTGAGAGCCTTGTTTTGTCGAATTTAAAGTAATTTTTCAAAATAGTCATAAATTATCGGTGTCTGAGTCAAAAAAATTAATATACACATGTACACTTAATACTAAGAAAAAAGCTACTATTTGCACTACTTAAGTTATTTCTTTAAGTTGTATTTACTTATATTTCCTTCTCTTTATATTCTATATCAATATTCTTTATCTACATTACTTTTTGTAAAAGGGATCCTCTCGTTTAAATAAATAAATAATAATAAATAAATAATAATAATAATATTGATAACTAAGCAGAGCCTTATTCAGTCGAATTTTAAATATTTATGAATAATTATTGAAAACCGTAATAAATCATTATTGTCAATAAATTGTTGGGCTTGAAGTCAATTACCATTTATTTGGATATTCATTATTTTAATTGATATCTGATGTCTAGTATTAATTTTAGTGTCCAATATTTAATCACACCTGAATATTAGTATCAATTTATTGCCAAAAAGAGTTGAAAAAAAAAATTTTGATTTCTTGGCCAATAGTATTCAAAATGAACAGTCATTGATTGATACTATTTTTCATAATGATTTATAATCTACAATCATAATTATGGAAAGTTAAACCTAGTCATTAAAAATATTATATTATTTAAAAAAATTAATACCTGACTTCTTCTATTAATTTTGGTATTGAATTTTTATTTAAACTTGAATCCAGTATCAATTTCTTCCCAAAATGGAACATCAGCATTCTATATATGGATTCGAGCATCGTATTCAAGCTGAACATAACTCCAAATGATAAATAAATAATAATTGAGTCAAATTGAACAATTTTGGCTTCCTCATAGAGGAAGCTTTGTAAAAAGCGAAAAATAATGAGGAAGAAATGTGCAAGGTTCTACTTTGCATCCTTTTTTAAATTAGATAAAGAAACATGTTGTGAATTCGCTTTTTCTATTTCGTTATTCCGTTATTTCGTTATTATTAGAGCGTTTTCGAAAGTAAATGTGATGACGTATATTATTAAAAATAATTCAACATTCCATAAAATCACAAATTTCATACCGTTTGTCACTAAATTGTACATATATAATGGCTGAATATTGTTTCATTTATATACAAAACTTGAGCTCGCTATTTCAAGTTTTGCAAAAGTTACAATAGAGCGATAATGTCAATTTTTTGAAAAATTCAAAATTCCATAAAATCTGAACCACCTTACCGATTCGAGCCAAATTGAATACCAAACAGTATTGAGTGCACCTACTCTTATAACCAACTATTTAGCAAAATAGACTAAATTTTACGAAAGTTAGAGCAACCACGTCCTTTTTTCAAAAAATTTAAAACGGCATAAAATCGAAATTTTCGCACAGATTTTGTCGAAAGTTGGTACAGTTGAAGAGGGTCTGCTGCTACACTAGTGTGCCAAATTTGAGCGCGATATACAAAACCGTTCTTGAGTTATCGGCGTTCGAATTTTCGGAGTTGTATACATACACACACACACACACACACACATACACACACACACATACATACGGACATTTTTTCTAGATCACTTTTCTGGACGTTTTGGACAATTCTAAGTGTCGTAACATAAAAATCTCGAAAAATTTTTCTTTCGTGAAAAAGCTTCCTCTATAAGGAAGCAAAATGAATAATTGCCAATTGTACAGTAATTAGGTTTTTCGATATGAAGGCCAAAACTATAATATTAGACCACAGTATCCTCGTCCAATAGTTTTATGTCTGTAGTATCCAAACGCGTTGCATAAATTAGCCCATAAAAAAAATTAAAATTGCATTCTTAGTTCATTTTATTACAAGCTCAACGACTAAAGTAGAGCAATAAGTGAGAAATACGCCTTGTTAACTTACACGAGCCTACCGCTTGTACAAGCCGTGAATAATTCTCGAAGGATCCCCGGGGGTCAAGGCTAAAACCTGCTCTTGTATTGAGCTCGACTCAAAGTGCGTTAAAGAAATTCTCTCAAAGTTATTCTCTTTGGAGATGCTCACGTAGCCCCAGGACTCCTTCGGGGTCCTGCAAGTTTTTGTTACGCAGCTTTGAAAGAGACTTCCATCGTCCGAATCGCTCGGGGAGCAACAAATTATCGTCTCGCTTTGCAATCCGATCGTCTGCCTCGAATATATTCTCGTCTTATTTTCGAACACTCTTCAGGAAAAATTGTGTAAGGAAGACCAAGTAATATGTCTTACATGCTCGAGGGGGTGGAACTGAGCTCCTCTCTTGCGCCAAGCAGATTTCTGTTTCTCTCAATGCAATGCAATGCTATTCCTTCGGTTCATGACGAACGAGCGCCGCGATCTCGTTGCTCGCCAAGATAAATGAGCCGAGAGTAACGAGACCGAGATGAAGAAGAAGAAGAAGAAGAAGATGAAGAAGAAGAAAAAGGGACAAGGAAAGGAGGCTTTATACGTGTCTGCCTCGGGCACGTGGTACCTCGCACCGTATCGAGGACCTCGTCTTGACTCTTGATCCTCCAATTACAAAGTACAAAGGACCGGACCCGGTACGCCGACAGCATCGTTCGCTTGCGAATATAAAAAGGAGAAGAAAAAAAAAAGAAGAAATAACGTCACGGATCCCCAACTTTCACGTGGCCCACATGCGCATCTACTGTTGCCGGGAGCCAAGCGCAAACGCTCCCGGCTCACGTACTACTGACCGTTTGTCGTCCTCCTTCGCTTGCTTCTCGTAGAAATGAAAATTTAAGCTTTTCTCACGGAAATGGACCACGGAATTGGCTAATAATAATACACTTAGAAAAAATATCTAGTAGAACGAACTAGATTTTAGTTAACGTTCATAAATTTTTTCATTTGAATGCTGGCCTAATAGGACTTTATTTATTTTAAGTAAATTATTTTATTTCACACGGAGAGAAAACTTTTGTTGCATCGACAAATCAGTTGCTAATATAGTGACAGCAAAGCCTTATTTCTTAGCCTATAAAAAATTATTTGCTATGCGCGTCAAAAAAATTTTCTAGACTAGCAAAATGATTTTCTAGGCCAGCAAAATTATTTGTTAGGTCAACAAATAAAGTTTGCTGTCACTATGCTAGGAAATTATTTTTCTTCGTGCAGTTGAGTAACTAACATGAAATAGATATGTTTTTGATTTGAATATATTTTTTTGTCACGCTCAGTATAAAAAATGTGGAAATTAATAATTTCAGAACTATCTTTTACAATGTGTCATTATGCAATAATATTAATAATGTTATTTTTTTATATTAGTGAAAAAAGGGTCATTGTCCTCAGACAAATGTTATGAAATAAACGTTGATTTGAATAAATTAATCTATTTCGGACATATGTATTGTAATAATTGACAGCAATAAATAGAATACTTCTTTAGTGACTATTATTTTATGAGGAATGATTCAAATAAATAGATATGGTGGAAATTAATACAATGCATATTTCAATGAAATACATATTTTCATGGGAAGCAAATTTCTCATTTTCTCACAGAAATGGACCACGGAATTGGCTAATAATAATACACTTAGAAAAAATATCTAGTAGAACGAACTAGATTTTAGTTAACGTTCATAAATTTTCTCATTTGAATGTTGGCCTAATAGGACTTTATTTATTTTAAGTAAATTATTTTATTTCACACGGAGAGAAAACTTTTGTTGCATCGACAAATCAGTTGCTAATATAGTGACAGCAAAGCCTTATTTCTTAGCCTAAAAAAATTATTTGCTATGCTTGTCAAAAAAAATTTGCCAGCAAAATGATTTTCTAGGCCAGCAAAATTATTTGTTAGGCCAACAAATAAAGTTTACTGTCAATGTGCTAGGAAATGATTTTTCTCCGTGCACTTGAGTCATTAACGTGAAATAGATATGTTTTTGATTTAAATACTTTTTTTTTGTCACGCTTAGTATAAAAAATGTGGAAATTAATAATTACAAAACTATCTTTTACAATTCATTATGCAGTAATATAAATAATGTTATTTTTTTTATATTAGTAAAAAAGGGTCATTGTCCTCAGACAAATGTTATGAAATAAATGTTGATTTGAATAAATTAATCTATTTCGGACATATGTATTGTAATAATTGACAGCAATAAATAGAATACTTCTTTAGTGACTGTTATTTTATGAGCAATGATTCAAATCAATAAATATGGTGGAAATTAATACACATTTCAATGACATGTGTATTAATTACACATTTCAATGAAATACATATAAATGTTTCATGTGAAGCAAATTTCAGTTAATACAAACACTGTTGAAAAATACTGGAAGTTTTTATGCATAAACTCGTAATCGAAATTTAATTTACAATTGTGGTATAAAATTCATGTACTTTTCCAGTAGAATTAAAGCAAATTATTAAAATTCAAGGACTTTTGCTGTAAAATTAAAGTAAATTATTGATGTGTTATACCATACATTAATTTTACATTACACTTGCATATTACATTTAATATATTAGTTTATGCATAAAAACTTCCAGTAAAAGTACATTCAATTTCAAGTAGATTTTTTTACAGTGAATAAAGACGAATTAAATATATGATTTTAGTCACGTGAACTAAACTTTTTTTTCTGGGTGTACGGAATCAAAATATCAAAAGCTAATTGTCCTGAAAATTTGTAATTTAATTAATTTAAGACAGTCAGAAGTTAAAAAAATATAAGAGTTCAGAGTTGGCTGTGTTTATTTTTATACATAACAGTTGCCACAGATCTTTCCATCTATCTCGAATCTCCATAAATATGACGCAAATTTTGTCGCATTTCTTACCCTTCAGCTGCCAATGTAGCAAATATAGAATTTTTCAATATCTTCCGTTTTAATACATGATTATTTTTTAATTTTACAAATAATAATATTCCGTTAGGAGTTTATTACCAATCGGGGCGATTCCTTAGGATAACAACAATTAAAAAATTCTATTTAATTCTGTACTAAAGTAGAATTCCATAAAAAAACAAAATATATAGATGTAAACATATTTTTAAAGATCAATTTTTGAGCTATACATATTCAGAAAAGAATTTAACACATTAGAATTTTTTTCTTATGGAATACAGAATTATTTCCATTAAAAAATATTCTATCAACATAGTTTCTAGTCTCTCGAATATAAAATTTTATTACTGAAAGCTATTTCGACGAAAAATGTAAAGTTCGTTACTCCCAACGACAATCAATGTATAAAATACCGTTTGGTGCTATAAAAACTTAATTAATTCAGGAATATCTTCGTTACGTAGCGAAAATGTTTCTTGTTTCTGTAATTCTTTGCAAAGTACTATGCTATGCTGTAAAAACCAGTGATATAACATGTGATGTAGTCAGAAGTTCAACGAAACATTAAAGTAGGAAGCTATAATCGTAAGAACATGATGTGAAGAAGATAACAGTACGAAATTGGCACTACGGATGTAAGAAGACTTTCATAGATCTTTGCCTCTATCTTGAAGCCCAATCAAAATACTATAAAAATGTTGTCAACTTTTTAAGTCGCCTGATGTGGTTTAAATTTTTATTTGACATAACTTCCATCTATTATTTACCAATTCAACAATTTATAAACAAATATTTACCTCTCCTATTTTAAAAAAGAAATAATAATAGGCATCAACTATCGAATGTTCAAAATTCGCTCCCAACATAACAATAATTACGTCAGACAAATACAATGAAAAATGTAAAGTATACTTTACTTCAAATCCCGATCAAATAATATAACAAGGATGCAAAGTAGAACCTTGCACATTGCTCCCTCATTATTTTTCGCTTCTTACAAAGCTACCTCTATGCGCAAGTATGTCATTCCATTTTTGGCTTCCTCATAGAGGAAGCTTTGTAAAACGCGAAAAATAATGAGGAAGCAATGTGCAAGGTTCTACTTTGCATCCTTGTTTTAATTAGATAAATATACATGTTGTGGATTCGCTTTTTCTATTTCGTTATTACGTTATTTCGTGATTATTAGAGCATTTCCGAGAGTGAATGTGATAATGTATATTTTTTAAAATAATTCAACATTCCATAAAATCAAAAATTTCATACCGTTCGTCACTAAATTATATATATATAATGGCTGAATATTGTTTCATTTATATACAAAATTTGAGCTCGCTATCTTAAGTTTTGCAAAAGTTACAATAGAGCGATAATGTCAATTTTTTGAAAAATTCAAAACATCATAAAATTTTAACGGTTCAACCGATCTTAACCAAATTCAATAGCGATCACCGGCGTATGAAAGCTCACATTCATACCAATTTTAAGATCAATATCTCGAAAATTGAAAGAGTTATCGCGTAAACAGACATTTTTCAAAAAATTAAAAAACGCGTAATAATTTAACGATGAAGTGGATTTTAACAAAAATCTGTATGAACGATGAGGCTTGATCCCTCTATCTATGGTCCAAATTTCAGCTTGATATCTCAAGGCATTCCCAAGTTATAAAGGTTTACATTTTTCGATCGTGTAACATACACACATACACACACACACACACACACACATACAGACATTTTTTCTAAATCACTTTTCTCGACGTTTTGGCCCATTCTGAGTGTACTGACATGAAAATCTCGAAAAAAATTTTTTTCATGAAAACAAAGCTTCCTCTATGAGGAAGCAAAAAATGGATTAATGAAATTAAAATGAATTTAATACGACAATATTGATTGAATATTACAAAAATAACTCCCAATTTTACAATTTGATACCCAGAACTGTGTAATGTTAAAAAAAGCTGGTGATATAATTTATGACCTGGAAAGTACTTAAACGAAACATTAAAGTAAGAATTCCACGATTATTGCCACTTCTTCACCTACGTAAAAAAAAAGTCCCAGGCAAGAAAACACTCGATTCCATAACAATATTGCCGTAAAAATAATGAAGTTGTCGATTTAGTTGCGGACCAAGTGCCTCGTGAAATTGAGAATAACTGTGTGATGCCCCGTTGCTTTGTTACTGTTTAGATTTCTTCCAGGCGATCGAGGAGAAAAACGTTCCACAGCTGAGATACTTATCGGAATAGTAGCGACGTGAATGGACAACTTTACGGAGGTGTAACATCACTCCATTAAATCGTTCGGAGATGGAGAAAAAAATTGGATGAAGAGGAGACCAAGCAGCGAGTTACGGGAAAGTACATGAAGAGTGGACACACAGAGAGTCACCAGATCTAGCAGTAACGACGAGTGACTGTTCGACGGACAAAGTCCACGAAGATCGGACGTAGTCCGTGAAGAATCGCACGTGTAATTCGAGCCGAATGACGGGCGAGTCTTTGCTCGGGTTGTGCGCGAGCGAGCCAACCAATATCGAGCAAGTTAGGAGGAGAGACGCGAATGCGACACCTGCGTAGCATCGGCAATCCTTCACGGATCGTTCCACAAAACGGTGAAACCTTTGGCCGGCTTTCCTGTCGCGGATACTTTGCAGTGTCCGCTGTCCAAGTTTAAATAAATTTTATCGATGTAGTTACCCCGATTATACCGCACGTGTCTTCGACGAATCTTACTAGAAGGTTTTTCAAAAAACGTGATGGGCATCAAGACTGAAAATGGCAATTGGGGGCAAAACGGACATCGTTTCTACTTTTTCGAAAACGACTTTTTTCAATTTCCTGACATTTCTTACTTGAAATTTTTGGAAAATAGTTGGTGATATCAATAAAAAAGGCAGGGGCCGAAACGGGCATCACGACTGAAAATGAGAATTGGGGGAAAAATGGTCATCGTTTCAACTATTTCGAAAACGACTTTTTTCAATTTCCTGGACATTTCTTACTTGAAAATTTCGGAAAATAGTTGGTGATATCAATAAAACAGCCAGGGGCCGAAACGGGCATCACGACTGAAAATGAGAATTGGGGGAAAAACGGACATCGTTTCAACTGTTTCGAAAACGACTTTTTTCAATTTCCAGACATTTCTTGAAATTTTCGGGAAATAGTTGGTGATATATCAATTAAAAGGGGAGGGAAGCAAAACAGGCATCTCGGGTAAATATAAGTATTGCGGGCAAAATTGGCACCAAATATTAAAATGATAATTTCGTTCTCATTGATTTCTTTATGATATTCCGACGTTTTTTTTAACGATTAATTTGATTATGAATTTTTTCAAAAAATTCAGTCGACATTTTTTTCGGAAATTTGATTACAAATTTTTCGTCAAAGTAATTTGCTCAACAAAGTTTCGAAAAAAAGTTCTGAATGAATGGTTAAAAAAATTCTGATCTGATGAAAATTACCGGATTTCTATCGGAAAGCAAAGTTGAAAGAAATTGTAAATAAAATGTCTATTTTAATCGAAACAGAATTGAAAGGAAATAAAAACTGTTCCGACTCGAAATTGACATTATTTGAGATGCATACAAACTCTGTAAGATTCATAATCAGCTGCAATTTTTCATTCGCCGAGTGTATGACACTTATTTGAAGAATACATTTTTCTCATTGCAATACGCGTAGAAAATTACTTATATTAATTAAAATCCATGTAAAATTCTATGCACTCACAAAAAATCCACCAAACCGCATAGAGAAAATATTCGCGGCAGCGTCATAAAAATACTGTTACCATAATAAAAATTTACTGTCTTAACTAGAAAATTCATTCTGTGCGAATAATTTTATTGCTTATAAAAATTGCAATGCTATGAAAATGCATAATATATTGAATACGACTTATTTCAAGAATACATTTTTTCTGAACGCAGTACGCGTAGAAAATTATTTTCGTTAATTAAAATCCATTTCGCTGAAAATTCTTAGCACTCACAAAAAAGAAAAAAAAACCACCAAACCTCACATAGAGAATATATACTCCAGCGTCTAAAATATTGTTATACCGCAATAACAATTTACTCTCTTAACTAGAAAATTCATTACAGTAACAAAATATCTTTCTACACCAGCGAATATCTATTTTCTGTATGAATTATTTTATTGCTTATAAAAATTGCAATGTTATGAAAATGCATAACATATTGAATACGACTTACTTCAAGAATACATTTTTTCTGAACGCAGTACGCGTAGAAAATTATTTTTGTTAATTAAAATCCATTTCGCTGAAAATTCTTTGCACTCACAAAAAAGAAAAAAACCACCAAACCTCACAGAGAAAATATATACTGCAGCGTCTAAAATATTGTTATACCGCAATAACAATTTACTCTCTTAACTAGAAAATTCATTACAGTAACAAAATGTCTTTCTACACCAACGAATATCTATTTTCTGTGCGAATTATTTTATTGCTTATAAAAATTGCAATGCTATGAAAATGCATATCATATTGAATACGACTTATTTCAAGAATACATTTTTTTTTGAACGCCGTACGCGTAGAAAATTACTTTTCTTAATTAAAATCCATTTCGCTGAAAATTCTTTGCACTCACAAAAAAGAAAAAAACCACCAAACCTCACAGAGAAAATATATACTGCAGCGTCTAAAATATTGTTATACCACAATAACAATTTACTCTCTTAACTAGAAAATTCATTACAGTAACAAAATGTCTTTCTACACCAGCGAATATCAATTTTCTGTGCGAATTATGTTATTGCTTATAAAAATTGCAATGCTATGAAAATGCATAACATATTGAATATGACTTATTTCAAGAACACATTTTTTCGCGTAGAAAATTATTTTTGTTAATTAAAATCCATTTCGCTGAAAATTCTTAGCACTCACAAAAAAAAAAAAAAACCACCAAACCTCACAGAGAAAATATATACTGCAGCGTCTAAAATATTGTTATACCACAATAACAATTTACTCTCTTAACTAGAAAATTCATTACACTAACAAAATATCTTTCTACACCAGCGAATATCTATTTTCTGTTCGAATTATGTTATTGCTTATAAAAATTGCAATGCTATGAAAATGCATAACATATTGAATACGACTTATTTCAAGAACACATTTTTTCGCGTAGAAAATTATTTTTGTTAATTAAAATCAATTTCGCTGAAAATTCTTTGCACTCACAAAAAAGAAAAAACAACCACCAAACCTCACAGAGAAAATATATACTGCAGCGTCTAAAATATTGTTATACCGCAATAACAATTTACTCTTTTAACTAGAAAATTCATTACAGTAACAAAATGTCTTTTCTACACCAGCGAATATCTATTTTCTGTGCGAATTATTTTATTGCTTATAAAAATTGCGATGCTATGAAAATGCATAACATATTGAATACATCTTGGCTAACATCTTCATTCCTAAGGCGCATTAGTCACTGATAAAATATCAAATCGATGAGCATATGACTGAGACTATAGTAATAATAGGCGAATAGAGTTGGACGTAAAGAGGTAACGGTGATCGAATGAGGCGCGAAGACGAAGCTCGTCGACCTCGACGGGTGTATCCGCGAGGAGAGAAAGGTGCATCCGACAGGCGGAAATACCACGGGCACACACACCGAGCCTGACCTGTATTCTACTGATGTTCTCGACGTGAAACCCCGTCGAGGGACGAGGATTTATACTCGGAGGAGCGCCGTCGGCACTTTTCCTCGATTTCCCGCAGCCAGACTGCATATACATGCACAGTGCACGTATCTCTGGACGCTATTACCTTATACCTGTAAAAGCTTCTTTCATTCCTCACCTTCACGCATTCGAGACGTATTCTGATGTTCAATCCCTTCTCGCACCTCCGACACATCATCCTACCAAAGAGATCTACGCCTGACAGTCTCCTGCACTTATATATGTATATATATATATATATATATGTATATGTATATATATATCTATAAGTAAATAGAAATATTCCTGTGCATATAACGTGACTGGCGGCTTATTACGCGACTAAGAATTCCGATTGTATATGATGAAGAAGATGTGAAAATCCAGGTTCTTCTTACCGACGATTTCTCGTTTTACTGCTGAAATCATCGCAAGAAATATAGTCTTGATATTTGTTTTATTATAACGATAAATGCAATTTTCTATACACTGTAATACTATCAGATTGCTAATGCTTTTTTTTTGGGGAAAATAGTATCAGACTTGAATCCCATTAGTTTCGAACTCTGTCTATTTGCTTGTTTGTTGGATGGGTAAATTGGTAGTCGTTATTTCTCTACAATGTTGTATAATTTTGTAAAAAAATGTATGAGAATTTTATTGGAAAGCAAAAGAATGTATTATGTCTTATGGGTGCGATTAAATGTGTCATATAAAGAAAACTAACGATCAATGGGTAATGGGAAAATAATAGGCCATTACTTTCTCTATTACTATAATTTTCATGGCATTTTTAATCATCGGATAATCGAAGTAGGATTAGCATTTTTAGATTATTCATAATTAACTGGAAATAACTTACTGACATTAATTAATTATTGTAATTATAAAACAAAGACATGATCGAAGATGGTCCCATTTTTATTGAATGTGTCAATTCTTTAACACCCATTTCATTAATTATCTGTAATGAAGTCAGTGATATCGACGAATCAACACAACTTTTTTTAAATCGATCACAACATTGATGCTTGAAATCATGGAGAATCTTTTCATTGATTGTGCCAATTTGTTTATAAATTAGCTAGGAATAAATAAGCCATAATACTTCTCTAAAAAGTATGTTGCGAGATTTTATCGAATTGCGAGTTGGTCCATTGTTGTCACCAGAGTTGTAAATCCCCAATAATTCATGAGATATAGTTTACAGTACGATTTGTTTTGTAATTATTATTTCATAATAATAATATGAAGTGATTATAAAATAGAGTGTAAACATTTGAATAGCTGAAAAAAATACTAATTTTCTCTTTAATATTCCAAGAAATAGTGGAAAAAATGGAAGAAATAAGTAATGCATTACTTTCTTAATGCATTACTTTTTTTTTTCATTTTTTCAAAAGGATTACCGTGAATTTTTATTGAAAAATAATAATTTTTGCAGCCATTCCAAAGTTTAATCATCGCATTACAATCGCTACATGTTATTATTATAAAATCATAATTATAGAGCTGATCGTATCATCATCAGTATTTCTATAAGTATTAGGCATTTGCAACTCTGGTTGTCACATTATTCGCGCTGTGATTGGTCCAAATTGGCGCGAGATCAGATCGAGACCGAGTTCGTGTTTAACACGTTTGATAGTTGCAATTCTGACAATTTTGTCAAGCATATCGGGCGCGCGAAGTTTGAATTCCCAAGTTGGTTGACTTTACAATATTTCCGGGTTTCCGGATTATGTGTTAATTGCGAATATTAAACTAGGCTTAAGATGTTGAACGACAAAGTGCGACGTAGTCTCTATGGCAGCAACAAAACCAGGCGTACGCGGAGTCACTACATGCGGATCAACAGAACAATCGTGAATAAGATGATAAGCGAAGAGATCGGGGAGAATTGAAATTCTGCAGTTAAGTAAATCAGACCTCTTTGTTCACTGTTACTTTTAGCAAAATCCATGCCAGGTTTCCAGAATTGGAAATCCTGTATTTATTTCATTGAACAAAGAGGTCGTACTGCTTTATTAAAAATGTAAAGCCCCATATAATCATGGGACTTTACATTTTTTTCTAAAGTCTGGAAATGCTCCAGACCTCGCAAATTTGAAGTTATCAAGCTAAATACTAATTTATAATTGAAAGAATGTTAAAGGACAATTGGTAATCAATTTGAGTCAAATCTATAAAGAGTTTCTGATTCGATAAGATTTGGAATTATTGGAAATCCTTCTCTAAAAAGTATGTTGCGAGATTTTATCGAATTGCGAGTTGGTCCATTGTTTTCACGTTATTCGCGCTGTGATTGGTCCAAATTGGCGCGAGATCAGATCGAGACCGAGACCGAGTTCGTGTTTAACACGTTTGATAGTTGCAATTCTGACAATTTTGTCAAGCATATCGGGCGCGCGAAGTTTGAATTCCCAAGTTGGTTGACTTTACAATATTTCCGGGTTTCCGGATTATGTGTTAATTGCGAATATTAAACTAGGCTTAAGATGTTGAACGACAAAGTGCGACGTAGTCTCTATGGCAGCAACAAAACCAGGCGTACGCGGAATCAGTACATGCGGATCAACAGAACAATCGTGAATAAGATGATAAGCGAAGAGATCGGGGAGAATTGAAATTCTGCAGTCAAGTAAATCAGACCTCTTTGTTCACTGTTACTTTTAGCAAAATCCATGCCAGGTTTCCAGAATTGGAAATCCTGTATTTATTTCATTGAGCAAAGAGGTCCTACTGCTTTACTAAAAATGTAAAGCCCCATATAATGATGGGACTTTACATTTTTTTCTAAAGTCTGGAAATGCTCCAGACCTCGCAAATTTGAAGTTATCAAGCTAAATACTAATTTATAATTGAAAGAATGTTAAAGGACAATTGGTAATCAATTTGAGTCAAATCTATAAAGAGTTTCCGATTCAATAAGATTTGGAATTATTGAAAAAATTTGTTAGATCTCTTAATTTTTGGGAATTCTGATTATGTATATTATGTGTATTAAATAAGATCGCTGCACCGACACACTATAAATCTATTACCATCTGCACCGTTAAAAATATGTACAATTCCGTGATTTTGTACAGAATGTCTCAAATTTCTATTATAACAAATCGATGTCGCATTCCAACACATAATTCTACAAAAGAGTTTCACTGACTCCATCGCTTATATATGTATAACATAAACCTACAAACACGTAGATACTTATGCACATAACATGACTGAAGATCTATAACACGTTCAAGAATGCCAATCGTATAGAATAAAGAAGATATGAAAATCCAAGTTCTCCATACCAGCGATTTCTGTTTTTACTGGCTGAAATCATGGCAAGAAATAGCCTCGATATTTGTTTTGTATAAACGTTAAGTGCACTCTGGTAAACTATATACCGAGTATACCGAACGATTTGTATGGCAGAGAAAATTTGAGAGAATATTATAAGCGCAAGTTTCTCCAGATCTTATCGAAATTATAGCAGCTATTCGCTTACAAGTGTTTTCCCACTGCAATTCAAGCCTCGGGACTACTGCACTGCGATGATTGTACACCCAGTGCACAACGCCGTATGACTTTATTGTCATTACACGTTTGCTGAGAACTCCAGACTGAATTCTTCGGTTTTTATAACACAGACGTGTATATTCCGTTCTCTCACCTCACACGAGAGATATTACGTGCTTCTCTGCTCGTCCAACTGCTGTCATTGTTCGTGCGAATTTACTCTCGCGCATTTTTGACATTTCGACGCGGTTTTCTTCCTCCCAGAACGAATAACCGGCTATTTTGTCGTGGACAAAGATTTCTGCAATATTTGCACCGTGGAATGTCTTCCTCTCGGATCGTCGGCGGTTCGCTTGCGATTAATTACCGAAGCTCTTCGTTCGCTAGGTCAGGTTCGCATGACACGATATATAATACACCGGGACTGCGATGATTGCGCAATCAAGATTACAGCTCGTGCGGCCGTACGAGCTTGGCATCCTCGAGCTTGTAGAGTTTCAGTGACGCGAGGAAGAAGAACGGAAGACGAGCGCGAACGAAATATCACATTTTGTCACGTATAGGAGTGGCCAATAGGATTGCACACTTAAGGATCACGTTGCGCGACGGTCGCATTCGATTAACTTGCCAATCTTGTCATTTTGTTGTTATTATTGCTGGTGTCATTATTAGTACTGTTATTGATGTCCAAGAATAGAATTTCTTTGAGTTGCTGTCGCTGGAGAACATAAAAAGTGTTGTTCTTGTATTTAGAACTTGTGGGCTTTTTTTAACGTTTGTTGTAGGAAAAAGTTTAGTTGAAAATTGTACTCGCGGATTGAAAATTCTTCCTTTTGCCCTTGTGCAAAAAATATTTACTTAGATGTGTTGGGTGAAGTGAAACAATTTTTTTTTCTTTAGCAAATGGAGAAGAAAACTGATCAGTTTTTTATTTAAGTGATACAAATTACACAAAAATGATATTTTTGGGACATTTTTAGGGCATTTTTGTACGTTAGTTTTTGGATAGGATTTCGATGGGAAAGTATTCCTTTTTTCTTGTTAAAGAAATATTCGGTTAGTTGCTGAGTGGAGTGAATGAAATTTTTTTTTAACAAATTCAGGCTATACAGTTTTTGTTTGAAATTTTCTTGTATTTGTATTTTCTTGTAGAAATATCGTATAACATATAAGATAGTAAAAATACTATATTTTTGTCCTTATATTTGATGCAATTTTTGTCAAAAATTGATAGAATCGATTATAGTGTTATAGACACCTTTAATTTTACGTTTTTATTTTCATTGCATTTCCTAAATATTTTTTGTCGATTCATAAATTAATTGAGCGTAACTAAAAAATTATAAATAAAAGTAATTTGCATTTTATTAACTGTGCCAAATTTTATTTATGGTGAATTCACAAATTAAATAGAAATAAACCAATGATTATAAAAGAAATTATTGTAATTTTTTAAAATGATCTGTTATTACATCCGACATCGAAAAGACTGCCATTTGCCATTGAATTTACAAAATATTATTTATTAACACAATAGTTGAAAATTATTGAATGGAAAAGCAATATTGTTACATTTTTTTTAACAATCATTTATAATGTTTAACATTTTTAGATTTTATAATAAATTGACGTTGTACCTTATATCGAATATACCAAATTTCGTTTACAACAAATCGTTAAATTGGCCGGTCAGAAATAAATTGATGACAATAACCAATTATCGTAATTTTTTCATTTGTAATTGAATTTACAAAATATTATTAACACAATTTTCATGAAATAGTTGGAAATGAATGAAAGGCAAAACAATATTGTTACAATTTTTTTGAACAATCATTTATTATGTTTAACATTCTTTAGATTTTGTAATAAATTGACGTTTTACTTTATATCGAATATACCAAATTTCGTTTACAACAAATCGTTAAATCAGCGACAATTACCAATTATCGTAATTTTTTTCTTTTGTAATTAAATTTACAAAATATTATTAACACAATTTTCATGAAATAGTTGGAAATTAATGAAAGACAAAACAATATTGTTACAATTTTTTTGAATAATCACTTATTATGTTTAACATTTTTTAGATTTTATAATAAATTGACGTTTTACTTTATATCGAATATACCGAATTTCGTTTACAACAAATCGTTAAATCAGCGACAATTACCAATTATCGTAATTTTTTTCTTTTGTAATTAAATTTATAAAATATTATTAACACAATTTTCGTGAAATAGTTGGAAATTAATAAAAGGCAAAACAATATTGTTACAATTTTTTTGAACAATCATTTATTATGTTTAACATTTTTTAGATGTTATAATAAATTGACGTTTTACTTTATATCGAATATATTAAATTTCGTTTACAGCAAATCGTTAAATTGATCGGTCAGAAATAAATTGATGACAATAACCAATTATCGTAATTTTTTTCTTTTGTATTTGCATTTACAAAATATTATTAACACAATTTTCATGAAATAGTTGGAAATTATTAAAAGGCAAAACAATATTGTTACAATATTTTTGAACAATCATTTATTATGTTGAACATTTTTTAGATTTTATAATAAATTGACGTTTTACTTTATATCGAATATACCAAATTTCGTTTACAACAAATCGTTAAATCAGCGACAATTACCAATTATCGTAATTTTTTTCTTTTGTAATTAAATTTACCAAATATTATTAACACAATTTTCGTGAAATAATTGGAAATTAATGAAAGGCAAAACAATATTGTTACAATTTTTTTGAATAATCATTTATTATGTTTAACATTTTTTAAATTTTATAATAAATTGACGTTTTACTTTGCATCGAATATATCAAATTTCGTTTACAGCAAATCGTTAAATTGGCCGGTCAGAAATAAGTTGATGACAATTACCAATTATCGTAATTTTTGCTTTTGTAATTAAATTTAAAAAATATTATTAACACAATTTTCATGAAATAGTTGGAAATTAATAAAAGGCAAAACAATATTGTTACAATATTTTTGAACAATCATTTATTATGTTTAACATTTTTTTAGATTTTATAATAAATTGACTTATATCGAATATACCAAATTTCGTTTACAACAAATCGTTAAATTGATCGGTCAGAAATAAATTGATGACAATAACCAATTATCGTAATTTTTTTCTTTTGTATTTGCATTTGTATTTGTGTTGCATTTTGTATTTGCAAAATATTATTAGCACAATTTTCATGAAATAGTTGAAAATTAATAAAAGGCAAAACAATATTGTTACAATATTTTTGAACAATCATTTATTATGTTTAACATTTTTTAGATTTTATAATAAATTGACGTTTTACTTTATATCGAATATACCAAATTTCGCTTACAACAATTCGTTAAATCAGCGACCTTACCAATTATCGTAATTTTTTTCTTTTGTAATTAAATTTATAAAATATTATTAACACAATTTTTATGAAATAGTTGGAAATTAATGAAAGGCAAAACAATAATATTACAATTTTTTGGAACAATTATTTATTATGTTTAACATTTTTTAAATTTCATAGTAAATTGACGTTTTATTTTATATCGAACATACCAAATTTCGTTTACAGCAAATCGTTAAATTGGCTGGTCAGAAATAAGTTGATGACAATTACCAATTATCGTAATTTTTTCTTCGAGTGCCATGCCGTTAGTCCAGTTGGTTTTGCGGTTTGCACTCACGACTCATCGTGAATCCGCATCGTCGAACGGTGCACTCGACGAGTTCGACGAGGGGTAATAAGAAGAGAGAAGGAAGAAAGAAAAAAAAAGCACCGCCTTTTACCGCGCGGTTAGAGTTTCTTGTCAATGCTGGCGGAAACCGGTCGCGGGGCGTGGATCGTAGAATTTTTGCGCACAGCCATTTGGCTCGCCGCGGATTTTTCTTCTTTATTTGTCTCTTTTTCCGAGCACAGGCCTTGGGCCTGCCGGTTCCGCCGGCTACTCTGGTACCAGAACAGCCACTTTATTGGTTGAACTCTCAACGCCCAAATATTCTAACGAAAATAATCAACAAGGTATTTTTCCTAATTTCGTTCAATCTTTTATGTTAATTTTTACGTTAAATAATTATTTTGCGAAAAATATTAAAAACAACTTAAATTTATGCACGATTGTAAATTCTCATTGCTTCATAGTATGAATATTTATGCTGTGATTTATTTTGTTTTTATTATTTCATAATAACGAGCAATGATTATAAAAAAATAAGAAATTTTTTTTTTAATGACATTCACGAATAATTGTGATATAGGAAAAGAATTACGGACACAATATTCCTTTTTTAATGCATTTATTATAGTTTGATGTTAAAAAGAGCCGTGAAATAGGTTAAAAGACATTTTATTTTCGCAGTTGGGAATTTAGGCGTTTTTTTTTTTAATGCAGGTAATACAATAAATGCTTGTCTGAAATTTAATAGAGGTTTTTAACAATTATACTGAATATATATAATACTGTCAAAATAATTAACGTTAATTAAGTAGGTAAACGTTTACAAAAAAATGTCTAAATCTAGAGAAAAAATACTAATAAATTATTGTAAATGTGTTTTGAATGTTTACTATAAAAAACGATGGTGTCAATTAAAAACGTCGGAAGAATCGTTGAGATGATTAAAATCGGGGAAATTGTTTTATGACATTATTTTTAAAAAATACTAATAAACATACCTGACACAACATTTTAACGACCTTAATTAAGAAACAAAAACAAATAACTAAAATACATAAATAAAATTTGATTCAATTAATCATGAATTTATGCAATTAGAAAAATTATGGAAACTCCAAAGTGACAGCTATTTATTTTTAATCCACGCAACTATTTATTGTTTATTTTTATAAAAAATAGTTCTAACTATAATTTTATTCTCGTGACGACTATTTTATGGTTATCGAAACTATTGAAAAAAAAATCGTCGTATAGACTTAAAATAAATTGTTGAAAATATTTACTGAAACTTTCCATTACAAGTGAAGAAAGTAAAGGAGTAAAGGAAGAGTAAAGGAAGTTCTTTTACCGAAACTGGTATATTAAATAAAGTATGCAAGCGAGATGTAAAATTACAATATTTTCTACTCAATCCTATGAAAAATAGAAAATGTACTATAAAAATATGTAATTTCACTACAACCATGTATTAAATGTAATATATTAGCTGACGAACAAAATTTCCGGTAATGTAAATGTGCAAACATTTCTAACAGTGCGAGTGCATGATTCAATAATGGTTTTCGATAGAAACACTGTTAGAAAAGATTGGAAGTTTTTATACATAAACTCGTTAATTAAATTAAATGGCCAATTGTGATATGAAATTAATGTACTTTTACAGTTATAGCAATACAAATTACAAAAATTAAAATACTTTTACAGTAAAATTAAAGTAAATCATTGAATTTATTATACCATACATTAATTTTACATCGCACTTGTATATTAAATTTAGTATACCAGTTTATGCATAAAATCTTTCAGCACTTGTACATTAAATTTCAAGTCGACTTTTTTGTCAAAAATTTGTGTTACAAACACCTTTAATTTTACGTGTTTATTTTAATTGCATTTCCTAAATATTTTTTGTCAATTCATAAATTAATTGAGTGTAATTAAAAAAATGATAAACAAAAGTAATTTGCATTTTATTAACTGTGCCAAATTTTATTTATGGTGAATTCATCATAAATTAAATATAAATAAACCAATGATTATAAAAGAAATTATTGTAATTTTTCAAAATTATGTGTTATTATATCCGACGTCGAAAAGACTGCCATTTGTCATTGAATTTACAAAATATTATTAACACAATAGTTGGAAATTAATGAAAGGCAAAACAATATTGTTAAAATTTAGTTGAACAATCATTTATTGTGTTTAACATTTTTTTAAATTTCATAATAAATTGACGTTTTACTTTATATCGAATATACCAAATTTCGTTGACAACAAATCGTTAAATTGGCCGGTCAGAAACAAGTTGCTGACAGTTACCAATTATCGTAATTTTTTCTTTTGCAATTAAATTTACAAAATATTATTAACACAATTTTCATGAAATAGTTGAAAATTAATGAAAGGCAAAACAATATTGTTACAATTTTTTTGTAAAATCATTTATTATGTTTAACATTTTTTTAAATTCCATAATAAAGTGACGTTTTACTTTATATCGAATATACCAAATTTCGTTGACAAATATTATTAAAACAATTTTCATGAAATAGTTGTAAATTAATAAAAGGTGTTAAAGTAAATCATTGAATTTACTATACCATACATTAATTTTACATCGCACTTGTATATTAAATTTAGTGTACCTGTTTATGAATAAAATATTCCAGCACTTGTACATTAAATTAAAAATCGACTTTTTTGTCAAAAATTGATAGAATCGATTATAGTGTTACAAACACCTTTAATTTTACGTTTTTATTTTCATTGCATTTCCTAAATATTTTTTGTCAATTCATAAATTAATTGAGTGTAATTAAAAAATGATAAACAAAAGTAATATGCATTTTATTAACTGTTCCAAATTTTAATTATGGTGAATTCATCATAAATTAAATATAAATAAACCAATGATTATAAAAGGAATTATTGTAATTTTTCAAAATTATGTGTTATTATATCCGACGTCGAAAAGACTGCCATTTGCCATTGAATTTACAAAATATTATTAACACAATAGTTGGAAATTAATGAAAGGCAAAACAATATTGTTAAAATTTAGTTGAACAATCATTTATTGTGTTTAACATTTTTCTAATTTTATAATAAATTGTCGATTTACTTTGTATCGTATATACCAAATTTCGTTAAAAACAAATCATTAAATTGGCCGGTCAGAAATAAGTTGATGACAATTACCAATTATCGTAATTTTTTCTTTTGCAATTGAATTTACAAAATATTATTAGCACAATTTTCATGAAATAGTTGAAAATTAATGAAAGGCAAAACAATATTGTTACAATTTTTTTGTAAAATCATTTATTATGTTTAACATTTTTTTTAATTTCATAATAAATTGACGTTTTACTTTATATCGAATATACCAAATTTCGTTGACAAATATTATTAAAAGAATTTTCATGAAATAGTTGTAAATTAATAAAAGGTGTTAAAGTAAATCATTGAATTTACTATACCATACATTCATTTTACATCGCACTTGTATATTAAATTTAGTGTACCTGTTTATGAATAAAATATTCCAGCACTTGTACATTAAATTTAAAATCGACTTTTTTGTCAAAAATTGATAGAATCGATTATAGTGTTACAAACACCTTTAATTTTACGTTTTTATTTTAATTACATTTCCTAACTATTTTTTGTCAATTCATAAATTAATTGAGTGTAATTAAAAAAATGATAAACAAAAGTAATTTGCATTTTATTAACTGTGCCAAATTTTATTTATGGTGAATTCATCATAAATTAAATATAAATAAACCAATGATTATAAAAGAAATTATTGTAATTATTCAAAATTATGTGTTATTATATCCGACGTCGAAAAGACTGCCATTTGTCATTGAATTTACAAAATATTATTAACACAATAGTTGGAAATTAATGAAAGGCAAAACAATATTGTTAAAATTTAGTTGAACAATCATTTATTGTGTTTAACATTTTTTTAAATTTCATGATAAATTGACGTTTTACTTTATATCGAATATACCAAATTTCGTTGACAACAAATCGTTAAATTGGCCGGTCAGAAACAAGTTGCTGACAATTACCAATTATCGTAATTTTTTCTTTTGCAATTGAATTTACAAAATATTATTAACACAATTTTCATGAAATAGTTGAAAATTAATGAAAGGCAAACCAATATTGTTACAATTTTTTTGTAAAATCATTTATTATGTTTAACATTTTTTTTAATTTCATAATAAATTGACGTTTTACTTTATATCGAATATACCAAATTTCGTTGACAAATATTATTAAAAGAATTTTCATGAAATAGTTGTAAATTAATAAAAGGTGTTAAAGTAAATCATTGAATTTACTATACCATACATTCATTTTACATCGCACTTGTATATTAAATTTAGTGTACCTGTTTATGAATAAAATATTCCAGCACTTGTACATTAAATTTAAAATCGACTTTTTTGTCAAAAATTGATAGAATCGATTATAGTGTTACAAACACCTTTAATTTTACGTTTTTATTTTAATTGCATTTCCTAAATATTTTTTGTCAATTCATAAATTAATTGAGTGTAATTAAAAAAATGATAAACAAAAGTAATTTGCATTTTATTAACTGTGCCAAATTTCATTTATGGTGAATTCATCATAAATTAAATATAAATAAACCAATGATTATAAAAGAAATTATTGTAATTTTTCAAAATTATGTGTTATTATATCCGACGTCGAAAAGACTGCCATTTGTCATTGAATTTACAAAATATTATTAACACAATAGTTGGAAATTAATGAAAGGCAAAACAATATTGTTAAAATTTAGTTGAACAATCATTTATTGTGTTTAACATTTTTTTAAATTTCATAATAAATTGACGTTTTACTTTATATCGAATATACCAAATTTCGTTGACAACAAATCGTTAAATTGGCCGGTCAGAAACAAGTTGATGACAATTACCAATTATCGTAATTTTTTCTTTTGCAATTGAATTTACAAAATATTATTAACACAATTTTCATGAAATAGTTAAAAATTAATGAAAGGCAAACCAATATTGTTACAATTTTTTTGTAAAATCATTTATTGTGTTTAACATTTTTTTAAATTTCATAATAAATTGACGTTTTATTTTATATCGAATATACCAAATTTCGTTGACAAATATTATTAAAAGAATTTTCATGAAATAGTTGTAAATTAATAAAAGGTGTTAAAGTAAATCATTGAATTTACTATACCATACATTAATTTTACATCGCACTTGTATATTAAATTTAGTGCACCTGTTTATGAATAAAATATTCCATCACTTGTACATTAAATTTCAAGTCGACTTATTTTACAGTGAAGGTATTTGAATGCCATGTGATTGATTGAAATTGCCGAGTAAATGGCTAAGGAGACAACAATCGTAATTGCATTATGGTTGTCGCGATTGATTCCGAGGACCGGACACTATAAGCAAGTCGATCAAATGCTAAGAGAATAGTTGTTATGTATACACTGTATGTTAGATGGGATATAAAGTACGTGTAAAATCGCAGGGAAACTCTCGCACACGACTTAGCAAATGTTTTGTATCTATAAAGATTATACGCATATGTATATGTATACTTATAGAGGCCCTATTGCCTAGCGTCGCTTTCAACGTGGCTCGTCGCTTATGAATAATGTATGGGATACGCGTGTGGACGTTTATGCATGTAGCAACGTTCTATACCGCGAATTGCCGAGTGGGAGTCCGGGCAAATAAAGCGTATGCTGTGCAACACATAGTCTATGGTAGTTTTATACAGAACCGGCAAGTGCACGGTGCGAGAAAAAGATGTTTCGAGCTCACGTTTTCTCACAGAGTTCCTTCAACGATTGTATTCCTCCAACGTGCAGAAACGCAAGTCTTTTCCCCTCTTCCTTCTGCTGCTTCTGCTTCTGCTGTGATTGCGAGGAAGCGGAAGCGAGTTTTAATGCTTTGCCCCTCAAAGGATCGAAGTTCCCGACAGGATCTACGTTTTTTTTTTCAACCTGGCTCTCGTTATAACTGCTGGTGTGAAGATATATTTTTTTTACAAATGCGATTAGACTCGTCGCCAAATTTGCAACGTCGTTAAGGACTTACCTTAAGGAACTTAATCTTATAAAAAATATAAAAATTATTAAATGTGCAACTGCAGTTATGAAATTTGTTATGAGATGTACAAAAATATTTTATATTTTCAAAAGTAATTTTTTTTTATTACGCTATTTATGAGCGTCAATATTTTTTCGATTTTCGGTTTGACGTAAAGTTCTGGAATTTGCAAGATCTTTGCATTTTGGTAATTAATACATATAAAAATGATGCATGCATTATTGATGCATTATGGATACATAAATTTATAGAAGTAAAATGTATTAAATTTGATAAATTATGTTTGTCTTACGTAAATTAAATATGGTTTATCAAATTGATATTATAAATTAATATAAATTATTTTTAAAAAAATTTTAATTGATATTATAAATTATATATAGTTTATTTGATTTATGTAATTAAAATTTTTGTTAAATTTACACACAACCACAGCAGTCAACCATTTTTATTAATAAACTTTTTTCTCACGATACTTAATAGAATTTTACTTAATCTGACACAATTTTATTGTCAAAATTGGAGGCTTCATTATTATTTACCTCTGATAATTGCATGTAAAAGTCACAGGCTTTTATTTCATATTTATTAATGAACTTTTTTCTCACGATACTTAATAGAATTTTACGTAATCCGGCACAATTTTATTGTCAAAACTGAAGACTTTATTCAATGTACCGTTTATTTATATTTAATAATTGCATGCAAAAATCACATGCATGCTTTTATTTCAATATTTTATTCTAACAGTCTTTGCGTAATTGCACAACAATTTTGAGATGTAAGATTGCAGTTCGATTGCTTGCATTCCGAACTTCAACGATTTCTAATCAATGGTACATTAATTATATACTACTGCATTTCCGGAGGCTATTTCTGCACGACTTCAGGTAGTCCGACTGTGACACAACCTGTATGTACCTTCGCGTATCAAAGCAACACATAATTCAAACTGTTAAAATTAAAATGAACTATATTTAATTTCCACACAATCACAGCCGTCAAGCATTTTTATTAATAAATTTTTTTCTCACGATACTTAATAGAATTTTACTTAATCCGACACAATTTTATTTTCAAAACTGAAGTCTTCATTGAATGTATCATTAATTTACCTTTAATAATTGCATGTAAGGATCACACGCTTTTATTTCATTTTATTCAAACCATTTTTATTAATAAATTTTTTTCTCACGATACTTAATAGAATTTTGCTTAAACCGACACAATTTTATTGTCATAACTGAAGTCTTCATTGAATGTATCATTAATTTACCTTTAATATTTTTTACCTTTTATTTCATTTTATTCAAACCATTTTTATTAATAAATTTTTTTCTCACGATACTTAATAGAATTTTGCTTAAACCGACACAATTTTATTGTCATCACTGAAGACTTCATTGAATGCACCATTTGTTTACATTTAATAATTGCATGTAAAGATCACATGCTTTTATTTCAATTTTATTCTACACTAAGAGAAAAGTTTGTTAACATTTGTTAACAGTTAAGGAGAGGGAGTCAGGTAAAAAAAAATGATTTTGGAAATTCAATATCATTCAAATCCTATTGCATATAAAAATGCCCAACGCACTATATTGTTGGTGTTCGATGAAAGGATTTTTTACTGTCGTCTGACTTGCATATGCTTTTCAATATTATCTTAAGCAAAGTTCTTAGGTTTTCCATTCTGCGCATGATTCAGATTAGACTACTAGGCAGATTGGAATGGTTGACATCTCATTTTCTTCTTCATGAAAAGATACACTGGCTAAATGGAGCAAACTATTTTTTTTCATTCCGAAAGCAAAGATAATCACTGATTTAGAAAATAGCATAAAACTTATTTATTAATAATTATGTCACTTAAAAAATATCACTTTTTATTAACATTCGCTCCATTTAGCCGGTGTATATTTTCATGAAGAAGAAAATGAGACGTCAACCATTCCAATCTGCCTAGTAGTTTGATCTGAATCATGCGCTGAATGGAAAACCTAAGAACTTTGCTTAAGATAATATTGAAAAGCATATGCAAGTCAGACGACAGTATAAAATCCTTTCATCGAGTACCAACAATATAGTGCGTTGGGCATTTTTATATGCAATAGGATTTGGATGATATTGAATTTCCAAAATCAATTTTTTTGACCTAACTCCCTCCCCTTAAGAAATCTTGGTTAAATATGGCGAAATGAACTATTTAGTTATTCTAATTGAATCTCACTTGAGCTAAATAAAATTTGCTTATCGCAAATGAAGCTCGTTGACATTAGTTAATAGTTAACAAATCTTATTTGCCTCAAGTGAGATTCAATAAGAATAACTAAATGGTTAATTTCGGCATATTTAACCACACTGTTAGAAAAAACTTGAAGTTTTTATGCATAAACTCGTCATCTAAATTTAATGTGTAATTGTGTTGTAAAATGAATATACTTTTGTGGCTAAATTAAAGGAAATTATTAAAATTCAAGTACTTATGCTATAAAATTCAAGTAAATTATTGAATTTGCTGTACCATACATTATTTTTAAATCACACTTGTATATTAAATTCAATATACCAGTTTATGCATAAAAACTTCCAGTACCCGTACATTAAATTTCAAGTAGATTTTTTTTACAGTGCAAGATTTGTTAACTGTTAACAAACTCTTCTCTCAGTGTAACTGTCTTTGCGTAATTGCACAACAATTTTGAAATGTAAGATTGCAGTTCGATTGCTCGCATTCCGAACTTCAATAATTTCTAATCAATGGTGCATTAATTATGTACTAGTGCATTTCCGGAGGCTTTTCTGCAGGACGGTGGGTAGTTCGACCCTGAGACGACCTACTTGTACCTTCGCGTATCAAAGCAACTCATAATTCATACTTTCCAGCTGCAGCTGGATGTGTATAGAAATCGAAGAGGCAAAGAATGTTCCGAGGACGAGAATGACTGTTTATTCTAGCAAAAAAAAAAAATGATACCGTTATGTTGACGATAAACAGCACGTGTTTGTCATTGATCGAATAGCTCACGTAAAACCTGTGCTCGTCTCAGTTATAAGAGCCAGTCGATTTCTATATTGGAGGATGTTGCATGTGTGGCGATACTTATTAACGAGCTGGCGGCTAGGCTCTCGGTTTCACTGATTCTCCACTAGATACATGCCATTTTCCACGCGGCCAGTCTTTTGTGTCAGGGCAATTCGCTTCGTAGCAGTCTACGTCCAGATCGAGCCATAAGAGAACAGCAAATACCTGTTTAACGTACCATATGGTTGGGTGACGTCATAGCTCGTTTAATTCATCCTAAAACGGTCTACGAAGCCACAGATAAATATTATTATCATTATTATCAAGACTCTTCACTGAAATACAATTAACGAGATCTTCTGCATTTTATTTATTTAACTAGGAGAATTTTTATTGTTTAAAATAAACGATAATTTGTTTAAATTTACTTTGGATTTTAATTTTTTAATTGTTATAAATATTTGTCATTAATTCTGAATAATTTTGACGAATTTCAATATTTTTAATAAATTTAATGTATGTGATGGATTTATAAAAAAAGCTCAAAATTCAGAAATTATTTCAGAAAAGTAACCTGCAGGGTCTATAATTGCATTTGTTATTTTTTATCGAATGTCATAATGTTAAATGTCAAGTTCACGGAAAATTCTGAAAATAATGTTAAGGCTTTTGAAAAATAAAACGACGTATTCAATGATAATAAAAAATGAAAATAAAATTTCTTATCATTTTTTTTTATCAACAATTTCATATATTTAAAAACTACAAAATAGTCGTATTTACTACAAATAAATAATTGACACTCAATAGTCTTCATCTCAATACAATTTCTCCAACTGTACATTCAATTCATAACTTAGACAAATTATCACTGATTAATCATGACGAATGTGATTGTAAACACGAGAAATCGGTATTATAGAAATAGAATTTCAATAGGATTAAATTAATAACGCTCTTGGATGCAGACAAGCTCGTAGAAAAGCGAAAAGAGATGAAAAGAGGAGAAATGAGTTATTTTTTATCGAATGTAACAATGTAAAATGTTAAGTTCCCTGAAAATCGGTTCAATAAGTAAAATTCATAAAGATTATTAAAAAATGTTTATTACAATATCCAATTTCCAAAACAATGTTAAAGCATTTTTAATAATAAAACGGCGCATTCAATGATAATAAAATAAAACAATCAATGATAAATAAACAATGAAAAAAAATTTCTTCTCATAATTTTTTTTTCCTAAATTATTCCTAAGATTATTAAAAATTTTGAATTACAATACCCAATTTCGAAAATAATGTTAAGGCTTTTTAAAAAATAAAACGGCGCATTCAATGATAAAAAAATAAAACAATCAATGATAAATGAACAACGAAAAAAAAATTTCTTCCCATAATTTTTATTTAATGAAAAATTACAAATATTTGGAAACTACAAAATAGTCGTATTTACTACAAATAAATAATTTGCCACTGAATAGTCTTCATGCTCAACACAATTTCTCCAGCTGTTCATTCAATTCATAACTTGGACAAATTATCGCTGATTAATCGTGACGAATGTGATTGTAAGACGAGAAATCGATATGATAGAAATAGAATTTCAATAGGATTAAATTAATAACGCTCTCGGGTGCAGACAAGCTCGTAGAAAAGCGAAAAGGGATGAAAAGAGGGGAAATGAGTTATTTTTTATCGAATGTAATAATGTAAAATGTTAAGTTCACTAAAAATCGGTTCAATAAGTGAAATTTATAAAGATTATTAAAAAATTTGAATTACAATACCAAATTCCGAAAATAATGTTAAGGCTTTTTAAAAAATAAAACGGCGCATTCAATGATAAAAAAATAAAACAATCAATGATAAATAAACAACGAAAAAAAAATTTCTTCCCATAATTTTTATTTAATGAAAAATTACAAATATTTGAAAACTACAAAATAGTCGTATTTACTACAAATAAATAATTTGCCACTGAATAGTCTTCATGCTCAACACAATTTCTCCAGCTGTCCATTCAATTCATAACTTGGACAAATTATCGCTGATTAATCGTGACGAATGTGATTGTAACACGAGAAATCGGTATGATAGAAATAGAATTTCAATAGGATTAAATTAATAACGCTCTCGGGTGCAGACAAGCTCGTAGAAAAGCGAAAAGGGATGAAAAGAGGAGAAATGAGTTACTTTTTATCGAATGTAATAATGTTAAATGTTAAGTTCACTGAAAATCGGTTCAATAAGTGAAATTCATAAAGATTATTAAAAAAAATTCTATTACATTACCACATTCCGAAAAAAATGGTAAGACTTTTTAAAAAATAGAACGGCGCATTCAATGATAACAAAATAAAACAATCAATGATAAATAAACAACGAAAAAAAATTTCTTCTCATAATTTTTTTGAATAAAAAATGTCATATATTTGAAAACTACAAAATAGTCGTATTTACTACAAATAAATAATTTGCCACTGAATAGTCTTCATGCTCAACACAATTTCTCCAGCTGTCCATTCAATTCATAACTTGGACAAATTATCGCTGATTAATCGTGACGAATGTGATTGTAAGACGAGAAATCGGTATGATAGAAATAGAATTTCAATAGGATTAAATTAATAACGCTCTCGGGTGCAGACAAGCTCGTAGAAAAGCGAAAAGGGATGAAAAGAGGTGAAATGAGAATAAAACGAGGGAGGTACGAGTCCTTTGAAAAGTGTCTTCTCCATCCGGCGCGTTCTAACTAATCGGGCCTCTCGTCGGCGAGTGAGACTCGTTCGGCCGGTCGGCAAGAAGCCGCAGCAGAGAGCGACGAACGTGGAGCCTGACAGTCCCGCGTTATAAATTACCCTCTTTCGTACCAGCGGCCCGGCTGTGGCTGTCCCGATCAGCCGTAATGGCCCCCTTTCGTTCCGAGCCGCGCGCGCGACTCTCCGGATCCACGAGACGATCGACTTTACCAACGAGAGAAGCTCCTCAGCGCTCTCACCCCGCGTGTATAGTGTCATGCTGCTGTGTGTATATATATATGGGTGATTCCAAGCCAACTCGATGAAATCTGACTCTTCATATTTATAATTGAACTTATTCTTACACTGTGAAAAATGATTAAGGTAAAATTACTACACAGTGCAGGAAGTATTTTTACATAAGCGGGTATAGAAAATGTACTACACAAGTATAACGTAAAATGGATGTTGAATTCTGCTAAATTCACTACAAAAGTCGCATTGATTGTTGCAATTTTATACAAAATCCAGGCGAATTTTTAGATTTCCTAGCTTTACATTTTTTTGAAAAAAGAGCGTGTGCGCTTTAATGTCTGTAAAAATTAGTCTATAATACTAAATAGTTCCTTATAAAAGCATGTACTCTTGATGTTGTTTGGTATTGAATTTGGCTAGAATCGGTAAAGCGATCCGGATTTTATGAAATTTTGAATTTAAAAAAAAAAATGGCTTTATGGAAGGCTGAAGGACCTCGGTCGATGGCCTATTGGCAATCCGAACATTTTTAAGACCATGTACCTTAAGGGAAAAAAATGTACAACGTATTGTCAATAAATTCTTTTACTACTACTACTGGCTTTATGGCATTAACTTATCCAAAATATTACCTGTGATATCAAGCCCAAATTTAGTATATGAACAAAATAGTATTCAGTCATGATACATATATATTTTAGTGACAAACAACTTTAAATTTTTGTTTTTATGGAATTTCAATTTATTTAAAAAATTCATTTGAATTTTTTGACACTTTGAATTTTTAGTAAAATGTCTTTTGAGCTAAAACAAGCCTGCAAAGTAGAACCTTGCAAATTGCTTCCTTTAGGGTTTGTTCCTTCTTTTTGTTAACTCACCAGAGCAAATCGTAGAAGAATTTTTTTTTTTAATCTAAAATAATTTTTTCTTTCACTACACACAACTCGATTGGTCTGTTTTATTTATTTTTCCTCTTTTTTTCTTATGTACAATGCCCGTCATTGATGCCTGGTTGACACTTTCCGACAAACTGTATCATGTATCAACCAGGCATCAATGATGGGCATTGTACATTGGCTCGAATAAAAATTCTGAAGAAGGTCCGCACCTTCTTCGTTATTTTTAATTAGACCACTCAACAGTCACAAAAAAATGAAAAAAAGGACTATTTTCTTTTTCAAATTGAACATCGGTATCCATTAAAATGTGGAAGAAAAATTATTGTACAATTTACCGTTGAATTTATTTATTGAATTAGTATAGAATTTATAGTTCAATTACCATTACAATTTATTTTTGTTTTTGGGATGGAACTTTGATTTTTTTATATTGTATTAAACTTTGATTTTTGGTTTTTGGGTTTAATAAAAATTTAAGATTCTTGAGAATTTTTTTCATGGAGTTTTTTTTTTCACTTTTAACTTTTTATTTTTATTCATTTTTGGCCGTTTTTAGGGTGATGCAAGTTCGTGAAATGGGCATATGTCTAATTAAAAATATGAAGAGTCTGCACCGAGAGAAAAAGTTTCGGAAATCTTTGTCAATGAAATGAAATACTTGAATTTCAATACTATTTTTTCTTTGAATGATCTCAAACTCAATGAAAAGTAGTGACATTGATTCGAAGAAACATTTCTTTAAACCAATGAACCTTTTTCATTGATTTCAAAGATGTCGTCTCTGATTCAATGAAACCTTCTTCTTACCACCTCAAAATTTCGAAACCTGTTTTTTCCTGAAGTATGCAGCAGATAAAGCTCAAATTTTGTAAGTATGGCAAAAATAGGCTAAGCTTCTGGTTCCTCGAAACTCAAAGCCGTTCGTTCGGAAGAACCGGAAAATAAAAAAGTGAGGTTACACCGAGAGAAAAAGTTTCATTGATTCACGAAAATCTTTGCCAATGAAACGAAATACTTGAATGTCAATACTATCTTTTCTTTGAATGATCTCAAACTCAATAAAAAGTAGTGACATTGATTCGAAGAAACATTTCCTTAAGCCAATGAACCTTTTTCATTGATTTCAAACATATCGTCTATAATTCAATGAAACCTTCTTTTTACCACCTCAAAATTTAAAAACCTATTTTTTCCTAAAGTACGTGACAGAAGAAGCTCAAATTTTGTGAGTATGTAAGGAAGTACGGCAGAAATAATCTAAGCTTCTGGCTCCTCGAAACTCAAAGCCGTTCGTTCGGGAGAACCGGAAAATAAAAAAGTGAGGTTAGGTGCGAGAGAGAGATCGTTGAAAACGTTTCTTTGAACCAATGAAAACGTCTCTTTAAAACAATGAAACTGTTTCTTTATTATATGTTCACTAAGTAAATCTTTATTTACAGACAATGAAATGTTCTCTTTGAAATTCAAATGCACTATTTCATTGAAATCAAAGAAATATTTCGTTGAAATCAATGAAAAAAAAAATCAATCCAACCATTTCTTTGGCGTCAATGAAATCTTTTCGCTCGATGTGACGTTTATTGAGTTGACTCGGAATCTCCCATATATATATGCACCCCTCGCCTTTCAGCCCCCTCGTCGGGCCCAGAGGACTTGTACAATGGCCCTCGAGATACATCGTATCGTGAAAGCAGCATTCCGAATCGAAGTGCATTCGATACGCGGACTGTGTGTTGTTGTTACTCGCTATACGCTTCGAGTCTTCATTCGGATCGAATGTACATCGATATCGCTTCGAATGCGCACGCCGCCAATATCCTCGTGATCCATTTAACCTTTTTTACCGTTAAAAGGAAGACTACAGAGTAATTTTGCTATCGGGTATTATTGAAGATAAAAAAATGTAATTATGTTCAATAATGATCATATTAAAAGAGGGAGGCACCAAATATTACAGGAGAAAGCGGGTTGTATTATTTTTTCATCAGTTAATTGAACCGGTAAAAGTGTTTTAATAATTATATAAAAATTGTTGATAAACATAAAAATTTTTAATAAAAATCTCTAAAAAAAATTTTAAGCCTCCTGTCATTTGTTGTATTTGAGTCTGGAAATTTTTTTTTTCACCGCGATCTGTTTTGTATGATTTTATTATAGCCATTAAAAAAAAATAGTAAAGAAACGAAATTTTGATTTGATGTTTTCAGAAAAATGTTATTATTCTGAATTATTAAACAAAATATTTAATTTTGACTAAAAATTAAGTTATTAAAATTAAATAATTTCATTTACGAATGCTGATGTCGAAACCTCATTAATGTTATTGACTAAGATAACGAAAAGGCGGTTTATTCGGATGAAATTAAAAAATAATAAGACCTGTATCTCGTTCGGGGCATACAAAAATGTGCATTCGATATGTGATATCGCTTTGAATGCAAACTCCTGCCAATAACCCTCGTGATAAATTTAACCTTTATTACCGTTAAAAGCAAGATTACAGAGAAATTTTTCAACATGGTATTATTAAAGATAACAAAGTATTATTACGGTCAGTAAAAAAATTGTCGTAACACAAAACCCAAACGTTTTATTGCTCTTGAAGTTTTTCTTGACCATGTAAAAAAACGCCTAAGGCGAAACATAAAAAAATGTAGGAATTGCATTTTTTTGCAGAGTAAGAAATTTAAAAAAAAATCCTCTCGAAAATACGTAAATTGCTCCGCAACTTCTTATAATTTAATCTGAAATTTTTTTAAATTATTATTTAGAAAGATTTTATAAAGGCGAAGATTTCTGCCTCCTATTAGCAGAAAAACGGTACAGTCCTAAATTATTAAATACAAAATATATAAATTGTACCAAATAAGACGTTACCAAAAATTCCGGCGAAAAAGATAACCGAAATTACATAATTTTATTGAAGTTGATGGTAACGTTAATTGCGAAATCTTATCAATGTTACAAGCTAAGATAACGAAGATCTGGTTTATTTGGATTTCAGAGAAAATAAAACAAATATCGAGCCTTAAATCGCACTTGTGTCTACAAAAAATGTGCAAAATTTATAGCTGCTTCATATTAAACTTTTTTTTTTCCTGCGTCGACGCAATTTGAAGAGGAATTATTTAACTAAATTGTTCAAGAATGTTGTTTGGAGAATATTTTTTGGCTTATCGGGCTTTTTAATTAACCACAGAAATATTAATGTAGACCAAGACGACGAAGTTTCTCACTGGTCAATAAGATATCGTAGAAAGTATTGAAATACTGCTGATACTTACTCGTTTGGCTGGGCAGTGCTGATACCGCGATTTACTATCGTTGCAGGTGGTTTCATTATAATATGCTCTCGCGTTCGTTCTTTCATAAATTCGCGACGGCTCGCACGACTCGACGTCGAACGAATAAGCGAAGATTCATTCGTCTCGGCTTCTCGCCGGCTCGTTAAATCTCCCGTCCACATTACCTGCGATCCCGAAGGAGAGTACACAGCTCTGCGATTTCATAATGCAATTACCGATCGGTACGGTGGGATTGCAAGTCATGCGTTTCTCGCCGCTTTTGCTTCCCTTTTTTTTTTTTTCTACATCATCCGTTCGCCATATGCACCTTCTCTCGATCGATTTATTCTCGCCGACCTGAGATTTCGATCTTTTCGGTTGTCCTTGCAGGACCAAGATTCAAAACAATTTTTCATACTCCAAAATTCAATTTTTTAAATTTTATTTTATTGAATTTATAAACAAAAAGTTCGCTTAATATTTATAAATGAACTTAGAAAAGTGATCTGTAATGTCTGTAACTCGATTTGATTTTTTTTCGTTGATTATCAAATGCTAAATTCACTTGTAAATAATTTTATAAGTATTGCACCTTAAATCAGTTACAAGGCAAAAAAAATGATGCGTAATTTAATAAAATGCAAATAATGAATAAACTCAAATTTCTTCAACATCCGTTCGTGATATGCACCTTCGATCCATCGATTTATTCTCGCCGACCTGAGATTTCGATCTTTTCGGTCGTCCTTGCGGGACCAAGATTCAAAACAATTTTTCACACTCTAAAATTCAATTTTTTAAATTTTATTTTATTGAATTTATAAACAAAAACTTCGCTTGATATTTATAAATGAATTTAGAAAAGTGATCTGTAATGTCCATAACTCGATTTGTTTATTTTTCGTTGAATATCAAATGCTAAATTCACTTGTAAATAATTTTATAAGTATTGCACCTTAAATCAGTCACAAGGCAAAAAAAAATGATGCGTAATTTAATAAAATTGAAATAATGAATAAACTCAAATTTCTTCAACATCCGTTCGTGATATGCACCTTCGATCCATCGATTTATTCTCGCCGACCTGCGATTTCGATCTTTTCGGTCGTTCTTGCAGGACCAAGATTCAAAGCAATTTTTCATACTCTAAAATTCAATTTTTTAAATTTTATTCAATTGAATTTATAAACAAAAAATTCGCTTAATATTTATAAATGAATTTAGAAAAGTGATCTGTAATGTCCATAACTCGATTTGTTTATTTTTCGTTGCATATCAAATGCTAAATACACTTGTAAATAATTTTATAAGTATTGCACCTTAAATCAGTCACAAGGCAAAAAAAATGATGCGTAATTTAATAAATTTGAAATAATGAATAAACTCAAATTTCTTCAACATCCGTTCGTGATATGCACTTTCTCTCCATCGATTTATTCTCGCGGACCTGAGATTTCGATCTTTTCGGTCGTCCTTGCGGGACCAAGATTCAAAACAATTTTTCACACTCTAAAATTCAATTTCTTAAATTTTATGTTATTGAATTTATAAACAAAAAGTTCGCTTAATATTTATAAATGAATTTAGAAAAGTGATCTGTAATGTCTGTAACACGATTTGATTTTTTTTCGTTGATTATCAAATGCTAAATTCACTTGTAAATAATTTTATAAGTATTGCACCTTAAATCAGTTCCAAGGCAAAAAAAATGATGCGTAATTTAATAAAATGCAAATAATGAATAAACTCAAATTTCTTCAACATCCGTTCGTGATATGCACGTTCGATCCATCGATTTATTCTCGCCGACCTGAGATTTCGATCTTTTCGGTCGTCCTTGCAGGACCAAGATTCAAAGCAATTTTTCATAGTCTAAAATTCAATTTTTTAAATTTTATTTAATTGAATTTATAAACAAAAAGTTCGCTTAATATTTATAAATGAATTTAGAAAAGTGATCTGTAATGTCTGTAACTCGATTTGTTTATTTTTCGTTGAATATCAAACGCTAAATTCAATTGTAAATAATTTTATAAGTATTGCACCTTAAATCAGTCACAAGGCAAAAAAAATGATGCGTAATTTAATAAAATTGAAATAATGAATAAACTCAAATTTCTTCAACATCGGTTCGTGATATGCACTTTCTCTCCATCGATTTATTCTCGCGGACCTGAGATTTCGATCTTTTCGGTCGTCCTTGCAGGACCAAGATTCAAAGCAATTTTTCACACTCTAAAATTCAATTTTTTAAATTTCATTTAATTGAATTTATAAACAAAAAGTTCGCTTAATATTTAAAAATGAATTTAGAAAAGTGCTCTGTAATGTCCATAACTCGATTTGTTTATTTTTCGTTGAATATCAAATGCTAAATTCACTTGTAAATAATTTTATAAGTATTGCACCTTAAATCAGTCACAAGGCAAAAAAAATGATGCGTAATTTAATAAAATTGAAATAATGAATAAACTCAAATTTCTTCAACATCCATTCGTGATATGCACCTTCGATCCATCGATTTATTCTCGCCGACCTGAGATTTCGATCTTTTCGGTCATCCTTGCAGGACCAAGATTCAAAACAATTTTCATACTCTAAAATTCAATTTTTTAAATTTTATTTAATTGAATTTATAAACAAAAAGTTCGCTTAATATTTATAAATGAATTTAGAAAAGTGATCTGTAATGTCCATAACTCGATTTGTTTATTTTTCGTTGAATATCAAATGCTAAATTCACTTGTAAATAATTTTATAAGTATTGCACCTTAAATCAGTCACAAGGCAAAAAAAATGATGCGTAATTTAATAAAATTGAAATAACGAATAAACTCAAATTTCTTCAACATCCGTTCGTGATATGCACCTTCGATCCATCGATTTATTCTCGCCGACCTGAGATTTCGATCTTTTCGGTCGTCCTTGCAGGACCAAGATTCAAAACAATTTTTCACACTCTAAAATTCAATTTTTTAAATTTTATTTAATTGAATTTATAAACAAAAAGTTCGCTTAATATTTATAAATGAATTTAGAAAAGTGATCTGTAATGTCCATAATTCGAGTTGTTTATTTTTCGTTGAATATCAAATGCTAAATTCACTTGTAAATAATTTTATAAGTATTGCACCTTAAACCAGTCACAAGACAAAAAAAAAGTTATGCGTAATTTAAGGGATCTTTCCAGTGTGATGGCCCGAAAAATAGCCTTTTTTACGATTTTTTTTCGGACGGTTACTATACGCCGATCAATCCTGAAATTTTTATGACATATTAAGGTAATCATGAATGACAGAAAATGATTTTTTATAAGACGATTTTTATTGTTTAAATTTTTTTTTTTTAGTTGTTGAAAATAATGTTGATAAAAAAGATAGCCTCATGGTGGACATCCTAGGGGTCGCAAATTTGATCTTAAAAAAAAAACTCAAAGGATTATTAATTAGTATCCGTTTGGCTATCGCGCTATCGAGGCTTTTTTTAAATCAAAATTGACAAAATGGCGGCGTTTTGAACAAAAAGTACCGATTTCAGCCGTTTTTTCGACAGTTTTTCTTTTTAAAAAATGGGACGATTTAAAAAAAAAGCTTCCATAGCACGATAGAGAGTAGCGTGAAGAATGTTCTCCTAAAATTTGAAAACGATCGCTTGAAAACTATTCTCTGGAGAATAGTTTTGAAAAATGTCGTTTCGAGAAAAACGCGTTTAAAGTTTTGAGTGTAGAAATTTCATATACCTAAATTGTGTACTTACGACTTATCGGCGATGCCAGGCCCATAAAGTATGCCAGCGAAGTATTTCAAATTTCGCTTTAAAAATTAAAGACGAAAAAAAAAATCGTTTTTTTTTCACACTGGAAAGGTCCCTTAATAAAATTGGTTTTAACCGTCAAAAACGCCGAAAAAATTAATAAACTCAAATTAGTATCTATAATTGTATACAATTAACAAAATAGAAATAAAAATCATAAATGATTTTAGAAGTGTCTATTATTGCATTTGTCTTTTTTTATATCAAATACTAAATTCATTTGTAAATAATTTAATAATTGTTGCATCTTGAACCAGTCATACTTTGTGTTGTCAATCCAAAGAAGATTTGCATAATTTAATAAAAATTGGTTTCAATGATCAAACCCGCCGAAATAATATTTCAAAAAATTGAAGTAGCATATTTTGGTAATTAAAAAATCACATAACGTCTGCTGAGGACATACTTTTTTTAAAATCACATAACAATTTACAAAATAATTCGTTCTATATATTTTTAAATCCATTCATCGATAAATAAATCCTATATCTATAAATTCATTAAGAAAAATGAATTACCGTATCTTAGACAACATTTGTTATAATTTTACTGAATACCCATTTTTTAATTAGCGAAAACAAAACGTTTAGAATCCATCGAAAGTAAAAGTACCAACTCCAACAGTCAATAACCCTCAATAATTGTCATATTTTTTTAAAAATCATTTCCCATTTTTAAATCCCATCCAGAAAAAAAATATATTCACCAACGAAATCTCGCGCATTTTAATTCACAAGACAAAAAAGCCAATTCATGTCAAACATTTTAAAGATTTTTATCTCCACATAATATCGGATGTAACGATAAATTTCAGAAAGAGAGAATCAAAGCAGATTTTCTGTCTTCACGAATATTGTAGCATTTGTCAAGCACCACTGCATCCTTCTTCTGGTAAATCTTATTTCCATTTTGTAGGTAACTCCATAAGTAGCTAGAAACTCGTCGATATGACGACGAGGAATATTTTCTTACATGCATTCTGCACATTACAAGCATTTAAGATAAACCCTTCTGGTCTTGAGTGTTCGATATGTAGGCCGTACGTTATAATCCGCGAGTTTTATAGTGCTAGAAGCAAGCTCATAGCTAGCGATGCGCCTAAGTCGCTCGGTACGGTTTGTGCCTGAGGTAAAATCGAGGATACTTCGTAAGATGAGGCAAAGCCACTCTGTCCGACTCTGTAGTACTGCTATACAAACTGCTGGCAGCATATTGCTAGCTGGGAGGGCGTTAAGAAAAGCGTAACCGGCAGTTTAGCGAGGCACGTACATGCGATAAAGTTCCACGGTGGAATCGGCGCCGTTTGTACGTTTATATACTGAATATGTATAGATATATGTACGGTTCATTCCATACCAAGTGGTCCACCCAAATGTACCATTGTCGCAAAAAGTGTTTATAATTCTTTTCAAAAGTTGTTTAGAGTATCACGAACATCCATAAATTATTTCAGAATTTTAGTACCTGTGATTTACCCAAAAATTAATAACGATTTTTTTATTTCATAATCATACAAAAATAAGTGTTCATAATTTTTTTCAAAAGTTGTTTAGAGTATCACGAACATCCATAAATTATTTCAGAATTTTAACATGTATGCTTTGCCCAGAAATTAGTAATGATTTTTTTATTTCATTTTTTTCAATTTGTTGTATATTTAAAATTACCGATCGTACAAAAAAAACGTGTTCATAATATTATTCAAAAGTTGTTTAGAGTATCACAAACATCCATAAATTATTTCAGAATTTTAACACCTACGGTTTGCCCAACAATTAATAAGGATTTTTTAATTTCATTTTTTTCAATTCGCTGTATATTCAAAATTACCGATCATACAAAAAAAAAGTGTTCATAATTTTTTTCAAAAGTTGCTTAGAGTATCACGAACATTCATAAATTATTTCAGAATTTTAACACCTACGGTTTGCCCAAAAATTAATAACGATTTTTTCATTTCATTTTTTTCGATTCGCTGTATATTCAAAATTGCCGATCATACAAAAAAAAAACGGGTCCATAATTTTTTTCAAAAGTTGTTTAGAGTATCACGAACATCCATAAATTATTTCAGAATTTTAACACCTGTGGTTTGCCCAAAAATTAATAACGATTTTTTCATTTCATTTTTTTTTCAACTTGCTGTATATTCAAAATTACCAATCGTACAATACAAAAGTGTGCATAATTTTTTTTCAAAACTTGTTTAGAGTATCACGAATATCCATAAATTATTTCAGAATTTTAACACCTGTGGTTTGCCCAAAAATTAATAACGATTTTTTCATTTCATTTTTTTTCATTTCGCTGTATATTCAAAAATACCGATCGTACAAAAAACAAGTGGTCATAATTTTTTTCAAAAGTTGTTTAGAGTATCACGAACATCCATAAATTATTTCCGAATTTTAGCAACTGTGATTTGCCCAAAAATTAATAACGATTTTTTCATTTCATTTTTTTTTCAATTCGCTGTATATTCAAAATTACCGATCGTACCAAAAAAAAGTGTTCGTAATTTTTTCAAAAGTTGTTTAGAGTATCATGAACATCCATAAATTATTTCAGAATTTTAGTACCTGTGGTTTGCCCAAAAATTAATAACGATTTTTTTATTTCATATTTTTTCAATTCGCTGTATATTCAAAATGACCGATCGTACAAAAAATGTATTCGTGTATAAAATTTAAGTTTTTGAATGTACTTTTTAATTAAAAATTTGCATAGCCGCGAAAAAAAATTTCCACAATTTTTTGACAAAATAATGTAATAATATTTTCTTTCGTTGAAACAGACCATTCCGAATTTTCTGAAAATTTCACAGAAATTCCGTTAATATGCTTAGAAACTACGGAAAAATTGGCGCGATGGCAAATTAATAGCCCATTTGGTATGGAATGAACCATGTGTATATATATGCACACATGGCTACGGCACCGGACGACCGATTATGGTTGCACTCGTGTGGTGTGCAGTTATCGCCATGGCGTTCCAGCTCAGTCGCCCGAGTGAGCATCGCTAACCGCCCTCCAACAACAGCCGCAAAGCGTGTACGGTTACCAACGGGTTACGGCATCGCGCCTCCATCAAAACTATCTTTGACCGAGCTCCATTTATTTATTTATTCCGATTATTTCGCCGCGATGACCAAAGTCGGGTTTGCCACGGTTTGGAGCTTCGAGTGACCTAGTAAATTGAATTATTCACCGCGAATGGACAGCACTGGATTAAAAACCATTCGAATTACTATTCTGATTAAATTATTGTGGGGCAACGTCTCTAAATCGGATGATGTATTTTTTTTCCTAAAAATGACTGCTATAATTGCTGATTCTATTTCTATGGTTTGGTAAAAATTTAATTGTGTCTCGTAGTAAAAAATATTTCTAAATTATTTCTAAAATTACTGCTATAATTATAATTCTATGCTTTGGTAAAAATTTAAGTGTGTCTCGTAGTAAAAATTATTTCTAATTTTTTTCTAAAATTCCTGCTATAATTCTATTTCTATGCTTTGGTGACAATTTAATCGTGCCTCGTGGTAAAAATTTAGTTCGTAAATAATATTTGAACTAGATTCTTAACCGATTTTTTTACTAGGAGAAACGTTTCAACTTTTTTAAAAAAATGTTTTCAATACTATAAAAATAATTTTTTATGAATTTTTCGTTGGAATATTCGGGTTATAAATATAAACAAGAATTTTTGATCGAACATGATATGCTACATTTATAGAAAAATTATTTAATAAATATGACATGTTTAATCAGCCTCTCGTACTTCGTATAATGCAAACAAAAAATTACAAGTTTTTTTTTAAGAATTAGTTTCACACTGTCATGAATATTGACAAATTATTTATGAAATTTTACTCGTATATTTCAATTATAAATATAGAAACCGATTTTTTTTTTGGTAATATTCTATTCATATACCAGATTTTAGGTTCCAAAAAAATGCAACATGTATCTACGGATTTAAAAAAAATGTTAACGGTTTTAACCATACCATAATTAATTTTGTTATATCGTCATCATAATCCAAATTTACTACCAGAAAAAATGTTGTATTCTAAACTGAGTGAATAGTCTTCGTATATAGGAAGTGGGCTATAAAAAGCCTAATGAGAATTTTAAAACGAGTTGAAAAATGAATATTTATATCTGTCACGCTTTGGAGCTTCCAACGACCGAACTGGTCTAAAACTATACAAACTATCCGCAGAGGAACAAATAGTACGATGCCGGAAGCAACTTTGTCAACAGAAAACTAAAATTAGTTGAGTGAATCAACTTATTTAGTGGGCCAATCAAATTATTCGTAACCAACGTGATCTACCAAGTATTCTTAGTTTTCTGGCGTTGACGTTGATTCTCGCAATTCATTATTTTTGGCATCATACTAATTTTCGTGTTTTTACGAAATACATCCAAATAGTGAGAACCGTCGCTATTTTACGGGAAAATAGAATTAAAAAATTCTATTTTGGTATTCTGAAAGATCCAGAAGTCACATATTAATTATGGACTACCAAATGTCTAATTATATTAGAATATAAGTACCACAAAAAAAAATTGAACGTTTTTTAATCATCCAATTTTTTTTGGTTGCTAATTATTGCTCTGACCTTAACTGTCATCCCGGTGAGTTTCTACAACTCAGCAAACATCAGATAACAAATCTTATTAGCATAAAATAGAAATTACAATATTTCTGGGCGTTATTTTATCGACATTTTTTTTTCAGCCGACGCATTTGATTTTCCTTCGATCAGCGATTTCAAGAACTGAAAGTCAATATATTCATTACTTAAGATCGGACTCTTGATAATTTTGTAGACTTTTCGTATGGATTTGAGCAGTAGTTTCACACACACTTCGTTATAGCAGAGAAAGTGGTTGTGTGACATTAGAATAAAAAACTTTTAAAAATGTAGCAATTTTCTAATATCTTTATTTTTTAGTTTTCACTGATTAGTGCGATTTCAACTGTCATCTCAGTAAGTTTCTCTAATTCACGAAATATAAGATACAAAATCTAATCAGCATAAAACAAAAACGATAATTTTATTGACTATTTTGCAGACGATGCATTTGAATTTCCTTCGATCAGCTATTTTGAGAAATGAAAGTCACTACATGCATTATCGAAGATCGGATTCTGGATAATTTTGTAACACTTTTCGTGCGAATTTGATCTCTAGCTTCATACACTGCGTTTCACCAGAGAAAGTTGTCGTGCAGCGTGTTTGGTATTATTAGTATATTAGGAATGAAATGCCAAATGTCTAATTATATTAAAATAAACGACTAAAAAAAATGTAGCGATTTTTTTTTCTTCAAGGTATCGAATTTTGGACTTCACTACCGTTCTCAAGTCGCATATTGTATCGCAGAAAGTACATCGAGAGAAAAGATTTCATTGACGCCAAAGAAATGGGTGGATTGGAAGCTTTGTTTTCGCGAAATTTTTTTTTTGTTGAGATTTTCATGTTAGTACACTCAGAATAGTCCAAAACGTCAAGAAAAGTGATTTAGAAAAAATGTCTGTATGTGTGTATGTGTGTGTGTTACACGCTCAAAAAATGTAAACCTTTATAACTCGGGAACGCCTCGAGATATAGAGCTGAAATTTACACCATAGATAGAGGGGTCAATCCTCATCGTTCATACCAAGTTTTGTAAAAATTCCCATGATCATTAAATTTTTACGCGGTTTTGAATTTTTTCAAAAATGTCTGTTAACGCGATAACTCTTTAATTTTCGAGATATTAAGCTCAAAATTGGTATGTACGTGAGCTTTAATACACCGGTGATCCCTATTAAATTTGGTGAAGATCGGTTGAAACGTTAAAATTTTATGAGATTTTGACTTTTTTAATTTTTTGATTTTTTTTCTGCGATGCGAATTTTGGTATCAAATGTCGAGCTGGGTCAAATGAGTGCCAAATTCATGATTAACAGAAAAATACGTCACATATAGCCCAAAAATGTTGAACGATAACATATTTTCATAGCGATGTTGTACAGTCTATATTGCGAAAAGTAGCGATTTATGTCGTATAAACTAGCCATATCCTTGCTTCCCAATGAAATTTCGGAAACCACCGATTTCTATCGTGTTCTACAAAAAAAAAAACAGAGAAGATAGAGTATTCGAGGGCGTTTCTGGACCGTTTGTTCTTATTATATTTTCACAAAGGGAGAGTGTGCGCTTATTTATATTTATTTAAAACAAGGATGCAAAGCAGAATCTTGCATATTGCTTCCTCATTATATTTCGCTTTTTACAAAGCTTCCTCTATCAGGAAGCCAAAATCAATTCCCATATTTCCACTTAGCGGTTGCTTTGTAAAAAGCGAAATATAATGAGGAAGCAATGTGCAAAGCTGCTTTGCATCCTTGTGTTTCATTGATTTCAACAAATTATTTCTTTGATTTCAATGAGAACATTTCATTGTCTGTAAACAAACTTTTACTTAGTGAGCATATAATAAAGAAACAGTTTCATTGTTTTAAATAGACGTTTTCATTGATTCAAAGAAATGATCTCCTTGATTCAAAGAAAAGATATGATGGCAGCAATTGCGCCAACGCTTTGCGCAATCGCGTTAGTTGTGTCGCGATCGGGCGAAAAACCGGCAAGATGGATAAAGACGTAGCAATATTCCTCACGTTTGGTTGTTTCACATATGCCAGATGATCAATTGGTCAGATTAACAAAGTTTTTCGTTAACATAACTAAGTTTTCTGGTACGTAACCACGAACTTACAACGCCTATAGGCCTATCTCTCTCGGACCTAACCTTACTTTTTTGTTTTCTGGTTTTCCCGAACAAACGGCTTCGAGTTTCCAGGAGCCATAAGCTTAGCCTATTTCTGCCGTACTTCCGCACATTCTCTCAAAATTTGAGCTTTATCTGCCGATTACTTTAGGAAAAAATCGGTTTCGAAATTTTGAATCGATATTTTCGAATCAGAGACGATTTCTTTGAAATCAATGAAAAAGGTTAATTGATTTAAAGAAATGTTTCTTTGATCAATGTCATTACTTTTCATTGAGATCATTCAAAGAAAAGGTAGTATTAAAAAATTTTTTAAAAGTCACTTTAGGTTGGTTCTGATTTCAAAATTCGCAGATCTGACTTCGGATCGGAAAATCCAACCTAATTTTATTTTAAATGATATTATAATGGTAGTATAATTCCTAGCCAGAGTTCTTATATCGAAAATGCAAGTTATTTCATCAACAATAATCTGTAAAAATCACAGGACGCTAATTAAAATTTGGATACCGAAGCTTAATGGTTAGTGCATCCGCTGCTAGTTATCATTTTAAAAACATAAGACCAATAAGTAACTCACGAAATATCTGATAAAAAATCTTATCTGCATACAAACCAAACAAAAATATTTCGGGACGAAATTTTATTGACATTTCTTAAGCAGTCGCATTTGAATTTCCTTCTATAATCAGGAACTGAAAGTCACGCCATTCATTACCTAATATCTTGATAATTTTGTACACTTTTCGTGCACATCTTATGAGCACTAGCTTCACACACTGCGTTACACCTTCGATTTCCTTTATTCATTTCGTTAAGCCAGAGAAAGTGGTTGTGCAGCGTGTCCGATTGGTCAATACATTGGGAAGTATTTCGAGAGTGTAGTGTAAACCAAGTGCAAGACCGTCGAGAGGTGCTTCTTGAAGAAATTTTTCGGGTGGTCTCTTCACCTTTCTCTCTTGGCTTTGAGACCGGTAAATAATTATTAACTCGGACCAGTCTCGCGACGAGTTCCACACGTTGTTATTAAATATTTTCTCTCGTTTCTCTTCAAGTTTTTTGAACGGTTGCGCCCATCGGCAATTACCTGAAGCGCTCGGCAAACAGTATTGTTTTCGTCTTACAGTGGAGCCTCTCACACGTCAAGTGCAATTTATCCTCGCGAAAAAAAAAAACGAGTAGAAAATTGCGGAAAAGTGTGCGTAACGAGGAGTTTAACTGTACGAATAATTCTCGAAGCAATGGAAAATATCCGGCACACGATTATATCAACAAATTCACGCACTGTGGTTTCAAATGTTAATTCAAAGATCCATTAAAACTTGCTCATCTCGTCGCGAAGCTTTCACCATCAAATGCGTTAACCTACAGTCTCTTCTGCACATGGAAAAAAAATATTTGGTTGGGACAAATACGTTTCCAATTTGCCGTATAAAAGGTCTAAAAAGTTAGTTGTTCCAAACATATTTAATAGCAAGTTTAACTATTCACGATTAGCTCCCGCGAAATTAGTAAGTGTACACGGAGAAAAACACGGAGAAAAAGGCTTAGTTAGATCAACCAAGGCGCTTGGTTATGTATGCGCCAACTAAGTTATTGGTTAGACCAACCAAGTTATTGGTTACACCAACTAAATCATCTTAGTTAGTCAATCAATAACTTGGTTGGTTAACAAATAACTTGATTGGTCTAACCAATAACTTAGTTGGCGCATATTTAACCAAGCGCCTTGGTTCTTCTAACCAAGCCTTTTTTTGCGTTAAGGCTTAGTTAGATCAACCAAGGCGCCTGGTTATATATGCACCAACTAAGTTATTGGTTGGACCAACCAAGTTATTGTTTGATCAACCAAGTTATTGGTTACACCAATTAAATCATCTTAGTTAGTCAATCAATAACTTGGTTGGTCAATCAATAACTTGGTTGGTCAAACAACAACTTGGTTGGTCCAACCAAGTTATTGGTTACACCAACTAAATCATCTTGGTTAGTCAATCAATAACTTGGTTGGTCAATCAATAACTTGGTTGGTCAAACAATAACTTGGTTGGACCAACCAAGTTATTGGTTACACCAACTAAATCATTTTGGTTAGTCAATCAATAACTTGGTTAGTCAAACAATAACTTGGTTGGTCAAACAATAACTTGGTTGGTCAAACAATAACTTGGTTAGTCAAACAATAACTTGGTTGGTCAAACAATAACTTGGTTGGTCAAACAATAACTTGGTTGATCAAACAATAACTTGGTTGGTCAATCAATAACTTGGTTGGTCAAACAATAACTTGGTTGGTCAAACAATAACTTGGTTGGTCAAACAATAACTTGGTTGGTCAAACAATAACGTAGTTGGTCAAACAATAACTTGGTTGGTCCAACCAACAACTTAGTTGTCGCATATATAACCAAGCGCCTTGGTTGTTCTAACCAAGTCTTTTTTTGCGTGTAACCAATCCAAACGTTGGGACTACCATTCAAATCCTTGCGACTACTCGAATTTTTGGGACGACCATTCGAATCGTGGACACTATCAGTTGAGTTGTAAGGGAAATAGAATAATCGATTGGTGGTGCCAACTCATGTTTCGGTTATGACAACTAATCTTTTCTTTCCGTGCAGAAATCTGCGTTAATTTTTCTCAATTCTTTTTTGTTTTTAGAGGCTTTAACGTGACGAAATTTTATTACCGTAATGCGAAATAAAAGGCAATAAAACGTTGCAACTGTTGATTATTGCCTCGGCGATGAGGTTAACACGTGGGCGTGGTTAACCGCGGATTCCCTCGTCTGGCGCAGACCGAACGACGCACACGGAGCGAAAGTTTTCGCGGTGAAAACTTTCGGGAGGATACAGAAATGCGTCAGGTGTTGCGTCTGTGTGGACCAGGGAACGAAACTCGTTTTTGAACTCTCCCGGGCAATGCCCGACGTATCGACCGGGCCGAGTTCACGATATTCTGGTTTTAGTCCCAAAGGAACTACAGTAAGAAAGAAAAAAAAAAGAAAAGAAAAGAAAAGAAAAGAAAAGAAAACGTTGACAGTAGAAAGAAATATTTCTTATACAATAAATTGTGTACAATAAATCGCTCAAATTTGCCAGTAAGGTTTTATCGCAACCATTGCAGCTGACATTGTGCTTCGGGCCAAAAGTTTCTCATCTAGATCGTCCTCATTCAAGAAACGTCTTCGTTTATTATTCTTGCTCTTTGATTTTCTTTCACCATACGGTAGTGGTATAGTAACTTATCTCAGCAAGTCCCTCGGGCCTTTCGCTTATCCTAATCAGTCGCCTGAAATCTACCGGCGCTCGTTGCGGCCAGTAATTCCTCACCGATCATGGCGCTTCCGGTTGGAGCGTTCCTCGGCGCTCGGTATGATTAGCCGTTGCATTCGTTATATCTTTTCACCGTGGTAGAAAGGAAATCATTTTTTCAATGCAATTCTATGAAATTTTTCTACAAATAGAACATTATAGTTCAGCTTACGTTGTCTGAACCATTTTTTAACCCAGCAAGATTCGGTTATGTCATCGCGCTTCCGTCAAAACTATCTTTGACCGAGCTCCATTTATTTATTTATTCCGATCATTTCGTTTTTCGGAGGTAGAAAGGAAATCATTTTTACAATGTAACTCTAAAAAAATTTTCCACAAATAATCAAATAGAATATTATAGTTGAGTTTACGTTATCTAAAGCATTTTTTTAACCCAGCAAGATTCGGTTATGTCATCGCGCTTCCATCAAAACTATCTTTGACCGAGCTCCATTTATTTATTTATTCCGATTATTTAGTTTTTCGAAGGTAGAAAGAAAATCATTATTTCAATGCAATTTTATAAAGTTTTTCTACAAATAACCAAATAGGACTTTTTAGTTGAGCTTACGTTATCTGAATCATTTTTGTTTACCCCAGCCAGATTCGGAAGTTTGTTGAATTTTGATCTTTTAAAGATACAACAAACCTCCGAATCTTGCCGACAACAAGCTAGAAATACGGCGGAAATTTTTTATTAAAAGATTAAAAGTATGAGACAATATTGATAGATATCTAGTTAAACTAATTTTTAACTATAACTTATATCAATCTCAGTCCAAGATTGCATAAAAATTAAACCAAATACAAGCTATACTTAAGCCACATTTCAACCTAACTTACACCAAGATTAAACTAAACTTAAACCAGACCTCAACCGCACTTAAACCAGACGAAACAAATCTAGACCAAGCTTACAATAAGCTTGAATCAAACTGGACCCAAATTTAAATTATATTTAAACCAGACTTACATTAAATTTAAGCCAGACTCACACGAAATTTAAAACAGACTTACACTAAATTTAAACCATACTTATATTAAATTTAAACCATACTTATATTAAAGTTAAACCATATTTGCACTAAATTTAAATCAGACTTACACTGAATTTAAACCATACTTACACGAAATTTAAACCATACTTACACGATATTTAAACCATACTTACACTAAATTTAAACCAGACTTACACTAAATCTAAACCATATTTACACTAAATTTAAACCAGACTTACACGAAATTTAAACCATACTTACACTAAATTTAAGCCATACTTACTCTAAATTTAAACCATACTTACACTAAATTTAAACCAAATTTACACTAAATTTAAACCATACTTACACTAAATTTAAACCAAACTAACATTAAATTTAAACCAGATTTACACGAAATTTAAACTAGACTTATACCGAACATCGAGATTCAATGTAATATTATTCCAAGTGCTTCGTAGTACCAAAACATAACCGATCTTAAAAAGTTGCTTTAAACCATTTAACCGCACAGAATCATCAAATCATATGTTCCACAATATTATTACATGCCAGTACCTCAATTGTTACGAAATAACTTAGCGTGTTGTCCCACCTTGAATCCCCAAGCCACAATATTTACTCCCTCGTCTCATTCCCCTATTATCGCATCCTCTTCACAGCACCAACCTGGCCTCGAGAGATTTCAAAAGTCCAAGAAGGCGCGCGCGACGTCCGACGGACGTGTAGCAGCAACAGCAGCAGCATCACCGACCCTAGAAAGAAAAAGGAGGAGAACCAAAGAAGGAGAAAAATAAATAAGTCGAATAATAAGAGAGAGGACGTCGGGCGCAGTGGTAAAGATGGAAGGGAGAACGGGGAAAGAGTGACTGAAGAGTGAGCTTCTTCACGATAATGCAGCGAGCTCAACGGCGGCAGAGACCGGTTGTCGATCCGACCAGTTGCAGTTCCTTCGTCTCTCTACATATGGGTCATTCCATACCAAATGAGCCATTCATTTGCCATCACGCCAATTTTTCAGCAATTTATAAACATAATAATAGAAATTTCGTGAAATTTTTTAGAAAAATCGGTATTATCTGTCTCAACGAAACCAACAAACTTACATTATTTTGTCAAGAAATCGCGGAAATTTTTTTTGAGCGTCTATGGAATTTTTTTTATCAAAAAGTACAATTAAACATTTCAATTTTATACAGGAACAAATTTTTTGTACGATCGGTAATTTTAAATATACAGCGAATTGTAAAAAATGAGATAAAAAAATCGTTTTTAAATTTTGGGCAGACCATAGGTGCTAAAATTGTGAAATAATTTATGGATGTTTGTGATACTTTGAACAATTTTTGAAAAAATTATGAAGACTTTTTGCGAATATGCTACATTTGGATGGCCCACTTAGTATGGAATGAACCATATGTATATATATATATACGCTCTCTATGCCTTCACGGGCATATTCACTACACACAGCCATCCTACTCACCTCATGTAAGCATCCATGCAGACCGTAAAACTACCACACGCCACTTCTCTTCTTGAGCTCTCTTACGAAGATGTGCACGGTCCAGCCGCACCGGCTACGAGTAAGATGAGTCCTCTACGGATGTACCTGTTGCACACACAATTCCATCTCGTTCTCTTTGGTTCCTTTCGCCTGTCTCCCGGCTCACTGGTATCTCATCCTAAGCCCCTTCCCCCTTTTGCTTGGCTATAGAGGAACGTTTGTTTTCATGACAAAATTAAAGAAATGTAGTCTTCAATTCTGTCATGAAAACAAATTTAATTAAAGAAATGAAGTCTTTATAATTTTGTCATGGAAACAAATTGAATTAAAGAAATGTAGTCTTCAATTTTGTCATGGAAACAAATTGAATTAAAGAAGTGTAGTCTTTAATTTTGTCATAAAAACAAATTGGATTAAAGAAGTGTAATCTTTAATTTTGTCATAAAAACAAATTGAATTAAAGAAGTGTAGTCTTTAATTTTGCCATGAAAACAAATTGAATTAAAGAAATGTAGTCTTTAATTTTGTCATGAAAACAAGTTGAATTAAAAAATGTAGTCTTTAATTTTGTTATGAAAACAAATTGAATTAAAGAAATGTAGTCTTTAATTTTGTCATGAAAACAAATTGAATTAAAGAAGTGTAGTCTTTAATTTTGTCATGAAAACAAGTTGAATTAAAAAAATGTAGTCTTTAATTTTGTTATGAAAACAAATTGAATTAAAGAAGTGTAGTCTTTAATTTTGCCATGAAAACAAATTGAATTAAAGAAATGTAGTCTTTAATTTTGTCATGAAAACAAATTGAATTAAAGAAATGTAATCTTTAATTTTGTCATGAAAACAAATTGAATTAAAGAAATGTAGTCTTTAATTTTGTCATGAAAATAAATTGAATTAAAGAAATGTAGTTTTCAATTTTGTCATGAAAACAAATTGAATTAAAGAAATGTAGTCTTTAATTTTGTCATGGAAACAAATTGAATTAACGAAATGTAGTCTTTAATTTTGTCATGAAAACAAATTGAATTAAAGAAATGTAGTCTTTAATTTTGTCATGAAAACAAATTGAATTAAAGAAATGTAGTCTTTAATTTTGTCATGGAAACAAATTGAATTAAAGAAATGTAGTCTTTAATTTTGTCATGGAAACAAATTGAATTAAAGAAATGTAGTCTTTAATTTTGTCATGAAAACAAATTGAATTAAAGAAATGTAGTCTTTAATTTTGTCATGAAAACAAATTGAATTAAAGAAATGTAGTCTTTAATTTTATCATGAAAACAAATTGAATTAAAGAAATGTAGTCTTTAATTTTGTCATGAAAACAAATTGAATTAAAGAAATGTAGTCTTTAATTTTGTCATGAAAACAAATTGAATTAAAGAAGTCTAGTCTTAAATTTTGTCATAAAAACAAATTGAATTAAAGAAATGTAGTCTTTAATTTTGTCATTGAAACAAATTGTATTAAAGAAGTGTAGTCTTTAATTTCGTCATGAAAACAAATTGAATTAAAGAAGTGTAGTCTTTAATTTTGTCATGAAAACAAATTGAATTAAAGAAATGTAGTCTTTAATTTTGTCATGGAAACAAATTGAATTAAAGAAATGTAGTCTTTAATTTTGTCATGAAAACAAATTGAATTAAAGAAATGTAGTCTTTATTTTTGTCATGAAAACAAAGATTACACAAACTTTGAGAGTTTAATTTACAGATTATGAAAAAATTTTAGCTCCGTTTTGGTGGTTGAATATTTATTATATAATTCGGAATCATTGAAGGATTTTTGATACACGAAGTAACAATTTTGCTTATGAAAATTATAATACTTTTGTTGAAGTATATAGGATTTGATGTACAAATATATATGTACCTGTTGCACATACAACTACATTTCGTTCCCTTTGGTTTTATGAAATTTGAAATTTTCGAAAATTTGCCTTTATTGCATTAACTTTTGTAATATATTAACAACCAAGCGCAAATTTTGTACATAAACGAAATAATATTTAGTGATGCTAGGTACATAATTTAGTGAAGTTCGATAGACGGGTTTGGATTATATAGGAATTTGAATTTTTCGTTATTATTTCTCGACGACTAAAAGTTTGTTTAAAACAATGATGCAAAATAAACTCTTGCATAGTACTTGCACATTGTTTTTAACTTTTTAGGGGACCATTATTCATTACCCATATTTTTTTTGCAGCACTAATGAACAAATACAAGTGAATTTTTGTTCGTTTTTAATAACATGATTTTCCAGTTTGACGTCAAACGATCGAATATTCTAAAAAATGATAGAAATTACAGAATGATTTTTGAATAAAATACTAAAGCATTACGAATAAGGACCTGTTTTCGAATATCGCACCATATTGTTAAAAAAATATATAAACATTTTATCGAGAATAAAAAAAGTTTTCTCCTTCGAGCCATTAAAAAATGTCATGAATCTCAAAGTAATGGATGCAGTAATGGGCCATTATTCTCCGCACAACCCATCATATTTTTATTTTAACGGCATGTCAAACAAATTTATGTGAAACCTATTTTTTTTACACATTCAATAAAAAAAAGTAATACACTTTCATATCAAAATAGTAGGACATTCTGGAAAAAATAATGAATAGAAAATTATTCATAGAATAAATAAAACAAATAGAATGAGTTTGAAAGTAAAGTGACGGTTACAATCCTGCTCTTCCTCTCTCATTGTATGTATATGTATTCCACGCGTATTCCGTGCGTGACCTTTTTCCTTCGCAAACAGCGCTGACTTTGCGAGTCAAATATCTATCCACGTGTACACACACCTGTGGATACAAGCTATTTTTTTATCCCAGGTAATATATTGGTATACATGGGTCATTCCATACCAAATGTGCCACCAAAATTCGGCATATTTGCAAAAAGTATTAATAATTTTTTCAAAAGTTCTTTAGAGCATCACAAACATCCACAAATTATTTCAGAATTTTCACACCTATGGTTTGCCCAAAATTTAATAACGATTTTTTAAATTTCATTTAATTTCAATTCGCCGTATATTCAAAATTACCGATCGTACAAGAAATTTGTTCCTGTATAAAATTTAAGTTTTTGACTGTACTTTTTAATTAAAAAATTTCCATAGCCGCTCAAAACAAATTTCCGCCATCTTTTGACAAAATAAAGTAATAATATATTTTTTTCGTTGAGACGGATCGTTTTTTCTGAAAAATTCACAGAATTTCCATTATTATGTTTACAAACTACAGAAACTACACAAATTGGCAAATGAATGGTACACCCCAAATGGAAATAGAAATATATGCACGATATATTCGACGTATAGAACTTTTTGGCGCTAAACGTATATGAAATATATTTTACATATATTCCACACACATATCCCATATATTTTGAATATATTTTTGCACACATATATGCAGAATATATGCAGCATATAGAACTTTTTGGCGCCATATATTTAACGTATATGTTACATATATATATATTTTCTATGTGGGACTTGGTATGGAATTACCCATATTTATATATATATATATATATATATATATACATATGTAGATATTTTTCGCGCCGGTGTTTCTCCTGTTCGTTTATTTAATTCTTTCTCTTTTTTTTTGTGTGTCAAGCATTTATGTACGAGACGAGTATAAATGTGTGCAAGACGAATGCATTTACTGTGCACACTGACAATGGCTCCTGACGTCTCGAAGCGCAGGATCCGGTGTCTGTGTGGCTGAGTTCTTCACTAATGTGAGCTACACCGTTGCACTGTGGTTTCCTCTTGCCTCTGTGAATGTGCGTACACTGCATGTTCGTCTTCGTCCTCTTCTTCTTCTTCATCATCATCTTCGTCTTCCTCTTCTTCTTCTTCTTCTTCTTCTCTTCGTCCTCCTGCAGCGACTGCTGCCGGCACGATTTTCTGTCCTGGTGGGGGGATTTCACAGCGCACCTGACACACGAGCCGCGCGCGAGTCCCCCTGAAAATCCGAGCTGCGCTCCTGAACTCAGTATCCGTTGGTCGCGCTTACAGCCACGATCGCAACGAACGAAATCGATCGAGGCACTCGCAAAGAGCCGATCCGAGCTTTAACGTCGATCGTATTACCGCGATCGATGACACTTTGCACGCAGTGATAAAGTTCGGTGATTTTATTCTCGCGACAAAGTGGATTTTATTGTAACTATTTAATTATTAGGAGAACGTACATTTTTCCGATATTTTTATCATCATATATATATATTTTTATAAATGGTTGTAGGAATTTTGAGGAATTATTTTAGAGGAGAATTCGAGAGAATTTGAGCTATTTAGTGGTTCAATTATTTATTCTAATCGTAATTAGTGAAGGATTTTTAATACGAGCAATTAATAATTTTGTTTATGAAAATTTACTTTTCTCGAAAGTATTTGTAGTATTTAGGGTTTGATGCACAGAGATATGGTGTATAATTTATGAACTCTATAATAAGCACGTTAAAAGTTTTACATTGTTTTGTAATTGGATATTAAATTTAATGTGACGGTTAATACATAAAATCTTTCTATTAATGCCATCAGTTGCCACTACAAGGGAAAATAGAAATCAAATTTTATTATAAATTCTTGACTCGTTAAATTATACATTAATTTATCCAGAAAGAAATTTCATTCTATAGAATCTTAATTAATGTAGAAACTGCATTTAATTATGAATACACTGCCATGACTTATAATAACAACGATAATAGAACAAGAATTGGATTTTAATGTACATAAACCTAATAAAAAAATTTTTATGGATCCAACAAAATTACAATTAGATTCAATTTTTTATTTTCGCTCAGCTTCAAAAAAATTTACATGTAATTTAATTAATTGTTCTAGTCGAATCAGACATTAATGTGAAATTATGTTTTATAAATCGACTCACATATTTGTCATACAAAATAATAAGAAGCTAAAAAAATTTAATCGCCAATTATTGCCGATTTTTATGAATCCAATAAAATTACAATTAGATTCAATTTTTTATTTTCGCTCAGCTTCAAAAAAATTTACATGTAATTTAATTAATTGTTGTAGTCGAATCAGACATTAATGTGAAATTATGTTTTATAAATCGACTCAGATATTTGTCATACAAAATAATAAGAAGCTAAAAAAATGGAATCGCCAATTATTGCCGATTTTTATGGATCCAACAATATTACAATTAGAATCAATTTTTTATTTTCGCTCAGCTTCAGAAAAATTTACATGTAATTTAATTCATTGTTCTAGTCGAATCAGGCATTAATATGTTTTATAAATCGACTCACATATTTGTCATACAAAATAATAAGAAGCTAAAAAAAATGTAATCGCCAATTATTGCCGATTGTATTAGCCGGGTGATAATTTTTCATACCGATTGTCATATAATAGTGCCTTGGGCCAAATTTCCTAATGGCTCGCATGCCCCGATTTCACTTCAATAATCGATTCCCAAGCGTATACGAGCTAATAACAATAATAACCTCGCACGAGCCTTCCCGAAGAGCTCGGGAGAGTACGAGCGGTGGTTTACGATATCGATAACGGTAAACTCGTAGGAAAGTAGCCGAGGGACAGGTGTCCTCATTGGCCGAGCGATCTTACGAGACCATTCTTGGCAGCAATCAAAATCGAAAGAGAGAAAAAAAAAAGAAACAAACGAGTCTCGAAATAACAATACCTAACCACAGAGCAAACTAGTAGGAAAAAAAAATGACTCTCGAATTCTCAGCTATCGTCTTCCCTCATCCGGCTTCGTTAATGCCAACATTCCTGTATCTTTATCGATAGATTGTAGCTCGAGGCGACTGAGCAATAAGTGAGAAGAACTTTTGTCGAGTGGCAAAGTCGAGGACCCAACAAACGAACCGACCAGTGGATCCAGTGGCCGCCCAGTTGCAATTGAAAAGATAAATGTGAGACGTTGCGTCGTCTCTTCCTCTTCCTCTTCTCGATATCTGCACCAAGAGACTCAACGAATAATACCACCAAGTGCGCTTCTCGAGTTCATTCACAACTCGACCCCAGAGCGATAAGATACACACAACGGTCCGATTCTCCGCGCGCCTTAAGCTTCTCCATAGCTGCGTTTGTCTTCACAGTGATCGAGGAAAAAGACAACACATAACGTCTGTAATACAGTGCGGGTTTTTTTGAATCACAGTCGAGGACGATAAGTGAAACGAACAGGAAGAGATTTCCGATCGAAGTGGCGCGAGGACGAGAAGAGATGCTCGGAATTTGGAAAGTCAAAGAAGGAAATCCCGGGAGCATCACGAGTGAGTGAGAAAGATAAGTCCCAAAGTTAAAGCCAAGGGGCATTATTTAGTATATATTGATACAGTGGAGAGGACAAGAAGAAGATCTTGATCTTCGAAACTCTTGGCAAAGGGAGGCGAGATTTTCGGAGAGGCCGTTGTGCATAACGGTAAAGGTCCGGTGAGTCTGGTCCAAGGAGGAGAGCCATGTCTTCGGCGAAAAGCAGCCCGAGGGTAGGCGGGGGTGTTCAGAGGCCGGGAACCGGTAGTCAAGCGGGTTGGTCCAATACTGTTGGAGTACCGAGACTCTCGAAAGCAAAGAGCAGTCCCAACGTGTCAAGACCAACTCCTACGCTGAGACAAACAGCCACGAGACTCGAAGATCGAAGTCCTCAAGTCTCATCACTCTCAAAAAGAAGTCCTCCAACCGGTATCACAAGAACCACGATGGTTGCAAGTAAATCCTCAAGAATCGTCGCACCCTCGACAAAAACTCTCGGCAATGTCACGATCGTTCAGATATCAGCGAGAGAAATCGATAATTCGCCGGTTCCTCCGAATCGAACTGTAAGTTCTGCATCAAAGATCGTGCAAACGATCAAGAGTCCACAATCCGCTAAACCTGAGCTGAAAAAACGTGGAGGAAAGGATGCAGGACCGACGTCATGCACTATACTTGAGGACAGAGCACTTCTGAAGAAAGGACTTAGCTGCAGCCCGGAAAAAGTGCCCAGGAAACCGGAAGCTCTGCGCAAGAAGAGTCTCAGCCGATCCACGAGCCTGTGGAGCGTACCTGTAGACACGGATAACAGCGGGAAACGAGTCTACCGACAGAGCACCGGTTCTATGGAACCTAAAAAGGAAGCTAGACACGAGAAGACGAGCAACAATGCCAAGAGCAGCCTCAATAGGACGACCAGCTTGTGGAACGTACCATCGGACGGCTCAGCTTGCGGCAGGATGTCCAGGGCGAGATCTGTCTCTGGATTAAGGCCTAGCAAAATACCGCTCTTCACTCAACACCTCGGCAGCCAGATCAACTTGGGTCAGTCTCTCGCCGATCTATCAACTGTAGATCGGATCGGAGAGAAGTTGCAACCCAGAATAATCGACTTTACCGACGAGGTCGATCACGTTGTCGGTGATCACATCTATCAGAATTGTCGGGAGGTCAATGGCCTCGTTGACGTACAAGATCATCAACCGATCGCTCCATCCGCGCCGATTTATGAAAATCTCAAAGACAGCAAGAGATTTGTATCAGGGCTTGATGTGTCGATTGAAAAATCTACCGATACTGAAAATACCAAGAAGGAACTCGTGAGAACCAAATCTGCGAATTTGGAAAGTCAAATGACGTTTGATCTGGAGAAAAGAGCTGCGGAATTAATGGCCCAACTCGATGATGATGATGATATTTTAACGGATAATGCGATAACGAGAGACACCAGAAATAATATCGGTTCTTCAAGGATTCATGTGGAATGCAGAAGAGAAACTGTGGCGAGAAATTCTGCGGATGGAATTAATGGCAAGACTACGTTGACTGAAAGACCGGAACCTCTTGAGCGAAGCAGAATCATCGCTAAGAGTCAGGAGAGTCTTCTTTCCAGAAGAGAACCTGAAATCAGTATAAAGGAGATCAGGAGAAATTGGGAACAGCAGATAAGACGATCTCAGGGTCCAGAACCACCGGAGGTCAAACCAAAACCGAATACACCGTCGAGAATCAACACCGCCACTGTTAATCTCACGAAAAAGGCTTTAGCCAACTCGGAGACCACTTTGGAAGCCAGAAAAGCCATCGCCAATGGCAAAAGAACCAAGGATATCGAGCATTTGGTGAATTTCTTTAATTGCAAAAATACGGAATCTACGAAAGAAGCTGTTCAAGATTCTTGGCCGAAAATTAAGGACTCGCCGGTCACTATGATCGATCAGGTGAATATTATCAAGAAGGAGAAGGACAAGGACGAGAAAAGCAACGGATATTCATCCGATGGCAATTGTTCGGAGGATAGCGGACATATGAGCAACGAAAATGATGTTGAATGGAAAGAAGAGCCTCATCAGGAGCTTAAGAGCTTTCAGAAAAGCGAGAGATTCCTTAAGGAAATAATTCACGATCTTGATTCGAGCCTGGAAAGGACCATCGAAGTTTTTGACGCTACACCGATTGTTCAGCGTTTTGTGCCTGAAGAGACCAAGAAGAGGACCCTGAAGAGCAGCCTTTCCACCTCCAGCGGCGCCAGCAGCATCGACAGTTGGGAAGAGACCACCAAGAGCACGAAGAGACTCACTATCGCCCGAAGATTCGAGGAAAACGCGGCTGAAGAAACTTCGCCGAGCGTCAAGGGATCTTCGTTGGAGGTCGACAGTGAACAGGTCATTTTTTATCTCGGATTTATGAAACAGAGTTCCTTAATCTTTTCACGGTCTTTCTTGTAATCAGATCTTGAGATCAAAGGAAATTCGAAGCTCCAGAATGAGCTGAAATCTCACGGTGTTACTTTATTCTCAGAAATAATCCTTTCGCTCATGATTTTTTTAGGAATTTGGGTTGGGAACTAAAGCCAACGGAGAATCTTGATATTTATTTATAACTGAAGCAAAGAAACTTGTTTTTTGATATTCACCATGATTAGAATAAAAGAGAAAAGTAGGCTCATGAATTTTTACTACAAATGTTCTGTTATTCGATGCTGACTGTGCGTCATTGAATAAAAAATAATAAAATAAACTAGAGTCACGGTGGTAGCGTGAAAGTTCTTTTTTTTTCTTCGTTTTTTGTTGAAATAGCACTCACTAGGTCACCGATCTCGGTGACCTCGAGCTCTTCTTGACCCAATGTCTCAAAGCGGAACGAACCGGCCCCGCTACTCAACGTCTTCGCAAAGCACATAATAATTCTCCTCGCGTAACGATCGCATTCCCGATGCAATTCTCCCTGGAATCCGCAATTTGTCTAGGCATAATTTGACTTCACGCCTCTTTCACTCCACAGATATTCTTCCGGTCGGGAGCCCTCGAACGACTCGAGTCTCAGCGGGACGAGAAACTCACGGGACACATTATTCTACTGCAAGCGAGATGCCGAGGATACCTTGCGCGCAGAAAACTCAATACTTTGAAGGTAATAGAATAATTTTTCAATTGCATTGCTATTTATATTTATTGCTAACGTAATAGTGCATTTAAATATAATACACAGAATTTCATATAATGTAGTGATCATTACATTTTTTTTTCACTAGAGTTCTCGTAGAATTTGTAGTTAAAATTTATTATTCACATATTTACAATTTATACAAATACATTGTAATTGTGTTAAATATAATTTTGGATAATGTGAATCGTAATACGATTTTTATTACCGCGATAACGACCAATTATGAAAAAAGTGTAACAACTAAATGAAATTCAAATTCATTATTTTATTATTGCAAGAATTATGATCGTGATTTTTTATTTTTATCAAATACTAAGACAGTGAATACACGCTGCTGATTATATCACCGAAAATAGGAAGTTATTTTCATGGCTGTAAATGTCCATTATTTTGTGCATTTAAATATAATATACAGAATTTCATATAATGTAGTGAACATTACATTTTTTTTTTTCACTAGAGTTCTCGTAGAACTTGTAGTTAAAATTTATTATTCACATATTTACAATTTATACAGATACATTGTAATTGTGTTAAATATAATTTTGGATAATGTGAATCGTAATACGATGTTTATTACTGCGATAACGACCAATTATGAAAAAAGTGTAACAACTAAATAAAATTCAAATTCATTGTTTCATTATTGCAAGAATTAGGATATTGAGTGTTATATCATATAGATCATAAATTATATGTAACGATCGTGAATTTTAATTTTTATCAAATACTAACACAGTGAATACACGCTGCTGATTATATCACCGAAAATAGGAAGTTATTTTCATGGCTGTAAATGTCCATTATTTTGTGCATTTAAATATAATATACAGAATTTCATATAATGTAGTGAACATTACATTTTTTTTTTCACTAGAGTTCTCGTAGAACTTGTAGTTAAAATTTATTTTTCACATATTTACAATTTATGCAAATACGTTGTAATTGTGTTAAATATAATTTTGGATAATGTGAATCGTAATACGATTTTTATTACTGCGATAACAACCAATTATGAACAAAGTGTAACAACTAAATGAAATTCAAATTCATTGTTTTATTATTGCAAGAATTATGATATTGAGTGTTATATCATATAGATCATAAATTATATGTAACGATCGTGAATTTTAATTTTTATCAAATACTATTACAGTGAATACACGCTGCTGATTATATCACCGAAAATAGGAAGTTATTTTCATGGCTGTAAATGTCCATTATTTTGTGCATTTAAATATAATATACAGAATTTCATATAATGTAGTGAACATTACATTTTTTTTTCACTAGAGTTCTCGTAGAACTTGTAGTTAAAATTTATTTTTAACATATTTACAATTTATGCAAATACGTTGTAATTGTGTTAAATATAATTTTGGATAATGTGAATCGTAATACGATTTTTATTACCGCGATAACGACCAGTTATGAAAAAAGTGTAACAACTAAATGAAATTCAAATTCATTGTTTTATTATTGCAAGAATTATGATATTGAGTGTTATATCATATAGATCATAAATTATATGTAACGATCGTGAATTTTTATTTTTATCAAATACTAACACAGTGAATACACGCTGCTGATTATATCACCGAAAATAGGAAGTTATTTTCATGGCTGTAAATGTCCACTATTTTGTGCATTTAAATATAATATACAGAATTTCATATAATGTAGTGAACATTACATTTTTTTTTACTAGAGTTCTCGTAGAACTTGTAGTTAAAATTTATTATTCACATATTTACAATTTATGCAAATACGTTGTAATTGTGTTAAATATAATTTTGGATAATGTGAATCGTAATACGATTTTTATTACGGCGATAACAACCAATTATGAAAAAGTGTAACAACAAAATAAAATTCAAATTCATTATTTTATTATTGCAAGAATTATGATCGTGATTTTTTATTTTTATCAAATACTAAGACAGTGAATACACGCTGCTGATTATATCACCGAAAATAAGAAGTTATTTTCATGGCTGTAAATGTCCATTATTTTGTGCATTTAAATATAATATACAGAATTTCATATAATGTAGTGAACATTACATTTTTTTTCACTAGAGTTCTCGTAGAACTTGTAGTTAAAATTTATTATTCACATATTTACAATTTATGCAAATACGTTGTAATTGTATTAAATATAATTTTGGATAATGTGAATCGTAATACGATTTTTATTACCGCGATAACGACCAATTATAAAAAAAGTGTAACAACTAAATGAAATTCAAATTCATTGTTTTATTATTGCAAGAATTATTATATTGAGTGTTATATCATATAGATCATAAATTAAATGAAAAGATCGTGAATTTTAATTTTTATCAAATACTAGGACAGTGAATACAAGCTGCTGATTATATCACCAAAAATAGGAAGTTATTTTCATGGCTGTAAATGTCCATTATTTTGTGCATTTAAATATAATATACAGAATTTCATATAATGTAGTGAACATTACATTTTTTTTTTCACTAGAGTTCTCGTAGAACTTGTAGTTAAAATTTATTTTTCACATATTTACAATTTATACAAATACGTTGTAATTGTGTTAAATATAATTTTGGATAATGTGAATCGTAATACGATTTTTATTACCGCGATAACGACCAATTATGAAAAAAGTGTAACAACTAAATGAAATTCAAATTCATTATTTTATTATTGCAAGAATTATGATATTGAGTGTTATATCATATAGATCATAAATTATATGTAACGATCGTGAATTTTTATTTTTATCAAATACTAACGTAGTGAATAAACGCTGCTGATTATATGACCGAAAATAGGAAGTTATTTTGATGGCTCTAAATGTTTATTATTTTGTTACATGAACATTTATTGAGTAATTGAGACAATAGTTATGATTACGTAATAATTTTTGGTAGCTTCTATTTTAAAAATGGTTAAAAATTTAACGACAGCTGAGAAAAAAAATGAATCACATTTCGCAAAAATGTTATTGGAAAAATGGAAACATTTTGTCCTCCCAATTTTTCGTGAAGTTTTATTAAAAATTAATTTTGTTACAGTTATTTAAAAATTTAAACCTCTTTTCATCGGCTCTGCAGATTATTATTATCAAAATAATTTAACCATACATTTTTATTCAAAAAGGGGTCTAAAACTATGAATATGTTCGACACAAAAAAATGTAATTTTCAGTTCTTTCAAAAAGACACATTTTGTCTCATTGTAAATAAAACAGTATATTTTATTATAATACGGAAAATTGCAAATAATAATTTAATGGTGATTTAATTTTTAAACTGCATTTATGACACTTTGCTGTTGAAAATAATTTTATTTCATAGATCATAATTTATCATAATGGACTTCCTACAAAATTTATTTTTCAACTCCTACGTACAAATCCCTACTTATAAAAATAAGGCGACATCTCTTATACTACACAAAATCAAAGTTAATCTTTCGATGATAAAAATAATTATAATTTTCGCCAGTTATGGTCAATAAATAACGAAATGCGATCACGAATAACAGTTTAAAAAACACTAACGGTAAAATAAATCGCTTGTATAATCGAGAATTGGCAGTAATGTTCGATCGTAACAATTTAAATCAACAGTTATTACAGATAGGTCATAAATCCTGATCGTAGATAACAACGCAAAAAATTTTTTCTGTTCCAGCTGCAAGACCTGGCGGTGCGATGCATTCAGAGAAACGTGAGAAAATTGATGTCCGTGCGAGAATGGCCATGGTGGAGATTGTACGTGAAAGTGGCACCCTTGTTGAACGTTCACCGTACCGAGGATCAGCTAAAAGCTCGAACGGTGAGTTGATAAGACGTACTACCACCTTCCGCAATTTCTTATCCGTCGATTTTGCAAGGTTGTGTAATTTCAACGGCCATTAAAATGCGCAGAACGTTCCGCTAATAGATTAATGGGAAACCGTTCGTTGACGTGCACCTAAAACTAGCCAAAGATATGTCTAACGGGCGTGAGAATAGATTACTTGGCATGCGTCGCTATTCAAGACAACTGTACTAAATTATTTACTCGTCGAGTCTCTCAACTTTTAACGGAAGTAATATAAAATCAGTACAGAAGCATTGAAAGTAAAAATACAACGAGAATCCCATAGTTTCCTACAATATCGTAGCCTTGACTTCAGCCTTGATCTTGAACCAAGAATCGTACCACCATTTTTTGTCGATAATAAAATAAAATTAGTACAGAAGTATTCAAAGTAAAAATCCAACACGTATCCTATAATTTCTTACAATATCATAGCCTTGACTTTCGCAGATTCGATTCTGAACCAAAAATTATACCACCATTCTTAGTCGCTAGTAATATAAAATCAGTACAGCAGAATTTACAGTAAAAATACAACGAGAATCCCATAATTTTCTACAATATCGTAGCCTTGACTTCAGCTTTGATCTTGAACCAAGAATCGTACCACCATTTTTTGTCGAAAATAAAATAAAATCAGTACAGAAGTATTCAAAGTAAAAATCCAACACGTATCCTATAATTTCTTACAATATCGTAGCCTTGACTTTCGCAGCTTCGATTCTGAACCAAGAATTATACCACCATTTTTAGTCGCTAGTAATATAAAATCAGTACAGCAGAATTTACAGTAAAAATACAACGCGAATCCCATATTTTCCTATAATATCGTAGCCTTGACTTCAGTCTTGATCTTGAACCAAGAATCGTACCACCATTTTTTGTCGAAAATAAAATAAAATCAGTACAGAAGTATTCAAAGTAAAAATCCAACACATATCCTATAATTTCTTACAATATCGTAGCCTTGACTTTCGCAGCTTCGATGCTGAACCAAGAATTATACCACCATTTTTAGTCGCTAGTAATATAAAATCAGTACAGCAGAATTTACAGTAAAAATACAACGCGAATTTCATATTTTCCTACAATATCGTAGCTTTGACTTCAGCCTTGATCTTGAACCAAGAATCGTACCACCATTTTTTGTCGAAAATAAAATAAAATCAGTACAGAAGTATTCAAAGTAAAAATCCAACACGTATCCTATAATTTCTTACAATATCGTAGTCTTGAATTTCGCAGCTTCGATTCTGAACCAAGAATTATACCATCATTTTTAGTCGCTAGTAATATAAAATCAGTACAGCAGAATTTGCAGTAAAAATACAACTCGAATCTCATATTTTCCTACAATATTGTAGCCTTGACTTCAGCCTTGATCTTGAACCAAGAATCGTACCACCATTTTTTGTCGAAAATAAAATAAAATCAGTACAGAAGTATTCAAAGTAAAAATCCAACACGTATCCTATAATTTCTTACAATATCGTAGTCTTGAATTTCGCAGCTTCGATTCTGAACCAAGAATTATACCATCATTTTTAGTCGCTAGTAATATAAAATCAGTACAGCAGAATTTGCAGTAAAAATACAACTCGAATCTCATATTTTCCTACAATATTGTAGCCTTGACTTCAGCCTTGATCTTGAACCAAGAATCGTACCACCATTTTTTGTCGAAAATAAAATAAAATCAGTACAGAAGTATTCAAAGTAAAAATCTAACACGTATCCTATAATTTCTTACAATATCATAGTCTTGACTTTCGCAGCTTCGAATCTGAACCAAAAATTATACCACCATTTTTAGTCGCTAGTATTATAAAATTAGTACAGCAGAATTTGCAGTTAAAATACAAGGCGAATCCCATATTTTCCTACAATATCGTAGCTTTGACTTCAGCCTTGATCTTGACCCAAGAATCGTACCACCATTTTTTGTCGAAAATAAAATAAAATCAGTACAGAAGTATTCAAAGTAAAAATCCAACACGTATCCTATAATTTCTTACAATATCGTAGTCTTGACTTTCGCAGCTTCGATTCTGAACCAAAAATTATACCACCATTTTTAGTCGCTAGTAATATAAAATTAGTACAGCAGAATTTACAGTAAAAATACAACGTGAATCCCATATTTCCCTACAATATCGTAGCCTTGACTTCAGCCTTGATCTTGAACCAAGAATCGTACCACCATTTTTTGTCGAAAATAAAATAAAATCAGTACAGAAGTATTCAAAGTAAAAATCCAACACGTATCCTATAATTTCTTACAATATCGTAGCCTTGACTTTCGCAGCTTCGATTCTGAACCAAGAATTATACCATTTTTAGTCGCTAGTAATATAAAATCAGTACAGCAGAATTTGTAGTAAAAATACAACGTGAATCCCATATTTTCCTACAATATCGTAGCCTTGACTTCAGCCTTGATCTTGAACCAAGAATAGTACCACCATTTTTTGTCGAAAATAAAATAAAATCAGTACAGAAATATTCAAAGTAAAAATCCAACACGTATCCTATAATTTCTTACAATATCGTAGTCTTGAATTTCGCAGCTTCGATTCTGAACCAAAAATTATACCACCATTTTTAGTCGCTAGTAATATAAAATCAGTACAGCAGAATTTACAGTAAAAATACAACGCGAATCCCATATTTTCCTACAATATTGTAGCTTTAACTTCAGCCTTGATCTTGAATCAAGAATCGTACCACCATTTTTTGTCGAAAATAAAATAAAATCAGTACAGAAGTATTCACAATAAAAATCCAACACGTGTCCTATAATTTCTTACAATATCATAATCTTGAATTTCGCAGCTTCGATTCTGAACCAAAATTATACCACCATTTTTAGTCGCTATTAATATAAAATCAGTACTACAGAATATTACAGAATGTAAAAATACAACGTGAATCCTATATTTTCCCACAATATCGTAACCTTGACTTTGGCAGCCTTGATCTTGAGCCAAAAATCATAACACCATTTGTCTCTCTTTCTACAGGAGGAATTGGAGGTTCTGAGAGCCAAAGTGGAGCGTCTCGAGCAGGAACGAAACCATCTGAAGCACGACAACGACAAATTGGAAGCCAAGGTGTGTAAAAAAAAAAGGATCAGAGTCAAATTAAAGCCTCATCTAATCATCGTCGATGACTGATCAAAAGGGATGATAAAGAATGACTTTAACTCCTCCTCCTTCATCGAGTTTTACAACGCCGCATTTTTTTTCGGGCGTTTTTCGTCGGCAGTCACGTTACAAAGTATCATGTAGAAAAGCTCGCGAGGAAGAACTTCCGGGCAGAATTCGAGCTCGTAAAACTCGTGGCTGCACTACTGCCCACAGGGTATATAATGCAGCTACGAGTTAATTAAACCACTTAAACAGCTACCGCGAAGAGCCGTCGGGGAGCACTTAGCGATGCAACGCGGTGAAACGAGAGCCCCGCTGGATGAAGTTCCGCAGTTTACGATCTACTATCGGGCTGAATTTTTCTTGCCTTGTACGACGCAAATGCAGACAAGACCGATCTCCGGAGCGCGCTGATGCTTCACGAACGTTCGGAGGCTCTTTGGAGCACTCGCCTCGAGTCCTCTTTCTCACGGGTCTGATATTAACTAGCCGAGAATGATAGACTGAATTAGAAGTAGTTTATGGAAGGAAAATGAGAGCCTTTAACGCCGCGAGGGGCAACAAGGCGTGGAGTTTTCCCGAAGATAGTTTGCCACCTCGAGTGCTATATCGACACGAAATTCTATGAAGTTCATTATTCGAGTCTCGCGTGATTGACGGCTGGACAAATATTATCAGTCGTTTAGAAAATGAAGAGTTTTAGCCACGTGAGTACATATGATTCTAGTGAAAACAAATCGTACGTCAAATTATCTCGAAACCTGACGTGGAAAAATCTTTACAGGCTCACGACTTTTTTTTTAACCCTCTGTTGATTTTTCTTATTCGTCTGCTTAGTAGATGAGCTGGTTTTTTTTAAAAGCTCTTTTGACAAGCGTTCTATTCATCAACCAGTGAAGGTACTTTACTCTTTAAGTTATAGCATAAGTAGCGGTTCTTTTTAAAGATACTGTAGCAATTTTTTCATTCGTTTATGCCTCACTCTTTTTTCTTTTTCTCTTAAATTTGTGCGACCTTCGCGGTTCTTTCTTTCGGGAGACTCAAATATCTCGCTATGCAGACCGTTTCGTAACCTTCTCATTCGTCACTCACGTATTAAATTGATTATTCGCCGACGCGTCTGCGTGCAAAAAGATTATTAGCTCCGACGAACCGTTTCGCGGTATTATAGCTTCTGACCTTTTGCTCTCGTTTCGATAACCGCGACGCGTGCCACCGACCAATCCCAACGCTGTGAGCGTCACGGACGCTCCTTTTGATGGACCTTCATTATTTTACGCCTTCTAAGAACTTCCACTCTTTTTCCGACGACTCGTGATAATTTCGCAATTCCATTGGAATTTTTAAAGGCAGCGAGAAATGAAAGGCATCGCAAAAATGAACAGCAAACAATATTTGTAACTGTAATAATAATTCCTTTTTGAACTTTTTGATTGACACCAAAAAATAATACGTTACAGTTGTCGAGGATCGTAAATGTTCACTTACTTTTGCAACCAAAACTTTGATGCGTTCAGAATTCAAGTACTTTTTTTATCAAATAAACATCAGCAAATAAATTAACATAATTTTAGGAATACCAAGATCAATGATTTTGAATAATAATAAAGCCAAAAAGTTACTTAAAAATCAGTACAAAGAAATTTTTTCTCATGAAATTTATTCGCCAATTTTTCCAGACACCAATGATATTTTTTTAGGAATCCCTTAAATTGCGATTTTAGAGAACTTTATACAAAAACACGCGCAAAATATGCTACTTTTTTACAGTCCCGCAAAATAAAACAATAAAAACTTGGAACATAAAAAATTCATATGTATTCTAAAAAATCAGAGGTTTAATTTTCCGAAATTATTTTTCTGAAGATTTGTTAAATTAGTGTTATTACCAAAGTTATTGTCAACTTTTTAGCATTATTATTATGCAAAATCAATTTTTCTTCATTTACCTCCGACCACTTCAGTTCTTGTTCGATTTTTTTCTGTTCTTATCATGCTTTACCAATTCCAGGCAAAAAAAGAATATATTAGAAACCATAAAAATCGTTCGACGATTAATTATAGTTCCACGGATTTTACAGTTATGTTGACATTACATTACAATCGATGGAATGATTTTTGATACCTCAATTTTTTACCAATAAAAATAAATAAAACTCTGTGTTTCGCCCGAAATCAGTGGAGCACCTTAAGCGTCGGAGGTGTCGAGTCTAGAGAATATCTAGAAATACCCCGGACACCCAGGCTGATTTTGTCTCGGGTCTCCGCGTAAGCCCACTCGATTCTTCCGGAGTATCTCTCGATGCCGGATGCATATCACTCCGTTGATTCCCTCACTCCTCTCCGTTTTTTTATCCGTTCGCTTCATCGCGGACTTGGCCAGAGGCCAAAAGGCGTTCGCTCTTTCTCAGAATAACTTGGAGGTGACCACCTCCACCGTCGTCACACCTCCGGCAGAACCGGGTGGCGGACGGGGCAGTCGGGTCGTAACTCCCCGTCGATCCGGATGTCATTACGCAACGGAAGGACGACCGCGAGAGCATTTAAAGTTCCTCAACAACTCCAGAGGAACTAACGAAAGAAAAACACCAAAAAAGCATCAACAAAAACACGAAACAGATCGGGACGAAGTCGTTGGGAGTCTGCAATAAAATTGTCTCCAATCAACAGGAGTGAAAGAAAAGAATCACGTTTCTAAAACGCAACATTCGATAAATATTATGAAAACAGTTTTGGAGTGCCAACGAAAAGTCGACGCCTCATACCTCGAATTTTCTCCGCGCAATCAAGTGGAATATGCGGTTGTTAACGGATCGTGTCTGAAGCCAACCGATTCCCATACATATTCAATGTATAAAACGATTTTTTATCTCCGCTTGAACTAAGATGAGATTTTTCTAAAAGTCGATCGAGTGTAACCGAAAAACTGAGTAAAACCGACAAATTGCTTCGCAAGAAGCTTGTCATGATACTCGATAAAGCCGCAATACTTGAGAAGTAACACAATCCTCCTGAAAGATGCCGTTATCCCCGACGTTTTTCGTTCGGACGCCGACGTCACGCCTGACGTCTCCAGGGTCGTTGCGTTTCAACAATCCGCACGACAACAACTCGTCGAATTCTTTCTCGAACAATGGATTACCAGACAGTAACATGAGAAGCCCAGAGCCAAATAGTCTGAGTTCAATGACGAGTAATTCGTCGAGAAGACCACCACTGCCGCCAAATCACTTCAAAACGAGGCCTCTAAACAAATTGGCTATCATAAAGCCAAATAACACAGCTAGAATAGTGAGCAGAAGTCCCTCGCCATGTTTGTCTTCGAATTCAAGATGCTACAGATCCACAACTCCTGTAAATCGAACCTCCAGATCGTCTTCCGTTTTGTCGATGAACTCCAGAATGTCTGACTCGCCAACACCTCGACGATTTTACCCTCAAGAGAGTCATTGCAATGATTTGCATTCGGATCTCGAGGAGATATCAGGAAAAGAACAGGCGCCAGTGGTTTTCGATGCTAGCCTCAATTTCGTGCTTGGTATTGAGAAGCAAAAGGTTCGACAGTCATTCAGGCCAACGGCTTCGCACTTGGAGCCAACGACTGCGTCTTCATTGCTCTCCTCGCGAATAGCACAGTTTTTACAACGTACCGATCATATTATGGAAGAATGGCGGAGTCTTGGCCACAAAGATGACACTGAAGAGCTTGAAAATCTCACGTCTTTGCCTCACAATGACAGACATCGGAAACTAGGGAGAAGCAAGAGCGCTACGAATATTATGATTAAGGGGTTTCAATACTACAGCAGAGCTAATAGCGTTGCTAGGAGTCCTAATGGATCTACCGCTAAATTGTCTTGTCTCGATGAGGACAGAACAATTGACGAGTGCAACGATGATGAGGTAGTTTAACAACGTTAAAAATGATGACGTTATAGGATTTTTTCACATTAAAAGTGTTGATAAATGACAAAAGAAGAATTTTATACTATTTATCCTAATTTTAATGCACTAAATGAATCAATTAGCTTCAAACCTGAAATTGATAAAAGTTCAAATAGATTTGGGTTTGAGTCTGTGAATTGTAATGATTAATCTTCGTTTCCAGCATGTAAGATTTTTTTGTAACGTGTTTTGTTTTTTTTTATTGCAGCTCAGTGTAATGTCAGCCGATTTCGCCGAGGAACACTCGACGTCAACGTTAGCTGCAGAAAGAATTGATGCTGAAACTTCGGAGCGCTTGCGATTGGAACGAGAGCTTCAGGATGTCACAGAAACGAACAAGAATCTTCAGCAAACGACTGAACGCCTGGAAATGGAATTGTTGTACGCTAGAGCCGCTGATTTAAATGGCCTCACGGATCTTGAAGACGGGGAGGATGGAGGTGTCTACAAGCAGAGATACGAACACGCTATACGAGAATTGGAATTCACGAAGAGAAAGATGGCTCAGCAGCATGAAGACGACTTGGAACAGCTCGTTGGGCTCAAGAAGCAACTTGAGAAAAAGGTAAAACCTTTTCTTTTTTATCTGCTCGAAATAAAACCGTAACCTTCGATAGATTTTATATTCGCGCTTTTTATAAAGAATTCCGAGAATAACGTGATTGACAGGGAAAATTATTGCGATTTCAGAATTAAGATAATAATTCATTGGATGATGATTTTTTTTAATTTTCTGATTGTTGATCGTTGTACAAAAATCGACAACAAGTGTATTAGCAAATTGTCTGTTTAGATAAGTGAATGATTACCTGGTTTGATATTTTCTCCAGGTATTATTAGCGTTTGTCATTTCTATTAAAAATCCTTCATTTTCTACGATGTTTTCTTCCGTACTAATAAACAATTCCATGTAAAAATATTGCTCTGTATGCATATGTCTGCATAATCAATAAATTAATCCGAAAATAAAATAAAATTGATTTTCGTAAATAATATATTTACGAAAATCAATTTTATTTTATTTTTGACGTGCAGATTTTTTTTGGTTATTAGAAATGCATACTACATTTTAAATTCATAGAAGTAAATCGAATTTGCTCGTAAAAACTGAAAAAGTATTTGTTTTTTTTTTCAAAAGGTTGTTTTTTCCATTAATTCGATTTCAAAAAGTAAAAATGAATTTAGAAATGTTTTTATTTATTCTATGGAATAAATAAAATTGTCTGTTTAGATAAGCGAATGATTACCTGGTTTGATATTTTTGCCAGGTATTATTAGCGTCTGTCATTTCTATTAAAAATTCTTCATTTTCTACGATGTTTTCTTCCGTACTAATAAACAATTTCATGTAAAAATGTTGCCCTGTGCACATGTCTGCATAATCAATAAATTCATGCGGTCACAGAAAGATCTATAAAAATATAACATTGACATTGATTGAGACGATTGATAATACAAGAAATATTATTTACGAAACTCAATTTTATTTTATTTTTGGCGTGCAGATTTTCTTTTGCGTATCAGAAATGCATTCTACATTTTAATTTCACAGAAGTAAATCGAATTTGCTCGTAAAAACTAAAAAAGTGTTTGTTTTTTTTTCAAAAGGTGGTTTTTTCCATTAATTCGATTTCAAAAAGTAAAAAAGAATTTAGAAATGTTTTTATTTATTCTATGGAATAAATAAAATTGTCTGTTTAGATAAGTGAATGATTACCTGGTTTGATATTTTCTCCAGGTATTATTAGCGTCTGTCATTTCTATTAAAAATTCTTCATTTTCTACGATGTTTTGTTCCGTACTAATAAACAATTTCATGTAAAAATGTTGCCCTGTGCACATGTCTGCATAATCAATAAATTCATGCGGTCACAGAAAGATCTATAAAAATATAACATTGACACGGTAGCGATTGATAATACAAGGAATATTATTTACGAAAATCAATATTATTTTATTTTTGGCGTGCAGATTTTTTTTGACTATTAGAAATGCATTCTACATTTTAATTTCATAGAAGTAAATCGAATTTGCTCGTAAAAACTGAAAAACTGTTTTTCTTAAAGGTGATTTTTTTCTATTAATTCGATTTCGAAAAGTAAAAAATAATTAAGAAATGTTTTTATTTAATCTATTGAAGGAACTTTTAAATTTGATATTGGCCATTACGAAGTTTGAGAATTTCCCGAAATTTGTAATTTCTATTTTGATTTCCGGTGAATTGAGAAATTGATCGAAAACTGATTGAATGAGTTCCGGAAATCGTAGTCTCAAGATTTTCCATCGTTGGGAAAAATATAAACAAGACACGAGCGAACAGATGGACCAGTGAGGATAGAAATAATCTTTAGCCAGACCGCGAGACGTTTGCAACTGTTTGGTAGGAGGAAATGAGGTTCGCGTGTGTTTTGGAACGCTCTGTTTCAGTAGTATTCGCCACAGTGGCAGACCTATTTTCCAGGGCAGTTTGTTTTGGCTCGGGGTATTCCCGACCTACATCACCTTCCGTTCGACTCGACCTTTCTCGCAAATGAAAATAATAAAACTGCTAGAAGGCCCGCCCACATATTCTCGGATTCTCATTCGACCCAATGATTGGATAATCATTGTTTTTATTTTTATTTTCCTTCTCAGCTCGCCGATGCTTACGAAGAAGTCGAGGAACAGCGTCAAGTCGTTGGCCAATGGAAACGAAGGGTTCAGAAACTCAACGGTGAGATGCATGATCTGCGTTTGCTGCTCGAAGAACAGACTGCCAGAAACAATCTTCTCGAGAAGAAACAGCGCAAGTGAGTTGACAGCCTAATCAATATAAATAACGAGCCTTCACGCTTAGACACATGAACTATGAATATTACCAGTATTTTTATCCTCAAAACACCGTTTTTTTTACTATTTACAAAATTACTGGTTTGGTCACAAAATTAAAACACTGACCTGATAAACGTGTTTATGCGTTTACGGAATAATTAATTATAATTAAACCAGTTTTTATACCGCCAGTACAAAACATATAAGTACATAAAAATACTGTAAATATACAAATAGCAGATTATTTTTACTAGTCACTCTTACAATAGCTACCGGATTTGTTAAAGCCTTAATGTTCACTGGAATTTAAATCACAATTAAATATACTTATGCAGGAATCTTACTTCTTATTTTGGTAATTTAACGAAAAATGTTGTGCCTGTATTTCTAAAACACACAATTTTTATATAAGATAAACGTCTGAGACTTTTTACCGTATGCAACTATAAATCTTACAGTATTTTTATATCTTTATTCGGACTTACGAAAGCTACGGGATTTTATTTACTTGAATTTCTAACGTTAACGTTATTTATTTGAATTTGTAAGTTTAAAGTTATTTATTTGAATTTGTAAGTTTAAAGTTATTTACTTGAATTTCATTTACAATTAATTGCAAAATAGTACAAAAGTCTTAGAGTCTCGCGTGTCTCGAAGTATCATCGAAAGAATCGAGACACAGTCGTTGTTTTGTTCGCTTACCGGCAACCGGCGACAGCGGCTCGCTCTATTCTCATTTCATCGACCGCAACAAGTGTTTGGCCGCGTGCCAGGCCACCGGTAACCCCGACGAGCGCACGCTGTCCATAGCGGTCTGTGCCAACTCCGGACATATTGAAAATTGAAAGACCCGGAATAGAATCCCTGAGGCGATCGGCCCCCCTTAACACTCAGTTACTTCCCGATAGAGCAACACGTTGTAACATGGATTTTCGCTTAGGTTCGACGCCGAGACCCAGAATCTTATGGATGATCTGCGCCAGGAAAAGGCCCAACGCGAACGACTCGCACGCGAGAAGGAAATAGCCATAGCCGAAAAATTCACCGTCGAACAAAACTTGAGCGTAAGTTTTATTATTATATATACAATTATGTACCTCTTTTCTTCATTCATTCTTAAACACTATACAATTACATGAAATATTAGACACAAAAGTCAAATCAGAAAATTAAATCAAAGTTTCGGCTATAAAAATGGTACGCACGACAAAAATATATATATATAAAAACAAAAATATAATTTATATTTAATATATAAATAAAAATATATATTAAAATATATATTAGCTGCGAATATCGATTTGATGTTTTAATAAATAAAATGAGCGGGTTTGAAATATTTTGGTAGCTTCAACCGATGAATGGCCAATGCAATGTATATTTTTCCTGTAAATGATAAAAAAAATTATTTGATTAATAATTTTGTTGTATTAGAAACTGTCAAGAGGAAAAATTAATCTGGAGATAAATATACTCCACTATTCCATTTTAGAATTAATAACAATAAAAATATTTCGTATATATTAACTGTTGGCTATAAATTTGTTGTGCTATATTTAAATAGTCTCGTAATGAGTCTCTTAATGGGCAATATAAATAGTACAACCATGATATTATGTGCTGCTCCTGAGATCTCGAGACACAATAAAAGAATATTTCAAAAACATAACAACAATTATATACGCTTTGACAATATAAATTCAGAGTTGTAAATTCCCATTAATTCATGAGATATAGTTTACAGTACAATTTGTTTTGTAATTATAATTTCATAATAATAATATGTAGTGATTATAAAATAGAGTGTAAATATTTGAATAGCTGAAAAAAATACTAATATTCGCTTCAATATTGCAAGAAATAGTGGAAAAAATTGAAGAAATAAGTAATGCATTACTTATTTTTTTCCATTTTTTCAAAAGGATTAACGTGAATTTTTATTGAAAAATAATAATTTTTGCAGCCATTCCAAAGTTTAATCATCGTATTACAATCGCTACATGTTATTATTATGAAATCATAATTATAGAGCTGATCGTATCATCATTATTTATATAAGTGTTAGGCATTTACAACTCTGTATAAATTGACGAAACAAAAATTAAGTTTCATTCTAAGGTATCACGTTTTTTTATGCATTACCATTAGTTCAGTATTTTCAGAATTTCATGTGAATGGCGCCTTTTAAAAACATTCCTTTTATAAACAATTACGTAATGAAAATAAATTGCATTAACACTATATCTTTTTTATTTTAAGGATGCAAGGCTCGAGATCGAGTTACAGGAGGAGCGACTTCACACTCTAAGTCAAGAGCTCGAGGAGCTGACTTTCGGTGGCAAGACAGAGGAGGAAGTAGCCCAATTGAAGAAAGCAAAACATGAGCTTGAAAAGAAGGTTAAGGACCAAGAAGAAGAGCTCGACGACCTAGCGGGACAAGTGCAACTCTTGGAGCAGGCGAAACTACGTCTGGAGATGAGCATTGAGCAGCAACGAAAGGAAATGCGTAAGGAAATGCAGCAGCGAGACGAGGAACTCGAGGACTGTCGCGGAAACGCCCACAAGAAGGTCAAAGCACTTGAATCACAGTTGGAAAACGAGCACGAGGAGAGAACGATACTGCTGCGCGAGAAACACGAGCTAGAGAGGCGCTTGGTTGCATTTGAGGAACAGGATAGAACGGATCGCGCCGCTGAGGCTGAAACTACTCAGAGGTAGGCAACGAAACTTTTATTTTCTCTTTTTTCAACTTTTAATACGTTGGCGCCAGAACGTTTAGAAATTTTTGTCTTAGAATCCATTTAATTATTAAAAACATTCTTGTATATTTTTCTTTCAGGCTTAAGAGGGATCTTAAAAGAACTCGAGCCCTTTTAAGAGATGCCCAAACGATGTTGGAACGCGCAAAAGGTGATTCAACCGGCAAAGCAGCACTTCGTCAGTTGAAAAATCAGCTGGAAGATGCTGAGTGTGCTCGAGCTGTTGCAGTAAAAGCTAAACAAGCGCTGGAACAGGAATTGAACGAAACTCAGGCTGCTCTCGAAGAAGCTTCGCGATCGAGATCTGAAGCTGAGGAACGCGCCAATGCGGCTAATCGAGAGAGAACAGAGCTGGTATCGCAGCTCGAAGAAAACGAAGAAGAACTGGCTGAGGTAAATTGTAGTTTCATGACTCCATTTTTTTTAATTCACAATAAAAGTTATATTTATTTTTCATCCGACTAACTCTAAAAATCTATGCAATCTGATAATTATATTTATTCATATTAATTGTATATAACTTAAACGTATAATTTTGGGTCACAGAATTTACATATTAATGTTAACATTCTTACATTCACGGAGAAGTTTTATGCATCTATTAACATAATGATTAAGACTATATAAACTTAAATTAAAATTTTACGATTTTATAGCTTCCGCATTTGCCCAACCGTTATTATTGTCGGTTACAGCGAATTTAGTAAATTGTTGCTTTTTAGTAAACCCGGAATTTTATCGTTTCTTTAAGGTACTGAAAAAGTATCGCGCCTCCGTTCAGCAAGTATCCGCCGAGCAGGCGCAATTGCAAGAAGCACAAGTGCAAATCGCTGCTCTGGAAGCTGAGAAATCGTCTCTAAAGGATCAACTATCGGAGCTCAGTCAACGATTAGAATCCGTTGAACAACTTGGCGATCCTACAGCAAATAGCCTCGCCACCAGACGACTCGAATTCCGAGCTAAAGAACTCGAGAGTAAATTGGAGCTGGAGCAAACGACTAGAGCGCGTCTCGAGGTAAATATTACAGTTAATAACCAATTGAAAAATAGAACGAAAAGTGGTGGAACAGCGTTAGTTTAATTGTTCATAATTTTATTTCAACAGACGCAAATAGCTAGGCTGAAGGAATCTGTCGACAAACTACAAACAGAAACCGCCTTGCTTCGCACGAAGGAACAAACGGCTCAGGATGCAGCGAGAAGATTGCAGAGATCGCTGCGGGAGGTCAGAGACGAAGGAAGCGCAGCGTCAGCGCGTGAACAAGAAGCTACTCGCGCACGACGCGACCTCGAAAAGGCTCTGGAGGCCGCGGAAGCGGAGACTAAAGTCGCCCGAGACGATCTTAGGCTCGCTCTTCAAAGAATCGATGATCTTCAGAGCGCCATACAAGGGGATCTCGATCTGGACTGCAGTGAAGAGGCAACCAGCGAGAATAGTGATAGGTAAATTTTTTTTTTCAATTATCGTTTTGTTTCCCGATAATATTTTATTTATATGATGATATATAAAAGATTATCAGTTTATAATATATATATATATATACATAGATTATCGGGGAAGATTTTATAAGCATTGATTTAAAATTCATAATGCAGGTAGAGAAATTATTATCTAGTCGTTGGAGCAAAATTAATTTAAATCGATGTTCACTAAAAATTATGGAAGTTTCGTTTTTATGCAATATTAAAAAGTACTGCGTTCAGTTTTGATCTTATAACGGAAGAATTACTTAAAATATTGACCTGACATTTTTTATGCAAGTCGGGAAATTACTATCCAGTTATTTTTTTCTAATTATTTCTAATTATTTTCATTTATTTCAATCATTCCATTATTAGCCACATTTGAATTTTTATGGTTTAAACCATACATTTTCATGCAAATACTATTAAAGCCGATTGAAATATTGGGAACATTGGTCGGTACGACTTTAGTGATTTGAAAAAAGTTATCGACACATATACGCAAAGATTCTGACTGATTTTAAACTATATCAAAACAGTCGGTTTTAATCAGAAAAATAACGCTGAACATTTTTATTTTAATGCTTTATATAAAACTACAACTTCTGGCATCGCATGTTTTTCTGTGTCTTATAGTTTTTGAGAAACGATGAGTTAAAAACGTACAGCGTTCCTTAGTAAAATAATAATGAAAGATTGGCTCGAATTTAGTTTAGCGAGGATTTACAATTAGGCCAGAGCATAAACATAAAATCTGTTATTTTTTAAAAGTACGACTGATTCCAGAACTTTTACAACTTTCCAGCAAAAAAAATCAGTGTACACAGGATTTATTTAAGCCTACAAATTAGCAACTTGCCTATTACTTTTCGTCATTATGTTCCACCCTTTATAAAAATTCCTTGTATAAGGGAATCAAAACTTTATAATTAGGCAGAAAACCAAGTACACTGTTAGAAAAGACTGGAAGCTTTTATGCATAAACTGGTAATCGAAATTTAATATACAATTGTGGTATAAAATTCATGTACTTTTCTAGTAAAATTAAAGCAAATTATTTAAATTCAAGTACTTTTAATGTAAAATTAAAGTAAATTATTAAACGTGCTGTACCATACATTAATTTGAAATTACACGTGTATATTAAATTTAATATACTAGATTATGCATAAAAACTTCCAGTAAAAGTACATTAAATTTAAAGTAGATTTTTTTTACAGTGTACAAGATCTTACTTTTCAGGCTTGCGTATTGGCGTTTTTATTAGATTTATCGAATTTCGTACGATACAATTTGAAATACTGAAATACATGATTTTTTCTTGCAGCGATTGATCCATATCGCCGGCAGAGCCCGGTTCAGAGGTCAAAGACAAATAGTCACGAGGAGCGGGGAACGAGCCGGCGGAATAAAGCGTTAACGCCACCCGACTGCCTTCCACGGATTTGACAATTGAATTCGAACCGATCTTCGAGGGTCCAACGTGTATTCCTACGCAGAAGCACGAAGAGCAACCGAGTGGCGCCATGAATCGAAAAAGCGCATATTTATCGCATCGGGATGGCGAAGCTCACTCGATCGTCGACCGGAGAGAGAATGGAGAATGAATTGTGGACGAGACATTGACATTGTTACGTCCGATTGATCGTCGCGACGAACCTCTAGTATTATCTTTTTATCTTCTATCGTAATGATCATTTGTACACTAAATCCGACACGAGAAAAAACAAAACGTTCAAATCGTGTTAAATAATTAACTTTGAACTAGAACAAATTTAATCAATTGTCCTTGCGAGATATTCACAATGAAACAAATCACAGCCTGCCGAACAATGAAAAAAAATGTGCTTATCGCGCTCCTTCTTTTTTTTACAAAGACTGGTATTTTTTTTCGAAAATCATTGTTTTTCTTTTATTCACTAAAAGAGAGAAAAAATATATATAAAGCGATTGCCGCGAGAATTGTAGAAAGCCTCTTAAGGCTTACATTATAACAAAGTTCATGCTCATGACGTAAGCCAGCGTCACGAGATGTAACGCAAAATAATAGCGAATAATTTTTAAATCATGAAAAATCAATAAAACACGTCGATTTTTCTTTTTCCATTGTATTACAGATGCGCAAAGGCTTTTATGTCGTTCGCTGTTTCGCGTGCCGTTTGTAAAATTCGTTTTGGGGTTTGGTGCTAGCCGCTCTCGATAGAGACGACGACGACGACGCTAATTGTCGCACGCTCGAGTCTCTCAGTCTTCCAGGGCAAACCCGGACCAAACGAATTAATTGCATTTTTTTTGTAAACGGATCGTGCGCGCTTTCGCTAAAATTACCTCACGCTATTCGGTACTTTTAACGATACGCAATTTTAGAAAGATACGCGAAATCCGATACGAGAGTCTATCACGTATCACGTTCTAGATTAATATAACGAGCTAACAGAGACGAAAACACACACGGGGAAGAAGAAAAACATACATACAGACATACACACACAAAGACACAGGTCGCTTTTACACGTGTATACGACCATTCGTTGACGCTTTTGTTGGACTTGCGGTCACTCGATAATTGTATAAATCGGCCGCGAGAAACATTCGTCAAGTGTTTTCATTTCGTGTATGCAATCTATGTAACTTATTGCTTTGTAAAATGCAGATCTTATTTAATTACTTGGTGTTCTTTATTGCGAAAACGAATACCTTTCCCTTTAGGATTAAGTACTCATCGATATCACAGCTGCAATTTTTTAAATAATGTTTTTATGTTGCAAAGCGAATAAAAGCAAACATTTTAATCGGAACATTTGAAAATATGTTAGTGAAAGAATCTAAATAATCAGCAATTTTTATCATATAATTTACTGGTGACTCGTAAACCACTGTGCACTTCATATTAATTTTGATTCATGTTAATTATGATTAGTACAATCATTATTATAAACGTGAGAATTTTTTGAAGCTTTATAAGCATTGTGCATAATTCTCTAAAATAAAATACTTTTTCTTTCTAATTGTGTAATTGGTTGAAACGGTGAATGCCTTTATGCAAAGACAATTATTTTGTTTTTGTTTTTTTATGCAGTAAAATCGTTATGCCGACGATATTTTGTTTTCTAGTGCCTATCTTCGCTCAACATCTATCTTTGGGTAGGAATATAACGAGATAATTCAACTTGAGGAGTTTAAATGGTTGTAGTTAGGTTGAAAAGATATAAAGGTATATTTTTGTGCATGGAATAAAAGTAGAGGACGATGATCTATGTTGTGGCATACAACAAAGCTTCATCAAAGCAAAGAAACATTGATACGGATGGTTTTTCCAAGAGGGTTTACGAATTAATGTCAATTTATGAAAAGGTACACATTGGTTGAGTTTTTTTTTTTGCAAAAATAATACATAATTCATTATCAATATTGCTAGAGGATAGTTCATTTGGTTTCTTAAAAGACGTTCTGCAAATTAGATGTCGAAATATTTCATACTTGTAATGGTTTAACAATGACAACAGAAAATTCTTTTATACAAACCGCGGTAATCATTTAACGTTTAATAGTATCAACCATGTGGATGGTCAATTTGTAGAGCATCTTTAAAGACTCAAAACCACAGGTCATCATGAAAGATAAAAAAATTGAAGATTATTCTTGGAAACGATCGAAAAATTGTTGTTTGTTTGGTTGAGTTTTTTTTGCAAGAATAATACATAATTCATTATCAATATTACTAGAGAATAGTTCATTTGGTTTTTTAAAAAACGTTCTGCAAATTAGCTGTCGAAATATTTGATAATTGTAATTGTTTAACGACGACAGCACTTTTTTACCCAGCAGAAAATTCTTTTATACAAACCGCGGTAATCATTTAATGTTTAATAGTATCAACCATATGGATGGTCAATTTGTAGAGCATCTTTAAAGGCACAAAACCGCAGGACATCATAAAAGGTAAAAAAACACAGAAGATTATTCTTGGGAACGTTTGGAAAATGTATCTGTCATCGAATTGCAAATCTACCAGTTACTGTTTTGATAAAATCATGTCTATGAATATTAGTTTAGTTTCGACAATGGAACAAGAATAATTTCTTTTTTTAAACAAGCCTCGCATCATCTGCTATCGGTAGAACAGATTTCTCTCAAGGAGAGATCTATTCCACCGATATAAGATCAAGAACGTAGAAACCGGTAATTAATCAGCACAACAGCTTTTTATCCAAGAGAAAAGTATCCAATTTAGTCAAGAATTTTTAAGTTGCTGAACCACCCATATAAATTCGAAAAAAAAGAATAAAACAACAGTGAATCAAAATTTATTTACTGACTATGTTGCATTTTTTCCCCAAAGCTGTAAATACTTCCAATTCTATGGGCAATATATCTTAAACAGACAATTTCGCAAGGACGAACTTCAACTCTTGTAATAACTCTGCTCGTAATTCGATTTTGAGTTAGGCGTTCGAAACTATTTAAGGAAATATCTGAGAATCACTATATCAAAGGGTGAATATTAATCGATTGAGGTCACTTATTGGATTACCCTCAGACAAACACAAGAACAGCTTACAGGATTTGATTCGTCCTCAATCTAATATTTCCTCAAGCAATATCAAAAGAATCTCTCTTAAAAGGAAAGAAAATTTTTATTTAAAAACTGTCATAAAATTATAACTTATGATCAGTCATTTTTTTCTGTTTTTTGCAGCCTTCAAGATGCAATTCATTGAAGAAAACGTACATACTTTCCTAAGCAATTTCAAACGAATCGTTCTTAAAAAGAAAGATAAATTTTATTTAAAAACTGTCATATAATTATAACTTATGATCAGTCATTTTTTTCTGTTTCTTGTAGCTTTCAAGATGCAATTAATTGAAGAAAACGTACGTACTTTCCTAAGCAATATTAAACGAATCTTTCTTAAAAAGAAAGATAAATTTTATTTAAAAACTGTCATAAAACTATAACTTATGATCAGTCATTTTTTTCTGCTTCTTGTAGATTTCGAAATGCAATTAATTGAAGAAAACGTACATCCTTTCCTAAAAGGTTGAAATGAATAGTTTTAAAAAAACCAGTTTTCAAGTGGTGATAAAATTTGATCAATTATTGGACAAAGCTAAGAAAAAAATGAATCTTAGTCAACAGAGATTCATAAATTAAATAAATCAACAGTTTGGGCCAAAAGATAAATATAAAATTTGTCATATTAATTTAATAATCTTATATTTTTGTTAATCTAAACTTTATTTTAATCTAAAATTAAACAGAAAATTTCGCAAAGATGTCCATCAACTGTTGTAACTCTGTTAGTAATTCGATTTCGTGTTAGGGGTTCCAAATTCCCTATTTAGGGAAATATCTGAGAGTCAGTATGTCAAAGGACAAGTCAATCGCAATATTAATGGACCGCAGCCACTTATACGATTAATCTAAGATAAACATAAGAACTTCCTGCAGGATTTGATTCCACCCCAACCTAATGTTTGCTCAAAGCATTAACATAATTCATGTAAATCATTCTTATCGGTCTCTCTTGAGTAATGGTTTGTATGTATCTTTCTTTATAGAAGCAATCCGTCAGTGCTCCGGTTGTTGACACTGGCGATAAAGACGTATACGATGGGGGAAATGTAGTTGAGCCCCGAGGCTTCCTATCGTTGTGTATGAAAATCACTCCAGACTGGAACTTGCATTCTGGTTGGCATATTGTAGTAAAGTGCTGCGAAAAAATTTTCTCACATATTTGTGGAAACAAATATAGACCGCCGGGAGTTCGAAAAATGGATTAAAAAAGTGGATAGCTAATTAGTGAGTGACCGTAAAAAATTAATATTTGCTTTTCCGCGGTCGAGTGGAGCGATAAGGCGAGCGTGGCTAAATGAGTAGTTCAATTTCACATGGGAATTCATTGCAGCCTCGTTCCTCAGGCTATCGTCGCGATCTCGACAACCTTCCACTACTGACACTCGTTTCTCAAGATAAATATTATGAATGGATCGATTATGCTGTCCATTTGACTTCTGGTTGAAATAACGTGAAGTTTAATTAACAATCATATGGAAATATAAAGAATGTTGACTTACATTTCATGGTTTGTTTTAATAGCGATTTCTAAATCTGTTAAAAAAATAGAATTGGAATATTTTATCCACTAAGCAAATTTTGAAGTTCATTTGCTTATTTATTTCTATTTATAATTTTATTGTTTTTATTATTTGAGAATACTGAATAGGCAGTAAAAGGCATAAATAATTTATTAATAGCAAAAAATATATTTCTCCGCAATAAGTTCGTCAAAGTGTTGAAAGAAGGAAATAGTGGATAATGGGAAAAATATTGGCCCCATAGTTTTATTTTTGGAGCATTTTTTAATTGAATATTTATGGAAAAATCGTATGTTCAGTTTCCAATCAGATTTTCTGAAAAAATTATTTGTATCATGTTAATTATGTAATATATATTTTTTTAATGCCCTTGAAAGTATTGGGAACGTTAAAAAATCAAGTTGTTTAAAGACGAGTGGCGCAAATAGTTTTTTTTATTCCGTTGTTTACAGTTATAATTTAATGATTATTTTTCATTAAAAAATTTGAAGAAATCCATACCAGAATTTTGTCATAAACAAATGTATTTTTGAATCCTTAGCACATTAAAAACATTAAAAAAGAACCTTACTGCGCATAAATTTTACATTTAACACACGTGAATTTCCTTTCATTAAAAAATTGGTTTTTATGTAAGTCATTTTTCATGCAGTTTTATAACTTGTTTAGATCTTCAATTTTCCAAGTCCTCACAATGATAATAATTAACACGTGTTAGATGATCAGATTAGATTAGATACAGCCTTCAACTAGGATAAGTTCATTAAAAAATTGCCATCTTGTAATGATGTGTAACACAGTAGCAATATGCAATTTGAATAAATTTAATACATTTACGAGAACTGAATAAATAATTGTCACAACTAATTTATCGCGAATTCATGAGAAAGTAGTTGCCCCAACTATTTAAAAAAAAATACTTTATTTGTCCAAACAAAATACTTTTTTTTTCCAAACAAAATACTTTTTTTTCCAAACAAAATACTTTTTTTGTCCAAACAAAATACTTTTTTTGTCCAAACAAAATACTTTTTTTGTCCAAACAAAATACTTTTTTTGTCCAAACAAAATACTTTTTTTGTCCAAACAAAATACTTTTTTTGTCCAAACAAAATACTTTTTTTGTCCAAACAAAATACTTTTTTTGTCCAAACAAAATACTTTTTTTGTCCAAACAAAATACTTTTTTTGTCCAAACAAAATACTTTTTTTGTCCAAACAAAATATTTTTTTTGTCCAAACAAAATACATTTTTTGTCCAAACAAAATACATTTTTTGTCCAAACAAAATATTTTTTTTGTCCAAACAAAATACTTTTTTTGTCCTAACAAAATACTTTCTTTATCCAAACAAAATACTTTTTTTGTCCAAACAAAATACTTTTTTGTCCAAACAAAATACTTTTTTTGTCCAAACAAAATACGTTTTTTATCCAAACAAAATACATTTTTTATCCAAACAAAATACTTTTTTATCAAAAAAAAATACTTTTTTATCCAAACAAAATACATTTTTTATCCAAACAAAATACTTTTTTATCCAAACAAAATACGTTTTTTATCTAAACAAAATACATTTTTTATCCAAACAAAATACTTTTTTATCCAAACAAAATACTTTTTTATCCAAACAAAATACTTTTTTGTCAAAACAAAATACATTTTTTATCCAAACAAAATACTTTGTTATCCAAACAAAATACTTTTTTGTCAAAACAAAATACTTTTTTTGTCCGTGTGAATCCATAATTGAAGCTAGGGATGGGCAATATTCGAATAAAATTGTATTCAAAATACATTTCGCTCTGAATAACTATGAGAAAATTGTACCAAAATTGTATGAATGTTATATTTGTCTTAAATGACAAAAAGTAAATTAAATAAATTCATCATAAAAAATCCTATTATTGGTCTTAGTTCTGAATTATTGAATTCAAATGGAAAAGTATTCTGAATACATTTTTATTCGAATATTGGCCATCTCTGATATATTGCAAGCACAAAAATTTATGCTTGTTAATTATTTGTTTATTTATTGAATTGTAAATATTTCCGATGCGCAGCTGCATGAATTTTCGATTCAATTTCGCACCTTCAAATTATTCTCTACTTCCGGATCTATTAATCGTAGGGATAAGCAGCTCCGGTTGCCTACTTAAAATTCTACAATTAGCATCCTCGCACTCCAGCCCTCGTTCGATCATCGTGCTGGGCGCGTATGTAATTATAATTACTAATAATAAGATTAAGGTCAATTGGACGCGTGGCCGCGCCGATCTCTAGATGTTCTTTACAGAGCAAAGCGGATTAACGATGACGGATAAATAGGGTGAACGTCGTTCCGCGATGACCAGAAGGAAAAACGTTCGCGTACTCCACTCTGCAACTCGATGACTCTCGTTCGGTGCTGTAAAAGGCGGTACAATGACGTCCAACAGTTGATCCATTTATCGATCAAGTGAGGAGAACACGCGCCAATCATGAAAGTAAGACGACGGCCGACAGATAATAATAATAACCAGAAATCAAGCATTTAATCTCTAAATTTTTGCTTCATCATAGAAGAAGCTTTGTTTTCGTGAAAATTTTTTTTTTTCGAGATTTTCATATCAGGACACTCAGAATGGTCTAAAACGTCGAGAAAAGTGGTTTAGAAAAAATGTCTATATGTATGTGTGTGTGTGCGTATGTGCACAATTTTTTGTTACCACGATAGTTGTCGCAATTTTTAAGATATCGTGCTCAAATTTGAACCACGAGTAAACTGTCGTTAAACAAGGTATGGAATTGAATTTGGAGTTAATCCATCAAGGTGTTCAAAATTTATGGCATTTTGAATTTTTTGGAGAATGTCAGCTCGGGCTCCAACTCCCGCAATTTTTACGATATCCGGCTCAAACTTGGACCAGAAGTGGACTGTTATCAAATAGTGTTTGAGATTAAATTTGGTGTCAATCCGTTAAGGGGTTCACAATTTATGGCATTTTTCAATTTTTTGACATTTTTTGTTCGTGCTCTAACTTTCGCAATTTTTAAGATATCGGGCTCAAATTTGGTTCACAAGTGGACTGTTATTAAATAAAGTTTGGGAGTGAATTTGACGTCAATCCGTTAAGGGGTTTAAAATTTATGACATTTTGAATTTTTTGTTTGCGCTCTAACTTCCGCAATTTTTAAGATATCGGGCTCAAATTTGGTCCACAAGTAGAGTGTGGGTGAACTAAGCATCTGTTCGAATCTGGCGAGAATCTGTCAAGGGGTTCAAAACTAATGCCATTTAAAATTTTTTTAAACAAGGCTGCAAAGTAGAACTTTGCAAATTGTTTCCTCATTATTATTGGATTTTTACAAAGCTTCCTCTATGAGGAAGCCAAAATAGATTAACATGCTTCCTCATAGAGGTAGATTTATAAAAATACAATAATAATGAGGAAGCAATTTGCAAAGTTCTACTTTGCAGCCTTTTTTTCACTCTGTATGTAATTGCTTTGCATTGATACGCGAAATTCACGGTCCGACAAAATGTTTCCAAAGAGCGTTAGATAATAAATTATCGTTTTTTTAATGCTTTAGACAGATAATTTAAAAAATTTAGGGGGAAAATACAACGAGCAATGATTTTAAAATTGATGATTATTAATATATGTAACAGTGATTAAAGGAGAATTTTGTCATGTTGAACTTTTCTATAAATTTTGGGTGCTGCTGATACCGAAATAAAAATGTAGAGAATAATTTTGTGATTACGGATTCAAAAATAAATTAACAAGTTGTTTAACGATGTTGTGAATTTTCTGTATTATTTATGCATTGGCAATTTTTTTATTCCATGAAAGTGGAAACGGCTTTATTTTTTTATGAAAATTCGCTCTCTCGTAGTAAAAGCGATTTTACAAATGTATAGCCTTGATATTTACATTCGTCAAATTTATTCGATGTTTTTTTTATTACGATTTTTTGTTACCGGATTTTCATACTTAAAAATTCGATACAAGTGAACGCGTAACTTTCTCGCACTCTGCAGCTATCAGCGAGTGAAAATTTAACGACTGGCACTTTTTCCGATACTCGGTGAACGTTACATTCGTTTATACATGTTCCGGCATGAAATTCAGTTACTTTTTTTTTAACTCGAATAAAAAATGGAGAAATTCAGTTACCGACGTCAAAAAATACGTTTATAAAACAAGTTACTTCAGTGGAACCTAATTTTATTTATTCATGAGTAAAAAAAAAATTAAAAATTTCGCTTAAAAAACTTTTTGATCGCTTTATACGATGATTGTAATAAATAATTTGAAAATTTCACAGTGATCCTACAAATATAGATTTTTTTTTGATTACCAGAATCTGAATTATTGTTATAATCACTGATAATGAGAAAGCCATTAATAGTTACTATATTTTAATATAGTATAAACTGAAAATAACCGATAAATCTTTTTAAAAAATTGAACAAAAAATTGATCGAATGGATTATAAATTATAGGAAAACAAAAATCTCGAAATCCAATCTTCTTAATAAAAGTCGCAGGTAATTTTTTTTTTTGATAACAAAAGTTGACTATAAAATATTGCAATATTCCTAAATACATTTAATTTTATTTCTTCATATAGGCAATTTTATTTTTATAATAAAAAATCAATGCCCTAATGTGAATAAAAATCGTAAAAAAAGTTGCTACGATGCAATATAAATACAAAATCATGTAATCCATAAAAACCTTTACGAGTGCAGTAATTCTAAAAATGAATTATAAATTATAGTAAAGCAAAAATCTTGAAATTCATTCTTCTCAATATAAGTCGCAGGTCAATTTTTTTATGATAGCAAAAGTTGACTAAAAAATTTTACTCTATTCCTAAATAAATTTAATTTTGTTTCTTCATATAGGAAGTTTTATTTTTATTAAAAAAAAATCAATCTTTCATGCCCTAATGTGAATAAAAATCGAACAAAAAATTACTACGATGAAATATAAATACAAAATCATAAAAATCCATAATTTTTAGTACGAAACTTTGCGAGTGCAGTAAGTGCATTTTTATGAATGCATTAAGTGCTTTTTTACGAGTGAAGTAATTTAAAAAAAAAGTGTGTCGTTTTTAGTTTTTAATTTCCGGAATGAGAATATTGACAATAAAGATTAGGAATTGAAAATCATCTGTTCGTAAACTAGCTGAATCGACTTATCGGAAGTGTGGGTAACGAGGAAGCTATAGGCATTAACTGGATAGTCAAACAGTCTCTCGACCAAGTTTGTAGATGCGAGTGAAACTTTGCTCGCTATCTAGTAAGAGGAGCATCGAGATAACAGGCAGATACTGATGCTCGTGGAGGTGTCTTCGCCGTAATCGTTTCACGGCCATAATCGTAAACGAACTTTCACCGCGCGTTTCTCAGTTGAGGCGTTTGAAGGTTCAGGAGTGCATTATACCGTCCAGGCGTGTCGAAAAGGCCCTTCCGTCGTGATACTTTGGTGAAACGGTTGTTAGCTAGCTAGTCGAACATCGCTAGTACGATGGATTATAGTCTCGAATTCCCGTTTCCCGTTATTTCCAACTCATTCGTACCCAACTACATTATGTTCCTAGAAAAACTCGTTTCAAAGTGATTCTTAAATGTACCAAGTGAGTAAAGTGTTTGAAAAGAAAAAAAAATTATAAGGAAACTAACGATTACATAGTAAAGCGTAATAGTTATAGTGTGTCTTCGATCCAGAGCAAACGCTTAAAAAATAAATAAGAAAAAAGTTTGTGTCGAAAAGGCCCTTCCGTCGTGATACTTTGGTGAAACGGTTGTTAGCTAGCTAGTCGAACATCGCTAGTACGATGGATTATAGTCTCGAATTCCCGTTTCCCGTTATTTACAACTCATTCGTACCCAACTACATTATGTTCCTAGAAAAACTCGTTTGAAAGTGATTCTTAAATGTACCAAGTGAGTAAAGTGTTTGAAAAGAAAAAAAAATTATAAAGAAACTAACGATTACATAGTAAAGCGTAATAGTTAAAGTGTGTCTTCGATCCAGATCAAACGCTTAAAAAATAAATAATAAAAAAGTTTGTGTCGAAAAGGCCCTTCCGTCGTGATACTTTGGTGAAACGGTTGTTAGCTAGCTAGTCGAACATCGCTAGTACGATGGATTATAGTCTCGAATTGCCGTTTCCCGTTATTTCCGACACATTCGTACCCAACTGCATTATGTTCCTAGAAAAACTCGTTTGAAAGTGATTCTTAAATGTACCAAGTGAGTAAAGTGTTCGAAAAGAAAAAAAAAATTATAAGGAAACTAACGATTACGTAGTAAAGCGTAATAGTTAAAGTGTGTCTTCGATCCAGAGCAAACGCTTAAAAAATAAATAATAAAAAAGTTTGTGTCGAAATGGCCCTTTCGTCGTGATACTTTGGTGAAACGGTTGTTAGCTAGCTAGTCGAACATCGCTAGTACGATGGATTATAGTCTCGAATTCCCGTTTCCCGTTATTTCCGACACATTCGTACCCAACTGCATTATGTTCCTAGAAAAACTCGTTTGAAAGTGATTCTTAAATGTACCAAGTGAGTAAAGTGTTCGAAAAGAAAAAAAAATTATAAGGAAACTAACGATTACGTAGCAAAGCGTAATAGTTAAAGTGTGTCTTCGATCCAGAGCAAACGCTTAAAAAATAAATAAGAAAAAAGTTTGTGTCGAAAAGGCCCTTCCGTCGTGATACTTTGGTGAAACGGTTGTTAGATAGCTAGTCGAACATCGCTAGTACGATGGATTATAGTCTCGAATTTCCGTTTCCCGTTATTTCCAACTCATTCGTACCCAACTGCATTATGTTCCTAGAAAAACTCGTTTGAAAGTGATTCTTAAATGTACCAAATGAGTAAAGTGTTTGAAAATAAAAAAAAATTATAAGGAAACTAACGATTACGTAGTAAAGCGTAATAGTTAAAGTGTGTCTTCGATCCAGAGCAAACGCTTAAAAAATAAATAAGAAAAAAGTTTGTGTCGAAAAGGCCCTTCCGTCGTGATACTTTGGTGAAACGGTTGTTAGCTAGCTAGTCGAACATCGCTAATACGATGGATTATAGTCTCGAATTCCCGTTTCCCGTTATTTCCAACTCATTCGTACCCAACTACATTATGTTCCTAGAAAAACTCGTTTGAAAGTGATTCTTAAATGTACCAAGTGAGTAAAGTGTTTGAAAAGAAAAAAAAATTATAAGGAAAGTAACGATTACATAGTAAAGCGTAATAGTTAAAGTGTGTCTTCGATCCAGAGCAAACGCTTAAAAAATAAATAATAAAAAAGTTTGTGTCGAAAAGGCCCTTCCGTCGTGATACTTTGGTGAAACGGTTGTTAGCTAGCTAGTCGAACATCGCTAGTACGATGGATTATAGTCTCGAATTTCCGTTTCCCGTTATTTCCAACTCATTCGTACCCAACTACATTATGTTCCTAGAAAAACTCGTTTGAAAGTGATTCTTAAATGTACCAAGTGAGTAAAGTGTTTGAAAAGAAAAAAAAATTATAAGGAAACTAACGATTACGTAGTAAAGCGTAATAGTTAAAGTGTGTCTTCGATCCAGAGCAAACGCTTAAAAAATTAATAAGAAAAAAGTTTGTGTCGAAAAGGCCCTTCCGTCGTGATACTTTGGTGAAACGGTTGTTAGCTAGCTAGTCGAACATCGCTATACGATGGATTATAATCTCGAATTTCCGTTTCCCGTTATTTCCAACTCATTCGTACCCAACTACATTATGTTCCTAGAAAAACTCGTTTCAAAGTGATTCTTAAATTTACCAAGTGAGTAAAGTGTTCGAAAAGAAAAAAGAAGTTATAAGGAAACTAACGATTACGTAGTAAAGCGTAATAGTTAAAGTGTGTCTTCGATCCAGAGCAAACGCTTAAAAAATAAATAAGAAAAAAGTTTGTGTCGAAAAGGCCCTTCCGTCGTGATACTTTGGTGAAACGGTTGTTAGCTAGCTAGTCGAACATCGCTAGTACGATGGATTATAGTCTCGAATTCCCGTTTCCCGTTATGTCCAACTCATTCGTACCCAACTGCATTATGTTCCTAGAAAAACTCGTTTGAAAGTGATTCTTAAATGTACCAAGTGAGTAAAGTGTTTGAAAAGAAAAAAAAATTATAAGGAAACTAACGATTACGTAGCAAAGCGTAATAGTTAAAGTGTGTCTTCGATCCAGAACAAACGCTTAAAAAATAAATAAGAAAAAAGTTTGTGTCGAAAAGGCCCTTCCGTCGTGATACTTTGGTGAAACGGTTGTTAACTAGCTAGTCGAACATCGCTAGTACGATGGATTATAGTCTCGAATTCCCGTTTCCCGTTATTTCCAACTCATTCGTACCCAACTACATTATGTTCCTAGAAAAACTCGTTTCAAAGTGATTCTTAAATGTACCAGGTGAGTAAAGTGTTCGAAAAGAAAAAAAAATATAAGGAAACTAACGATTACATAGTAAAGCGTAATAGTTAAAGTGTGTCTTCGATCCAGAGCAAACGCTTAAAAAATAAATAAGAAAAAAGATACTTTGGTGAAACGGTTGTTAGCTAGCTAGTCGAACATCACTAGTATGATGGATTATAGTCTCGAATTCCCGTTTCCCGTTATTTCCAACTCATTCGTACCCAACTACATTATGTTCCTAGAAAAACTCGTTTGAAAGTGATTCTTAAATGTACCAAGTGAATAAAGTGTTTGAAAAGAAAAAAAAATTATAAGGAAACTAACGATTACATAGTAAAGCGTAATAGTTAAAGTGTGTCTTCGATCCAGAGCAAACGCTTAAAAAATAAATAAGAAAAAAGTTTGTGTCGAAAAGGCCCTTCCGTCGTGATACTTTGGTGAAACGGTTGTTAGCTAGCTAGTCGAACATCGCTAGTACGATGGATTATAGTCTCGAATTCCCGTTTCCCGTTATTTCCAACTCATTCGTACCCAACTGCATTATGTTCCTAGAAAAACTCGTTTGAAAGTGATTCTTAAATGTACCAAGTGAGTAAAGTGTTTGAAAAGAAAAAAAAATTATAAGGAAACTAACGATTACGTAGCAAAGCGTAATAGTTAAAGTGTGTCTTCGATCCAGAGCAAACGCTTAAAAAATAAATAAGAAAAAAGTTTTCAACAAGTGTTTCGAAGTCGTAAAGCCTGGTAATCGTTGTTTGAAACATAGTGTTATTTTGTGGGTGTGAAATGGCAAATTATGCATCTACCATGCGGTGAAGTGCACAGCGAGAAGCCAACTTTGTCTACTCTATAAATATCGTGGCACTCTAGCGGTGCAGTTGAGCGAAGCATCGTACTAAATATTCGATATCCAGTTGCTGCATTGTATTTTGGATCAAATTCTCATTTTAAAAATATCAATATTATGTGACTGGCAGATGTTGGAAATGTCTTTGTGCAACATGTACAAATTATTTACACACATTGTGAGAAAAATATAATTGAATACAACAAATCTTTCACGTCAATCGTTTACTTTTTAAAATGATTAAAAAGACATTTTAATCATATTTTTCGTTTCGCTATTTTTTAATATATTGTTTAGTTCATTGAATGTAATATATTGTTTATTTAATTAAATATATAATTGCTTTAAATACCCGATATTTAACTCAATTATCGGTTTTCAAGTTAATTGATTTTTCAAGTCAATTAAATTGACAACTTTTTTGTTGTTGATATAGTGATGTTGTAAAATACATTCAGAGAAATTGCGGTAGGCGTTTTCGTTGAAATGTTCTGATCGGAACCGACAGAAAATTACAGAAACCGCATAAATCCGGATATAACGCTACCTACATTTATAATCGTCTGGTTTTGAGTGAATAAAATTCAACATACTCAAACATGCGTTAAATTCAGCGCACCGAGAAAATGAAAAAAAAAGGGACGCCATTGCATATACTACAATCATTAATTATTAAATATATAAAGTTGATAAATAATTCCTAAATTACTAAAAATAAAACATATTAACCGTCCAATAGACCATTTTTTTTTAAGTATGAAACGAATTTACTACTTTTCCGAGAACGTCTGATTTTAGTTAGTTTTCATAAATGTTACATAAATCATCCTAAAATTTCCGATGTATAATATGCAATCCTTGTAAGTAAACATATCGAAAGTTCGCAATGCTTCAACGAATTAAAAAGAAAGATACAAAAAGTAAAAAAAAAAAAATCAGCGAATTCATTTGACAAAAAGTAAGATGAAATTTTCGAAAATTAGAATCTTATTTTTTTCATCCTTTTTAGGCATTAATTATTGTAATAAAAAAATCAATGTATCTCCGTCGATTTATGTTTATATTTCATCTCTTATCGCCTCAAATTTCAATCCAATTAAACGTTTGACTGTTCAACGTATCACCAGCACAATATTTAAGTTCTCTTAAAGAAAACCACATATCACAATCTCATAAAACACCAAAGAACTGCGCCATTTAATCAATCCATAAACTATTTGCATCCTCTTGCGGTTAACACAATGCCAAGGATATCAAGACGCGTGGTTTTGTTTTTTTCCATCTCACGGTGCCACAATAATCGTGTAAAACGTGACTGGTCGATTATGTGCGCGGTGGAAACTCGAGACGAGGACGGATCTACGGCGCAGTCATCGCGTCTTTAGTTCTTCCTCCATGTCTCCTCCTCTTCTGCTTCTTCCGCGTGTCTCACCATCTCGAGACAAGAGAAACGAGGCGCGTGATTTTTTTTTTTCTTCTCTCGATATTTCCATCAAGCTATAGTAACGCGTCCGAGTGAGTTCTCCTCTTTGCCGTGTATCGCTGAGAAAACATTAAAGATAGTGAGTTTTAGACATGGTTGAGCACAGAAAATGATTACAAATCGCGTAGCACGTGTTATCTGAACAGCAGCGTCCGAGATATCGACGTCGAGCGTTCCAAACTCGTAGTAGATCAACAAACGCGGTAGTGTTTCGTCGCAAAGTATAAATATATCGTCGGAGAAGCCTGGAAGTCGCGCCGGCGCTCTCGCGATTCGCTGTTTCACTCTCAGGACTTGTACAAACTCGTGGAAAAAACAAACGTGTGTATACGGTGCTCATTAGTTGGTATCGTCGTGGTGGGAATATCGATCGTGCACGCGAGGAACGAAACAATAATAAGCGGCAGCGGTGGCGCTAAACTGCTACTATAATACCACGCGTCGTCGTATAATACATCGGCAAAGTCGTCTACCTATAGACTGTTTTTTTTTTTATATAAACACAACACCTGTGCTACCGCGTGGTGCGATCGTTGGATCGATCGAGACGACTCACCATGACTGCCACCATGGACGCATTGGTGAGAATAGAATTCTTCGCTTCTGACCTCCTTATTCCGACTCGGACGCTTAAGCAGCACAATTAAAGTCGTCTCGTGTTTCTTCTCGTTTCTCACTTTCGGGAATATCAGGTTATGTCGGGGAAACGTGATTTCCGCGGCAGTGCGCTCGCGCATGCGCATTTATAGTCGTGCGCACGACGATGGATTCTTGCAACAATGGAAATTGTCGTGGGCAACGGTTTTTCGGGTTTTTGAATTTTTAGTTTCGTGAAGTGATTGGTGGCTTTTTTTAAAAATCTGTTTGGCTCCACTGGTATAGAATTTTTATTCACAGTCACATTCTTTTGATCAATGATATTAAAGGTTCAACGGTTTATTGAGTTTTTGAATTTTGGCGGCGATTTGGAACTTAATGGAGTGATTGATATGATTTTTTAAATAATTTTAAGTGGTGTGAAAAGGTTGAACACTGCCATTCTGTTTCAGCAGAGGAAATTGTAATGCCCAAAGAAATTCTGTTTAAAAAAAAAACGTTCCGTCTTCGATTTAAATCCAACAATGGAAATTGAAGAAGAAGGAATTCAAGAAGTTATCCAAAAGTCGCCGAAATAGGTACCAAATTTGACGGTCATTTGGTACACATTTAGGCAGATCTATACCAAAAACAAATTTACTTAAATGACACTTCGAAAATGTATGAAAAGCTCTACCTGTTCGTTGTATTTTTAAGCATCTGTTAGAAGGATAAAAAGGGTATATTGCGGGCGATTTGGGCGAGTATTTTAATATTAATTACACGATATCGACCCGCACGAAATCAATTTTTCAACGTTGTCACGATGTACGATCTTATCTCAGAGCCAATAGCAATCATGATGAAAATCGAGTCAAATCAGTTTTATAAATGATATCTTATTAATTATGTACGTAAAAATCGTTACGTAACGTTATTGGATATATAGATATGCCTTGTTAATTCACCACTTTATTTTTAAACACTTAGAAAGGACGTATAAAATTAATCTAAAATAATATAGTCGCTAGTGTCTGTGACTCCGGCGTACCTACATAGTTACCTTAACTGTTTTTAAAATTGATTTAAAGATCCAGGTAAATTAGGTATAGATCCAGATTTAATCTTTTACAATAAGGTTGTGACATAATTACCAACAATTCCGAAAGATAATGAAGCCCAAATATTGTCACTAACAGTATTATTTATTTTTGCAATAAATGCTGTAATCACTGACAGTAAAGTATTAGAGAAGTCGTGTATATTATCAAAGTGAAACACTTTTTCGATTATTCCAGATCGACACTCCAGAGGAAAGTCCAAAAGTACAGGTCCTCGTGATGGAGAGGCCACGAAGTGGTCGTACGCAATGGAAACAGTGGTTAGCATCGATATCAGGTAAATGACTATTCGCCGGTCGTGTTTATCCGAGAAAAGCCTGAGCCATTGAAGTTCAATTTCCTATAACATAAAACACCTAACTTTTCACTCTATTTTCTTGCACTTCCAGCGACACTATCGATGATAGCAGCCGGTACAGTCTACGGCTGGACGACGACGATCCTCTCACGTTTGTTGAAAGGAATCGACGTTCCAGTGAAAATCACCAACGACGAGATGTCCTGGATCGTTTCGCTCACGGTAATAGGATCGATGATCGGTCCATTTCTCGGAGCTTGGCTTGCCTCGAAGTACGGAAGAAAATTCTGCCTCTTATTCAGCAGTCTCTTCTATATAGTCGGTTGGTTTATCGTCATTTTCGCTGAGGACGTTGCAGCTCTTTACGCTTCGCGAATCGTCCTCGGCGTTGGAGTTGGCATGTCTTACACGACAAATCCCATGTACGTGTCAGAAGTTGCGGATACAAACATTCGCGGTGCTCTTGGTACTCTTATAGCTGTAAACGTTTTCACTGGATCATTGATAGCGTGCAGCGTTGGTCCTTGGGTTTCCTACAAGACATTAGGAATAGTTCTCCTGATTATTCCAATCATTTTCATCGGAACGTTCATCTGGTTCCCGGAAAGTCCTTACTATCTGGCATCAAAAGGTCGTAACGACGAAGCCTCGAAAGCCATAGCCTTTTTCAAAGGCATACAAGACCCTGTGGAGGCTGAAGAAGAGCTGCAAATTGTTCTGACAAACATAAACGAAAATCAAGAGGATTCGGAGCATTGGACAGTCAAAATTCGAAGACTCCTGTCGTCTAACAACAGAAAAGCATTCGTGATTGTTCTGGGACTCATTGTGGCGCAACAACTGAGTGGTAGTTTTAGTACAATGCAGTATCTTGAGACTCTGTTTGCTAAAACACATATTGGCATCGATTCAAACGTCGCGACGATAATCGTACTCGCTGTTGGTCTCATATCCGGCACTTTGTCGACTGGTCTTGTCGAAGACGCCGGAAGAAGACCTCTTCTTATTATTTCTACTGTGGGATCGGCTGTGACACTTGGAGTTCTTGCGACGTACCTTCTACTCGATTTTCAGGGTACCGACGTGACGGCTATCAATCTTTTGCCTGTAATTGATGTGATACTCTTCCAGATCGCTTATCAGGTGGGTCTGGGCACTTTGCCAAATGCTCTCATTGGAGAACTCTTTCCTACCAGTGCCAAAGGAATTGCTGGAGCTGCAATCACCGTTTCTGATGGAATTCTTGGATTTGCCGTTTCGAAGATGTATCAAGTGATTGGTGACCTCGTCGGCAATCAGCACATCATCTACTTCGTCTTTTCCGGCTCCTGTTTCCTGGCATTTGCCTTTGTGATTCTCTATGTGCCGGAAACGAAGGGTAAAAGCTTCGGCGAGATTCAGGACGATCTTAGCAACAATAGACTTGGTTGTCGTAAAAGGGTGACCAATACTGGAAATGCCCTTGCGTGATACGCTGTCCCTTGTCACTGGAAAAGGTGACAAGCAATCGGGAGTTGTTTAGCTTGCGAGAGACAAATCGATCTGAGGAATTCTCGCGTTCAATCCTCTGACAAGACTGTACAGAACGTCAACGTATTGCCAATGTATTTTAGGGAGAATTCGAAGACTCAAACACGCGAGACTCACGTGAAGAGGCTTCGTGATAGAAAGAAAAGAAAGAGTTTTTGACGAAATCGAGTTCGACTTCAACCCATAGTGTCTGAAACGAAGGGGCAAAGTCCGAGATGCGGTTATTCTTATCGCTGACTTTTTTTTACCCCAATCGACAATATTTTGTACAGACGGCCTACATATGCCGAGTTATATTTGTATTTGAATGATTTTTTTAATCTACTTTGTTAGAAGTCATGAATATTATTGTTAATTTGTAAATAAATTTTATGAAGTGCCATTATTGAACGAGTGTATGTAGAAATTAAGAATCTTGCGGGATTTTGATCATCAAATACAATTTCGACGAATTTATTAACTTTAGTCCCTCATAGACGAAACTTTGGTTTCTTGAGGCTTTTTAAAAATTGTTTTTATGTACTTAAAATACGCTGAAAAATACGAAAAAATGTTTGGTGTTTGTATGTTTGTGTGTGAGTGATTGCCAATAACGAGAGAACCTGTTGAACGGTAGCGCTGAAATTTAGTACACAGCTGTATCAGAAACTGAACTGTAATCGTAGTAATTTTTTATTGAAATCGATCGAGCGATAAAATTTGAATAAAATTTTCTATTTTTCATGAATGCAAAAGACTGTAACTTTAGTAAATCGCAAAAATTTGTAACAGTGTACAAAAGCTGCAGAATCATCGTTTTACTTTGTACAAAATATACAGACTGATTTTTTGATTGGTATTACATTTTCACAGAATTCGTTTCAAAGGTTATGACGTTAAAAACAATCTGCTGTAGATTTAACTTTAATAAATAGGAGAACGAATTAAACTGTCGAGCAAAAAGTGATTATACTGGCGAACTCGTTCCATACTTTCATCACAGCAATATTAATAAAAAATCTACAGTCGTTAAAGTTTTATCAGTGAAAAATTGTTTCATGAATGTAAAACGAAGTAGACATGACGTTACGTTTAAATCTCTTGCTATCAAATCATAAGTTTCTATACTAACGAGGTTTAGATCAAAGTTGTATCAAATTTTTCCGGTATTGATAATGAAATGAATGAATACACCCAGGAAAATCGATCTCATGCGTTTATTTAAATCAAATATGGGATCTATTTAAAATAAATAAACTTTTATTTGAGTCAATTAAATTTTATTAAAAATCAATACGATTTATTTGATGCAATAAATTCTATTTGATCAAACTAAAATCCTATTAGGCTAGTCATTAAATAAATTTCTTCTTCGATTGCTGGCATAATAGGATTTTATTTTGAGCAAATAGAATTTATTTCTTTCAACTAACTCGTATTGATTTCATGTAAGTTTTATTTGATCGAAATAAAATGTTATTAATTTGAAATTGATCCCGTATTTAATTCAAATAAACCCATCAAATCGATTTTTCTGGGTGTAATTTAAAAAAATGATTCCATTTAAAGCTGAATCTTAGTCCACTGAAAAAGAATGTCATTGATTCAATAAATGCATCGTTTGCGGGCTGCCAAAAACAAACGTTATCAACTTAATGGATCTTTCCAGTGTGACGGCCCGAAAAATAGCCTATTTTCACGATTTTTTTTTCGGACGGTTACTATACGCCGATCAATCTGAAATTTTTATGACATATTAAGGTAATCATGAGAGACAGAAAATGATTTTTTATAAGACGATTTTTATTGTCTGAATATATTTTTTTAATTGTTGAAAATAGTGTTGATAAAAAAGATAGCCTCATGGTGGACATCCTGGGGGTCGCAAATTTGATCTGAAAAAAAACCCAAAGGATTATTAATTAGTATGCGATTGGCTATCGCGCTATGGAGGCTTTTTTTAAAATCAAAATTGATAAAATGGCGACGGTTTAACAAAAAGTACCGAATTTAGCCGTTTCTTTCGACAGTTTTTCTTTTAAAAAAATGAAAAAATTCTGAAAAATACTTTATTCAATAACAAAATTATCTAGCTTATAGTCAAAGTGGGGAAGATTTTTATTCTTATAGTTTTTAAACTATAAGAAAAAAAATCTTACCCACTTTTCTTCTTATAGTTTTTAAACTATAAGAAGAAAAATCTGCCCCACTTTGACTATAAGCTAGATAATTTTGTTATTTAATAAAGTATTTTTCATAATTTTTTCAGATTTCTAAATTATGGTGTTTTTTTGTCCCTTAAAAAAAATATATTAAAAAAATTTGCATAGTTCGAAAAAATCTGAACAATTTCCTAAAAATCTGAAAAAATTCTCAAAAATTCGGTTTTACATTAATAAACATTTAACCAATCGCTTGTAGTAGATTAATTATTTTTTCTATTTAAAATTTTTTTTTAAATAAAAAAAGCTTAAAAACTGTAAGAAGGAAAATCTTCCCCACCCTGACTGTAAGCTACATAATTTTGTTATTGAACAAAGTATTTTTCAGAATTTTATCAGGTTTTTAAATTATAAGGTTTTCTATGTCACTTCAAAAATACATTTAAAAAAAATGGACTTCAAAAAAAAGAAAATTTGTGCAGTTGAGGGTCCAACTAAGCCTGTAAAAAATAATGAGTCAAATCGGAGAGGTCGAGGTCAAATCCAGGTCGAAACGGGGTGGAATGCCCCATATATTATATGTATTAAATAAGATCGCTGCACCGACACACGAACTCTACTCACGAAGTTTTCTAGTAACTCTAAAATAAGCAAAATAATATTTTATTACTTCAATGTTAACCCTTCGTCTGCCTAGGGTTTTTTGGCACCTTTAGCCTGCCTAGGGGGGTCGTTGGCGTCCTGACATTTTTTTCAACCTGTTTAAGTGGGGCTAAAAATCTGAAAAAATTCATGGAGTTTCTTTAAACCTTTAAGTTGAAGCATCGATCATGAAATTATGGACAATTTAATTTTTTAATATATTTTTCATCAAAAAAATGATGAAAAACGGGGTCAATGCATTTGTTTACTCACAAAATCATAACTGTAAGACAAATAAAGATATCGAAACTGCCAAAAGAGAATATTAAAGGGGAAGATTGTCGCTTTCGAGAAAAAAATAAGCCGCATCCAATTTTTCTTAAATTAACCTTAAGTTTGGGACCTGAAAATTGGCAATAATTTAGTCGAAAATTTCGGAGTAAAAAGGCAATAAATGTGTAAACTAAGTAATAAAATCAATAATAACTCAATCGTTAAGTGTCACAATATGTTTTTATTGTAGAAAATATGAAAAAAGTTTTATAAACATAAATGAAAAAAAAAAAATTCCGTTAAGCGAGTTACGCGAAGCATCTCGGGCAGAGTGTAATCCTATGATCCTCGCAAATCGGTTTTTTGCACCTAGCGCAACAATAGTTCGTTTTCCGATCTTTTTCTTTTGGGCACAACGCGCATCGCTTTCTTTTGCCCATTTTCGTCATACAGATATTGCGATCTGTATTTTCGTTTGGAACCAGCACTTCGTGAATGTGCGATAATAAATTTTTCTGTATTCCGGACCATTGTGCGCGCTCTTTGAGATGGGGTTTTACGAGTGAAAATGCGAGTTCTTTCAAAAACTCGCCAGATTCGTCGTCAGATTCGATGTCCGAGATACTCATTTCGGAGTTCGTGCTCTCCTCATCTTCGATAGCGTCCACTTCGCTTTCGCTCTCTTCGCCGCCGAAATATACTATATCCCGGCCGGGACGGAGTTGCCGTACAACGTCCTCGGCGGATCGTTGCGCCATTTTCACCAATCAACTTAAAAAATTTTTTTTTTTAAATTAAACAAATCGAAATTTTTTTTTCGCGCCCAAATTTTTTGTGGCACTTTTATAGCCTCAATAAAGTCTTTCAAGCGAAGAAACGAAAAAAAGTTACTTACCCACATAGCACCGAAATATTTCTAAAACATTCTCGAAATATTCCTTTGCAACAATGCAATATTGCGAAAATATTGTGAAAGATGTTTAAAACATTTATAAAATATTGTAGGAATCTTGCAATGTCCGCTCAAAACGTTGCAAATATAATATTTCAATAATATTACAGAGCAATATTGTGTTAATATTACATTTTCCGCCCAAGGCTAACTCGTAAGAAATTCTACCGTTTTCAATATAATTTTTTGATTGCGAGTTTTTAAGCAGAACCATTGGATGTCCTCGATAATAATCTTATTTATTGGAAAAAAAAATCCCGTTCAGAATTCGAACTCACAACCTCACCTACGTACCATATCCATGTCGAATTAACGATGAGTAATTTTAAAAAGCGATCCTGCTTAAAAAATATATAACAATATTAGAGTTTCATTAACTAAATTTGTTCCAGAGGGGAATGCGGTTGAAAGAAACGTAAATTCTCGCTTCAAAGACTTACATCTACCTACCTATCAAACCTATTTAACGACTTAATGTCTATCACGCTAACCACTAGACTATCGATTACTTGTACGAACATTATACTTTTATTGCCCATGTGTTCTGTCAACAAAGACTGATGAATTAAAAAATAAAGATTGAGCAACCTTTTAGAAGATTTCTGGTGCATAACAATCTTGTAAAAAAAATCGATTCATACCGTGCCGCGTTTTCCAATCAATTCTAATGAGGCTTCCAATTTCTGTCAGAATTTGTCCCCATTTCCAAATAATTATATGACGACTTCCCGATTGAATTTCAGTTTTTTCAAATCGAATGATACTCAATTGAACGAGGTGAATTTCTTTTTATCAACAAATTCAACTTTTTAAAACTAGTTTAGAAATTTCCACTTGAAACGTATTGGAATGTTGCAAAAAAGTTTCATTGTAATATTTGCAAAATCTAATCTGGAACCTTTTATTCGAAACTTTGTGAAATATTGTTGAAGAAATTGGATTGTTTGTTTCACAGGTAATGTTCAGAAATATTTTAAAAATGATTGGCAATTGTTTTACCTTTAACAATATTTCTGAACTTTAAGTTGACAATATTGCAATTAAATATTTGTGAATATTCGATTGGAAGCTTATGGTAATATTCCTGTGTAATGAAATATTCGAAATATTCCTGCAATATTTAGGCAATATTATGTGCTATGTGGGTACGGTTTTGACAACCGCCGTCTGCCTAGGGGGGTCGTTTGCGTCCGGAACGAAATTCAATTGCTTCTTACAACAGCTGGGGAAGGACTGGAAAAGCGCCACTTTTCAGGTTGGTCCTACAGGGGCCTAACTTTTTTTACATAAGCCTAGCTGCGCCGCCCGTGAACGGATTTAGGAGTTACGCCGACATTTGATTTTCGCTCGGCCGCAAACGACCCCCCTAGGCAGACTAAGGGTTAAATGGGATTGGACGAGTAAGAACTAGACTTAATTCAAAAATACTTCTTTTCGACAGCCCGCAATAGAATTTTTTTTCATGCTACATTTGAATAGTGAATAACTTAAACTTTCTGTAAGAACATAACATAAGCGACGAGAGACAGCAAAATATTTCCGAATGATAATTCGGCGAAGAGAGAGATCAAAGTGCATTGTATTCTGAGAGTAGGTCTTATCAGCGTTCCCATTGAATACAGAAAGCAGAAGAGAGTATGTGAATGCGAGTTGTTCACAGGTCGAAGGACGAAAGATCGTCGTTCACAGTTTCCGCGCACGTACTATCTTCGACAGTGAGAGTATTTCCCGGGTTCTTGTTTTGCGGTTTTGCTGGTAGCGCGTTCATTGTCGAATGCCAGTGAAAGAGAGCGAAGAAGCAAAGCCCTCTGGGTGCTTTTGTTCCGCTTGGACACTCTTCTCGTCGTGTGCACGCCCTAAACAATCAGACTCTATTTCTCGATACGATCTCTAACGAACAAGGCTGATTTTCACCTCAAGCTCACTTTTCCCCAGCGTTTTTCAATTTGTTAACGCTGAAGTAGTTCTTCAATTCCTGCGGGTCGTACACTTATTTGTTCCATTGCACTATCAGGCAGAGTTTCTTCGTCTCTCTTTATATTCTCCGCCTATTTCTAATATAAATAGCTCATCTTTTTTACCGTCTGACACCGAACGTGGAAAAGGCAAAAGTCAATATCCGGTGCGCTTCGAGCCTCCGAAGTACACGGTTGACTGAAGCTTCTCGACGGTGCGAGAGAACATCGACGAGTTATCGTAAAGCATAATAATAAAATACGATATCGGTCGGAACTTGCCGGGCGAACAAACTGAGAAACGGTGCAAATATATATCTTCTATATTCATTCATATTTTCTTTTGCTCGAAGGAAAAAAAATCAACGTGTTCCCATTTAAAAGTCTATTCGTAGAGGACTTTTTGTTGAGTGTTCACGGCAACGGGCTATTCCATTACGTACAGTGTGCGAGTTGCTTTCAGCAAATACGACTGCACTCGGTGGTCACGGATATTAAACTCGACGTTCGATCGTTCAGCGGCATGCAACTATGCGTGGGATCCACAATTTTCTCGAGAATATGTTTGTCGTTTGAAAAATCTCGGAAACGACGGTTTCAGTGATTCGACGTTTCTGAAATTCCATTGAACGCTCCCGTATCAGCTCGAGTATTTTTCAACGTTCCACTCGCAAAAGCTTCGTAACTTACATTCTTGGATCAGCATAGTTTCTCTTTGATACTGCCTTCAGAAATACTTGGAAACTTTCATAGAAATGTGGAACAGTGGAAAGCTAACAATAATAAAATATGAAAAAATTCAAAATTTATGAATTTTCCTTCCTCATAGGAGGCATTCTCTGTCAGTTCAGCCACTTTTTTTTCGACCCTCTCAGATCATAATTCGCTACATTTTAGTACCACTTCAAAGCACTCTTTGTGAATTTTTTCAAATTTTTTAATCCATCCATTTAGGAAACGTATATTTTTTAAAAATTATTTATATAACTTCGATGGAGTAAGTCTGACAAAAAAATTATACATACAAAAAAATGTTGTTTTTTACTCAACTTTGTAATACAAAAGGTCTCATATTTTTATTCGTGTTGCAAAAGCGATTTTCAGCAAAAAAAAATGTTAAACAATTTTTTTCATTCATTCGGACACTTTTCATATTATTCACAATTTTTTATAAGCTGTAGGGTCATGTATAGAATCTACAAAAAAATTGGCATAGTGGGCATTGGCTACTTGAAGGATTAAAAAAAAGAGAGAAAATTAATTAAATTTTTTTAATTATTTTTTTTTACATATTTTTTTATTTTGATTATTTTTTGACTCCTTCAAATACGAAAATACGAACCACTGAGATACTCGGCGCGTGATGACGACACGGCCTTCAGAGTTTACATACAGTCATTCGTGCATATAGCCATTTATTGAATCGAAAATTTTGGAAAATATTTTTTTTCTCCTTCAAATAGTCGATGCCCACTATGCCAATTTTTTTGTAGGTTCTATACATGTCCCTACAGCTTATAAAAAATTGAGAGTAATATCGAAGATGTCCGAATGAGTGAAAAAAATTGTTTAACATTATTGTTTGCTGTCAATAGTCTTTGCAACACGAATAAAAATATGAGACATATTGCATTACAAAGTTAAGTGAAAAACAACATTTTTTTGTATGTGTGATTTATATGTTAAATTTACTCCATGGAAGTTATATGAAAAACAAAAAAAATATACATTTCCTAAATGGATGGATTAAAAAATCTGAAAAAATTCACAAAAAGTGTTTTTAAGGGGTATTAAAATGTGACCAATTATGGGATGGATCTGAGAGGTTTTAATGTCAGGACACTCAGAATGGTCCAAAACGTCGAAAAAAATTGGTTTAGAAAATATGTCTATATGTGTGTGCAGATTTCCTTGTAAGCACGAAAACTGTCGTAATTAGAGATGCATTTTCGTCAAATTTAGCACGCAAGTGGAGTATCATACACCAACGTTTGGGATTGTAGTTGATGCAAATCGGCTGGAAAATTCAAATTTTACAGCATTTGGAAAATTTTGAAAAATTCGTTTTCACGCTGTAACTTTCGCAAATTAAGAGATATCGGGCTGAAATATTATACGTAAATAGACTACCATCAAACCGTGATGTATACCAAATTTGGGGAGAATCGGTAGGGTGATTCTAATTTTATTGCAAATTCGATTTTTTTTTAAATATCTGCTAAGATATAAACTCCTGTAAATTCTGAGATAACCGACTGCAATTTTCGACATGATTTCTCGAATATTGATTATTAATGATGAATTTAGTCAAAGGAACTATCGATATTTCGGCAAATTTCGATTTTGGTGAATAAAAAAGAAAAATATGCCGTCACGAAAAAAAAAAATTTGAAATTTTTCAGATTTTTTTAAAAGTGCATTGATACATTCAATTAAAAGTGTGCATCAGTTTATATTGAAATTTAATGGGAACGTTACTTTAACTTCTATACAGCTTGCATACTAATTAATTTCATAGAAAGGAACTTTATATTTTTTACATCAAATTTCGGTTCAATATTATTTAAGTTTCGTCATTAAAGCTTTCTTATTATGACGTTGAACATTATTTTATCAAAATATCCCCTTTTGCATCCTGAGAAATCGGTTTGATGCGTTTATTTGAATCAAAAACGGGATCAACAAAATTTTTTAATGAAATAAATTCTATTACTCAAAAAAAGATTCAATTATGCTAGAATTTAAAGAAGAAATTTATTTAATGACTGTCCTAATACAATTTCATTTCTACAAAATAGAATTTGTCACATACAACCAAACCCATATTAATTTTTAATAAAATACATTTGACCCCAAGAAAATTTCATTTATTTCAAACAGATCCCATATTTGAGTTCAAATAAACCTAGGAGACCGAATTCTCTCGGTGTAAATAAAAAAAGTTCACTAAACAAAAAATTCTCAGTAAATAAAACTTTAAGAAAATGCAAATATACCTGAAATTGGAATTTACTAAAAAAATGTTACGGTAGAGAATGGAACGTCTGGCATCCGATATGGTATGAAATGTTCTATATGACGCCGGTGTGCGTTGTGTCCACAAATATTCGATACTTCCCTCGGGGCGCTCGGACATATTTATTTACCGGTCTATATTCCCGAGGAAATACGTAATATGCGGTAATTTTGGAGAGCGCGTGTTTGTAGGTCGGCCGAGGTGCGGTCCAACCATCCCATGGGCATACTTACCAACCCGTATGAATGCTAGAACTTTGTACGAGCCTCATTCTCCGCGTAGTGTGTGTATATCAGCGCGGAGACGAACATCCACGATATAACTCTGTACGAAAGGCATTTCCCTCCATCGAAATATTAAGATTCCGTTGTGTTCATAGTCCTCGCCAAAATCGCGTCTCTTCTATCTCGATGCAACATCAGTTTGTCCAAAACTTTGGAGCATCACTCCATTGTTTGCTTGCGAGAGTTAAATTCCTCGGATAAATGTTGCCCGCCTTGTTAAATCCAACATTCTCGTATTCTGTAACCGAGTAGGGAGGAAATATAAGCATAAAATAATTATATGTAATCCTGGAGATCCGCAGTTGAATTTTTAATTTCAAATTTCTACGAAGTTAATAGAAGCCAGAGTTTGTCACTGTCCACTTAATATTTGAGTAGCTGGGCGAGAGTTTTCGCGTTGAGATTGTGTGAAACTGTTTGCTGTCAACAAGCAACGTTTAAAAGTCAGGTTTACACTATGAAAATGTAATGCGCTCAAGAAGTTGTTTTTTTGTGGTTGATAATTATTGATTAATATTAATATTTTTTTTAATCCAAGGAAATTAATTTCTTTCAATCAGATTCCTATAGGAACCTTATATTTTGGTGGAAAAAATGTATTTTTAAAAATGCTTCTTAATACTTGTTATCAAGAAGCATTTTTTTAAATAATTTTTTTCGACATATGATAGTTTTTGTGTTAAATAAACATAAAAAATAAGCAATAGTTATTTTACGTATTCTTTAACGGCTAAAAACAAGAGTTACAAATCTTTAAAAAATTGGTGTGCAGGATAAAACGAATATAGAAAGGCTTACAATGTTTTATGGTTGAAGCGATGATAATTGATATATATGGATACTTGCAAAGTTATTGGAAATCGACGTTGAAATCGTATATGCAATAAAACGGCATATAAGAAACTATTATAATTTTGATGATTGCTACTATAGTTATTTTTTGCTATAACCATAAAATAGAGACGTTCCAACTGGGAATTATATTTATGATTGAGCCAATTATTTTCTTATTTTTTGCTATACTAGAAAATTTCCGCGTAGAGATCGTGCGTCGGTGCAGCGATCTTATTTAATACATATTAAATATATAATCAGAATTCCCAAAAATTAAGAGATCTAACAAATTTTTCCAATAATTCCAAATCTTATCGAATCGGAAACTCTATAGATTTGACTCAAATTGATTACCAATTGTCCTTTAACATTCTTTCAATTATGAATTAGTATTTACCTTGATAACTTCAAATTTGCGAGGTCTGGAGCATTTCCAGACTTCAGAAACAAATATAAAGTCCCATCATTATATGGGGCTTTACATTTTTAGTAAAACAGTACGACCTCTTTGCTCAATGAAATAAATACAGGATTTCCAATTCTGGAAACCTGGCATGGATTTTGCTAAAAGTAACAGTGAACAAAGAGGTTTGATTTACTTGACTGCAGAATTTCAATTCTCCCCGATCTCTTCGCTTATCATCTTATTCACGATTGTTCTGTTGATCCGCATGTAGTGCCTCCGCGTACGCCTGGTTTTGCTGCTGCCATAGAGACTACGTCGCACTTTGTCGTTCAACATCTTAAGCCTAGTTTAATATTCGCAATTAACACATAATCCGGAAGTCCCGAAATATTGTAAAGTCAACCAACTTGGGAATTCAAACCTCGTGCGCCCGATATGCTTGACAAAACTGTCAGAATTGCAACTGTCAAACGTGTTAAACACGAACTCGGTCTTGGTCTCGATCTGATCTCGCGCCAATTTGGACCAATCACAGCCCGAATAACGTGACAACAATGGACCAACTCGCAATTCGATAAAATCTCGCAACATACTTTTTAGAGAAGGAAATCATAAAATAGAGACGTTCCTCCTGGGAATTATAGTTTACAGTTAGATTATCGTCGAAAGAACTATATATTTTTTTAAATTAATAAATTTTGCTTCCTCATAGAGGAAGCTTTGTTTTCATGAAATTTTTTTTTTTCGAGATTTTCATGTCAGTATGCTTAGAATCACCTAAAACGTCGAGAAAAGTGGTTTAGAAAAAATGTCTGTATGTATGTATGTGTGTGTGTGTGTGTGTGTGTGTGTGTGTGTGCTGGGCTTCGAAAATTCAATCTCCTCTCACTCGGTAACCGTTCGAGCGATCCGGCTCAAATTTGGCACGCAAGTAGAGTAGCTGCCCCTCTTTGAATGTTGTGATTTTTGCCAAAATATGTGAAGTCATTAAGATTTTATGTTGATTTTAATTTGTTGAAAAAAGGGCGTGGTCGCTCTAACTTTCGTAAAAGTTCGCCGATTTGGCTAAATAGTTCTTCATAACTGAAGATACGTTCAATGTTGTATGGTATTGAATTTCGACGAAATCGGTAAAGCGGTTCGGATTTTATAGAATTTTGAATTTTTCGAAAAAAATAGATTTTGATCTAAATTACGTCGAATTTCAACAAATGAACAGAAATTTTGTACAGACGAAAAATAACATTCAGAAATGCCATGTACCAAATTTGGTGATGATCGGTAAAGTCGTTCGGATTTTACACCATTTTTCATTTTAAAAAAAATGTAGATTTTTGCTATAACTTCCGGAAAAGTTGAGAAAGTACGACAAAAATTTGTATCTAATCAAAATTAGATGTAACGGTGTTTGCAGAGGTGATTTATAGCTGTATAAAACACCTCTGCAAAAGAGACACAAGGTATAAAAAAAAGATGCAAAGTAGAACCTTGCACATTGCTTCCTCATTATTTTTCGCTTTTTACAAAGCTTCCTCTATGAGGAAGCCAAAATTGAATAACATACTGCTTCCTCACAGAGGGAGCTTTGTAAAAAGCGAAAAATAATGAGGAAGCAATGTGCAAGGTTCTACTTTGTTTCTCTCAACGTGATAAATTTTTTTTATTTATTTCAAAAAAATATTTATTTCATGTTGATTACTCAACTGAAACAGAGTTATAAATGCCTAATACTTATAGAAATAATGATGATGATACGATCAACTCTATAATTATGATCTTATAATAATAACATGTAGCGATTGTAATACTATGATTAAACTTTGGAATGGCTGTAAAAATTATTCATTTTCAATAAAAATTCACGGTAATCCCGCGTAGAAAAAAAGAAGAATCGCTCGCCATCTAGTGGCATCGTACAAAACACTTATATTCAATACTCCGCTAGATGGCGAGCGGTCGAAGCGTTTCTCGCAAGTGACTTGAAGTCTGAACGTATATAAGACTGCAAAGCTGTTCTGAGTTCGACTATACACGAGGGGTTTACCCTTCGTTGACGTACCGAAATTTACTGTCTCTACACCAAGGGAAAGTAACAACAGGTTTTGCTCGATTCCTCTGAAGAATATCATTAAAATTTTTTCAACGATTTTTCTATTTAGTGGACGGAATCTTTTCACGATTCTCTTAAAGACGCTTTTCAAGATTCTTTCGAAGATTCTTTAAACGATTCTCAGAATGCTTTCGGATGGAAAGAATCTTGAAAAGAATCCTGAAAAGCATCAACAGGTTTCGCTCGATTCCTCTGAAGAATTTCATTAAGATTCTTTTAAAGATTCTCAAAACGCTTTCGGATGGAAAGAATCTTGAAAAGAATCCTGGAAAGAACCTTGCTCCGGCTCCTATGCGTGATTCTTTTCAAGATTCCTGTAAAGATTCTTTCAAGACTTTTTTTAAGATTCTTTAAAAGATTCTTTACAAGATTCTTTTTTTCTACGCGGGATCCTTCTGAAAAAATGGAAAAAAATAAGTAATGCATTACTTATTTCTTCCATTATTTCCACTATTTCTTGGAATATTAAAGCGAAAATTATTATTTTTTTCAGCTATTCAAATGTTTACACTCTATTTTATAATCACTACATATTATTATTATGAAATAATAATTACAAAACAAATTGTACTGTAAACTATATCTCATGAATTAATGGGGATTTACAATTCTGAAATGAAATACTATAATTTACTTAAAATAAATACAATCCTATTAAAAAAAGAACATTTATTTACGTCAACTAAAATCTTGTTTGGCCTACCAGATTTTTTTCTGGGTGTACTCAATTGCGAAACAGATGGTGGCATTGCTGTTCAGCAGGAATGAAGTCGGTGAAGCAGTTGCGGTATGGCCACAGTGTGTCATACCCTCGTGTACCCGAAGCTGGCCCGAGAACTGTTCAGAAACGGCCGCGACGTCATGAATTATGAGGACGTCGACGACGACGACGCCGACGACGACGACGACGACGCCGAGGACGATGCTGGCGATGGGAGTAGCATATCGTAGGCTCTCTCCTCGTATCGAAGAGCGAGTTGGAGCTTTGGTATACACGCTACGTATGTACTAATACATCGACGGTGACGCACACGGCACGTGCATTATTCATGTGGCTGTCTCAATAACGAGCCACCGTCAGAGCACACGAGAGAGCGAGTCGTGGCTCACAGGATACGCGCTTCGATTCGTCGATCGAAGGACCTACACCGAGGAATAATTCTGTCAGGGTCCACTGTCAAGCAGCCGTTAGTACACGGGTGTCGTTCACCATTCGACGTTACCCTCGTTCACCTTCCAACCCACTCGTATATATGGTTTAGCCACGTGTTATACGGTACGGGGACTACCCATTTCAGAATCCAGATTTCCCTTTCCGTTGTTTCTGCTTCATCGATCAAGCGTCTGTTATTCTGTACATGATTATTCAAAATTATACGACAATACTGCCAATTAGCTAGGATGGTAACAATGGCGATCGACCAGCCTTGACTAATTATACGAAACTATCAATTAGGTGGTTCTCTTTTAGTTACAAATACATGGGGATAGAATGGATAATGAGGAAGCAATGTGTAAGGGACTACTTTGCATCCTTTTTGCTTCCTCATAGAGGAAGCTTTGTTTTCATGAAAATTTTTTTTTTCGAGATTTTCATGTCAGTATGCTTAGAATCACCTAAAACATCGAAAAAAGTGGTTTAGAAAAAGTGTCCGTATGTATGTATGTGTGTGTGTGTGTGTGTGTGTGTGTGTGTGTGTGTGTGTGTGCTGGGCCTCGAAAATTCAATCGCCTCTCACTCAGTAACCGTTCGAGCGATCGGGCTCAAATTTGGCACACATGTAGAGTAGCTGCCCCCCTTTGAATACTGCAATTTTTGAAAAAATATATATAGTAATTAAGTTTTTATGCAATTTTTAATTTGTTGAAAAAAGGACGTGAATACTCTAACTTTCGTAAAAGTTCGCCGATTTAGCTAAATAGTTCTTCATATCTAGATATAAGTTCAATGTTGTATGGTATTGCATTTCGGCGAAATCGGTAAAGCGGTTCGGATTTGATAGAATTTTGAATTTTTCGAAAAAAATAGATTTTGATCTAAATTACGTCGAATTTCAACAAATGAACAGAAATTTTGTACAGACGAAAAATAACATTCAGAAATGCCATGTACCAAATTTGGTGATGATCGGTAAAGTCGTTCGGATTTTACACCATTTTTCATTTTAAAAAAAATGTAGATTTTCGCTATAACTTCCGGAAAAGTTGAGAAAGTACGACAAAAATTTGTATCTAATCAAAATTAGATGTAACGGTGTTTGCAGAGGTGATTTATAGCTGTATTAAACACCTCTGCAAAAGAGACACAAGGTATAAAAAAAAAGATGCAAAGTAGAACCTTGCACATTGCTTCCTCATTATTTTTCGCTTTTTACAAAGCTTCCTCTACGAGGAAGCCAAAATTGAATAACATACTGCTTCCTCACAGAGGGACCTTTGTAAAAAGCGAAAAATAATGAGGAAGCAATGTGCAAGGTTCCACTTTGCATCTTTTTTGTTTGTTTAATATTATGGTACAAAGGCTTGTAATTGGTATTTTCTCTGTGTAGAATATGCGACTTGAGAACGATAGTGAAGGCCAAAATTCGAATCTAGGTAATAATATCCTTGGAAAAAAAAACGCACAGAAAAAATATCCGCAGAAAAATGACCTTGTGGAAAAAATATCCGAAGGATATAAAATCCTTGGAAAAAAAATCATGGCAAAAATGTCCTTGGATAAAAATATGTATATTGAAATACCTGGAAAAAATAACCTTTAGACGGTTATCTCACAAGAAAAATATTTTCATTGTTTAAAAACAGCAGTATAACCATATTGCAGAGCCCATACCCCACATGGAAATAGAAATATATGCACGATATATTCGACGTATAGAACTTTTTGGCGCTAAACGTATATGAAATATATTTTACATATATTCCATACATATATCCCATATATTTTGAATATATTCTTGCACACATATATGCAGAATATATGCAGCATATAGAACTTTTTGGCGCCATATGTTTAACGTATATGTTACATATATATTTTTCTATACCCATACCTAGCGGCTCTCTAGTGGGCGTTTGCGTGTGGGGGTGGTGACGTTTAAATCCTCGTTTTCCAAACGCCGTACGAAAAGTAATTAATATCGAGTTTTTGAAAAAAGAAATTCAAATTAAATGAAGCATAGCTACTAAACAGGGGTTTCGCCCATCTCAAAAAAAAAAATGAGTTCACTCTACAAACTTGAGAGTATATTCTGGAATTCTTTTAAGAAAATAAAAAAAGACATATTGATTGAAATTTTTTTGTAGTGTAATTGTGATAGAAATAGATCTTTACTACATTATAAAAAGTCTATAAAAATTTATTTTACAAAGTTCATTCGAAGCGCCTACTTTTATGTCTCATACATTTTTTTGTACGACTAATAGTTTTTGAGATACAGGGATTTTTAAAAAAATATCTATTTTTCTAAATCTAAAAAAAACAGCATCCAAAAATTTAAAAAAAAAAAATTGGAAAAATCCCTTGTAAATAATCATGAATTCTGGTAAATTAACAATTTTTTTGGAGGGGGTGCAGTTTTGGATCGTTCGAAAAGGAATGGAATACCTCATATATTAGACGTCCGTACATTAATATTTTATTAACAATGACAAATTTTGTGTGGTAGATGGGGGGGCTCCGCCCCCCGACCACCTGGCGAGGGGCTCCGCCCCTCGACCCTGTCGGGGGCTGCGCCCCCGGACGCCCCTTGCGTGCCGCCACCCCCGTTTCTCTTCCGTCACCATATTTATCCATTTACATCACAAACATGCATCGGGTAATTGGAGTGTGAGGGTGGTTCAGTTACTCAGTAAAACGAACCCGGTTTAAACAAATTACCATCTTTGCTCAATTACAACATATCACTGTCACACGCAGCATTGCTGTGTTTTTAAATCACACAAAACACAAACACACTTTAAATATAACATTCTCGAATCCTGACCCCTCAAAGGCTCTGCATTTATCCATATTATAATAAAAACTGCAAATGGCAAAAAGAGGGTTATTCTTTCAGCGGTTTTTATTTCTATCGGTTATTATTTACTCATGATTTTTTTTCCTGCGGATATTTTTTCCTCGGATATTATGTCCATCGGATATTTTTTTTGTGGGTTTTTTTTCCAAGGATATTTTTGGCGGATACCCCAAAATTCAATATATTGACGAAAAAAAATTTAGGTTCGATTTTTTGAGTGAAAGTTGGATCTGTGAATTCTGAAATCAGAAACGGAAAAATGTCACTTTTTAAAAAATTATCGTAAAAAGGCTTGTAATCGGTACTTTCCAAAGTAGAATATGCGATTTGAGAACGATAATGAAGGCCGAAATTCGATATATTGAAGAAAAAAAATTTAGCTTGGATTTTCCGACCGAAAGTCGGATCTGAAATCAGAAACGAAAAAAATCACTTTTTTTTTTAATCATCGTAAAAAGGCTTGTAACCGGTACTTTCCCAAGTAGAATATGCGATTTGAGAACGATAGTGAAGGCCAAAATTCGATATATTGAAGAAAAAAAAATTAAGCTTGGATTTTCCGACCGAAAGTCGGATCTGAAATCAGAAACGGAAAAAAGATCACTTTTTTTTTAATCATCGTAAAAAGGCTTGTAACCGGTACTTTCCCAAGTAGAATATGCGATTTGAGAACGATAGTGAAGGCCAAAATTCGATATATTGAAGAAAAAAAAATTAAGCTTGGATTTTCCGACCGAAAGTCGGATCTGAAATCGAAACGGAAAAAAGATCACTTTTTTTTTAATCATCGTAAAAAGGCTTGTAACCGGTACTTTCCCAAGTAGAATATGCGACTTGAGAACGATAGTGAAGGCCAAAATTTGATATATTGAAGAAAAAAAATTTAGATTCGATTTTCCGACCGAAAGTTGGATCTGTGAATTCTGAAATCAGAAACGGACAAAAGTGAATTTTTTAAAACTCATCGTAAAAAGGCAAGTAGCCGGTACTTTTTGAGGTAGAATATGCTACTTGAGAACGATAGTGAAAGCCAAAATTCGATATACGGAAGAACAAAAATTTAGGTTCGATTTTCCATGAATTCTGTGAATTCTGAAATCAGAAACGGAAAAAGATCACTTTTTTTTTAATCATCGTAAAAAGGCTTGCAACTGGTACTTTCCCAAGTAGAATATGCGATTTGAGAACGATAGTGAAGGCCAAAATTCGATATATTGACGAAAAAAAATTTAGGTTCGATTTTTCGACTGAAAGTCGGATTTGTGAATTCTGAAATCAGAAACGGAAAAATGTCACTTTTTAAAAAATTATTGTAAAAAGGCTTGTAACCGCTACATTCCGAGGTAGAATATGCGACTTGAGAACGATAGTGAAGGCCGAAATTTGATATATTGAAGAAAAAAAATTTAGCTTGGATTTTCCGACCGAAAGTCGGATCTGAAATCAGAAACGGAAAAATGATCACTTTTTTTTAAATCATCGTAAAAAGGCTTGTAACCGGTACTTTCCCAAGTAAAATATGCGATCTGAGAACGATAGTTAAGGCCAAAATTCGATATATTGAAGAAAAAAAATTTAGATTCGATTTTCCGACCGAAAGTTGGATCTGTGAATTCTGAAATCAGAAACGGACAAAAGTGAATTTTTTAAAAATCATCGTAAAAAGGCAAGTAGCCGGTACTTTCTGAGGTAGAATATGCTACTTGAGAACGATAGTGAAAGCCAAAATTCGATATACGGAAGAACAAAAATTTAGGTTCGATTTTCCATGAATTCTGTGAATTCTGAAATCAGAAACGGAAAAAGATTACTTTTTTTAATCATCGTAAAAAGGCTTGTAACCGGTACTTTCTGAGATAGAATATACGACTTGAGAACGATAGTGAAGTCCAAAATTCGATATCTCGAAGAACAAAAATTTAGATTATATTTTCCTAACCAAAATCCTGCAGTGACTTTGAAGTCAACAAATCCCAAATTTGTACTTACAACAAAAAAAAAAAAAATAAAAAATATTCCCACCAAATAGCGCTCCAACGTATTTTCCATGGTATTTATCATGACCACTGGAAACTGCACCTTCGTTAAGCAGACAAATGGCTTCGGCAACTAAACGAATACGCATTTGGAATAATTTCCCAATCTATGCGACAACTTATATTGCTTTCCTGGTGCAATGAATATTATTACTATTCAGGATATAAAACTCTAGCACTTTCAGCTCACGTAATTCTTGTGTTCTTAATATCCACGTTGTCGTAAACCGTTCGCATTTGCTATCTCGTACTGTTTCGCCCGCACCTCGTCTTCTCTTTTACTCGATCCTCCCTCCCTATCCCCTCAACCCCCTACCCTTTCTTCACCCCCCCCCCCCCCCCCAAACCATCCCCCCGAGCGTAGCACTTTATTTTACTGCCGGTCGAGTCCGTGTTCCAGTGGAAAGCGCGCTCCGGAAGCTCTCGGTGAAACGTAGTAGACGTGACATTCATCGGAGGGCGGGTGTGTCTTGCCCCTCTTGCCCCCCTGGCTCCTCTCACCCTGCCCCCCGCCCCTATCATCAGGGAGGTCTGGCGCCGCGGTTTCGTTCTCTGACTTCCGGCTCCCGCCTCGTAAACAGCCTTCCACAGCGGATCTCGTTAAAACGATCGTTCCTTTTCGAGTTCTCTTGCAACGTTTGCGGACGACTCTTCGTATTACTGCTGAATAGTAGTGTTGCCGTTGCATTCGTGTCGCCGGTGGACACTCAAGACGATAGGTATATTATTATAAGTTGTGGATACGTATCGTGCACAACGAGCCTGAGAGCTTGCGAGCAATTGAGCTTGACTGTTAGGATAGTCAAGCATAGCGAAACCTGACTCTGTGGTTATATGCCCAGCAACGACTGGAAAGGTTTGACTTTGCATTGACGATGCTTTCACGTTTTTGAGACGGGTTTATTATACCTCTTCTATTAGCTCGATGGAGATAGTGGAAATTGACTGCAAGTCTTGAGTGATTGTATTGCTAAGTTTTTAATATTTGATGGCGTCTTTTAAATGTGTATTTATAGTTGAGATTGATAATTATTGTATTTTAGGAAATTGTAGATCGAAGTGTAATTGATGAATTCGTAGTAATTTTTTCGGTTGGAAACGTTGAAGTTTGCGGTGACGATGCTTTCAGATTTTTTAGAGGGTTTTATTATTCCACTTCTATTAGCTTGATGGAGATAGTGGAAATTGACTATAAGTCTTGAGCGATTATATTGCTAAGTTTTTAATATTTTTGTGGTGATTTTTAAATGTGTATTTATAGTTGAGATTGATAATTATTGTATTTTAGGAAATTGTAGATCGAAGTGTAATTTATGAGTTCGTAGTAATTTTTTCGGTTGAAAACGTTGAAGTTTGCGGTGACGATGCTTTCAGATTTTTTAGAGGGTTTTATTATTCCACTTCTATTAGCTTGATGGAGATAGTGGAAATTGACTACAAGTCTTGAGTGATTGTATTGCTAAGTTTTTAATATTTTTATGGTTTTTTTAAAATGTGTATTTATAGTTGAGATTGATAATGATTGTATTTTAGGAAATTGTAGATCGAAGTGTAATTTATGAGTTCGTAGTAATTTTTTCGGTTCTAAACGTTGAAGTTTGCGGTGACGATGCTTTCAGATTTTTTAGAGGGTTTTATTATTCCACTTCTATTAGCTTGATGGAGATAGTGGAAATTGACTATAAGTCTTGAGTGATTGTATTGCTAAGTTTTTAATATTTTTATGGTGTTTTTTAAATGTGTATTTATAGTTGAGATTGATAATTATTGTATTTTAGGAAATTGTAGATCGAAGTGTAATTTATGAGTTCGTAGTAATTTTTTCGGTTGGAAACGTTGAAGTTTGCGATGACGATGCTTTCAGATTTTTTAGAGGGTTTTATTATTCCACTTCTATTAGCTTGATGAAGATAGTGGAAATTGACTATAAGTCTTGAGTGATTGTATTGCTAAGTTTTTAATATTTTTATGGTGTTTTTTAAATGTGTATTTATAGTTGAGATTGATAATTATTGTATTTTAGGAAATTGTAGATCGAAGTGTAATTTATGAGTTCGTAGTAATTTTTTCGGTTGGAAACGTTGAAGTTTGCGATGACGATGCTTTCAGATTTTTTAGAGGGTTTTATTATTCCACTTCTATTAGCTTGATGAAGATAGTGGAAATTGACTATAAGTCTTGAGCGATTATATTGCTAATGTTTTAATATTTTTATGGTTTTTTTAAAATGTGTATTTATAGTGGAGATTAATAATGATTGTATTTTAGGAAATTGTAGATCGTAGTGTAATTTATGAGTTCGTAGTAGTTTTTTCGGTTGAAAACGTTGAAGTTTGCGGTGAGGATGCTTTCAGATTTTTTAGAGGGTTTTATCATTCCACTTCTATTAGCTTGATGGAGATAGTGGAAATTGACTATAAGTCTTGAGTGATTATATTGCTAAGTTTTTAATATTTTTATGGTGTTTTTTAAATGTGTATTTATAGTTGAGATTGATAATTATTGTATTTTAGGAAATTGTAGATCGAAGTGTAATTGATGAGTTCGTAGTAATTTTTTCGGTTGAAAACGTTGAAGTTTGCGGTGACGATGCTTTCAGATTTTTTAGAGGGTTTTATTATTCCACTTCTATTAGCTTGCTGGAGGTAGCGGAACTCGACTCTAACTAAGAGTATTTTAGAAAAATTAGTGTATTCTTTATATTCTTTATATCATAATTTAGATCATAATTTTTTTGGAATTTCTAATCTATTCATTTAAATGTATTTGAAGTGTGTTGAAGACACTAAAAATCAAGTCTGAAATGTTTTAAGAATTTCAACACTGGTAATATTTTTTTATTTTTAAATCGATGGTATGTTTCATTATCGTTTTAGTAAAGAATAACATGAAATATTAAATATGCTCCAAAGATTTCGTGGACTGAAAAAAAAAACGTAATTTTTGGGCGAAAATAACTTTTAAATTTTAAAATATACAGACAAGAAAAAATATCGACCATTTTTAGTTAAAAACTAAGGACTATATTTTTAACATGTAATATTTTGAGAAAAAAATAGTATTCTGAAAATGGGTTTTTTTACGTTTTCTGTAAACTTTGTCTTATTTATTATTATTCAAAAACAACGTTCTTAGCCTCTCCAACGATGTTGATATTCTTTTCTGATTTGCTCCTGCCGCAAAAAACAGTAATTGCAAAAGAAATTGAAAAAAATAAATAAATCTTATCAACTATAACCTAAAATAACAAAATATTAAGAAATTGTATCATAATTATCTGTATAATAATTACTATTAATTTTATTACAATTATTACTTTCAAATTAATTACACTGATAGATTCTTAAAACTCAACGATACAAATAAATCGTTAGAGAAATAGTTGAAGATTACCACGTCGATACCATTTGCACAATTCTTCACGTTGGTTGCAGCTCCTCTCGTCGTCTATATCAAACACTGGACGATACATAATATATCACCGTGAATTTATTGCTCTCGGGCTTTCGCATGCAAATGGCACGCTACTAGAAAAAAAGAATCAAGAGTCGTGAAATAAAAAAAAAGAAAACCAGACGAGGGCTCGAGAGGTACGAGAGATTTGCTGGGACGTGTAAAATTAATTCGAGAGTTCGAGGGACCTGCCTCGCTCGTGAGAATCAACGGGGGCAGGGGGGCGTTCTCACAGGCTGCAAATTACGAGCCACCGAGCTCCAGTTCGAAATTCGACACTATCCGTCCTTCCACATGTTTCAACTTTCTGGATCTCGTCTGTGGTTTATCTTTTTTCCCCATTCTCTTTGTTTTCCGCTTCTCTAATTTAATTCTGATTAGAATCGTAAAGTTTTAACGCAGTTTTTCACAGGATTCGTAATATGTCGAACCAGGACAGATTTTGGCAAAATTATCGAGTGAAAAATAAAATTTATGTCTCGTGACAATTCGGGTTCGTCGCGAAAATCGAGAGAAACTATTCTCGTGGATATAAATTATCACATCTCCGTGAAACTTAGTAATGTTATCAAAAAAATGTTGCCACCGCCGTGATCAAGGATCAATAAGGAAAAATAAGCAAGTCCCTGGAGATTGGGGATTACAAGGATTAGGAGAATTAACAAGTACAGTAGCCTCCCGCTAAGTGCTCGTCTACGGGGCTGTAGGGGTAAAAACGAGCACTTAGCGAGTTACCACCTCTCCGTAGAGATTCTGCGAGCTCGGGCCGCATTCGGCCGAGATCGGCAGAGCTCGGGCGCATTCGTCCGCGATCGGCCGGGCTCGTAGTCTTGGTGGGGGAACATTCACGCCTCCCGATCGAGGGGACGGCGCCTCGGCGAGCACTTAGCGAGCGAGCACTTAGTGGGAGGCTACTGTATTGGATTTTTTGGGGGATAGGATTGTTTGGAGGGATAGGTAGTTCTGATGAAGGAGAATTCTGAGGGATCGGTGGTTCAGGGGGATAGGGGTTTCTGAGGGACACGTGGTTCTGAGGAATATGTGGATCTGAGGGATGTGTCGTTCTGACAGATAGGTGGTTCCGAGGGATTGGTAGTTCTGAGGGATAGATGATTCTGAGGGATATGTGGTTCTGAGGTATAGGTGGTTCTGAGGTATAGGTGGTTCTGAGGGATAGGTGGTTCGGAGGGATATGTGGTTCTGAGGGATATGTGCTTCGGAGGGATAAGTGGTTCTGAGGGATAGGTGGTTCTGAGGGATAGGTGGTTCTGGCGGATGGGTGGTTCTGAGGGATATGTGGTTCTCAGGGATAGGTGGTTCTGAGGGATAGGTAATTCTGAGGGATAGGTAGTTCTGAGGGATAGATAGTTCTGAGAGCTAGGTGGTTCTGAGTTATAGTTGGTTCTGAGCCATAGTTGGTTCTGGGGGACAGATGGTTCTGAGGGATCGGTAGTTCTGAGAGCTAGGTGGTTCTGAGTTATAGTTGGTTCTGAGGGATTGGTGGTTCTGAGCCATAGTTGGTTCTGGGGGACAGATGATTCTGAGGGATCGGTGGTTCTGAGGGATAAATGGTTCTGAGGGATAGGTGGTACTGCGGGATATGCGGTTCTGAGGGATAGGTGGTTCTGAGGTAGTTGTGGTTTTAATGGATAGTTGATTTCGAGAGATATGAGATTTCGTGAGATAGGTGGATCTGAGGGATCGTTGATTCTGGAAATTCTTGATGTTGAGGTATATGTGGTTTAGAGGGATAGTGAGGATTCTGAGGGATATGCGGTTCCGAGAGGATTCACGCAAGTAGTGGTTTCCAAGGGATATAGGGTTTCAAGGGATATGCGGTCCACAGAAGTAGGTGGTTCCGAGGGATAGTTTGTTTCGAACGATATACGGTTTAGAGCGTTAGGGGGTTGCGCGGAATCGGAGGTTCCAAGGGATAGAGAATTCCTGAAGCAAATTAGATTCCGATCGATAGGGGGTTTCGAGGGTTAAGAGAATCCAAGTCCACATGTTTCCACATGTTTCAACTTAAAAATCTCTTTAGTTGTAGAATTTTTTCAAAACCCATTCTCTTTGGATCACGTTTCTCTAATTTATTTCTGATTGAAATCGTAAAGTTTTCACGCTATTTTGCACAGAAATCGAAATACGTCGTCTCAGGGCAGATTCGGACTGAGTTATTGAGAGAAAAATAAATTTATGTCTCGTGGCGACTCGGGTGGTCCAGCGACCCAAGAGAGACTATCGTCCCGGACGTGAATTATCACAACTCCGTTCTATATATATATATATGTACACTTTTATGTGTGTGACTCTCGTATATAAATTCCAACAGATGATAAAGGCGGTTGCGGAGCATCGACGATATATGTGGGTGTCGAGAAAGAGAGAGCCCGCAACCAAGGATCAACAGCCACAGGGTTCTAGATAAGAGGAACATTACTTAGAAGTGACCAGAAAAAAAAACAACGGGATAAACGGTCGATTTTCTGTGGCCTCTATCGCTCCACGATTATCTTGCACAACGGGCGGGATTTAGTTGCCTCGTAAAACTCGCCTTAACTACTGCGCCACTTGAATGCATGTTCAGGTACCTAAATCCTTGAAAAAAAAGAGCGGTAATCGATTTGTTCTCTACGTACTCATGATATTGTATTTCAGTGTACGGAAAGACGTAAATTAAATTCGCATCTTTTTAAATTGCATTTTCCAATAAAGTTTCTTCATGAAAATCTATTATGTGTTAATCTGTGGAATTAAATCAAGAATTTGACTTTTTTTAAATTTCGACACTTAGGATAATTATTGTCGATCATATTTTCTGTACTAAAATAAATGACAATACTTCGACACTTTTTGAATTTTCATTATTTATTCCAATTTCGAATTATCCTGTTAAATAGATGAAAAATCATACAATAAATTATTTGTAAATAAAAAGTGTACCGAAATGTAAAAATCTGTTTAAATTATAATTTATAATGCACTTCATTTTATAGCGATGCCGATAATATTTTTCCATAGCGATAAACAAAACTGAAAATACTTCGTAACTTTTGGAATTTTCGTTATTTATTCCAATTTAGAATTATCCTACTAAACGGATGAAAAATCGTACAATAAATTATTTGTAAATAAAAAGTGTACCGAAATGCAAAAATCTGTATAAAATATAATTTACAATGCACTTCGTTTTATAGCGATGCCAATAATATTTTTCCATAGCGATAATCAAAACTGAAAATACTTCGTTACTTTTTGAATTTTCGCTACTTATTCCAATTTAGAATTACCCTATTAAATGGATGAAAAATCATACAATAAATTATTTGTAAATAAAAAGTGTACCGAAATGAAAAAATCTGTATAAAATATAATTTATAATGCACTTCGTTTTATAGCGATGCCAATAATATTTTTCCATAACAACAATCAAAACTGAAAATACTTCGTTACTTTTTGAATTTTCGTTATTTATTCCAATTTAGAATTACCATATTAAATAGATGAAAAATCATACAATAAATTATTTGTAAATAAAAAGTGTACCGAAATGAAAAAATCTGTATAAAATATAATTTATAATGCACTTCGTTTTATAGCGATGCCAATAATATTTTTCCATAACAATAATCAAAACTGAAAATACTTCGTTACTTTTTGAATTTTCGCTATTCATTCCAATTTAGAATTACTCTATTAAATGGATGAAAAATCATACAATAAATTATTTGTAAATAAAAAGTGTACCGAAATGAAAAAATCTGTATAAAATATAATTTATAATGCACTTCGTTTTATAGCGATGCCAATATATTTTTCCATAACAATAAACAAAACTAAAAATACTTCGTAACTTTTTGAATTTTCGTTATTTATTCCAATTTAGAATTACCATATTAAATAGATGAAAAATCATACAATAAATTATTTGTAAATAAAAAGTGTACCGAAATGAAAAAATCTGTATAAAATATAATTTATAATGCACTTCGTTTTATAGCGATGCCAATAATATTTTTCCATAACAATAATCAAAACTGAAAATACTTCGTTACTTTTTGAATTTTCGCTATTTATTCCAATTTAGAATTACCCTATTAAATGGATGAAAAATCATACAATAAATTATTTGTAAATAAAAAGTGTACCGAAATGCAAAAATCTGTATAAAATATAATTTATAATGCACTTCGTTTTATAGCGATGCCGATAATATTTTTCCATAGCGATAAAAAAAACTGAAAATACTTCGTTACTTTTTAAATTTTCGTTATTTATTCCAATTTAGAATTACCCTATTAAATGGATGAAAAATCATACAATAAATTATTTGTAAATAAAAAGTGTACCGAAATGCAAAAATCTGTATAAAATATAATTTATAATGCACTTCGTTTTATAACGATACCGATAATATTTTTCCACAGTGATAAATAAAACTGACAATACTTCATTACTTTTTGAATTTTCGTTATTTATTCCAATTTAAAATGAATTATTACTAATTACAATGAATTATTTGCGAATGAAAAGTGTACCGAATTGCAAAAATCTGTATAAAACATAATTTATAATGCACTTCGTTTTATAGCGATTTCGGTAATGTTTTTCCATAGCGATAAACAAAACTCGACACTTTTGGAGTGCTCGGGCGATTACATGACGTATTTCAAATAGGAATATGATCATTCGTCACGAATAATGGTTTGCAACCTGTGACCCATGCAATCCAAATGTTGCTGTGAAATACATAACGAAAAATAGTGTTTCAGGTGCAAAATGTGCATATGAAATATTCATCAAGGCTTGGATAGCCGATCGCGTTTTATATGATCATAGACATACATATATCAATAGTACATATGTGGAAAGACGTATGAGTTATGCTGATACATAGCAGATACGCCCTTATGGCATCAAACCATCGATTCTACTGTACGTGGTGTCCATAAAGCTTGTCAACTTTTATCACTGAAACAGATAGCTTTAAGGTGGTCCCTACTACTGCAAAAAACCATAAAAACTATCGAAGACAATACATACAAAGAGAAATAGAAGTGACGATTTATCTTCTTTGTCGTAAACAATTCACGAGCAACATGAAAGTTCTTTTTAATGTTCTCCTACGTTTATAAAAAAAAGATAATCTAGTCGTCAAAACTGATTTCAATATTTACTCAATCAATAATGTGGTAGAATAGATTTTAGTCATTTATTCTCAATAAAAATAAATTACATTATTCTTATTCTTAATTTAAAATATTTATATTTTTATAAATTTATATGTAAATATTTTATATATTCTACTGATAATATTGAAAAAAAAATGTTTTTCAGTAGTTTATTTTATTTAATTCATTTTTTAATAAATAGGGTTGTAATTTATTAAATATAAATAATAAAAAGCGGTAATTATATATTGAAATGTATAATTTTCGCTTAAATTCTTTTATATCATTGTATAAAAAATAACTCTAGTGGTTGTATATTTATTCAATTTTTTAAATTTATATCATTTTCATACCATTTACTAAATTTAACGACTTTAAATATTCGGTACTAAGTTTGCCATTTTTTGACTTTTAGAAATTCGCTTATGCAGTAAGTTCAAAGCATGAAAGTGCTTCAAGTACCTACTACTGCAAAAAACCGTAAAAACTATCGAAGACAATAAATACAGGGAGAGATAGAAGTGACCATTTATCTTCTTTGTCGTAAACAATTCACGAGCAACATGAAAGTTCTTTTTAATGTTCTCCTACGTTTGTAAAAAAAAAAGATAATCTAGTCGTCACAACTGATTTCAATATTGACTCAATCAATAATGTGGTAGAATAGATTTTTGTTATTTATTCATAATAAAAATAAATTACATTATTCTTATTCTTCATTAAAAATATTTACGTTTTTATACATTTATATATAAATATTTTATATAATCTACTGATAATATTGAAAAAAATGTTTTTCAGTAGTTTATATTATTTAATTCATTTTTTAATAAATAGGGTTGTAATGTATTAAATATAAATAATAAAAAGCGGTAATAATATATTCCAATGTATAATTTTCGCTAAAATTTTTTTATATCATTGTTTAAAAAATAACTCTAGTGGTTGTACATTTTGTCAATATTTAAATTTGTATCATTTTCATACCATTTACTAAATTTAACCACTTTAAATATTCGGTAATAAGTTTGCCATTTTTTGACTTCTAGAAAATCGCTTATGCAGTATGTTCAAAGCATGAAAGTGCTTCAAGCACCTACTACTGCAAAAAACCATAAAAACTATCGAAGGCAATACATACAAGGAGAGAAGTGACGATTTATCTTCTTTGTCGTAAACAATTCACGAGCAACATGAAAGTTCTTTTTAATGTTCTCCTACGTTTATCAAAAAAAAATATAATCTAGTCGTCACAACTGATTTCAATGTTGACTCAATCAATAATGTGGTAGAATAGATTTTTGTTATTTATTCTTAATAAAAATAAATTACATTATTCTTATTCTTAATTTAAAATATTTACATTTTTATACATTTATATGTAAATATTTTATACATTCTACTGATAATATTGAAAAAAAATGTTTTGCAGTAGTTTATATTATTTAATTCATTTTTTAATAAATAGGGTTGTAATTTATTAAATATAAATAATAAAAAGCGGTAATTATATATTCAAATGTATAATTTTCACTAAAATTATTTTATATCATTGTATAAAAAATAACTCTAGTGGTTGTACATTTTGTCAATTTTTAAAATTTGTATCATTTTCATACCATTTACTAAATTTAACCACTTTAAATATTCGGTAATAAGTTTGCTATTTTTTTGGCTTTTAGAAAATCGCTTACGCAGTAACTTCAAAGCATGAAAGTGCTTCAAGCACCTATTACTGCAAAAAACCATAAAAACTATCGAAGGCAATACATACAAAGAGAGATAGAAGTGACGATTTATCTTTGTCGTAAACAATTCACGAGCAACATGAAAGTTCTTTTTTAATGTTCTCCTACTTTTATTAAAAAAAATATAATCTACTCGTCAGAACTGATTTCAATATTGACTCAATCAATAATGTGGTAGAATAGATTGTAGTCATTTATTCTTAATAAAAATAAATTACATCATTCTTATTCTTCATTAAAAATATTTACGTTTTTATACATTTATCTGTCAATATTTTATATATTCTACTGATAATATTGAAAAAAAAAATGTTTTTCAGTAGTTTATATTTTTTAATTCATTTTTTAATAAATAGGGTTGTAATTTATTAAATATAAATAATAAAAAGCGGTAATTATATATTTAAATGTATAATTTTCGCTAAAATTGTTTTATATCCTTGTATAAAAAATAACTCTAGTGATTGTACATTTTTTCAATTTTTAAAATTTGTATCATTTTCATACCATTTACAAAATTTAACCACTTTAAATATTCGGTACTAAGTTTGCCATTTTTCGACATTCTAGAAAATCGCTTATACAGTAAGTTCAAAGCATGAAAGTGCTTGAAGTGTACTGATTATGTACCATGCCCGTGTTTTGCTTTGTTTGGTATCTTAAGTGCGACTTTTAGTCGGGAGTAATCAAGCTGAAGAGGTTTTGCTTGGTTGTGACGAAAAAAAACGGAAGGAGTGGGTTAGAGATCGTAGATAGGTTTAAGTATAAGAAGTTTGATAAAAAGTGAGTACGAGGGATGAGGACAGTTAATTCTCTTTGCCTCGAGATGACAGGAGATATCAACTTGCTGGAAACACAATGGCGAAAAAGGTCGACAATTATCACGTGTTAATTAAACGTTTCTCAGATTTCATCTTTCCCGCTTTTCTTTTATTTCTCTGTTGTATATCTGGAAAGCAGTACACGGAATAAAAAACCACTTTATTCTCTCTCTCTCTTTGCAGACACATTAGTCTCACAAATGCTGGCAAACTTGTAGATTAAATAAGAAAAATCTTTTGTTAAGAAAAAACACGACTTTGGTAATAAAAAAAACTTTTCCTCGCTGCTTTTATCCTCGGCAATTTCAAAACTTGCATGAATTGATTTCCCGAGATAATTTAAACGAGAGAGTCTCTCGTTACTTAACTTTTCTTCGCTCTTTTCAGTACCAACTCTATATTGTTATCTCACAATTGATTTACACCTAAAAGATTTTGTGAGGAAAATAGTTTTAATTAACAGTCACAATTTCTTCGCGATTATTAGATAGGAAATGTAATGAAATGCACACGGCGCTGTAAATGCAAGTTTGCAATAACCAGCGACGACGGCAGATATAAGTAGTAAGAGCGTTGAAGGATCAGACGATGAGAAGCGACTTGGCGAGAGAAGTAATTTCATTTAGCCGGCAGAACTTGCTCTGCCTCTTCAGACACTTCCATGTCCTTAAGGGACGACTACAGTGATTTATGAGGAAAAAATGCATTTTTATTCTTTCGCAGAATGGTCCTTACAATATGCTGGCTATATTAGCTAAGACCCGAAATGGAATCTAGAAAATCTAGACCGAGACTCACATTTTTTTCCGCTTATAACATTTTTTTTTTTTTAGCTTTGTCGACATCAATTTTCTCTCACGTTTTAGTTAATCCTACCATTTCTAAGAGTAATGAGTAATATAATACGTACTAAATTATTATAGAATATTGAGTTAGTTGTTGTGTCTAATTTTGATTTTGAATATTTGAAAAATATATAATAAAATAATATGAATGTAATAATATAAATATAAATATGAATTAATAATAAATATAATACGTAAATATAAATATATTAATTTTAAACCATATTTAGTTGTGAAGGTTTAATGAGAAATTTTCTCACTTTTCTATTGCTTCTGAATAATTTTATTTTCAATATTAAAAAAAATATATGACCGGTTTTTTTTTGCATTCAATAAGGTACAAATGTGATATCCGAAAAAAATGACATTTGGGTGTGATCAAAATATTTCTAGATCAAATATTGACAACTCGACGATGAAAATTGTAGATTTAGGGGCTCGAGTCATCTTAAAGGCATAAAAATAAAATGTTGTTACAATTGTACATTTGAAATGTTTGATCTTAATTCATTACTCGAAAGCTCTAGTTCGGATTGACACTGAAAAAATTGGCATCGCAAAGTTCAAAACTCGTTTCAGGAAGAGAAGTCTTGTCTGAAAATAAAAATTTCCATTGGCGAATCTTTCGCAGAGATTACAAAGAAAATTGTTTTTAAAGTTTCTGCTAAGATTTTTAAATGGAAATTCGTATACTAGGCGAACGAGCAGAGTTTTCACAAAAAGAATTGGACCTTGGAAAACTAAATTCGTCGAGCAGTGCAACTTGTACTCTTAGACAGGAGTAAAGTTGAAAAAAAAGCATTAATGAAATCCGCTATAAAAAAAATCCACTTATGAAAATGATTCACTTTTTGTGCTCACCAAGTGGGAATATTTTATCAAGGTAAAAGATTTTATTCACAACAAAATGCGTTGCATAATGGATTTTTTTTTTCATTCACGGCTCATCTAAATCATCCACAAAACGCTCTTAAATTTGTAAAGTTTGATGAAAATCATTCTAAAAAGAAGTGTCATTTTTATGGAAAATGCTCAAAATATAATACAATATAATATAATATAATATAATATAATATAATATAATAAAAAAAACCCTAAAATATATTATATTATATTATATTATATTATATTATATTATATTATATTATATTATATTATATTATATTATATTATATTATATTATATTATATTATATTATATTATATTATATTATATTATATTATATTATATTATATTATATTATATTATATTATATTATATTATATTATATTATATTATAATATAATATAATATAATATATTTTAGGGTTTTAACTACAATATAAATCGTTTATATATATTTTCCATATATTTTCGGATATTCTCTTTTTCGGTGGACCAAATGTGATCATATCGTTTTTCTGCCTTCATCTGACGAATAAATCTTACGAGAAAAAGTTCCTCAAATTTCTATCATAAAATTAAGCTTCCGAAATCCTGAGGTTAATATTACACATTAAGTTAGATTTAGTCAGTTATTGAAAGTGCGATGCTAGGCAGAAACGTTTATGATACCGAATGCGCTTAATATCGGACAAGCAGCGTTTGCCAACTGTTGACAAACTTTGATCGAAACTCCGGCAACGAACGCAGAGAAACACGGAGCAACGTCGAAGGCACTCGTAAAACGTGAATTCCAAACAGAGCCGATAGAGAACCGTACAGCAGCAAGCACGAGCAGCAGGCCGTAGCCATACGTGAATGCTGCAATTCCGCTTCTACTCCCGGCGCCTATACGTATCTATACAGCCAATACCACATATACCATGTGAACTATAGTGCTATTAGTGTGTCAGGCACCTACGTGCACGCGTTTCCACCGTTCCAAGTCCCTTGCCAATATCAATTCGACCGATCGATGCATCTCTGCTGATACCGAAATAATATTGGACATCTGGTAAAATATTGGCGAGAACGTTTCCTGAAAGTATTTCATTTAATGAAAATATTTTATTTACTTTTGGAGGAAGATTTTTTTTTTTAATGGATGAAAAAGATGCTGAAAAAACTCTTAAGCATTTATTACATATTGCTGATCGAAGGTTTCATTGGATTAGAATTTGGGAAGCTATATTGATTTTTAAAAAAATAATAATAATACCAAAATGATTTTAATAAGTTAGCGATGAAATAAATTTTTTAATAGCTCAACCTCGTTTTTGTTCACTTTTGTTTGAATAGCATGTGTCAAGTATTTGTAGAGTTAATATTAATAATTTAAGAGCTTTTTAACAATCAATATATTCGTTAAGGAAGTTCTATCATAAATGTTTGAAAAGTTTACAAAATTTTTGTGTGATTTTTTTTCGAATTTTTTACGTCAGAACACTCAAAATTATCTAAGATGTCAAGAAAAGTGGTTCAGAAAAAAAATAAACTTACATATCTCAAGAAATTAAATTTAAAAAAATATATGTTCCAATTTTATTTGATTTTGCAATTTTCAAAAAATGTCTGTACGCTTTCTAGCATCCGCAAATTTTTAGCTATTTGGCTAAAAAAATGTTTATGAATAAAGTTATATTAAAGAGGAATCGGTATGGAATTTGGAATAAATCTGTAAACAAGTTCGGTTTTTATAGGATTATGAATTTTTTTTTTAAATATTCGTTTTCCACGTGGAGTTCGTGAAAGACGATTTGTCTATTGAGCTGAATAATTTTTTATGAATTAAGTTATATTAAAGGCAAATTGAATTTGGAATAAATCTGTGAAAAAGTTCGGTTTTCATGGGATTATGAATTTTTTTAAAAATATTCGTAATCCACGTGGAGTTCATGAAAGACGATTTGTCTATTGAACTAAATAATTTTTTGTAAATAAAATTATGTTAAAGGGTAATCGGTATTGAATTCGGAATGAAACTGTAAAAAAGTTCGGTATTTATAAGATTTTGAATTTTTTAAATAATATTCGTTTTGCTCTAAGTCATGTCACATTTCACCAAATCAACTGAAATTTTCTACAGATGAAAAATAACATTCATCCCTGCTACTTACCATATTTAGTCGTGATCGGTAAAGCGGTTTGGATTTTATGTGATTTTGAATGTTTCAAAAACTATACAGTTTACGAGAAAAGTTGAAAACTAGAACATTGCCCATTGTTTCCTCATTCATTATCATTTTTTACAAAGCTTCTTCTATGAGAAAGCCAAAATTAATAAACAAGAAAAATAAAAATCAATGAGGAAGCAATGTGCAAAATTCCACTTTGCAACTTCTTTTTTTCCAAAAAGTAACAAAAAGACTTGTGCAACTAATTTCTTCTAAAGAAGTAATCTTCCTTTTATAAACGCTCTAATGACTTCTAAGAAATGTTTTCTGCATCGCAAACATTTAAGAATATTTTTGTTCTGTTATAAAAGTTATTTTTTTTTATACGCCAAAGTTTGGTTATTAAATCTGTCTATTGATTTGTCTATTGAGCTAAATAATTTTTAAGAAAAATAAAAATTAATGAGGATGCAATGTGCAGAATTCCACTTTGCAATTTCTTTTTTTCCAAAAAGGAACAAAAAAAACTCGTTGTGCATCTGATTTCTTCCAAATAAGTAATCTTCTTTTTATCAACGCTCTAATGACTTCTAAGAAATGTTTTCTGCATCGAAAACATTTAAGAATATTTTTGCTCTGTTATACAAGTTATTTTTTTTATATGCTAAAGTTTGGTAATGAAATCTGTCTATTGATTTGTCTATTGAGCTAAATAATTTTTAAGAAAAATAAAAATTAATAAGGATGCAATGTGCAAAATTCCACTTTGCAACTTCTTTTTTTCCAAAAAGGAACAAAAAGACTCGTTGTGCAACTGATTTCTTCCAAAGAAGTAATCTTCCTTTTATAAACGCTCTAATGACTTCTATGAAATTTTTTCTGCATCGAAAACATTTAAGAATATTTTTGCTCTGTTATAAAAGTTATTTTTTTATACGCTAAAGTTTGGTAATTAAATCTGTCTATTGATTTGTCTATTGAGCTAAATAATTTTTAAGAAAAATAAAAATTAATGAGGATGCAATGTGCAGAATTCCCCTTTGCAATTTCTTTTTTTCCAAAAAGGAACAAAAAAACTCGTTGTGCAACTGATTTCTTCCAAAGAAGTAATCTTCCTTTTATAAACGCTCTAACGACTTCTATGACATTTTTTTTTCTGTATCGAAAACATTTAAGAATATTTTTGCTCTGTTATAAAAGTTATTTTTTTTATACGCCAAAGTTTGGTTATTAAATCTGTCTATTGATTTGTCTATTGAGCTAAATAATTTTTAAGAAAAATAAAAATTAATGAGGATGCAATGTGCAGAATTCCACTTTGCAATTTCTTTTTTTCCAAAAAGGAACAAAAAAACTCGTTGTGCAACTAATTTCTTCCAAAGAAGTAATCTTCCTTTTATAAACGCTCTAATGACTTCTAAGAAATGTTTTCTGCATCGAAAACATTTAAGAATATTTTTGCTCTGTTATAAAAATTATTTTTTTTTATACGCTAAAGTTTGGTAATTAAATCTGTCTATTGATTTGTCTATTGAGCTAAATAATTTTTAAGAAAAATAAAAATTAATAAGGATGCAATGTGCAGAATTCCACTTTGCAATTTCTTTTTTTCCAAAAAGGAACAAAAAAAAACTCGTTGTGCAACTGATTTCTTCCAAAGAAGTAATCTTCCTTTTATAAACGCTCTAATGACTTCTATGAACTGTTTTCTGCATCGCAAACATTTAAGAATATTTTTGGTCTGTTATAAAAGTTATTTTTTTTTATACGCCAAAGTTTGGTTATTCAATCTGTCTATTGATTTGTCTATTGAGCTAAATAATTTTTAAGAAAAATAAAAATTAATGAGGATGAAATGTGCAGAATTCCACTTTGCAATTTCTTTTTTTCCAAAAAGGAACAAAAAAACTCGTTGTGCAACTAATTTCTTCCAAAGAAGTAATCTTCCTTTTATAAACGCTCTAATGACTTCTATGACATTTTTTCTTTCTGTATCGAAAACATTTAAGAATATTTTTGCTCTGTTATAAAAGTTATTTTTTTATACGCTAAAGTTTGGTAATTAAATCTGTCTATTGATTTGTCTATTGAGCTAAATAATTTTTAAGAAAAATAAAAATTAATAAGGATGCAATGTGCAGAATTCCACTTTGCAATTTCTTTTTTTCCAAAAAGGAACAAAAAAAAACTCGTTGTGCAACTGATTTCTTCCAAAGAAGTAATCTTCCTTTTATAAACGCTCTAATGACTTCTATGAACTGTTTTCTGCATCGCAAACATTTAAGAATATTTTTGGTCTGTTATAAAAGTTATTTTTTTTTATACGCCAAAGTTTGGTTATTCAATCTGTCTATTGATTTGTCTATTGAGCTAAATAATTTTTAAGAAAAATAAAAATTAATGAGGATGAAATGTGCAGACTTCCACTTTGCAATTTCTTTTTTTCCAAAAAGGAACAAAAAAACTCGTTGTGCAACTGATTTCTTCCAAAGAAGTAATCTTCCTTTTATAAACGCTCTAATGACTTCTAAGAAATGTTTTCTGCATCGAAAACATTTAAGAATATTTTTGCTCTGTTATAAAAGTTATTTTTTTTATACGCTAAAGTTTGGTAATTAAATCTGTCTATTGATTTGTCTATTGAGCTAAATAATTTTTAAGAAAAATAAAAATTAATGAGGATGCAATGTGCAGAATTCCCCTTTGCAATTTCTTTTTTTCCAAAAGGGAACAAAAAAACTCGTTGTGCAACTGATTTCTTCCAAAGAAGTAATCTTCCTTTTATAAACGCTCTAATGACTTCTAAGAAATGTTTTCTGCATCGAAAACATTTAAGAATATTTTTGCTCTGTTATCAAAGTTATTTTTTTTATACGCAAAAGTTTAGTAGTTAAATCTGTTAGAGTGTAATCCACGTGGAGTTCATGAAAGACGACTTGTCGCGAAGAGCTTGAGCCTAGGTAAGAGAGCAAAGAGTGTTGGAAAAGTCCCCAAAGATTTGGCAAGTTCGTGTTGGATGGTCCCCAGCCGTTGACGTCGATGTGGTATCTGGTAGCTAGTACACTTCACGAAACGGAAGTTTGTACTCTCACGTTTGCCTGGTATGTACACCGTCGGGTGTTGGAGAAAACGTACTGAACCCGCTGCCAATTTAGCTTGAGAAGAACCTGTCAGGCCACGCCGAGAGAACTCAACTCAAAACAAGGTTAAGAAAGTTCGTCGAGGCCGGAGGTGAATCGCAGATTCTCACGGGACTTGCTGCTGCTCTGCAGCTTCTTCTTCTTCAGAACTCTTGCTCCCGAACGTCCGTTTCTTCGTTGTCGCCAAGACGATCGAGTTAAAGTCATACTGTCATTTTTTTTTCTCTCTTAAAAAGGAAACATAAAAAGATGAGTAACAGCAATTGTTGGAAAGGTCGAAGAGACAGAAACTCAAACTCTAATGAATTAAATTATCTATCGAGTTCCACAAGAGGTCATCACATTTAGTTTTCGCCGTTTTGTCTTATGACACTCGATCAATTGGCTATAAACCGCAAATGACTGTGAAAAAAATGGTGGAAAATAGTGCGTTAGAATTTTTTACACATAGTAGTAAATATTCCTAATAATCATTGATATCTCTCAGGCATTTTCACTTTGTCAAATGTTAAATTCGATTAGCAAATTTTACACAATATTTAATTTATTGTGGACGTTAATCTCTATGATTAATTCACAGATAATAATAATGTCGGAATGATAAAATTTCGTTTGCTGTAGAAATTATTATTATTTCTTTCACAGAGAATTCTTAACCATCACAGCAAAAAATACTGAAACACTTTGTGATTTTTTTTCGCTGTCTTTATTTACTGAAAATAAATAACTCTGCAATAATTGTAATTCAAAACAACTGCACTGCTCATAGTAAAACGAAATCATATCTAGCACTGCTTCCTCATTATTTTCCACCTTTCACCAAGCCACGTTTACGAGAAAATTCGTTAATTAACTTGGTCTTCCTCATAAATGAATCTGTGTGAAAGGTGGAAAATAATGAGGACGTAATGTGCAAGTTCTGACTTTGCTTTCATTCTGTAAATATTCATTTAACTGTATAATTTCTGAAATAAATTTTCTGACAGTGAAATGAAAATCAATAAAAAATGTATACCTACAAAATTCGCTCAAACTATTGAATGAAATTATTTTTGTTTAAATTAAAAAAATCGTGATAACATCAATACGTATTGGTCGATTTTCTGAAAATGCATTAATTAAAATTGTTTGATTCCATTATTGGAAAGCTTCGGTTATTGTGCAAATAGAAATTAATATTTATTGTTACATACCATGAATACCATGTTGACAATATTTTAACGATAACGAATATACTGTGCATTAAATATTTTGATACCTTGTACATTAAATTTAATATACAAGTGCGATATAAAATTAATGTGTCGTATACTGAAAATGTTATAAAAATGTTATTTGTCACATGAGCACTTAAATTTTACAACATACTTGTATATTAAAATAAATTCAATACTCGGTATCTGCAAAAAAATTACGCTAAAAATCTATACAATATGAAGCATTCTCTGTCAATTCAGCCACTTTTTTTTCGACCCTCTCCGATTTGCCCTGTAATTGATTATATGAATGTACCACTAAAAGACGCTTTATGTGAATTTTTTCAGACTTTTAAAAATAATTTTTCTGAAAATGTCTTTTTTTATTCAAGTGCAAATATCTCAGAACTTTGAAGTTACTGAAAAAAAATGTCTGCACATAAAAGTTGTCGTTTATTGTTAGCTTTCGAGCGGGATATTCCAAATAATTGTCACGTTCTTGTGAGTATGATTTTTTTCCGAAAAATGGAGGAATTATTTTTTAATTAAAAAAAGGATATTTTTCTTTTACTGAAAAAATTACAGAGTATTGCTACATGACTGTTGATACCACAAAAAAATCGCCAGAGTGGCACCGATCGATCTTCTGGTATTAAAAAATGCATTTGTGTGAAAGTTCCGAAAAAACGGGGGCATTATTATTTTTTTGATAGAAAAAAGGTTACTTTTTTTTGGCTAATAAAATTAGAGTATTCTTGCATGACTGTAGATATTGCAAAAAAATCATCAGAGTGGTACGGATCGAGCTTACGGTATTAAAAAAAATTATTCGTGTGGAAATTTCGAAAAACGGGGGAATTATTTTTTTTATACCGGAATCTCGATTCGTACCACTCTGCTGATTTTTTTGCAATATCTACAGTCATGCCAGAATACTCTGTAATTTTATTAGCCAAAAAAAGTAACCTTTTTTTATCAAAAAAATAATAATGCCCCCGTTTTTCGGAACTTTCACACAAATGCATTTTTTAATACCAGAAAATCGATCGGTGCCACTCTGGCGATTTTTTTGTGATATCAACAGTCATGTAGCAATACTCTCTAATTTTTTCAGTAAAAAAAAATATCCTTTTTTTAATTAAAAAATAATTCCTCCGTTTTTCGGAAAAAAAATCATACTCACAGGAACGTGACAATTATTTGGAATATTCCGCTCGAAAGCTAACAATAAACGACAACTTTTATGTGCTGACTTTTTTTTCAGTAACTTCAAAATTCTGAGATATTTGCACTTGAGTAAAAAAAGCCGTTTTCTAAAAAATTATTTTTAAAAATCTGGAAAAATTCACATAGAGTGTCTTTTAGTGGTACATTCATGTAACCAATTATAGGGCAAATCGGAGAGAGTCGAAAAAAAAGTGGCTGAATTGACAGAAAATGCTACATATAAGTATTTCTAATATACTTAGAAAGTAATGTTAGAATTATACTAATTGATGTGATACTGAGAATGGACATTACTGAATCGATATCTGTTTAGCAACTTTGCCAATTTTAGTTCACGCCTGAACCGCGGAGCGTTCAAAGTATCGAGGTAATATCAACAGCTCGTATATCAGAGATATACGATCGAGTTAAGCGTCTGTATAAACTCTTCATATATGAACCCGCAAAGTGTATAGAACCCTTCGACACAGTAAGTACAATGCAGTCTGGAGCACCTTTAGTACGAGCAGAGAAGATACAGTACTCTCATCTTGCCGCTCTGAAGCGAAGGTAGTTAGGCGCACAGTTGCGGATAACCGCACATTATTAAAACTGTGTGCACATCGCTACGGTAGCGCCAGTATATATAGTATATTTCCTCTTCGCTTCGGAAGTGCATTCGGTAGACCACGATATGTGTATTATATATTGCAGTCCCAGAGAGTATGTTATGTCTTTATGTGTATATACACATGAGGCATTCCATCCCGATTCAACCTGGGTCTGACCCTCGACCTCCCCGATTTGGCTAGTAATTTTTTGTAGGATTGGTTAGACCCTCAAATGCACCAGATATTATTTTTTTATTTTTCATATTTTTTTAAAGTTACATATCGAAGGCCCTAATTTTAAAATCTGGAAAAATTCGAAATAATACCAACTTTGTTGGATAACCGCACATTATTAAAACTGTGTGCACATCGCTAGTGCTAAGGTAGCGCCAGTTAATAGTATATTTCCTCTTCGCTTCGGAAGTGCATTCGGTAGACCACGATATGTGCATTATATATTGCAGTCCCAGAGAGTATGTTATGTCTTTATGTGTATATACATATGAGGCATTCCATCCCGATTCGACCTGAGTCTAACCCTCGACTTCCCCGATTTGGCTAGTAATTTTTTGTAGGATTGGTTAGACCCTCAAATGCACCAGATATTATTTTTTTATTTTTTCTATGTAAATTTTTTTTAAAATATTTTTTTAAAGTGACATATCGAAGGCCCTAATTTTAAAATCTGAAAAAATTCGGAAAAATACCAACTTTGTTGGATAACCGCACATTATTAAAAATGTGTGCACATTGCTAGTGCTACGGTAGCGCCAGTTAATAGTATATTTCCTCTTCGCTTCGGAAGTGCATTCGGTAGACCACGATATGTGTATTATATATTGCAGTCCCAGAGAGTATGTTATGTCTTTATGTGTATATACACATGAGGCATTCCATCCCGATTCGACCTGGGTCTGACCCTCGACCTCCCCGATTTGGTTCGTAATTTTTTGTAGAATTGGTTAGACCCTCAAATGCACCAGATATTATTTTTTTATTTTTTCTATGCAAATTTTTTTTTAAATATTTTTTTAAAGTGACATATCGAGGCCCTAATTTTAAAATCTGAAAAAATTCGGAAAAATACCAACTTTGTTGGATAACCGCACATTATTAAAACTGTGTGCACATCGCTAGTGCTAAGGTAGCGCCAGTTAATAGTATATTTCCTCTTCGCTTCGGAAGTGCATTCGGTAGACCACGATATGTGTATTATATATTGCAGTCCCAGAGAGTATGTTATGTCTTTATGTGTATATACATATGAGGCATTCCATCCCGATTCTACCTGAGTCTGACCCTCGACCTCCCCGATTTGGCTAGTAATTTTTTGTAGGATTGGTTAGACCCTCAAATGCACCAGATATTATTTTTTTATTTTTTCTATGCAAATTTTTTTTTAATAGTTTTTTAAAGTGACATATCGAAGGCCCTAATTTTAAAATCTGAAAAAATTCGGAAAAATACCAACTTTGTTGGATAACGGCACATTATTAAAACTGTGTGCACATCGCTAGTGCTAAGGTAGCGCCAGTTAATAGTATATTTCCTCTTCGCTTCGGAAGTGCATTCGGTAGACCACGATATGTGTATTATATATTGCAGTCCCAGAGAGTATGTTATGTCTTTATGTGTATATACACATGAGACATTCCATCCCGATTCGACCTGGATCTGACCCTCGACCTCCCCGATTTGGCTTGAAATTTTTTGTAGGATTGGTTAGACCCTCAAATACACCAGATATTATTTTTTAATTTTTTCTATGCAAATTTTTTTTAAATATTTTTTTAAAGTGACATATCGAAGGCCCTAATTTTGAAATCTGAAAAAATTCGGAAAAATACCAACTTTGTTGGATAACGGCACATTATTAAAACTGTGTGCACATCGCTAGTGCTAAGGTAGCGCCAGTTAATAGTATATTTCCTCTTCGCTTCGGAAGTGCATTCGGTAGACCACGATATGTGCATTATATATTGCAGTCCCAGAGAGTATGTTATGTCTTTATGTGTATATACATATGAGGCATTCCATCCCGATTCTACCTGAGTCTGATCCTCGACCTCCCCGATTTGGCTAGTAATTTTTTGTAGGATTGGTTAGACCCTCAAATACACCAGATATTATTTTTTTATTTTTTCTATGCAAATTTTTTTTAAAATATTTTTTTAAAGTGACATATCGAAGGCCCTAATTTTAAAATCTGAAAAAATTCGGAAAAATACCAACTTTCTTGGATAACCGCACATTATTAAAACTGTGTGCACATCGCTAGTGCTAAGGTAGCGCCAGTTAATAGTATATTTCCTCTTCGCTTCGGAAGTGCATTCGGTAGACCACGATATGTGCATTATATATTGCAGTCCCAGAGAGTATGTTATGTCTTTATGTGTATATACATATGAGGCATTCCATCCCGATTCGACCTGGGTCTGACCCTCGACCTCCCCGATTTGGCTAGTAATTTTTTGTAGGAATGGTTAGACCCTCAAATGCACCAGATATTATTTTTTTAATTTTTTCTATGCAAATTTTTTTTTTCATATTTTTTCAAAGTGATATATCGAAGGCCCTAATTTTAAAATCTGAAAAAATTTGGAAAAATACCAACTTTGTTGGATAACCGCACATTATTAAAAATGTGTGCATATCGCTAGTGCTACGGTAGCGCCACTATATAGTATATTTCCTCTTCGCTTCGGAAGTGCATTCGGTAGACCACGATATGTGTATTACATATTGCAGTCCCAGAGAGTATGTTATGTCTTTATGTGTATATACACATGAGGCATTCCATCCCGATTCGACCTGGGTCTGACCCTCGACCTCCCCGATTTGCTTCGTAATTTTTTGTAGAATTGGTTAGACCCTCAAATGCACCAGATATTATTTTTTTATTTTTTCTATGCAAATTTTTTTTTTCATATTTTTTTAAAGTGACATATCGAAGGCCCTAATTTTAAAATCTGAAAAAATTCGGAAAAATACCAACTTTGTTGGATAACCGCACATTATTAAAACTGTGTGCACATCGCTAGTGCTAAGGTAGCGCCAGTTAATAGTATATTTCCTCTTCGCTTCGGAAGTGCATTCGGTAGACCACGATATGTGTATTATATATTGCAGTCCCAGAGAGTATGTTATGTCTTTATGTGTATATATACATATGAGGCATTCGATCCCGATTCGACCTGGGTCTGACCCTCGACCTCCCCGATTTGGCTAGTAATTTTTTGTAGGGTTGGTTAGACCCTCAAATGCACCAGATATTATTTTTTTATTTTTTCTATGCAAATTTTTTTTTCATATTTTTTTTAAAGTGACATATCGAAGGTCCTAATTTTAAAATCTGAAAAAATTCGGAAAAATACCAGCTTTGTTGGATAACCGCACATTATTAAAACTGTGTGCACATCACTAGTGCTAAGGTAGCGCCAGTTAATAGTATATTTCCTCTTCGCTTCGGAAGTGCATTCGGTAGACCACGATATGTGCATTATATATTGCAGTCCCAGAGAGTATGTTATGTCTTTATGTGTATATACATATGAGGCATTCCATCCCGATTCGATCTGGGTCTGACCCTCGACCTCCCCGATTTGGCTAGTAATTTTTTGTAGGATTGGTTAGACCCTCAAATGCACCAGATATTATTTTTTTATTTTTTCTATGCAAATTTTTTTTTTAATATTTTTTTTAAGTGACATATCGAGGCCCTAATTTTAAAATCTGAAAAAATTCGGAAAAATACCAACTTTGTTGGATAACCGCACATTGTTAAAACTGTGTGCACATCACTAGTGCTAAGGTAGCGCCAGTATATAGTATATTTCCTCTTCGCTTCGGAAGTGCATTCGGTAGACCACGATATGTGTATTATATATTGCAGTCCCAGAGAGTATGTGATGTCTTTATGTGTATATACACATGAGGCATTCCATCCCGATTCGGCCTGGGTCTGACCCTCGACCTCCCCGATTTGGCTAGTAATTTTTTGTAGGATTGGTTAGACCCTCAAATGCACCAGATATTATTTTTTAATTTTTTCTATGTAAATTTTTTTTTCATATTTTTTTAAAGTGACATATCGAAGGCCCTAATTTTAAAATCTGAAAAAATTCGGAAAAATACCAACTTTGTTGGATAACCGCACATTATTAAAACTGTGTGCACATCGCTAGTGCTAAGGTAGCGCCAGTTAATAGTATATTTCCTCTTCGCTTCGGAAGTGCATTCGGTAGACCACGATATGTGTATTATATATTGCAGTCCCAGAGAATATGTTATGTCTTTATGTGTATATACATATGAGGCATTCCATCCCGATTCGACCTGGGTCTGACCCTCGACCTCCCCGATTTGCTTCGTAATTTTTTGTAGAATTGGTTAGACCCTCAAATGCACCAGATATTATTTTTTTATTTTTTCTATGCAAATTTTTTTTTTTATATTTTTTTAAAGTGACATATCGAGGCCCTAATTTTAAAATCTGAAAAAATTCGGAAAAATACCAACTTTGTTGGATAACCGCACATTATTAGAACTGTGTGCACATCGCTAGTGCTAAGGTAGCGCCAGTTAATAGTATATTTCCTCTTCGCTTCGGAAATGCATTCGGTAGACCACGAAATGTGTATTATATATTGCAGTCCCAGAGAATATGTTATGTCTTTATGTGTATATATACATATGAGGCATTCCATCCCGATTCGACCTGGGTCTGACACTCGACCTCCCCGATTTGGCTAGTAATTTTTTGTAGGATTGGTTAGACCCTCAAATGCACCAGATATTATTTTTTTATTTTTTCTATGCAAATTTTTTTTTAATAGTTTTTTAAAGTGACATATCGAAGGCCCTAATTTAAAAATCTGAAAAAAATTCAGAAAAATACTTTGTTGAATATCAAAATTTTCTAGTTTATAGCCAAAGTGGGCAAAAATTTTCTTTTTATAGTTTTTAAGCTCCACTGGTTATCTACAGGCTCGCGAATATCATTTTTTTTTCTTTGTAATACTGTAGAATAGTATTTTAAAAAAACTCTAGAAATATTTTTAGATTTATAAAAAAAATTTGTATTTTTTTTACTTACCTAAAATTAGATTTTTTCAAAAAGTACTTCGATGATTTTTTTTTTACTGTCAGTTCTGTGTCCAAAAACAAAATTTTTGAGCCTAGAACGAAAATGGGGGGTAGTCTGGAATTGCAAATAAAAATAAAATTCTTTTACGGGAGAATTTTATTTTTAGCTGCTAATCTAGGCCTCGACCCACTCTAGGCATAGGCTCAAAAATTTTGGTTTTGGACACAGAATTTATTTAAAAAAAAAAAAATCGTCGACGTACTTTTTGAGAACATCAAATTTTAGGTAATTAAGAAAACAGAAATTTTTATTTAAATCTATATATATTTCTAGAGTGTTTTTTTATATTGCTCTACAACATCTCAAAAGGAAAAAAATGATGAGGGTCGCGACCCTTAACCGGTGGAATGCCCCGTATATATATCTACGAGGCACCCTATTCGAATGGTACGAATACTGGTTGAGCACTGGTCGGCATTCACATTTTAAAGAACATATAGAATGATATCTGTATATTAGAGTTTTTCACCAATTTATAGAAATTCAATAAAAAATATCGAATAAAAACAATGATTAATATAATTTTGTCTCTCCCCGAAAGTATTATTGAAAATACTTTTACAACTGCATTGCAAGATTTGTTCGATTTATTTATAAAAATATGAAAAAAATCGAAGCCGGTCAACAACTTTGTTTGTGGTAATTTTTAAAAAATTCAAAAACATGTTAAAATTTTATTTAACTCTGCGATTTTCGAAAAATGTCTGTACGCATCTCTAGCATCCGCAAATTTTTAGCTGTTGAGCTAAATTATTTTTTATGAATAAAGCTATGTTAAAGGAGGATCGGTATTAAATTTGGAATGAATCTGTACAAAGTTTCGGTTTTTATCGGATTTCGAATTTAAAAAAAAATATTCAATTTGCTCTAACTTACTTGAAATCTCACCAAATCAACTGAAATTTACTACAGCTAAAAAAACAACATTCAGCGCTAGTACCTACCAAATATGGTCGTGATTGGTAAAGCGATTTGGATTTTACGCGATTTAGAATTTTTTCAAAAACTACATAGGTAACAAAAAAGTTTGCAAGTAGAATTTTGCACATTGTTTCCTCATTAATTTTCATTTTTTACAAACCTTTTTCTATGACAAAGCCAAAATTCATTAGCATACTTCTTCACAGAATTCACGGAGAGAAAAATCTGTATTGTGACAACATAAAACGAGGACAACAAAAATCGTTACGAAATAACTAACAAAAAAATTGCTCAACCTATCAAAAAGATTTGTCAGCTGAATAAAAGATTTGTCAGCATAGCAAAATTGATTTGTCAGCCGAACAAAAGATTTGCCAGCCTAACGTAACGATTTTTGTTGTCCTCACTTTATGTCGTCACAACACAGAAATTTCTCTCCGTGTTGGCTTTGTACACGGAAAAAAAATATTAGTTGCCATAACTAAGAAATGAGTTAACACAACCAATCGATTATTCTATTTCCCTTACAACGCAAATGGTAATACCAACGATTCGAATGGTAATACCGACGATTCGAATGGTAATACCGACGATTCGAATGGTAATACCGACGATTCGAATGGTAGTCCCAACTATTCGAGTGGTAGTTCCCAACGATTGGATTAGTTAACCTAACTAATCTCGCGAGCACTAATCGTGAATAGTTGAGGTTACTATTCGATATAGTTGAAGCAACTAATTTTTTAGAAATTGTGTACAACAAATCGAAAACGTAGTTGTCACAACCAAACATTTATTACCGTGTAAAATGCGAAAAATAATGAGGAAGCAATCTGCAAGGTTCTACTTTGTTTCTACAATGCACGAATGAGATTCTTTTATAATATTGAGGATATTGTATTTCCTCTTCGCTCTTCGGAAGTACATATTCGGTAGACCACGATATGTGTATTATATATTACAGTCCCAGAGAGTATGTTATGTCTTTATTGAACCAGTGAAGCAGTCGGCATTCACGTTTTATAGAACATATATAGAATGGTGTATATATGTAGGCGTAGTTATAGGTACGAATAGCCGCGGGGTCGCGTTATAACGCAGGCATAACTCGAGACCCACGGTAACGACCGACTTCCCGTCTAGACCATGGAAGAACCGCGCTGCAAGAATTCAAATAAGACACCGCGGGTGGGAGGATCGTTAGCTCTCGGGGAAATATTCTGGCATAGCCCAGGCACATGGTTCGTTCGTTGCTCCTCGACCAGAGAAACCCTCATGGGCCCTTCCAGCATCCTTCGTTTCCGATCAAAAGAAGACGAGAAGCACATATATATGTTTTTTTTTTTTTTTTTCTCGCTGGCGTCGCATATCACATGCCATAAAGCCGCGTCGACCTTATGGCACTCTTTTTTTTTATATTGAGCCTGAAGTGTCATGGGACTATATATAGTGTTAATAAAAATAGCGAGCCTCAACGCACTTGGGCTTGAAACGCAGCAACGGATGCGTGCACTTTTACGATAATTATCGATACGCGCTTGAATCGGTAAAGTTTTAAAGTCACGATGAAGCTGCACGACTATACTATGAATTTCCCCGGGATTTAAAGGTTTTTTTTAAAGCCGGAACTTTGATTCTCGTTCTGTAATTTAGAGGAGTTGAATACGAGTCCAACGAATGGTCGGATGGGTTACATAAAAGAGAAATCTATCTTTCGATTTGAAGGGTTCATCGATTTCAGGCAAAAAGTAGACTTTCGTTTTTAGCGCTGGAAAAAAGTTGTATAAAAAAATTCATGCTTTTGCCAACGATGTTCGAATCATGCAACCAGAAAAAAGATTTGGTAATATTAACTAAAATTATGTATTCAACATTTAATTATTTCAATCAACGAAAATTTACTTTCCCTCCAATAAATATGTGTTTCATTGAATTTGACAGTTTTTTTATTTCACTGTGCAGCGGATACTGAAAATTTTTTATTTATTGCTACTAAATACTTTTTTAATCCGGGAAAAAGATCTAGTTAAAACGACATGTATTAGATATTTTTAAATAAAATCAATTAGAACTACCTTATAATCCAATATATATTTATTTCCTTTCATCATTGGATTTCATTATTATCAACATGCAGCATTTATTGATTTGATTTAATTCTTGTCGTATATTTGTATAAAAACTATATACTCTTTAAATCGGCAGCAGTAAACACGCGGTCGATGTGTGGCTTCGACGGTCCCCAGAATTAAGCAGCATTATTTGCGGTCATAACGTGGATGGGTGACCGCTTAGCTGCGCACTGGTTTGCGTGCCAAATGCTGAGCGGGAGGCAGTTTTTGAGCTTCCAAGGGATTGGTTCCTCATTATTTTTTGCTTTTTACAAAGCTTCCTCTCTGAGGAAGCAAAAAAGTATGTTATTCAATTTTGGCTTCCTCATAGAGGAAGCTTTGTAAAAAGCGAAAAATAATGAGGGAACAATGTGCAAGGTTCTACTTTGCATCCTTTTTTAAATTAGATAAATAAATATGTTGTGAATTCGCTTTTTCTATTTCGTTATTCCGTTATTTCGTTATTATTAGAGCGTTTTCGAAAGTAAATGTGATAACGTATATTATCTAAAATAATTCAACATTCCATAAAATCACAAATTTCATACCGTCTGTCACTAAATTATACATATATAATGGCTGAATATTGTTTCATTTATATACAAAATCTGAGCTCGCTATTTCAAGTTTTGCAAAAGTTACAATAGAGCGATAATGTCAATTTTTTGAAAAATTCAAAATTCCCTAAAATCTGAACCACTTTACCGATTCGAGCCAAATTCAATACCAAACAGCATTGAGTGCACCTACTCTTATAACCAACTATTTAGCAAAATAGACTAAATTTTACGAAAGTTGGAGCGACCACGTCCTTTTTTCAAAAAATTCAAACGGCATAAAATCGAAATTTTCGCCCAGATTTTGTAGAAAATTGCTACAGTTGAAGAGGCTCTGCTGCTACACTAGTGTGCCAAATTTGAGTGCGATATACAAAACCGTTCTTGAGTTATTGGCGTTCGAATTTTCGGAGTTGTATACATACACACATTTTTTCTAGATCACTTTTCTAGGTCACTTTCCTGACATAAAAATCTCGAAAACATTTTTTTCATGAAAACAAAGCTTCCTCTATGAGGAAACAAAAAAAAAATGCATCAACATTTGTATAACTGCCGACCCAAATAAATATTTCTTAGATTTTAATATATTTACTATTCAACAGTTATATTAATTACAAATCAAAAAAATTATTTAAGGTGAATGGAAGTCTAGTAGGTCGGCATCCAAATAAGACATTTTATTTCCGATGCGTAGATTCTAGTCCCGTTAACAAGATCTTTTTTCTGGCTGTGTACATACATCTTCAGATCTTTATTTAGCATATGGCACATTTTTCTAATACTATTGTTTTTTTTTTGTAAAACTACCTCCATAATTTTTTAATTTGCACATGCCAATTTTTTTATAATTTTGGTCACACGATTTCAAGATTTTTCTCAAAGCTTCGAGGACTGAAAAAAAATTTCAACAAACTATGATCAATAAAGAAATATATCAATTAAATTAAATTCAATGTCTAATTCTTATACGAAATGAATGTACATTAATATTAAAATTACAGCAAATTACTGAAATCAATAACACCATACATTAATTTTACATTGCACTTGTATATTAAATTTAGTGCACTAGTTTATGCATAAAAATTTCCAATAGGACTTGTACATTAAATTTTGAGTAGATGTTTTTTTTTATAGTGATGTCGTGTCGATAAATACACTTGTTGCCATGTTTAAATGACTGAGAAAACACAGGAACACTAAAGTACGTTAGCACGCTAACCAATTATTTTATATCTCACTGTTAAGTGCGAAATTTTGGTCTCTCGGCTGATTTTTCACTCCGAAAACTCTGGTGAGATCCAGCAAATCACTGTCAAGCACATGTAATGCTATATACGTGTAGTACAGAGCTACACATACGCTTTAACGCTCGCGGCCTCGGTCTTTCTGTTTCATTTTTATTTTTCCCTCTATCTCACCTGGATCCATTTACCACAGTGGATTTATCGTTTGGATACACGAACATTTGTAACGTTTCACGGGTAATCGGAAGTTCGTAGAGGCTATAGGGCCGAGTTGAGCGTGCAGCACATACCAATGCTGTATGCTATCTCCACTTTATCAGCCACTTCGCACGCTGAATTAAAGGAGAACGCACTTGGAGGTATTATGATTATTATTATTATTATTATTATTATTATTGTCGTGATATATGGTCGTTCGTTCTGAAGTCATTGAGTTAATGATGTACTTTTTCAATTCAGTTTTGTTCTTGTGATTAATTAATGACTAAAATATGTGATACGATTCGTACTTTCAGCAATTCATCGCAAGATCTACTGAAGAAATATTGTTTCATGCATGGATATTTAGCGGCAATGTTTGGTCGTATGAAAAATAAAATAATAGTTCTTCATTTTTTAAAAATAGTTTTCCTTTTAAAATAAAACAGAATTAAAAAATAGTTGTGTTTTTTTTTTTTTGAAAAAAGGAAACGATTTCTTTAAGAAAAAAAATGAACACTGTTTCTTTTTTTGAAAAAAGCAAATTGTAAAAATAATAATAAATTAAGATTTGCTATTAGAAACGCACAGATAATTTGCTGCTATAAATCGATATAAAATATTTTTTAAGAATTTACCAGAATTTCTGTAGAAATAAGAATAAATTAAAATTTGATATTAGAAACGCACAGATAATTTCCTGCTATAAATCGATATAGAATATGTAAAAAAAATATTTACCAGATTTTCTGTAAAATTAAGATTTGCTATTAGAAACGCACAGATAATTTCCTACTATAAATTAAACTATTCGTAAAAGATTTGACGCTTTTTCCGTCGATTCGGAATTACATCTGTTATTTTAGGGGTTAAGCTGTAACCATCGAATCAAAGTTGACTATTCAGTTCAAAAGAATTTAAAAATATGACGACTGTAATTCATGAAATGCATGGACAAATAATATGCTGAAGTAATCATCGACATAGAATATTTAAAAAAATATTTATCCGAACTTCTGTAAAAATAATAATAAATTAAAATTTGTTATTAGAAACGCACAGATCATTTGCTGCTATAAATCGATATAGAATATTTAAAAAAAAAATTTACCAGAACTTCTGTAAAAATAATAATAAATTAAGATTTGCTATTAGAAACGCACAGATAATTTCTTGCTATAAATTTAACCATCCGTAAAAGAGTTGACGCTTTTTCCGTCGATTAGGTTACATCTGTTATTTCAGGGGTTAAGCTGCAGCCATCGAATCAAAGTTGACTATTCAGTTCAAAAGAATTTAAAAATATGACGTCTGTACTTCACTAAATGCATGGACAAATAATGTGCTGAAATAATCATCGATATAGAATATTAAAAAAAATATTTATCAGAATTTCTGTAAAAATAATAATAAATTAAAATTTGCTATTAGTAACGCACATTTGCTGCTATAAATCGATATAGAATATTTAAAAAAATATTTACCAGATCTTCTGTAAAAATAATAATAAATAAAAAATTGCTATTAGTAACACACAGATAATTTGCTGCTATAAATCGATATAGAATATGTAAAAAAATATTTACCAGATTTTCTGTAAAAATAATAATAAATTAACATTTGCTATTAGAAACGCACAGATAATTTCCTGCTATAAATTAAACTATTCGTAAAAGATTTGGCGCTTTTTCCGTCGATTAGGAATTACATCTGTTATTTCAGCGGTTAAGCTGTAGCCATTGAATCAAAGTTGACTATCCAGTTCAAAAGAATTTTAAAATATGACGACAGTAATTCACGAAATGCATGGACAAATAATGTGCTGAAATAATCATCGATATAGAATATTAAAAAAAATATTTATCAGAACTTCTGTAAAAATAATAAGAAATTAAAATTTGCTATTAGAAACGCACAGATAATTTGCTGTTATAAATCGATATAGAATATTAAAAAAAAATACTTACCAGAACTTCTGTAAAAATAATAATAAATTAAGATTTGCTATTAGAAATGCACAGATAATTTCCTACTATAAATTAAACTATTCGTAAAAGATTTGGCGCTTTTTCCGTCGAGTAGGAATTACATCTGTTATTTCAGGAATTAAGCTGAACCCATCGAATCAAAGTTGACTATCCAGTTCAAAAGTATTAACCATATGACGACTGTAATTCACGAAATGCATGAACAAAATAATGTGCTAAAATAATCATCGATATAGAGTATTAAAAAATATATTTATCAGAACTTCTGTAAAAATAATAATAAATAAAAATTTGCTATCAGTAACGCACAGATAATTTGCTGCTATAAATCGATATAGAATATTTAAAAAAATATTTACCAGAACTTCTGTAAAAATAATAATAAATAAAAATTTGCTATTAGTAACGCACAGATAATTTTCTGCTATAAATCGATATAGAATATTTAAAAAAATATTTACCAGCTCTTCTGTGAAAATAATAATAAATTAAGATTTGCCATTAGAAACGCACAGATAATTTCCTACTATAAATTAAACTATTCGTAAAAGATTTGCCGCTTTTTCCGTCGATTAGGAATTACATCTGTTATTTCAGGGGTTAAGCTGAAGCCATCGAATCAAAGCTGACTATCCAGATCCTTTCTGCAAAGTATCTTTTGTTCTTTCAGGATGCCTGAAGTTAGCCTCCGACCTGCAACGATCTCTTTGAATGGCTCTTCTCGTCCGGTCAGGAGGGTAGTACGTGAATCCGATGTTATCCGGCAAAGTCGTTATCCCGAAAGCCATCGACTCCCTCATTTACCACAAGTACAGGTACAAGTGTCTGGGGCGCGAATACTACACATTTAATAGTGATACACGTATGCTTGGCACGCCTCGAATATTGCGATAGCAATAATAATAAAAATACAGTACACTCTCACCTATTTTACGGTGATCGCGTATTTGGTAGAAGGTGGAAAATCTCTCACTTATTTAACAATACTTCTTCTCACTCTTGGATAATACATATCAATTTAGGGATATCTTAAAACTCGTAATATTTCTGGCCTGTAAATATATTTTAACAAATGTAAATTCCTAAATAATTACACATCCATTTCCAGTCAAAAGTTAAATATAAAGATATAAAAAAAAATTATGCAAAGTATATATTCATATTAGAAATTAATATGTATATTGACTTTGCATAATAAAAATTCCAAAAAATTATTTATACATATGAAAAAAAATGTACAATTTTAAAAAAATATTATTTGGCTTTTCTGATTGTATAAAGTGTGTAAATAATTTTTATTTTTATTTCGCGTCAAAAGTTAAATTTAAAGATATGAAAAATAAAAAATTATGCAAAGAATATATTCATATTAGAAAATAATATCTATACTGACTTTGCATAATAACAATTCCAAAAAATTATTTACAAATATGAAAAAAAATGTACAATTAAAAAAAAATAATTTGGCTTTTCTGATTGTATAAATTGTGTAAATAATTTTTATTTTTATTTCGCGTCAAAAGTTAAATTTAAAGATATGAAAAATAAAAAATTATGCAAAGAATATATTCATATTAGAAAATAATATCTATACTGACTTTGCATAATAAAAATTCCAAAAAATTATTTACAAATATGAAAAAAATGTACAATTAAAAAAAAAAATTATTTGGCTTTTCTGATTGTATAAAGTGTGTAAATAATTTTTATTTTTATTTCGTGGAAAAATACGTTATTGTCAAATAGGTGAGAGTGTACTGTAGTAATAAAAGTAATAATAATCGCGAGTGCTAATTACGATTAGTGGCTGGTCTTCGAAATTGGTACTAACTTTTAGTTAATTACCGTACGGGTACAGCTTGCGACGACAGAAATGGTGGCAGGTACTTCTAGCAGTCGTGGTCTCCCACTCGACATTAACAAAGTTGTTCCACTGCCTCTATCCCTCGCACGTCTCCTAACGCGGACAACTTCGTGAGTCGGGAATTATCCAAGTGATCGAGATATCGGATTTGTCGATTGGTTAATAGCTCTCGGGTAGCTGAATTTAGAACCTGTATAAATGTATATACGTATATATATATATATATATTTATACACATACACAACTGTCTAATTAAAATCAATAATCCGTAAATTGACTCAAGCATTTATTTATGATTCACGTGAATATCGTTGAGTGAAGGCCATTTTTTTTAAATTATAAAAAAATTAAGTTAGGGTGTCTAAAACTGTGACGAATTTTCATTTGATTAGACAATTTGAATCATTACTTTTTTTATTTTATTTGGTTGTAATTTTCTTATATTTATTTTATACATTTTCTATTAATTTTATTGTATAATTATGCAGATGATTGAAGTTGGCTTCGGTCAAACGTCATCGTTTTTAATACCTTGCTGTAAATCAGAAAAAAAAATGGTCACAAAAATATGTTGAAAATAATTTTTTTTTTAATTTCATGGAGATTTCAGTATACAGATTTTAGAGGTCGGTAAATTGGAATCTGATATCTGTTAACAAAATTAAAAAATCTCACATGACAGCGAAACCGGAGAGAGGATTCGATTTCTATTTTGGTCCGCCATATTTGACCCAGCATTTTCAATTTGTCGTTTTCGAGTTCAGATTCGTAATCGGTGGTAAGAAATTCATCGAGTACCAAGTTTTACTACAATTAAGTGACTAAGAATTTTGGTCCACTAAGTCAAAACCACCATTTTGAATTTAAAAAATCGGATTTCCGATTCGGAAACAGCAATTTTTTGAATCTCAAATATTCTAAGCAAAATCGAACAGTAATATTTAATCCGTATGATTAATTCTATGTTAATTCAATATTTTTTATATTTTCGACATTTTTCTAGTTTAATAAAGTTTTTTCGAAAAAAATCCACTGTTTCAATTTTTCCCGTTGATACGTTTTTCTTTCATGAAATAAAAAATGTAGGCTGCAATCCTAATTAAATTTTGCAATTTATCAAATTTTTTTAGATATTTTTTCTGGCACAATAACTCTTTAATCTATACATTGTTCGTTTCCGAAATGAAAAAAATGCATTAATTATTGTCAGAAATTAGTTTCAAACATTTAAATCTGAGCGAAAACAAGTGGGTCGTTCACTGACCCACTAAGCAAAGGTTAAAACAGATATCTTCAAAAATAGATATTCTCCCGTTGGTTAATAAAGCATGACATTTGTTCTCCCGACGGTAATTGAAAAATGTTTAAATAAGAATCATTCGCATATTATAGTCGGGAGATTATATAATAATAATATAATATGAGAATGATCCTTATCATTAACTCAATTTATTAATTAATTACACTCAATTTTTCAGTCAGGACATTTTTAAAAATTTTTAATAAAATTATTTAGCAAATATTATTGTTTATTTCTCAAGTATGCCCTTTCGGATTTTTACATGTGTTATAAATTTACATTTCCTCTTAATCCTATTTTAGTCGCATTCATTCTCACTCAACCAGGTCCATTTTTACATTTCCTTCATTTCTCTTTATTGCCTGTCTCTCTCTTCTTTTCCCTCTTTTTTTTTGCTAGTCTCTCAAATTCTTGTATATAAACGCATAGTTGTACAATTAGTTTCTTTTTTAAGTATCTTATCTACTTTATTTTTAACATATTTAGCAAATACAAAAGCATACGTCCAGCATTACAGATCTAAAGAAAAAGCTCTTATTTTCAAACAATTCGCCAGAACGCAATAAAAAGCTTGAGGGAGTATAAGGACATTGGAAGCTGTGATCCGTCATTTGACATTGGAGCTGTTAAGGTGAGTATGTATTGTCCTCCTAGTGTCACGTTCAACTGGACATTCACCACAGAGGGTTGTACGCTATATTCGCACTTCTATTGTCGCGGCGATCAAGAGAGAAAGAGAAAGAGAGATGACGAGAGGGTGCCATTCGAGATAGAGAGTCGAACAAAGCAGCAATTCCCGGAAATAGCGCCAACGACGAGAGTTCGGACCATCTCCCTCAGGAGTCCTGGAAGCATCAGAGCGCAGTTTCCTCGTTCGGTTCGTCGAGTCTGATCTGTCTCTCTGCACTTGTGTCAGTGTGTGTCTAAGGTCTCGGAGGGTTTGCACCGTGGCTTCGTAGCATCTCTCGAACCCTCGTTATATCGGTATTGGTGGAACCTCAAAAGGATCGTGGCATCGAGGAGAAGAGCGGCGGAAGAAGAAGTAGAAGAAGTAGAAGAAGAAGAAGAAGAAGAAGAAAAGTCGAGGAGGCGAGAGGAGACGTCGACGTCGACGTCGAACCGCCTGTCGGCCGTGATAGGGCACGGGCTTACCTCCAAGATCGATACGATGGCACTGATTATCCCGCTACCTGCCGACGAGATCCTAGATAGTAAGCCCAGCCAACCTCTCCACTGCCAGCTCGTCTTGTTCACCTCTGAAAAGCTCCAAGTCAACAGAAACAAGAAAAAAATAAATCACGGGAAGACGAACAAGGAAGCGAAAAAGCAACCGTACAAGAACAAACAGCTTGAAATAACATAGCATTCCGGCGATAATGTTAGCGCAACATGCTTCCACTTTTTTTGACGTTAACTGGCACGTTTAGTTCATTATTCGGCTATGAGAAAATCCAGAGTCAACAGAAATTTAAAACCTTAGAGAAAACAAACAGGGAAGCGAAAAAGCAACCGTACAAGAACAAACAGCTTGAAATAACATAGCATTCCGGCGATAATGTTAGCGCAACATGCTTCCACTTTTCTTGTCGTTAACTGGCAAGTTTAGTTCATTATTCGGCTATGAGAAACTCCAGAGTCAACAGAAATTCAAAACCTTGGAGAAAACGAACAAGGAAGCTAAAACATACTCAAACATGAAACAAATAGATTGAAATAACATCGTATTCTATTGATAGCTAGTAAGCCCAGCCAACCTCTTCAGTGCCAGCTCGTCTTGTTCACCTCTGAAAAGCTCCAAGTCAACAGAAACAAGAAAAAAATAAATCACGGGAAGATGAACAAGGAAGCGAAAAAGCAACCGTACAAGAACAAACAGCTTGAAATAACATAGCATTCCGGCGATCATGTTAGCGCAACATGCTTCCAGTTTTCTTGTCGTTAACTGGCAAGTTTAGTTCATTATTCGGCTATGAGAAACTCCAGAGTCAACAGAAATTCAAAACCTTGGACAAAACGAACAAGGAAGCTAAAACATACCCAAACATGAAATAAATAGATTGAAATAACATAGTATCCCATTGATAGATAGTAAGCCCAGCCAACCTCTCTAGTGCCAGCTCGTCTTGTTCACCTCTGAAAAGCTCCAAGTCAACAGAAACAAGAAAAAAATAAATCACGGGAAGACGAACAAGGAAGCGAAAAAGCAACCGTACAAGAACAAACAGCTTGAAATAACATAGCATTCCGGCGATAATGTTAGCGCAACATGCTTCCACTTTTCTTGTCATTAACTGGCAAGTTTAGTTCATTATTCGGCTATGAGAAACTCCAGAGTCAACAGAAATTCAAAACCTTGGAGAAAACTAACAAGGAGGCTAAAACATACCCAAACATGAAATAAATAGATTGAAATAACATAGTATCCCATTGATAGATAGTAAGCCCAGCCAACCTCTCTAGTGCCAGCTCGTCTTGTTCACCTCTGAAAAGCTCCAAGTCAACAGAAACAAGAAAAAAATAAATCACGGGAAGACGAACAAGGAAGCGAAAAAGCAACCGTACAAGAACAAACAGCTTGAAATAACATAGCATTCCGGCGATAATGTTAGCGCAACATGCTTCCACTTTTCTTGTCGTTAACTGGCAAGTTTAGTTCGTTATTCGGCTATGAGAAACTCCAGAGTCAACAGAAATTCAAAACCTTGGAGAAAACTAACAAGGAAGCTAAAACATATCCAAACATGAAACAAATAGATTGAAATAACATAGTATCCCATTGATAGATAGTAAACCCAGCCAAACTCTCCAGTGCCAGCTCATCTTGTTCACCTCTGAAAAGCTCCAAGTTAACAGAAATAAGAAAAAAATAAATCACGGGAAGACGAACAAGGAAGCGAAAAAGCAACCGTACAAGAACAAACAGCTTGAAATAACATAGCATTCCGGCGATAATGTTAGCGCAACATGCTTCCACTTTTCTTGTCGTTAACTGGCAAGTTTAGTTCATTATTCGGCTATGAGAAACTCCAGAGTCAACAGAAATTCAAAACCTTGGAGAAAACAAACAAGGAAGGGAAAAAATACCCAAACAAGAAAGGAATAGCTTGAAATAACATCGTATCCCATTGATAGATAGTAAGCCCAGCCAAACTCTCCAGTGCCAGCTCGTGTTGTTCACCTCTGAAAAGCTCCAAGTCAATAGAAACAAGAAAAAGATAAATCACGGGAAGACGAACAAGGAAGCGAAAAAGCAACCGTACCAGAACAAACAGCTTGAAATAACATAGCATTCCGGCAATAATGTTAGCGCAACATGCTTCCACTTTTCTTGTCGTTAACTGGCAAGTTTAGTTCGTTATTCGGCTATGAGAAACTCCAGAGTCAACAGAAATTCAAAACCTTGGAGAAAACGAACAAGGAAGCTAAAACATACCCAAACATGAAATAAATAGATTGAAATAACATAGTATCCCATTGATAGATAGTAAGCCCAGCCAAACTCTCCAGTGCCATCTCGTCTTGTTCACCTCTGAAAAGCTCCAAGTCAACAGAAACAAGAAAAAAATAAATCACGGGAAGACGAACAAGAAAGCGAAAAAGCAACCGAACAAGAACAAACAGCTTGAAATAACATAGCATTTCATTGAGGTGATAATACTATGTTAGCGCAAGATGCTTCCACTTTTCTTGTCGTTAACTGGCAGGAAAAAACTGAAGAAGCGGTGGATGAGCGTAGGATTAAAAGATTTTGAATAGCTTTACGGTTAATTGTAAGCAAATGTTATTTGATGATCCATAATCTTGAATAAGCGGGAAAGTCAACAGAAACAAAAAGAAATCACGGAGAAGCCGAACACGAAAGCGAAAAAACAACCGAACAAGAACAAACAGCTTGAAATAACATAGTATGTCATTGAGGCGATAATGCAATTATGTTAGCACAACCTGAATCCACTTTCTTGTCCTTAATTAGCAAGGAGAAACTGGATAACGGTAGATGAGCGCAGGATTAAAGGATTTTCGGTAGGCTTATGGTAATTTGCAAGGAAATGGAATTTTCAAACTCATAGGGAATTATGGAGAAAAGTATAAGGAAACGAAAAGTCAATCTGTCACTTAGTTCATTGTTTGACTCTGAACAACTTCAGGGACCGTAATTGTTAAGGAGAAGCTGGACAAATTGTGAATAAACGTAGGATTAAAGGATTTCGAGTAGTTTGACGATAATGTTCTAGAAAACAGAATTTGGAAAAAAAATGAATTGGTTATTTAGTTTATTATTTATCTTTGAAAAGTTCTGAGGTCGACAGAGATAAGAAAAAATCTACGGAGAAGAAGAATACGGAAGCAAAAAGCAACCGAACAAGACACAAACATCATGAGATAACATACTTTTCCATTAAGGCTATGTTTTCGCATCCTGTTGACTTTTCCGCAAGCTTCATTGTCAGAAATTGAGAATAAACTGTATAAGCGAAAGATTTCAGGATTTTTTTATAGATTGATGATAATGAGACAGAAAAAAATAAATGTTTAGACTATCGTCTTGAATAAGTAAGTATTATAAAAAAATTGTGGAAAAAGAAAAACTTAATTTCATATTTAGTTCATTGTTAAGATTTGCAAAGCTCCAAAGTTAAAAGCAGTGAAAATCCGCGGTCAACGATGAAAAAAAAACCGAAAAAACCCAAGAAGACGAACAAACAGCTTGAATCAACATACTTTTCATTGGGGCTAATAATAATACGTTTTCGCAATCTGCTCTTCTTTTCTGCACTCTGATTGCCGGAAAGAAATTGAAAAAAATTGAGGTCGAGCGGAAGATCAAAGGATTATTAAAAGTTTGACGATAATGTTAATGAAAAAAGGATCACTAGAACCATCGTCTCTAATAAATGAGGTTTATGCGGAATCATAGAAGAAAAATCAATACGCCAGCGGCAAGCAATGAACTAAGCATTGCTTGCCGCTGACAAGCTCTGAATTGAAAGGAAATAAAAATTCTTGTTCAAAACGAATACGGAGGCGAAAAAAGCAAACGTCCAAGAAATAAATTGGTTGAATATGAATAACATACTTTTCCATTTGGACGATAATACCAATACATTTTCGGGACTTTTTATTTCCTTGACCTTAATTGTTTGGAACCAGCGATGGAAATTATGGACGAGAGAAAAAATTTAATGATTTCGGATAGTTTGACCATAATGTGCAGGAGAAAATAAAATTTCAAGAACAGTCGTTTCGAATACGCGGTAAATTATGGAGAATCGTGGAAATAAAAAGAATTAATGGTCTTTCATTTGTTAAAAGTCTGGAATTTACCTCCGAAAGCTCAAAAATCAACAGAAATAAACGTCCACGTAGAAAGCAAAGAAGGAAGCGAAAAAGCAAACGAGTACGAAACAAATTGCTTGAAATAACATAACTTTTCATTGGAATGATAATACGAATAATTTTTCGAGAACTGCTTCTATTTTCTCGACCATAATTGTCGGGAAACTGAAGTTACTATGGACGAGGGTAAGATTAATGGATTTTGGATAGTTTGACGATAATGTGCAGGAGAAAAGGAAATTTCAAGAACCAGCTTCACGAAAAAGCGGAAATTATAGGGTATGGTGGAAATGGAGAAAAATTTATTAGTCTATTATTCATTAAAAAATTCAAGTTTACCTTCGAAAAGCTACAGAGTCAACAGGAGTAAAAATCCACGGAGAAAACAGAGAAGGAAGTGGAATAGCAACTGAGCAAGAAACAAATTGCTTTGAATAATGTAATTTTCCATTGGGCAGATAATACCAATAAATTTGCGAAAATTCCTTCTTTTTCTTGACCTTAATTGCCAAAAAAATCAGGAAAACGGTGAATCCGACCAACATTTAAGGATTTTGCATAGTTCAACGATAATGTGTTGGACAAAACAGAATTTCGAGACACATTGTCTCGAATAAACGGAACCTATGGAAAATGGTGGAAAAAGAAAAAAAAATTAATCGTTCGGGTATTTATTCAGAGACTGAAATTTACGTTTGAAAAGCTCCAGAATCAACAGGAATGGAAATCCACGGAGAAAGCAAAGAAGGAAGTGAAAAAGCAGTCGAGCAAAAAACAAATTGCTTCCAATAACATACTTTTCCATTGGAGTTATAATACCAATAATTTTCCGAGAACTGCTCCTATTTTTTCGACTATAATTGTCGGAAGGAAACTGGAAAAAATGGTGGACGACCGTAAGATTAAAGGATTTTGGATAGTTTGACGATAATGTGCAGCAGAAAAAGAAATGTCGAAAACCACCGTCACGAATAAGCGAGAATTAAGGGGATTAGTAGAAAAATAAATAAAATTAATCAGTCTCGTATTTATTAAGAGCCTGAAATTTACGTTCGAAAAGCTCCAGAATCAACAGGAATGAAAATCCACGGAGAAAGCAAAGAAGGAAGTGAAAAAGCAGTCGAGCAAAAAACAAATTGCTTCGAATAACATACTTTTCCATTGGAGTTATAATACCAATAATTTTCCGAGAACTGCGTCTATTTTTTCGACTATAATTGTCGGAAGGAAACTGGAAAAACTGCTGGACGACCGTAAGATTAAAGGATTTTGGATAGTTTGACGATAATGTGCAAGAGGCAAGAAATGTCGAAAACCACCGTCACGAATAAGCGAGAATTAAAGGGATTAGTAGAAAAATAAATTAAATTAATCAGTCTCGTATTTATTAAGAGCCTGAAATTTACGTACGAAAAGCTCCAGAATCAACAGGAATGGAAATCCACGGAGAAAGCAAAGAAAGAAGTGAAAAAGCAACCGAGCAAAAAACAAATTGCTTTGAATAACATCCTTTTCCATTAGGGTTATAATGCCAATAATTTTCCAAGAAGTGCTACCATTTTTTCGACCATAATGTCGGAAGGAAACTGGAAAAACTGTGGAGGACCGTAAGACTAAAGGATTTTGGATAGTTTGACGATAATGTGCAGCAGAAAAAGAAATGTCGAAAACCACCGTCACGAATAAGCGAGAATTAAGGGGATTGTTAGAAAAATAAATAAAATTAATCAGTCCCGTATTTATTAAGAGCCTGAAATTTACGTACGAAAAGCTCCAGAATCAACAGGAATGGAAATCCACGGACAAAGCAAAGAAAGAAGTGAAAAAGCAACCGAGCAAAAAACAAATTGCTTTGAATAACATCCTTTTCCATTAGGGTTATAATGCCAATAATTTTCCAAGAAGTGCTACCATTTTTTCGACCATAATTGTCGGAAGGAAACTGGTAAAACTGTGGAGGACCGTAAGATTAAAGGATTTTGGATAGTTTGACGATAATGTGCAGCAGAAAAAGAAATGTCGAAAACCACCGTCACGAATAAGCGAGAATTAAGGGGATTAGTAGAAAAATAAATAAAATTAACCAGTCTCGTATTTATTAAGAGCCTGAAATTTACGTTCGAAAAGCTCCAGAATCAACAGGAATGAAAATCCACGGAGAAAGCAAAGAAGGAAGTGAAAAAGCAGTCGAGCAAAAAACAAATTGCTTCGAATAACATACTTTTCCATTGGAGTTATAATACCAATAATTTTCCGAGAACTGCGCCTATTTTTTCGACTATAATTGTCGGAAGGAAACTGGAAAAACTGTGGACGACAGTAAGATTACAGGATTTTTGATAGTTTGACGATAATGTGCAAGAGGCAAGAAATGTCGAATACCACCGTCACGAATAAGCGAGAATTAAGGGGATTGTTACAAAAATAATAAAAATTAATCAGTCTCGTATTTATTAAGAGCCTGAAATTTACGTTCGAAAAGCTCCAGAATCAACAGGAATGAAAATCCCCGGAGAAGGCAAAGAAAGAAGTGAAAAAGCAACCGAGCAAAAAAGAAATTGCTTCGAATAACATACTTTTCCATTGAGGTTATAATACCAATAATTTTCCGCGAACAGCTCCCATTTTTTCGACCATAATTGTCGGAAGGAAACTGGAAAAACTGTGGACGACCGTAAGATTAAAGGATTTTGGATAGTTTGACGATAATGTTCAGGAGAAAAAGAAATGTCGAAAACCATCGTCTGGAATAAGCGGGGATTATGGAGAATCGGAGGAGAAGAAAAAAAATTTACCGGTCACTTAGCATACTGCTAGGGCTGAAGTGGCTATTCTGCTTGGATGTATAATCGGATTTCGGAGGAGAAACCGTGAACTGCGGGACTTCCTCTTCCACGCGGATCCTACGGAGAACATTGTCGTGGTACAACCCGGCTGTGTAGCAATCGTGTGGTTGCCTCGTTGAGCCCCTCGTCGAAGCATCGTTTAATCCGAAGAAAAGCCCGATTAAATATTCAATTACCAGGGTAGATTCGGGAAGGTTGAATAAAACGTTCGTAGAATGTACCACGAGATATCACAAAATAGGTATATATCAGTCGTTGGCTCTGATGGAGCGATTAATAATTATCGATTGTAATGTTTCTAACGAAATTGCGATACTTTGTGGATTTCAAAGGCAAAGGGAATTTTTATTAGCGTCAATATTTCGTTACTTGGGCATTAATTTTATTATATTTATTATAATGAGAATAGATATTAGTTATGTACTGAAACTTGATATATTAAAAGAATTAATGGTCTTTCATTTGTTAAAAGTCTGGAATTTACCTCCCAAAGCTCAAAAATCAACAGAAATAAACGTCCACGTAGAAAGCAAAGAAGGAAGCGAAAAAGCAAACGAGTACGAAACAAATTGCTTGAAATAACATAACTTTTCATTGGAATGATGATACGAATAATTTTTCGAGAACTGCTTCTATTTTCTCAACCATAATTGTCGGGAACAAACTGAAGTTACTATGGGCGAGGGTAAGAAAAAGAAATTTCGAGAACCAGCTTTACGAAAAAGTGGAAATTATAGAGAATGGTGGAAATGGAGAAAAATTTATTGGTCTATTATTCATTAAAAGATTCAAGTTTACCTTTGAAAAGCTACAGAGTCAACAGGAATAAAAATGTATTATAATGAGAATAGATATTAGTTATGTACTGAAACTTGATATATTTTATATATATATAGCAATGAGAAACATATGTTAAAAAAAGGATGCAAAATAGAACCTTGCCCATTGCTTCCTCATTATTTTTCGCTTCTTACAAAGCTACCTCTATGAGGAAGTATGTTATTCAATTTTTGGCTTCCTTATAGAGGAAACTTTGTAAAACGCGAAAAATAATGAGAAAGCAATGTGCAAGATTCTACTTTACATCCTTGTTTTAATTAGATAAATATACATGTTGTGGATTCGCTTTTTCTATTTCGTTATTACGTTATATCGTGATTATTAGAGCGTTTCCGAAAGTGAATGTGATAATGTATATTTTTTAAAATAATTCAACATTCCATAAAATCAAAAATTTCATACTGTTCGTCACTAAATTTTACATATATAATGGCTGAATATTGTTTCATTTATATACAAAATTTGAGCTCGCTATCTTAAGTTTTGCAAAAGTTACAATGAAGCGATAATGTCAATTTTTTTAAAAATTCAAAACATCATAAAATTTTAACGGTTCAACCGATCTTAACCAAATTCAATAGCGATCACCGGCGTATGAAAGCTCACATTCATAATAATTTTAAGATCAATATCTCGAAAATTGAAAGAGTTATCGCGTAAACAGACATTTTTCAAAAAATTAAAAAACGCGTAATAATTTAACGATGAAGTGGATTTTAACAAAAATCTGTATGAACGATGAGGCTTGATCCCTCTATCTATGGTCCAAATTCCAGCTTGATATCTCAAGGCATTCCCGAGTTATAAAGGTTTACATTTCTCGATCATGTAACATACACACACACACACACACACACACGTACAGACATTTTTTCTAGATCACTTTTCTCGATTTTTGGCCCATTCTGAGTGTACTGACATGAAAATCTCGAAAAAAAAAAATTTTCATGAAAACAAAGCTTCCTCTATGAGGAAGCAGAAAACATTCCGAATGAAAATGACCTTAAAAATTTGACGATAAAAAAATAACATAGGAAAAAGTTGTGAAAAGAATAACAAATCCCATGCAATCTTTGAAAAAAAATATATGCTTTTAGATGAAAAGACTAGTCTTGTATTGGAATTTTTGCGGCAGGAGCGATTTTACCCTTAAAGTGCATAATTTTCACGCAAGAATAAAACGTCATATCAATTTAACAAAGTTTTCGTTATAAGAGAATTTTTTGAAAAACCCGATTTTTAATGGATCTTCTGGTTCTTTCCAATTTTTCAGTTTAAGTCTTTAAGGGATTTCGGTCGTTTAAGTCCCTAAAAAAATAAAAAAATGGTTCTGTCATGTTTGCACTTTCTTATAAACAGATAATTTTGCAAGAGATGGAAAAGAACTAGAAAACGATTTGCAAGGTTCTATTTTGCAGGCTTTTATTAATCCTGTTTATACTGTTTGCTCAAGGATATTTTTTTCTACGTTATTTTCTTTGAGGGAATTTTTATCAAAGCTTATTTTTAGGTAGAATATTTTTGGAAGTACTTTATTAAGTGCAGACTGAAATTGCATTTTATATAGCTACATTGATTAGGATCATCAAAACATTTATTTATTATTGCCTTATAAAAAATAAGCTGTCGGAAAAAAAAATTTTATAGCACCCAATCGATTATCTTAATTCCCTTACTCGGCTTAATTGCAAAAGCATTTCCAAATTGGCTGCTCGAAACGAATATAAAAAAAGTATCGACGTAAATACACGTCAGTCGTTTAATTCGCAAATAAATCTTCGTGACCCAAAAAAAAGGTGTGATCGTGGCGCTTGATTGGATTCAAGGATGCGTAATAAAAGATCCTTTAGATATAGCGGATGATCAATGGAATGGAATTATTATTCGCTGGAGCTGATGGAGCGATTAAATTATCGATTTTAATGGTAACGAAATTGCCAAACACATCGCTTCTATTTCTCCTGTGTGAAATTCGAAATCGTCACGGAATTTTATTGCGTCAGTGATTGCAATTTATGCACTGATACGCTATGAAAATCGATCGAAGGGAAATTTAATGTTCGATAGAACGCCAGCTGATGAACATGTAAGTATCATCATCCAGCTTATGGTGAGAGGACGGCATATGGGACCTCATGCGTTTTCATGTGGTATACACGTGTGCCGGTGTGTATTACGAGGTAGAGGGATTATGGTAATAAGCCCAAAGAAAGCGGTGCAACGTGAGGTGGAGTCAGGTTGGTGGGCAGCTACATTAATTACAAACATAAAACGAGAGGGACGCGAGGGGCATTCGGCTTTGCGAATACGAACTACCTTATTCCACGGATCATAAAATCAGAACGTGGAAGCGAGCAGCGCTCGTTACTCACACGGGCCATGGGAAGGAAAGAAGAAAAAAAAAAAAGAAAGCACTTGTATAACTTCGAGAGATCCCAGGGGCAACCTGACACGGGTTTATTACGTGTTGGAGGTGAGCACAAGTAGTAAAGGTCGAGATGTGGTCAGACGACCGCGGAGAAAGGGAATTAGGCCCTTTCTCCGCAACTCCTCGACGCAAATAAACTTCGATCGATTCACCTTATTCTACTGTATACAAATGTAACAGAGCTAAATGCAACTCCGAAATAGAGTTGTGAATCCCGAATTATTTTAGAAATAAAATTGATGGAAGAATTGGGTTTTTAATTATGTTTTTATAGTAATAATTTTTTTAGTGATTATAATATGTGTAAATTTTCGAATAGAAAATATATTAAATGCCCATCAAATTTCATGGTAATCTTATTAAAAAATGGAGTAATACTGTTAATGCATTGCGAAAGTAATGTCCATTTTTCTCACAATTTATGCCAATATTTAATTAAAAATTAGGTTTTTCTTACAGCCATTCAAAAGTTTAAATATAATTTTATTATTGCTACAGGTTATCATTACAAAATCGTTACCACAATACAAACTGTTCTGTAAATTTTATTTCTTAAAGTAATGGGGTCTTACAACACTGCTCTGAAGTGATTCTAGTAGTTAAGGGCATTAGGCTATAATAACAAAAAGTTGAAGTTGATTTTTTCAATAATTTGAAAAGAAAAAGTTGATTTTTTTTGTAATGACTAATAAACACTGTTAGAAATGTTTAAGGTTAAATTATTGCACACTGACGCAAGCTCTTTTACATAAACGGGTATATAAATTTACTACACGATTATAATGTAAAATTGATGTGAATTTTTGCTAATTTCGGTACAAAAGTCATATTAATTGATCCACAGTATACTAAAATTGATATACAGTTTCCCAAATTTGTTACAAAAGTAGTCTTTTTAATATAAGTCAAATTTACCACACAGTGAATTTTCTTTTTCTTTCTTATATTAAATTGGATTTCCTACACGAGTTAAGTAAAAATACAATACATTAAATTACTATGCAATTTATGAATTTTGCAAATTTTTTTTGCAGTGGAATTAAAGCATGTGTAAATGAATCATCCTAGTATCAAATTTATCATCTTAATGTATTATCCTATTTATTCTAGAGCTCTGTAAGGAAGGTATGAATTGGGACTGGGTTTGCTTTTATTTTCGTATAATTTAGTGAAATTTTGAAATTTTCGATCTTTTAGCACCTTAAAAAAGACTTATTTTTCAAGTAATTAATAATGTTTTACAAGAAACAGCATGAGCCATGCCTCATAACTTATTTTGTTTCACCATAAAATCATAATTATGGAGAATTCTTTACAAACTCAAAAGAAACGGAACTTCTCAAAAATTTATATTATAATTAATTTTGCTTTTTTCTTAATCCTTAATAACTAATATTTTCTGGGTTCGAAGACGCTCATTAAAACGAAAACTAAAGACTACCCAACCCTAAAGAATTAATTATAAAAAACAGTGAAGCATCCGTCATAAATAATCATTGAAAATGTATTAAAAAAACGTTATTAAAAAAATATAACTAAAATCTATCCAAACCAAAACATAATTAATTAATTAAAAAATCAATAAACCATCCTTCACAAATATTCCAAATGCCTATGAATAAGCATTTAATTTTTCAAAACCATTAATATTCTCCATAACTTAAACTTTATCATCGATCAAAAAACCTGAAATCTCTGAAACAAATCGCAAGAATAAATAATCCAAGTTCGTACGAATAAGCGTGCAATTAATTTTAAAAAATCTTAATCTTCGCAAGAAACTCAAACTTTATAATCAAAAAGTAAAATCTGAGAAACAAAAAATGTCGTGGAGCACTGAGAGTTATAGGCAGTCAGGTACAGTTCAAAGTTCGGTGGGTCGTAGCACAGGGTAATACTGACGGGGAATCTTGTGTCACAGGACGAAGCTGCTGGTTGGCCGCGTTCGTCGCAAACGTCGGAGTACGTAGCGCGCGAAATTGTCAGAGAATCATAATTGATGACGGCCCCAGGTGTCGGGGCTCCTTCTCGCGACTGGCAAACGTCTGCGTCTCGCTCTATGGATCCGATGATTTATACGTGAAACCCGGTTGGCCGAGAAACGAGCCACCCTTAACAGCAACCCCTGCTGTTGCTTCTCGTCGTCTCGACTCGAGCCCTTCTCACTCTGCATTCCCATGCTATTCCTGCGTTATGCCGTAGCAATGTACACACAGAAGCCTATACTCGCTGTGGAAGCCTAAGGCGAAGTGGCGAACGCAACGGAGCAGACCTTAATCTGGAACGGTAGGGCAAGTGTACCTTTCCTTTCCTTTTACGCCCTCTCACGTATTGTAGATGGATATATATATATATATATATATGTGTGTATGGCCTAGGGAGCGACGGGAACCTCCAAAGCCATCGCTTTTCTCGAATAGCCGTGTAATTGTTTGCTGTTATCTGCGCCAATTAATCGTCCGACTGGACGTGCTCCGATTACTCTTCTGAATCAACCTCCTCGATACTACAAGTAGACGCGATTTTTCGCCATTTCTTTTGCATCGCCCTTAATCAATGGCGAACACAAAGCCCGCAAAAAGGAAAATGTATTGCAACGATTAGATGTAAGAGACGACGGTAGAAAAAAAATGAGTCGGATTTTTTTATTTAGATGGTCACTGAGATTTTTCTTACTTGTCACAAAAATAGGGGGACCAAAAAAGCAGCCTTAAGTCGTTTCTTTATTTAAGATTAAGAACTAAGAATTTTTTAGAAGTGTTATTTTTTATTTATTTATTAAGTATCTTTGCTAAAAATTTTTCATGGATTTGATGATTGTGAATAAAATTAACGGTACCAAATGGCTACAATTTTTTAACTTTTGGTATAAAGCAAATTGGCAAGAAATTTTTCGCCATTTCTATTGCATCGCTCTTAATCAATGGCGAATACAAAGCCCACAAAAAGGAAAATGTATTGCCACGATTAGATGTAAGAGAAGGAGGTAGAAAAAAATGGGTCGGATTTTTCTATTGAGATGGTCACTGAGATTTTTCTTACTTGTCACAAAAATAGGGGTACCAAAAAAAACAGTCTTAAATAATTTTTTTATTTAAAGCTAAGAACTAAGAATTTTTGAGAAGTGTTATTTTTTATTTATTTATAAAGTATCTCTTGCTAAAAAATTCTTTCATGGATCTGATGATTGTGAATAAAATTAACTGTATCGAATGGCTACAATTTTTTAACTTTTGGTATAATGCAAATTGGCAAGACATTTTTCGCCATTTCTTTTGTATCTCTCTTAATCAATGGCGAACACAAAGGAAAATGTATTGCAATGATTAGATGTAAGAGACAGCCGTAAAAAAAATTTTCAGCTTTTTTTATTCAAATGGTCACTGAGATTTTTCTTGTCACAAAAATAGGGGTACCAAAAAAAAACAATTTTCGTAGTTCTTAGCCTTAAATAATTTTTTTAATTATTTAATTATTTTAAAATTATTTTTATCATTTTTTAAATTATTTAAGGCTAACAACTAAGAATTTTTTAGAAGTGTTATTTTTTATTTATTTATAAAGCATCTCTTGCTAAAAAATTTTCATGGATTTGATGATTGTGAATAAAATTAACTGTATTAAATGGGTCCAATTTTCAACTTTTGGTATAAAGTAAATTGGCAAGAAATTTTTCGCTATTTCTTTTCCATCGCCCTTAATCAATGGCGAACATAAAGCCCATAAAAAGGAAAATGTATTGCAAAGATTAGATGTAAGAGAAGGCGGCAAAAAAAATGGGTCAGATTTTTTTATTGAGATGGTCACTGAGATTTTTCTTACTTGTCACAAAAAAATTGGTACCAAGAAAACAAAAACAGCCTTTAATCATTTTTTAATTTTAATTTTAGAGGTGTGTTAATTTTTTTTAATTTATGAAGCATCTTTTAATAAAATTCTTTTATGAATCTGATGATTGTGAATAAAATTAACTGTATAAAGTAGCTACAACTTTCATTTTTTGGTATAATGCAAATTGGCAAGAAATCAGATTAAATGAGATTGATTGGGTTATGAAATTGATTAGCAAAGTTCCAACACAATGTAAAATAATATTATATATGAGCTTTTCGGCGGTATTGAATTTAATGTAGAGAATATTTCAGCCAGGGCGGCGTAAAATAATATGTTATTTTGGAAACTTGCATGACTTGAATAATTAGTACAGCGAATTTATACCAAACAAGTACATTTGCCCATCATCATGCCTTAAAACCATTATACCCATTTTCAATATTTATTTACGTGGTCGAAATAATTGTTCAATCAGCTGAAAACTATTTGGGGTTTGTAATTTAAATAGATTGACAGAGAAAACATATATTTAGTTAGAATCAACAGGATGCAGTTTGCTTAAAGTAAATTGAAATGGTAAATTTTGTGTTACCAACGAACAATCCCGATAAAGGAAAGGGCTTAAGTTTTTGGGCTACGAGATTTTCGATCTAATCTATTCGCAAATATTGTATGTTTAATATAACCATTAATAACGCCAAAATACTTATCAATACATTATCGAAAAAAAATAGTTTCATGAACTTTTCTTTTCTCTACAATTTAGGAACTCTTAATATCGAGAATTCACATAATAACTTTCCATAATTTCTCAAAATATATAAAAAATGACATCATATTTATTCGGAAAAATCATCTAATTAATTGAAATCGAAATTTTCATTATTGCTTAATAAGATTTTGCATTATTAGTGTCATTATATTATTCATATTTAAAATCAATGTTCAGGGTATTTTCGAACCGGTTAATTTTTTTTTTAATTCAGATAAACTAATAGTAATCGAAATAGTTATTTTTCTTTACGGAGGAACACACGAAGAGAAAACTTTTGTTGCATCAACAAATCAGTTGCTAATATAGTGACAGCAAAGCCTTATTTGTTAGTCTAACAAAAATTATTTGTTAGGCTTGTCAACAAATTTTCTAGACCAACAAAAAGATTTGCTAGGCCAGTTACAAAATCATTTGCTAGGCTTGTCAAAAAATTTGCTAGGCCAGCAAAAAGATTTGCTAGGCCAGTTACAAAATTATTTGCTAGACTTGTCAAAAAATTTGCTAGACCAGCAAAAAGATTTGCTAAGCCGATTACAAAATTATTTGCTAGGCTTGTCAAAAAATTTGCTAAACCAGCAAAAAGATTTGCTAGGCCAATTACAAAATTATTTGCTAGGCTTGTCAAAAAATTTGCTAGATCAGCTAAAAGATTTGCCAGGCCAGTTACAAAATTATTTGCTAGGCTTATCAAAAAATTTGCTAGGCCAGCAAAAAGATTTGCTAGGCCAGTTACAAAATTATTTGCTAGACTTGTCAAAAAATTTGCTAGACCAGCAAAAAGATTTGCTAAGCCAATTACAAAATTATTTGCTAGGCTTGTCAACAAATTTGCTACACCAGCAAAAAGATTTGCTAGGCCAGTTACAAAATTATTTTCTAGGCTTGTCAAAAAATTTGCTAGACCAGCAAAAAGATTTGCTAGGCCAGTTACAAAATTATTTGCTAGGCTTGTCAAAAAATTTGCTAGACCAGCAAAAAGATTTGCTACGCCAGTTACAAAATTATTTGCTAGGCTTGTCAAAAAAATTGCTAGACTAGCAAAAAGATTTGCTAAGCCAATTACAAAATTATTTGCTAGGCTTGTCAACAAATTTGCTACACCAGCAAAAAGATTTGCTAGGCCAATTACAAAATTATTTGCTAGGCTTGTCAAAAAATTTGCTAGATCAGCTAAAAGATTTGCCAGGCCAGTTACAAAATTATTTGCTAGGCTTATCAAAAAATTTGCTAGGCCAGCAAAAAGACTTGTTAGGCCAATTACAAAATTATCTGCTAGGCTTGTCAAAAAATTTGCTAGACCAGCAAAAAGATTTGCTAGGCCAGGTACAAAATTATTTGCTAGCCTAGTCAAAAAATTTCCTAGACCAGCAAAAGCATTTGCTACGCCAGTTACAAAATTATTTGCTAGGCTTGTCAAAAAAATTGCTAGACCAGCAAAAAGATTTGCTAGGCCAGTTACAAAATTATTTGTTAGGCTTGTCAAAAAATTTCCTAGACCAGCAAAAAGATTTGCTAGGCCAGTTACAAAATTATTTGTTAGGCCAGCAAATACATTTCCTAGATCAACAAATAAAGTTTGCTGTCACTATGTTAGCAAATGATTTTTCTCCGTATAGTATGAGAATAGCTATCATTTATTGTTGATTTGTGTCCAGAACACGTTCACATTCAGTTCGCTTACCGGAAGCTATTTTATCCTCAATTTTATAATCGATATCTGTTATACACGCGAGTAATCCGCTTTTGGCCTGTTACCGAAAGCAGCATTTTTGATTGGTTAACAACGGAGGCTTGAGCGATAGGTATACGTTGATGATGAACATCGAGTATACATATATGTATATAATAGGGGAAGGGGAATTTCACACACGTAATTAATTACTACGCGATGTCCTACAGGCTACTAGGAGCACCGAGCGATGATTCAAGGACGACGAGGTGCACTGGTTCTGTACAGGCCAGCCAACCGGTTCGGTGAATTTTCAATTCCGCACCAGAGTCAATATTTGTGATTGATTCGAAATGCACACGCGGCTCCGCTGACCCCCCGTAAATCGATCGACAGAGCCACGACTCACGATTTCCGCCAGTTCATCGTACGCTGTACAACCAAACTAATGCATCAAAGCGAATTATTCGATGGAGATCAACCGCTACGGATATTTGAAATTCGCCTACCACATTTTTTAATCTCCCGTTCTTCTTTACAGGGTATATGTACATAATGAACTGCGATTGCGATCTCTGAGTAATGACATATCGATTTCTGTTTTTAATACAATGAGAAAAGCGTGTAAATGTTTATTGTTACGGTTTTTTGTGATTTTTTTTATTCATGATTGTAGAACTTCATCATTTTATTTGATAATATTTTATCGTACAGTCTTGTGTAGCTTTTATTTAAAAGGAAGTTCGAATTTGTTAATAATTATTATTTTATGTTTTTTTTTATTCATTAATGTATAAATAGCGAATTATTCGATGGAGATGAACTGCTACGGATATTCGAAATTCGAATACCACATTTTTTGTATCTCCCTTTCTTCTTTTTAGGGTTTATGTACATAATGAACTGCGATTGCGATCTCTGAGTAATGACATATCGATTTTTTTAATACAATGAGAAAAGAGTGTAAATGTTTATTGTTATGGTTTTTGGTGATTTTTTTTTATTCATGATTGCAGAACTTCATTTTATTTGATAATATTTTATCGAACAGTCTTGTGTAGCTTTTATTTAAAAGGAAGTTCGAATTTGTTAATGATTATTATTTTATGTTTTTTTTATTCATTAATGTATAAGTAGCAAATTATTCGATGGACATGAACTGCTATGGATATTCGAAATTCGAATACCACATTTTTTAAATCACCCTTTCTTCTTTTTAGGGTATATGTATATAATGAACTGCGATTGCGATCTCTGAGTAATGACATATCGATTTTTGTTTTTAATACAATGAGAAAAGCGTGTGAATGTTTATTGTTACGGTTTTTTGTGATTTTTTTTATTCATGATTGTAGAACTTCATCATTTTATTTGATGATATTTTATCGTACAGTCTTGTGTAGCTTTTATTTAAAAGGAAGTTCGAATTTGTTAATAATTATCATTTTATGTTTTTTTTATTCATTAATGTATAAATAGCGAATTATTCGATGGAGATGAACCGCTACGGATATTCGAAATTCGAATGCCACATTTTTTTAATCTCCCTTTCTTCTTTTTAGAGTTTATATACATAATGAACTGCGATTGCGATCTCTGAGTAATGACATATCGATTTTTGTTTTTAATACAATGAGAAAAGCGTGTAAATGTTTATTGTTACGGTGTTTTGTGCATTTTTTTTTATTCATGATTGTAGAACTTCATTTTATTTGATAATATTTTATCGTACAGTCTTGTGTAGCTTTTATTTAAAAGGAAGTTCGAATTTGTTAATAATTATTATTTTATGTTTTTTTTATTCATTAATGTATAAATAGCGAATTATTCGATGGAGATGAACCGCTACGGATATTCGAAATTCGAATACCACATTTTTTGTATCTCCCTTTCTTCTTTTTAGAGTTTATGTACATAATGAACTGCGATTGCGATCTCTGAGTAATGACATATCGATTTTTGTTTTTAATACAATGAGAAAAGAGTGTGAATGTTTATTGTTACGGTTTTTTGATGATTTTTTAAAATTCATGATTGTAGAACTTCATTTTATTTGATAATATTTTATCGAACAGTCTTGTGTAGCTTTTATTTAAAAGGAAGTTCGATTTTGTTAATAATTATTATTTTATGTTTTTTTTATTCATTAATGTATAAATAGCGAATTATTCGATGGAGATGAACCGCTACGAATATTCGAAATTCGAATACCACATTTTTTGTATCTCCCTTTCTTCTTTTTAGAGTTTATGTACATTTTGAACTGCGATAGCGATCTCTGAGTAATGAGATATCGATTTTTGTTTTTAATACAATGAGAAAAGCGCGTAAATGTTTATTGTTACGGTTTTTTGTGAATTTTTTTTATTCATGATTGTAGAACTTCATCATTTTATTTGATGATATTTTATCGAACAGTCTTGTGTAGCTTTTATTTAAAAGGAAGTTCGAATTTGTTAATAATTATTATTTTATGTTTTTTTTTTATTCATTAATGTATAAATAGCGAATTATTCGATGGAGATGAACCGCTACGGATATTCGAAATTCGCATACCACATTTTTGTATCTCCCTTTCTTCTTTTTAGGGTTTATGTACATAATGAACTGCAATTGCGATCTCTGAGTAATGACATATCGATTTTTTTTAATACAATGAGAAAAGCGTGTAAATGTTTATTGTTACGGTTTTTTGTGAATTTTTTTTATTCATGATTGTAGAACTTCATCATTTTATTTGATGATATTTTATCGAACAGTCTTGTGCAGCTTTTATCTAAAAGGAAGTTCGAATTCGTTAATAATGCCTAAAAAACATACAAAATGTTCTAGAAAAAAATTGGGATATATTTTCAATGCATTTAAAAAATAAACAGCAGACCATACGTCAACCCTTTTTGTACCGTTTTTTTTGTGAAGTATTGTAGCATTTTTTTTTCTTTTATAAAAAATGTAATAGAAATTTCAGTTCTAGTTGTATTATATATAAATCGCTCTATGAGTAAGCCAAGATTAGAAATACTGAGCGGAGAATAATTAGTTATAATTGCGCAAACCACACTGAAAATGATTGATATTTGCTAGCTTTGGGATTTTAAAGCTTGAACGAGGATAGTAGCTACAATTTTTCGGTGCGAACCGTAATTTTTATTTCTAACGCTATTACAAAGTATGAGAATTTTTATGAGCAGCCGTAAGGATAATTGGTATGCCTGGAAAATTTATTATATTGTACATGGAAGAAAGGGTCTGGATAAAATTATCATAAATAAAATAAAAATTTGTATGTGTAACGAAAAATGTATCATATCGGTGTTCTAAAAATCGTTGACACAGAGAAATTTGTATTGAATATTATTTCAAAAACTTACCTACTGTTGGTCTCATACACTCGTTCTTAGAAATTCCTAACCTACACCAATAATTTTTATTCGCCTTGTAGATTTGTCTCAAACGAAATATAGATGGTCTTTGAATTTGCAGAAATTAATTAATCGATTTTAGTCAAAAGAACTAAATCCTCTTTGATAGAGTAACTGACATCCTAATCTTATCTCACAGATTGGTTAGTGCAACCAATTATTTTCATTAGATAGCCCTGCAATAATTGGCAAAGTCTTACATACTATTTTTCGCTACAAATCGAAAATAGTTGAGACTACAATTCCGATTTGATTTCAGTCACTAATACGTGACACAGTATATGCTGAAATTGATTTCCACAAGTACGTTTTTTTTCCATGTACACATGGATCCAGGATTTTTTTCTCCTAATTCACTGTTCTTGATTTTTTAGACCATTTTTCCATCCGGAAATAAAAATTACGAAAAAAAAGTATAAATTTCAGATACGATTTTGGCATCCGGAAATGAAAATTACGAAAAAAAAGGTATAAAAACGATGTTTCCTCGAGGGAAGGAAAGTGCGAAGTTGTACTTTGCAACATTTTGTCGGTATGTTAAAAGCCACAAGGAAATAGTAGCCGAGTTTAGTGAAAACGGCGACGCTGTAAATAAACGTAACCTTTTCTACTAGGTGAGTTTGTTTGAGAGATACAGTTTCATAGTTTTCCCACGGGACAGTCCAAGCCAGTTTCATGGAGTCCTACAGCAACACGTAAATCAGTCCTCCCATAACGGAGGGGCATTTTGTGAAAGAGAGAGACAGATATGCCGGTAGGGAAATTGTGCAATTGCACCATACAATGCATAACCATAGCTCGTACTATATATACGAGGAAAAGCGCAGGAGGGGGGAGGCTCGGCGTGTCTACGAGGATTTTAATGCCCTATGTTTGGGGGCCACGAGAGTGAGACTCTCTCACTATAATTTATAACACCGCAGTCGCGCGTGTGCATGCTGTATAAATGCAAATGTCGTATACGAGCGTTTCGACGCTCTTTATGGAGATCTGGCAGTTTCGGAAAGTCGTCACGTTACGACGTTCGACGTAGAAAACCCCAAACGAGGCAGTTTCAGCCACAAATTAATTTTACGAATGGACAGAAAGCGTTTCCTGAGTTTTATTGTTAGTGCCACCCCGAAACCCTTTGGAACTTTTATCAATATATATATATATATTTTTTTTTTTACAATCTCTTTTTACAGAAGTAAACATAAATATTTTTATTTATGACTTGGAATATTTCTTTTTGTCGGTGGAATCGGAAATTATCGACTTTCGGTGGTGGGAAAAGTCGCACGGACTTTTAGTGTCATTTGGATTTGTTGACAATGTTTTCTTTCATTTTTAAGATTTTTTTTTCAGTTCGAACCAGAAACTGAGATTTTATCAACATCGTTGAAAAATTGGACTCTGAAGAATTAGTGTTCTAAATAATTCTTAACGTTAACAAAAATCTGGGATGAAACTCCAATCAAATGTAACATATAAATTGGATTGAATTTTTAATTCCAAAGAAATATGAATTTTTGTGATAAAATTGTTGTTTTTACCAATGAGAAAATTTGGGGAAAATCCGAAACAAGAATATTTTCAATTATGAAAATAAAGAAGATGGGCAATTATTTAAACGTGACTATATTACTATTGTAATTCAAAAAACGATCCAGTAGTTTCCCCACTTTTTTTCTATGGGGAACTAAAGGATGAGAGTAAAAGTGATTTTTTTTACAGTGGAAAAAACTCAAATTCTTGAATTTAGGTTGCACGTGAGTCGTCTATCAGTCTTTTCATTTTGCTTCCTCATGGAGGAAGCTTTGTTTTCATGAAAAAATTTTTTTTCGAGATTTTTATGTCAGGACACTTAGAATTGTCCAAAACGTCCAGAAAAGTGATCTAGAAAAAATGTCCGTATGTATGTATGTGTGTGTGTGTGTGTGTGTGTGTATGTATACAACTCCGAAAATTCGAACGCCGATAACTCAAGAACGGTTTTGTATATCGCGTTCAAATTTGGCAAACTAATGTAGCAGCAGACCCTCTTCAACTGTAGCAATTTTCGACAAAATCTGTGCGAAAAATTCGATTTAATGCCGTTTTGAATTTTTTGAAAAAAGGACGTGGTCGCTCCAACTTTCTCAAAATTTAGTCTATTTTGCTAAATAGTTGGTTATAAGAGTAGATGCACTCAATGCTGTTTGGTATTGAATTTGGCTCAAATCGGTAAAGTGGTTCAGATTTTATGGAATTTTGAATTTTTCAAAAAATTGACATTATCGCTCTATTGTAACTTTTGCAAAACTTGAAACAGCGTGCTCAAATTTTGTATATAAATGAAACAATATTCAGCCATTATATATGTATAATTTAGTGACAAATGGTATGAAATTTGTGATTTTATGGAATGTTGAATTATTTTTAATAATATACGTTATCACATTTACTTTCGAAAACGCTCTAATAATAACGAAATAACGGAATAACGAAATAGAAAAAGCGAATTCACAACATGTTTATTTATCTACTTTAGAAAAGGATGCAAAGTAGAACCTTGCACATTGCTTCCTCATTATTTTTCGCTTTTTACAAAGCTTCCTCTATCAGGAAGCCAAAATTGAATAACATACTTTTTTGCTTTTTCAGAGGGGAAGCTTTGTAAAAAGCGAAAAATAATGAGGAAACAATGTGCAAGGTTCTACTTTGCATCCTTTTTTAACAATCTTCTGGTGGAAAATCTAAAAAACGAATTTTTTTTTAAATCTGTGAAATGGTTTGGAATGTTATTATAGGTAAAATTGACAATTATCGAGACTTTCGACAGTGGTGAGATTATAGAGTAACTCCTAGACTGGACAATGGTTGAAACGACAATAGAGGCGTCGAGAGGAAGTTGTACAAACGCTTGGTCCCCGTGGAAACCGTTTCTTCCATCGCAGCAAGTCAACGTTGCGAATAAAAACTCTCGAGGAAAGGTTCTACGGTGAGATCTTTAAACTGTGCCAACATTTGCAAGAACTACCCGAGAAAACTAGTTGAGAAAATCCTGCATAGACTTTTCACTTGACTGTATATAATGTGTACATATATATATATACATATATATCTACTGTACGATGCGCGAGTAAATTGGCACGGATTTTTAACATCGCAAGTTTGCCAGACTTTTTTTTTGTTTCTTTATTTTCATATTAACATAGAGAAAAGTCGGTCCCGCGGGGTCTGCGAGTGAATATCTGAGCGTGGAGCCTGGAATCTTGCCGGATAATTGAATGGCCCGTGAGCCAAACACTCCTGCGAGCCCCCAGACGTCGTTCTGTCTTGAAACAATGATAAAAAGTCTTTTTCGTCTCCATTAGTTTTCTGACATTATAGCAGCAGCTTCCATCTTAAAATACAGGGAAATATAAATGAAAATCGTTCGATGTTACTTCAGTTAGTCGAGACATATATTTATTTTCTTTATTTTTGTACTGGTAATAAATTGTATTCTTTGCGGTTTATTTAAGGAAATAATTGAGAACAAATTATTTTATTGGCAAAAAAAAAACAGGAAATACATCTTGAATAACTAACTATTGTGACTTATTTTATTTAAATTTAGCTTTTCATATTTTATCTGGCTATTAATTTTAATAAGTTTTTTTTTTGTAATTTTTTGTAAATATTTGGCACAACAAAAATTGTATTTTTATTCTTCAGTTAGTCAAGACATATATTTTTTCTTTATTTTTATACTGCTAATAAATTGTATTTTTTACTGTTTATTTATTGAATTAAATATATGAACTAATTATTTTATTGACAATAAAGCAGGAATTACATTTTGAATAACTAGCTATTGTGACTTATTTTATTTAAATTTAGCTTTTCATATTTTATCTGGCTGTTAATTTTAATAAGTTTTTTCTTTTGTAATTTTTTGTCAATATTTGGCACAACAAAAATTGTATTTTTAACTTTAGTTATTCAAGACATATACATATTTTTTCTTTATTTTTGTACTGGTAATAAACTGTATTCTTTACGGTTTATCTAATTAAACAATTATGAACAAATTATTTTACTGGCAAAAAAAAAAAGAGGAAATACATTTTGAATAACTAGCTATTGTGACTTATTTAATTTAAATTTAGCTTTTCATATTTTATCTGGCTGTTAATTTTAATAAGTTTTTTTTTGTAATTTTTTGTAAATATTTCGTACAAAAAAAATTGTGTTTTTAACTTCAGTTAATCATGACATATATTTTTTCTTCATTTTTGTACTGGTAATAAATTGTATTCTTTACGGTTTGTTTAATGAAATAATTGAGAACAAATTATTTTATTGGCAAAAAAGCAGGAATTACATTTTGAATAACTAGCTATTGTGACTTATTTTATTTAAATTTAGCTTTTTATATTTTATCTGGCTATTAATTTTAATAAGTTATTTTTTTTGTATTTTTTTGTAACTATTTGGCACAACAAAAATTGTATTTTTAACTTCAGTTAGTCAAGACATATATTTTTTCTTATTTTTGTACTGGTAATAAATTGTATTCTTTACTGTTTATTTATTGAAATAATTATACGAACAAATTATTTTATTGACAAAAAAGCAGGAATAACATTTTGAATAACTAGCTTGAATTTAACTTTTTATCTTTTTTTATCTGGATATTAATTTTAATAAGTTTTTTAAAATTCCTTGTAACTATATGGTACAGCGAAAATATTATTGTATTTTTTGTTTTAAGTCCATTTTAGTAGCAGAAGATTAAAAATAAAATTGAGTTTGGATGTAATTTTTATTCATTTTTTTAATAAATGTATTACATTCTCATTTTTCTACCGCAAGCAACGTTCGCACTATTTGAGATGCAAATGGCGTTGGAAACTCTGTCATACTTGAATGTGTGTATAGGTAGTGACGAGCTTTTCCAATCTCGACTGGACGCTAACGCTGGACTCCTCACAAATATATATATGTGTATATGAGCGAGCAAACGCACTCGTCTGGAATAGAATCGAAAGCTCTCGATGTAAACTGATAAATATGCATACAGAACCGTCCGCACGCGAGAACGCTTTCATTGACTCTAAAGAGAATGTCGAGCACACTCCCTTCGACCGTAGAAAAAGAAAAAACCGCAATTCTGCGGAATATTTTATGAAATTTTATCGGAAATTCGGTTTCATTTAATAATCAATCTCAATAATCTCTATTTAATGATTTCTTTGCTCCATCTTCGCATAACGACAAAAGGAAAAAAGAAAAGAAAAGCCCAATCTTATTTAATCAATTAAGGTATTTGATCCAACCTGTAAAAAATGTAATTATGGAAACTATTACAATTTTGTCGGAAGTTTTTATGCATAAGTCGGTATATTAATTTTGCTTCACAAGTATGATGTAAAATTAATAAACGGTGTATTAAACACGATAAAAAATTATGCTTCATATAAAAGAACAGGAATGATATCATAAAATTTTATATTAAATTTGATACACCCGTTTATGCATAAAAACTTCCCATGAATGTATATTAATTTTCTGAATATTTTTGACATTGAAGTCTTCCTCTCAAGAATTTCATAAAATTAAGTTAAATTAAACAAAATGCAAATAAAAGCGTGAATGATATTAATTATGTTTTATTTTATTAATTATACACTTGCAATAGAAAAATCGTTGGTTATAACTTTAATATTTCAAATTTAAGGGGAGGGAGTCAGATAAAAAAAATTGATTTTGGAAATTCAATATCATCCAAATTCTATTGCATATAAAAATTCCCAACGCACTATATTGTTGGTACTCGATGAAAGGATTTTTTACTGTCGTCTTACTTGCATATGCTTTTCAATATTATCTTAAGCAAAGTTCTTAGGTTTTCCATTCTGCGCATGATTCAGATCAAACTACTAGGCAGATTGGAATGGTTGACGTCTCATTTTGTTCTTCATGAAAAGATACACCGGCTAAATGGAGCAAATGTTAATAAAAAGTAATATTTTTTGAGTGACATAATTATTAATAAATAAATTTTATGCTATTTTCTAAATCAATGATTAATTTTGCTTTCAGAATGAAAAAAAAAATAGTTTGCTCCATTTAGCCGGTGTATCTTTTCAGGAAGAAGAAAATGAGACGTCAACCATTCCAATCTGCCTAGTAGTTTGATCTGAATATGCGCAGAATGGAAAACCTAAGAACTTTGCTTAAGATAATATTGAAAAGCATATGCAAGCCAGACGACAGTAAAAAATCCTTTCCATGAGCACCAACAATATAGTGCATTGTGCATTTTTATATGCAATAAGATTTGGATGATATTGAATTTCCAAAATCAATTTTTTTTTACCTGATTCCCTCCCCTTAACTCTCGAGTGATGCAGTTCGGTGCAAATACAAAAAAAGGGTGTGGATCAAAATAGCGAATGGCTAAAATAGCGAATTTCAAAATAATGAAGCTCTTAATCAAGAATGGTCATTATTTTTAAATTCGCTATTTTAGCCATTCGCTATTTTGATCATTCACTATTTTAATTGCATTTTAATAAGATGGGGGGACAAAATAACGAATGGTCAAAATAGCGAATGGCTGAAATAGCGAATTTAAATATAATGAACGTCTGAATCTAGAATGTCCATTATTTTCAAATTCGTTATTTTAGCTCGTCGCTATTTTGGTCATTCGCTATTTTGACCCCCATCTAAAAAAAAGGGGGAAGCCACAATGAAGGAATAAACCATCCATTCCATTCCATTTTCCATTCCATTCCACTGAATTCCATTTTCACTGAAGGAGTAAAAATATCTTGTCATTTACATTTTTGTGGATTCGATTGTAACTAAACGTAGATTTCAATGAACATATTATTTACAGCTTATATTAACGAATTATTTATATTTAGTAAGATATTATTAAAATGGTATCTAAGCATAAATGGTAAACCAGATAAAAAGATTTACATTTTAGAGAAAAAAAAATGTTTCTACATCAAATATTGCCGATCAGCATTCAAACTCAATCGTCAAAACTAAAATCTAAAACCCTAAAATCCCTCAAAACTAAAATCTGCTTCGCACCTGTTTCATTTGCACCAAAACAATTTTCTATTTAATGCAATTATATTGCTCTCTAGCAATGCACTTCAAGTGAGTGAAATATTCAAACCAAGCGAAGCATAATATTCGTTTTACATGAAACGTGAAATGTTCCACTTGTGTGATTAAAATATACCGTTTATGTAAAGTGTAATTTGGCGTTTATGGCATATTCCGATTTTATGGTCCATCGGCTTAAAATTCTAAAGCGCAATATCATAGCTGTGACCTGTATTTTTATAATAATTATCATTATAAATAATAGTAGCAGATCTAAACAATCGCGGACTAAAAACTAATTGCAATCACTTTATAATTACTAATACCAGCTTTTCCTCGGAATAGCAAACGAAAAATCCTTCTAACGCAAAAAGGAAAAAAAATTTCATGCAAGAATTACAGAATCTGGTGGAAATCTCACGCGTACTTGTACCAAATGATATTGACGCAAGCAGATTCGCAGGAAGCGGACTACTACCCTATTTACCCGGAGTATATATTTTCGAGAGTGTATGCGCATGTCTCAGATTAGAAAAAATTTATCTAGGGAAAAATGTTGAAAATCATTGTAGTCTTTCCTCAATAACAAATTCTCTGCAATTATAAATATCTTTTGTCAACCCTTAAAAAAACATTTTTATGAAAATAATATTAAATAAGATACCGGAAGTATTTATTTTCGTCAGAAAATATTTATCCGGGGTAAAAATATTGAAGATCATTATAGTCTCCTTTCAATATCAAATTCTCTTTAATTACCCGCATAAAAATAATTATGTCAAATTATGATCATAAATATGACATATCTTAAAAAGTGCCATTTTTGAGATGCGTTAAGACGAAAAATTTTAGAAAAGCTCATAGCGATTTTGAGATCGATTTGATAGCAAGTTTTTTTTACTAATTTGATCGCAATTTGTTATTTAGTGTTAGCCACTTTTTATGACGATTTTATGGTTGATTGAAAATCTTACGATTTGAGTAATTTGAACCTAATTTGAGGTGTTATTTTATTTTTAATTTGAGACAATTTTGTAATAATTTTTTTAGATGATTTATTCCGATTTAAGATGACTGACTTTTTGACATGTGTCAATTTGTGATCTCAATTTCACATAATTATTTTTACGGGGGTATACATATCATTTGTCAACCCTTAAAAAACATTTTTATAGAAATAATATTAAATAAGAAGATTCGTATAAATCGGAAGAACATATTTTCATGATTGTATGCGCAAATCTGAGATGGAAAAAATGTTAAAGATCATATTATGGACGGCCCTCAATACCAAATTATTTGTAATTAAAACAAGGATGTATAGTAGAACCTTGCACATTGCTTCCTCATTATTTTTCGCGTTTTACAAAACTACCTCTATGAGGAAGTATGTTATTCAATTTTTGGCTTCCTCACAGAGGAAGCTTTGTAAAACGCGAAAAATAATGAGGAAGCAAAGTGCAAGGTTCTACTTTGCATCCTTGTTTTAATTAGATAAATGTACTTGTTGTATATTCGCTTTTTCTATTTCATTATTACGTTATTTCGTGATTATTAGAGCGTTTTCGAAAGTGAATGTGATAATGTATATTTTTAAAAATAATTCAACATTCCATAAAATCAAAAATTTCATACCGTTCGTCACTAAATTATACATATATAATGGCTGAATATTGTTTCATTTATATACAAAATTTGAGCTCGCTATCTTAAGTTTTGCAAAAGTTACAGTAAAGCGATAATGTCAATTTTTTGAAAAAATTAAAAACATCATAAAATTTTAACGGTTCAACCGATCTTAACCAAATTCAATAGCGATCACCGGCGTATGAAAGCTCAAATTCATACCAATTTTAAGATCAATATCTCAAAAATTGAAAGAGTTATTGCGTAAACAGACATTTTTCAAAAAATTAAAAAAACGCGTAATAATTTAACGATAAAGTGGATTTTAACAAAAATCTGTATGAACGATGAGGCTTCATCCCTCTATCTATGGTCCAAATTTCAGCTTGGTATCTCAAGGCATTTCCGAGTTATAAAGGTTTACATTTTTCGATCGTGGAACATACACACATACACACACACACACATACAGACATTTTTTCTAAATAACTTTTCTCGACGTTTTGGCCTATTCTGAGTGTACTGACATGAAAATCTCGAAAAAAAAAATTTCATGAAAACAAAGCTTCCTCTATGAGGAAGCAAGAAAACAATTTTTTGTCAGCCCTTAAAAAACATTATGTATGAAAATAATATAAAATAACAAATCGTGAAAAAAACCAGATTTTTATCACCGAAAATCATTTACTAATCATGCAGAAGGAGATGAGGAGCAGTTTTGTGATCTCGCCCCATCAGCAACGCCCCAATTAGCTAGGATCGGGCGCGTGAAGTGCTTTCTCGTGTTTCGTGGCATAACGAAGCGGGACGGAGAATCAAAGTTCTCGTTGGCGATGTTGGAACGAGGCGGAGCTGTGAAGACAAGCCTCGACACACAGATTCGGGCATACAGAACCGCTGGCGCGTCTACCCGTAGACACACTTGGCCCAGCCACTTAGCCAGAACTCCCCACACTCGAATGAATACACCCGGGTAATTAGTAATTACGAGCGCGTGTAATAGGTGGAAGTATCTGTGGTGCGCGCAATCGCTTACGAAGAAAAGACGCCCTCGGGTTAACTGCGATTGTTCTAAGATCTCTGCTTCCCTGACTTGACTGTTATATTAACCCGCTAATCAGTCCAAAGGTGCATTAATAAAAACTGCTACTTTTGTCTCAATTTATCGAGAATTGGCCAAAGTAATTGAATGATTAAGATGAACGTCCCACACCGAGAGAAAAGAATTCATTGACGCCAAAGAAATGGGTGGATCGGTTTTTTTTCATTGATTTCAACGAAATATTTCTTTGATTTCAATGAGAACATTTCATTGCCTGTAAAGAAACATTTACTTAGTGAGCATATAATAAAGAAACAGTTTCATTGTTTTAAAGAGACGTTTTCATTGATTCAAAGAAACGATCTTCTTGATTCAAAGAAAATATAGGGGAGAGCGGGGCTATAGGGACCCCCGGGGCGAGACGGGCCGCCCAATTCTGAAGTAGCAACGGGGCGTGATGGGCTACCCGAATTTTTGGTGAAAAATTAATTTCTTAAAACGAGCTCGGATAGTGAAAAGAATGAAGAGGAACCTTCAACGCGATCTACCGACTGTGGGAAAACGACCCCCTTGCATGCGACCTTGTGACGGGGCGAGACGGGCCCCCTCATCTTTTTTAAAAAAAGTAGGTTATAGAGACAAAAAAGATTTAAAATGTTGCAGAACTCTTTATTTGCACAAATCGCACTCATAAACTATTTCATCGGGTTCAATTCCACTGCAAGATTCGTGTGCCGAACCTTCACATTTTTGGCATTGTATCCAGCCCTCAGTTGATTCGGAATACAGTCCTCTGCAAAATTTAGCAATTTTCGAGGTAGCCCGCCTCGCCCCACAAAATTTGTCCTCCCCGAATGGCTACCTAAATTTCAGAATGCATCATTCAGGCAAGAAATGAAAAATGTACGCTCTTAGAAACATTAAATTCGGCGTTGATTGCTTATTTCAGCAAGAAACGTGATTGCCCCTCATCTTTTTAAAAAAAAGTAGGTTATAGAGACAAAAAAGATTTAAAATGTTGCAGTACTCTTTATTTGCACAAATAACACTCATAAACTATTTCATTGGGTCCAATTCCACCGCAAGATTCGTGAACCCAACCTTCACATTTTTGGCATTGTATCCAGCCCTCAGTTGATTCGGAATGCAGTCCTCTGCAAAATTTAGCAATTTTCGAGGTAGCCCGCCTCGCCCACAAAATTTTTCCTCCCCGAATGGCTACCTAAATTTCAGAATGCATCATTCAGGCAAGAAATGAAAAATGTACGCTCTTAGAAACATTAAATTCGGCGTTGATTGCTTATTTCAGCAAGAAACGTGATTGCCAGCACAAAGCACTGCCGCGATTTGAATTTACTCCACGAATTGAGCTGTCCGTTTCAGAGTGAAGTAAGATATACCTAACGAATGTAAAGGGTGCGGTATTAGGCAGTTGCAAAGAAAAAAAAAAGTGAAATTTTTGGGTGGCCCGTCTCGCCCCACAACATTTTTTTTCGCGGACGCGCTCTTAAACCAGTTGGAACATTATTTTTGGGTTACCAGTAGTTCATTTACGCTATTTTTAGTTTCCTATTGCCGTTTTTTCCTTAAGGGGCCCATATCGCCCCGCTCTCCCCTATATTTGATGGTAGTAAGTGCGCCAACGGTTTGCGCAATCGCGTTAGTTGTGTCGCGATTCGGCGAAAAACCGGCAAAATGGATAAAGACGTAGCGATATTCCTCACGCTTGGTTGTTTCACATATGAAAGATGATCAATTGGTCAGGTTAACAAAGTTTTTCGTTAACATAACTAAGTTTTCTGGTACGTAACCACGAATTTACAACGTCTATAGGCCTATCTCTCTCGGACCTAACCTCACTTTTTTGTTTTCCGGTTCTCCCGAACGAACGGCTTTGAGTTTCGAGGAGCCAGAAGCTTAGCCTATTTCTGCCATACTTCCGCACATTCTCTCAAAATTTGAGCTTTATCTGCCGTGTACTTTAGGAAAAAATCGGTTTCGAAATTTTGAATCGAAATTTTCGAATCAGAGACGATTTCTTTGAAATCAATGAAAAAGGTTAATTGGTTTAAAGAAATGTTTCTTTGATCAATGTCACTAATTTTCATTGAGTTTGAGATCATTCAAAGAAAAGATAGTATTGGAATTCAAGTATTTCATTTCATTGGCAAAGATTTCCGCGAATCAATGAAACTTTTTCTCGGTACACTCATCGGCTATGAACCAGTGATCGTCAGTTCTGTGCTTTAATTGTAGGTTTTGTTACATTCAAAGCACACAAGTTACAATCACCCCCGAAAAAAAATAATTATGTCAAATTGTAATCATAAATTGACATATCTCAAAAACTGCCATTTTTTAGATGCTTTAAGAAGAAAAATCTTAGAAAAGTTCAAAACGATTTTGAGATCGATTTGATATCAAGTTTTTTTTTTACTAATTGAGCGCGAGTTGTCAATTAGTTTTAGCAAATTTTTAATGTACTCTAGTATTAATAAATTATATTATATCTTATTAAATCATATGAAAAAATCTTCCCAAAATTGTCACGAAATCGTCTCAAAATAAAAATGAAAAAAAAATAACAAACATCTCAAACAGCGCTCAGATTAGTCAAATCGTAACGCATCTCAAACAACAACCAGTCCACTAACTTTCTGCAACATTTAATTGATACTAACTAAATAACTTTATATAAGTCTTAATTTGACATTCGTCTTAACAAAAAATGTTGATGCATGAATTTGGCCCAATCACAGCACGAATAAAACGATGACAATGGTTTCGATAAAATCTCGTTACTCATGAACTTATTAGGGGTGGAATTGAATTTTTTATCTGAATTATTAAAAACTTTGTCTCTTCCAATTTGTTGCAATTTATCTTAAAGCTTCTAAAAAAAATATGAATCTATTCTTTCTAAACGTTGCCCGTGTTTCTATCGGGAATCAAGCAAATCTTTTCTCAAATAACAATAATAACAATTGGTTATGAATTGAACAACCCAATTGCAACAGATTCTCCACACATTTATCGACATTCGATGGAAATGCACTTTTCTGTGGCTTTTTATCTTTTTTTTTTTACTGTATTGCTCTCTATTTTTTGTCAGTATCGATTATCTTTTTTGTAGTCGAAGCTGCAGAGCGAACAAAAAAAAAGCGTTGCGTGCATCCGGCTAATGAAATATTTCAGTGCACCGTCCACTGCATAAACAACGAAACCATCGCCGAATACCAGCAGCGAAAACTTGCACGAAAACGTGTTCCATTCAACGCTGTGGTTGCCAACGCTGCTGCACTCAGTGCAACCGACGGCCCCATCGAACTCGGCAAAATAGAGAGTCAACGCGAGGAGAGCTGCTCGTATTTTTTCACGGACTGGCCAGCGTTTAGCCCGGAAGTTTCTATTCAACTCTGGGCGTACAATGTACACATACTCTATTAAACAACTCGTATTACTGCTCTGTTTGTGTAGTTAACAAGCAGCGCACTTCATGTGACCAAAATTTTTCAAACATTTTTTTCAAAAGCTCCCCTTTTAATTAGCGTGCGTCACGGATCAGCTGCAAAATTGCAATTTCATACCGGCGATTGTTTTTATTTAATAAATGGTAAATAAATCCTGTAGCATGTGTACAGTGTACATATACTCGATTAATCAACACGTATTACTGTATCGCTTGTGTACACGGAAAGAAATGTTTCGTTGTGACAACCAACGTTTTCAATTTCCTGTACACAAGGTCTCAATTATAAATCAACGGAGATTAGTAAGCGTAAAACCAATCCAATCGTCGAGACTACCATTCGAATCGTTGGTTTCACCATTCAAATGGTTGGCACTACCATTTGAGTTGACGAATCATTTTTTGGTTATGGCAATTAATCTTTTATTTCCGTGTTTAATTAACAAGCACTGTAGTTCACGTCACCAAAGATGTTCAATATATATTTGTTTTTTCAAAAATGCGCTTTTGTAATCCTTATGGACGAAGATTTGAGCCACTAAAAAAAATGTCATATCAGCATGCTGAAAATGGTTTTAAAATATCGAGAACAGTAGTTGAGAAAAAGTGCATCTTGAACTACCCGACCGAATCACCTCAAGTTTGAATTAAACTTGCGATGCTATCCAAAGTTTTCTTGGTATATATCCGCGTAGAAAAAAGAATCTTTCAAAGAATCTTCGAAAGAATCTTGAAAAGCGTCTTTAAGAGAATCGAGAAAAGATTTCGCCCATCAAACAGAAAAATCGTGGAAAGAATCTTAATGAAATTCTTCAGAGGAATCGAGCGAAACCTGTTGTTGCTTTATGCTGAAAATGGTTTTAAAATATCGAGAACAGTAGTTGAGAAAAAGTGCATCTTGAACTACCCGACCAAATCACCGCAAGTTTGAATTAAATTTACGATGCTATCCAAAGTTTTCTTGGTATATACCCGCGTAGAAAAAAGAATCTTGTGAAGAATCTTTTAAAGAATCTTAAAAAACGTCTTGAAAGAATCTTTAAAGGAATCTTGAAAAGAATCACGTATAGGATCCGGAGCATGATTCTTTCCAGGATTCTTTTCAAGATTCTTTCTATCCGAAAGCGTTCTGAGAATCTTTCAAAGAATCTTCGAAAGAATCTTGAAAAGCGTCTTTAAGAGAATCGAGAAAAGATTCCGCCCATCAAACAGAAAAATCGTGGAAAGAATCTTAATGGAATTCTTCAGAGAAATCGAGCGAAACCTGTTGTTGCTTTATGCTAAAAATGGTTTTAAAATATTGAGAACAGTAATTGAGAAAAAGTGCATCTTGAACTATCCGACCGAATCACCTCAAGTTTGAATTAAATTCGCGATGCTATCCAAAGTTTTCTTGGTATATACCCGTGTAAAAAAAAGAATCTTGTGAAGAATCTTTTAAAGAATCTTTAAAAAAGTCTTGAGAGAATCTTTGAAAGAATCTTTAAAGGAATCTTGAAAAGAGTCACGTATAGTATACGGAGCAAGATTCTTTCCAGGATTCTTTTCAAGATTCTTTCTATCCGATAGCGTCCTGAGAATCTTTCAAATAATCTTCGAAAGAATCTTGAAAAGCGTCTTTAAGAGTCTCCAGAAAAGATTCCGTCCATCAAACAGAAAAATCGTGGAAAGAATCTTAATGAAATTCTTCAGAGGAATCGAGCGAAACCTGTTGTTGCTTTATGCTGAAAATGGTTTTAAAATACCGAGAACAGTAGTTGAGAAAAAGTGCATCTTGAACTATCCGACCGAATCACCTCAAGTTTGAATTAAATTCGCGATGCTATCCAAAGTTTTCTTGGTATATACCCGTGTAAAAAAAGAATCTTGCGCAGAATCTTTTAAAGAATCTTAAAAAAAGTTTTGAAAGAATCTTTTAAAGAATCTTAAAAAAAGTCTTGAAAGAATCTTTAAAGGAATCTTGAAAAGAATCACGTATAGGATTCGGAGCAAGATTTTTTCCAGGATTCTCTTTAAGATTCTTTCTATCGGAAAGCGTTCTGCGAATCTTTCAAAGAATCTTCGAAAGAATTTTGAAAAGCGTCTTTAAGAGAATCGAGAAAAGATTCCGTCTATTAAACAGAAAAATCGTGGAAACAATCTTAATGAAATTCTTCAGAGGAATCGAGCGAAACCTGTTGTTGCTTTCCATTGGTATCGAGAGCTTTGCAGTCTTATATACGTTTAGGCTTCAAGTCACTTGCGAGAAACGCTTCGACCGCTCGCCATCTAGTGGCATCGTATAAAACACTGATATTCAATACTCCGCTAGATTTTTTTTCGGACGGTTACTTTACGCCGATCAATCTGAATTTTTTATGACATATTAAGGTAGTCATGAATGATAGAAAATGATTTTTTATAAGACGATTTTTATTGTTATTTTAATTGTTGAAAATAATGTTGATAAAAAAGACAGTCTCATGGTGGATATCCTAGGGGTCGCAGGTTTGATCTGAAAAAAAAAACCCAAAGGATTATTAATTAGTATGCGATTGGCTATCGCGACATGGAGGCTTTTTTTTAAATCAAAATTGACAAAATGGCGGCGTTTTGAACAAAAAGTACCGAATTTAGCCGTTTTTTCGACAGTTTTTCTTTAAAAAAAATTAATTTAAAAAAAAATCCTAAATTGTGTACTTACGACTAATCGGCGATGCCAGGTCTATAAAGTATGCCAGCGAAGTATTTCAAATTTCGCTCTAAAAATTTGAGAGGATGTTTTTGACCGTATATACTAATGGATAAGACAAAAAAATCTCCATTTTTTTTCACACTGCCAAGATTCCTTAAATTTTGAAAAACGCCTGTTATTATTCTAATTTAAAGAAATGTCGTTCTAACGAACTTAAACATAATATAAAACTTGGACAAATTAATATGACTTTTGATACGTTTACGGCAATGTTTTGGAGAGAAATCGGTAAAGCAGTTCAGATTTTATGCAGTTTTGAAATTATCGATAAAATTCATGTTATATGTATACACAAAACAATATTCAGTGATGTTAGATACCTAATTTAGCAAAGATCGACAGGACGGTTTGCATTTTATAGGAACGATAATTTTTGTTTATTATTTCTTGATTATTAAAACTGCTCAAAAATTCAATTTTTACAATATTTTCTTACAACAACGATACTAAGTAGAATCTTGTATATTGCTTCCTCACTATGTGTTCGGAAGCTAAGATCGATCGAAATACGTTCTCATAGATGCAACTAAAATAAAAGCAGAAAAAATGAGGAAGCGATATACAAGATTCTACTTTGCATCTTTTTTAATTAGCGTGCATCACTAATAATAAGGTACATTGCAATTTCCTATCAGCGGTTGTTTATATTTGATAAATTCTGAAGGCGATGGCTAATTTTGAAAGCTTCAGGGTTGAGAGAGTGTATTTACGATACAAATTTTTTTTTTCTGATTCTCTGCCAATTTTCGATCAATATTGATCACTTCCACGGCTCGGCAGAAGCTTTGAGCTCAAGCATCAAACTGTAATATGCAAATGTGAAACGCCGACGCGGTATACCGGGAAATAGTGACGAGAGCCAACTTTTCAAGCGTATGCAATATACTGAAAAATTGTAGTTCCAATATCTGCCTGTGATTGTTGAATTCTGCCTTTGACAGCTGCTTTTACTATAATAAGAACGTCAGAAATTGGAATATTATGATTAAAAGACGAAGATCAAAAGTACAAACTTATATCTGTACAGCGTTCATAATTCGAGCTATCGATTCTCAAAATTATTTTCCGTGATTTATTATAATGAATTTGTGAAATATTATAAATTTATAAAATATTAAATAATGTAAGTTTATTTTCGTGCTGCAGACGCAATTAAAAGTTATTGTGGCTTGAATTGAAATGTACAAATGAAAAAAGAATGACATGCAAATAGCTTGTAGAAAATGAGTGATTTAGTACAGTGGAACTTTCATTATCGCATTTAGTTGTTCCAATGTGATATAACTGCTATTTTTAAATTTATTTAAAAGCGCATGAGATGAAATATGAATTTTGTTTAGTAAAGAATCATTATTGTTATAGATCTTGAGCTGTTTTCAATGAAGAATATTAATTATTATTAATTATATTAATAGTAATATATTATATAATATAAATAGTAGTAATTAATTATAATTAATTACTATTAATTATTCCTCATTGAAAGTACAATTCGAGAAATTGCAATAAATAAGACTTTGAGCTTATAAAAACTAATAATCTTTATTCCTGGCGCTTTAGACAAATTTCAAATAATCTATCCAGTTATGAGATCTACAAATCAAAACTTTCGATAACGCAAAAAAAAAAAAAGAAAAAAGTTGACTACTAAAATTACCGAGACGTAAATTTAGCCTGACAAACTATTGAAGCGACAACAAGAGAGATCCGAGTTGCTAATTAACTCAGCGTCACCTCGGGACGATGAAAAAACTCGTGCTGAAAATATGAGACTCGCAACTTTTTTATTTGCCTTTTGCTTTACATTATCGCGTCGCTGGTTTTGTAGGGTTTTGTCTTATGTTATTCAAATTTTTTTTAAAAGAAAAATCCATCCGATATTGACTGTTGCGAATGCATGCAACTCTTTTCGTTACTTCGGATCACTTTGATGGGACAATTTACGTCACAAGCTCAGCGGGTGTCCGATGCGGATTTGTAAGCTGGTGGAGTGACAGTCACGATCCACTATATGAGAGTGCACGTGGCATTGTTGAATCGTATTTTATTGTCATCTAAAGCGATAGCTTTTTTGCATCAGATGCCTGACAGCACTTTCAATCGGATAAATGTACTATCGCTTTATGATGACATTCTATGCTCTTCACTCTTGAAATTAAAATTGGCCATAAAGCAGCATGCTACATATGATTTCGTTAATAGCATTTATCATTATTAAGGGAAGGGAGTTAGGTAAAAAAAATTGATTTTGGAAATTCCATATCTTCCAAATCCTATTGCATATAAAAATGCCCAACACACTATATTGTTGGTACTCGATGAACGGAGTTTTTACTGTCGCCTGACTTCCATATGATTTTCAATATTTTCTTAAGCAAAGTTCTTAGGTTTTCCATTCTGCGCATGATTCAGATCAAACTACTAGGCAGATTGGAATGGTTGACGTCTCATTTTCTTCTTCATGAAAAGATACACCGGCTAAATGGAGCAAACAATTTTTTTTTATTATGAAAGCAAAGTTAATCACTGATTTAGAAAATAGCATAACATTTATTTATTAATAATTATGTCACTTAAAAAATATTACCTTTTATTAACATTTGCTCCATTTAGCCGGTGTATCTTTTCATGAAGAAGAAAATGAGACATCAACCATTTCAATCTGCCTAGTAGTTTGATCTGAATCATGCGCACAATGGAAAACCTAAGAACTTTGCTTAAGATAATATTGAAAAGCATATGCAAGTCAGATGACAGTAAAAAATCCTTTCATCGAGTACCAACAATATAGTGCGTTGGGCATTTTTATATGCAATAGGATTTGGATGATATTGAATTTCCAATATCAATTTTTTTTATCTGACTCCCTCCCCTTAAGCAGAATATCGACTTTGTCACTCACCATTTCTATTACTCCTTCTAATTTTTGATTTACAAGATATCAATGCTAAATTTAAAAAATGTGTGTTTTTTTAAATCAGTATTTTCGAAGAATAAATCATTATACTAGTCGGATTATGACAATTAATACTTAATTTTGTTTATTATAACCAAACTCATCAAATCACAGCAGCGATTTTTTTATATTACTAAAAATTGTTTACAAGTTATAATAGTTTATTTATCCTACTGTAACCTAAATTAAGATACACAAATGTTAGTAATTTTCATCGTACGAAAGTCATCAGAGCTTATCTTTTTCCTATTGGAATTCTCTAGATTCCGTTATTTTTTTATTTTTTTTTTTTATAGAGAAAATTGCATTTGCAGAATTTAACACGACATAGCGCCCTTAATTTTCATCGTATGAGGGTTTCCCAGGGCTTATATTTTGCTTCTTGAAATTCTCTAGATGCAGTTATTTTAAAAAAAATTTTATTGACCTTTTATTCTGTAATACAAGCAAAAAAATTGCAGATGTAACCTTTGACATGATGTAGCGCCCTTAATTTCCATCGTACGAGATTCGTCCAGGGCTTAACTTTTTTTGTTTTGAAATTCTCTAGATGCAGTTATTTTTAGATTTTTTTTATCGACCTTTTATTCTGTAATACAAGGGAAAAAATTGCAGATGTAACCTTTGACATGATGTAGCACCCTTAATTTTCATCGTACGAGATTCATCTAGGGCGTAACTTTTTTTTATTGAAATTCTCTTGATGCTGCTATTTTTAATTTTTTTTTAATCAGCTTTTTATTTGTCGATACAAGCAAAAAAGTGCATTTGTAACCCTCGATATGACACGCTCTTAATTTTCCATTTATATCTGCGACAATACGTCGGTTCTGCAGAATCTACACATCACCGACTCTACACAACGGCAATTCGACACATGCCTCGATTCAACACAACAGCAACTGTACAAATCACCAACTCGACACATGCCTCAATTCGACACAACTCCAATTCTACACAGCCCCGATTCTACACAGTCACAACTGTCACGAGCCAAATGCACAACGGCAATACTCTACACAGCCCCGATTCTACACAGTCATAACTGTCACGAGCCAAATGCACAACGGCAATACTCTACACAGCCCCGATTCTACACAGTCACAACTGTCACGAGCCAAATGCACAACGACAATACTCTACACAGCCCAGATTCTACACAGGCACAAATGTCACGAGCTATATTCACAACGGCAACACTCTACACAGCCCCGATTCTACACAGGCACAACTGTCACGAGCTAAATTCACCAAAGTCCCGATTCAACACATCACCGATTCTACACCGTCATCAACTTACATCCAATCATAGTGCGCAGACGAGTTGGAATATTTGAACAACATACGTTGATTGGATGTGAGTTGGTGACGGTGTAGAATCGGGGATGTGTTGAATCGGGACTTTGGTGAATTTAACTCGTAACAGTTGTGCCTGTTTAGTATCGGGGCTGTGTAGAGTATTGCCGTTATGAATTTAGCTTGTGACATTTGTGCCTGTGTAGAATCGGGGCTGTGTAGAATATTGCCGTTGTGCATTGGGCTCTTGATAGTTGTGACTGTGTAGAATCGGGGCTGTGTAGAATTGGGGTTGTGTCGAATTAAGGCATGTGTCGAGTTGGTGACGTGTACAGTTACTGTTGTGTTGAATCGAGGCCTGTGTGGAATCGGGGCTGTGTAGAGTATTGCCGTTGTGCATTTGGCTCTTGATAGTTGTGACTGTGTAGAATCGGGGCTGTGTAGAATTGGGGTTGTGTCGAATTGAGGTATGTCTCAAGTTGGTGATGTGCACAGTTACTGTTGTGTTGAATCGAAGCATGTGTCGAATTGCCGTTGTGTAGAGTCGGTGATGTGCATCGGGTTCTGTAGAAACGACGTATTGCCACATCTGCATTCTTTTGCTTGTATCAAAGAAAAAAAGGTCGATAAAAAAATCTAAAAATAACTGCATCTAGAGAATTTCAAGACGAAAAAAAAGCCCTGGGTAACTCTCGTACGATGAAAATTAAGGGCGTTACGTCGTGTTAAAGATGAGTGCAAATATTTTCAGGGTCATGATAATAACAGTAAGAACTCAGTACTATCTGATCCATCAATTTTTGGTGTTGACACTTTATTGTAAGCATTTGAAGATCCACATACCTGTAAGTGCAGAACACTTTATGCACGTCCGGTAATTGAGTTCACGAGAAAACCTCGTGGTGAGCCCACAGGGACAGCTATAAACAATAGAAGTCCCTCTAGGGTCTCGGCGTTCTATAAACCACTCGATTCTACGTGTAGGGATTGAAGTACATAGAGCTATATTCCTGAGTTGGTGCTAGGCGACGAAATCTATTGCGATTCTCAAGCCCATGAGATTAGACCGTGACGTTTGAGTCTCAAACTGTTTTGCATACACTCACGTCGTTCTATCAACCGTTTGTTCCTTTGAATTTTCGTCAAGTGAAATGAAGCTGTGATTCTCGAAGGGTGAATAATATATTAGAAGAGGAAAATCGTCGTTCGGAGGCAACATTAATTTCTTTTTTAATAGAAAAGTCACTTCGTTTATTTGTTTTTTCTCGTTATCCTTTAATATTATTCATTTCTGATCGATTTATTTTTTGTAACTTACTTGCTGATGCATTTCTTGCATTCTTGCATTGCACTGTAAATTTGAACCGAGTCGATGCCCTTTTTTGTGTTTCGTCAACATTTTTTAGCAATATTGCCACATTTTCTTCAACTTATCAATTAAACATTTTAAATAAATTGTATATTTATTATATATTGTTAATAAAAAAAATAATTAATTTAAAAAATAAGGATATTTGACTGCACATAAAAACAATAATTACCTATAAATATTTATTAGTAATATATTAATTTATCGGCAAATGGTTGCAATAATTATTATTGATCGGACATTTGCGTACAATCCAATAGACATACAATTTATTTGAAAGTACAATTTAGTGACACTCCCTGTCTGTATACATTTAGTGCTCCCCTAAATATTGGATAACGTACGTTTTTATCTCTGACACTCCAAAACATTTGAATCTCTCGGTTTTCAGTGCATCCTGTTATCCTGTGGTTTTAGTGCAGAGCGCTACGGAAATAATATATTTTTTGCAATGTTATTAGCAGACGACAGATAATAAAGGACCACAACATTTTTTTTTTTTTAAATAAACCAAAGTTTCCAGAGCAAAAAAGGTAATTCCAGTGACGGAGTTTGCGGCTGGTGTTTGTCTCGGTTCGCAGTTATCGGTAAACCACTGCATCCTAGAAATCCTGGTATAAAGGATCCTTCAACAGTGGAGCTCCAGACAGTGCAACTTCACTTCAACAGACGTTTCGAGTTCCACGCGGTTCGCTCTGCATCGTATGTGATGCAATTTCGTCTCGTTTTATTTCTATCATTCCTCGTATGAGCACAAGGCAATAGAGTATAATAGAGGAATAGAAAACGGTCGTTTTGTAACATCGATTTCACCTTTGTGAGAAATTTTGCGTAAGATCGTCAATTCTTGATGAAAAGATGGCGAACAACAAGAAGAATGGAATCTTGTACCTCTTTGATCGCCCATCCGAACCGGTTTACGTACCAAAGGGCGAGAAGAAAGTTGCTTTCGAAATTCCCGCCGACTATTTGGTAAGTTGCAGAATTGTTAAGCCCCATTAATTCAAGAAATATGGTTTACACTATAAGTTTTTTTGTAACTACTATTTCATAATAATAGCTTGTAGGAATTATAAAATTATGCGTTAATATTTGAATAGTTGCAGAAAAATACTAATTTTAACTCAAATATTGGAAGAAATAGTGGCAAAAATGGAAGAACACGGTTCTGGATTAATTCAAGAAATATGGTTTACAGTAAAAATTTTTTTGGCAACTACAAATTTCAGTAGTAATCCATAGTGATTAAAAAATAATGCATTAACATTTGAATAGTTGCACAAAAATGCTCAATTTAGCTCGAATATTGGAAAAAAATGAAAGAACACGGTCCTCCATTAATTTCTTAATAAACTAATTAAGCTAATTAATCATATTTTACCATTTTTACAAAAAGATTACCAACAAATTTTATTGAAAATCAATATTTCCTGCAGCTCTTCAAAAGTTAACACATTGTATTGTAATCGCTACATGTTATTATTATGAAATCATAATATTGAAGCGAATCGTATCACAATTATTTTATTTATATTTAATTATAAGTATTGGTCATTTACAACTCTGGTAAATTGATATATTTATTGTTATTATTATTTCGAACAAAATATACAGCGAATATTATTAATTAAAAATACCTTTTAATTACATTATCTGTTTATCTCCGTTCATATAGCCCGAGAGACACAAAACGCTAGGGGTCCAGGTGTTCAATCGTTTCAACGATGACACGGACTCCCATGACAAGATTCCGGTTCAGCAGATAGCTCTGCCAGATTTGAGCATCCCTATGCAACTTGGTCGTCGCGAGCCCTTCTCTCTCTTCATCCCCAAGCATCGCAAGGTTGCTTCAGGTCTTATCGACATATTCATGGGTATGCGAACCTACGAGGATTTCCTCTCCGCCGCCGTTTACTGCCGCGATCGTCTCAACTCCAACATGTTCATCTACGCTCTGTCCGTTGCGATTCTTCATCATCCGGACACGAAGAACCTTCCGCTTCCTCCGCTATCCGAAGTATTTCCCGACAAGTACATGGACTCCGGAATATTCTCCCGGGCTAATGCCATTCCTTCTGGTCCACGCGTAAGTTCAAACTCATTTATCGTGGAATGTAAAATCGCTAAGGGGATACGAGTTTGTAAAATAATTACGGGAAATAAGGTAAAAAAGTGACAATGTTCGGAGAGGTCAAGAGCATCTTCAGATTCAAAAATTTATTAGCCGCTCGATAAAATATTTTTTTATAGAGCTACACTGAGAGAAATTGAAATGATCCTGGTAACTTTTCAGTGATAATTATACTTTATTAGTCCAGGTAACTATTTTCGCAATTATATATACATTAACAGTAACGTCGTTACGTTACCAGTGAAGAGAGATAATAAAATATAATTATTACTGAATAGTTACCAGGATCATCGCAACTTCTCTTTAGCCACGGAGAGAAAAACGTGTGTTGCCACAACATTTCCCATCTTCCTGCATCAAATTTTGTTTGCTGAAATAATGACAACATAAGCTTTCGTTGCCGTAACAAATGTGGTTTGTTACCGTTTGATTTGCAACCCAAGCAAATAGCATTTGCTGTAGCAGTATTCATTAATTTGCTGTCGTATCATTGAATTATTTCTTTCACAACGGCATTTTGAATTGCTACGGCAGCAGGTAAAGGCGTAGCAAATGAATTTTTACTACAACGACATACAGATTTCTCTCCGTGAGGTAAATACTGAAATCAATGTCAAGCTCAGCACTTCAGGTTTCTAAAACATATCAATTAATTTTTAGAATGTCAAATTGTTTTTTAATTCTGTTCGAAATTCAAAATCTATGATACTTCCGGTCCTATTATTATAATTTTTTTTTGCATCTCTCTATTTCCAGACATTAAATCTCCTGAGTTCGATGGTTTGTCGGGTATTGGCGGTCCGGTTAAACAAAGAATTTCTTTATTCAAAACGTTTCGACCCTGATCTGGGTACTCTTCAGTAATTTATAAAGTAATTACTTGTGTGTGTTTATATCGTATTTGTCTATATGTCAAAATGTTCGTGGTGTGTTTCGACTCTTTCTCTCTCTCCGTTCCTCTTTCGATGTTGGTTACCGGACTCTCTGGCTCATGTGTTGTCTTTGAGGTTATCAATCTTTCTTTTGGTGTTATTAACCATTATATTTACCGTTACATTTTTACACTTGTGCATTAAATCTCCTGATCATTTGGACAACTTCAAGAATACTAACAGTATTCTTGCCGAAAATAATTAGTCTAGGAGGGACAGCGACGGTACAGATAATATCGCCACAAAAATCCTTGTGAACGCGATTTCAAAAACTCATGTCACACTATATATACTCGACCAATCAAAAAGATAGGTCTAGTTCGGCAACTCTCCAGTGGGGTGGCGCGGCGGACGCCGAAAAAAGCGAAATCAGAAATATCGCTCCATTGGCAATCTCTCTACTCATCATCCATTTTAGGTCCTTAATGGGAAAAGTATATCCTGTATATTGTATGGTTATTTATTCTACATACATGCAGGTATATACACGCATGAATGTCAAGAACACATTCTATGCACATACAGTAGCCTCCCGCTAAGTGCTCGCCTACGGGGCTGTAGGGGTAAAAACGAGCACTTAGCAAGTTACCACTTCTCCGTAGAGATTCTGCAAGCTCGGGCCGCATTCGGCCGAGATCGGCAGAGATCGGGCGCATTCGGCCGAGATCGGCAGGGCTCGGGCGCATTCGTCCGCAATCGGCCAGGCTCGGTAGAGAATCGTAGTCTTGGTGGGGGAACATTAACGCCTCCCGATGGAGGGGAAGGCGCCTCGGCGAGCACTTAGCGAGCGAGCACTTAGTGGGAGGCTACTGTACTTGAATAATTCGAATTTGAGCGTCAGGTACGAACATATTCGTAAGATATTTCATGTATATGCATCCATGAACATAGAGAAAAAATCAAACGTCCACGAATTAATTACCTTTTTATTTTTAGTATACTTCAAATAGACAATAACAATGAAGATCTTCTAAGATGTCAATGGCCGAGTGGGTTAAGGCACCTGGCAGTCACCCAGAGAATCCAGGTTCGATTTCCGCCAACAGCAAAAAAATTTAGATGTGTTTTTTTCAGTAATAAATATGTAGCGATCAATGCAATAAATCCGAATATCCAACTAAAAGTGCAAGATAAACCGAATTCAATGAATGCAGATAATTATTTTGTAATTAATTCTTCCGTTTTCTTTTTTAGACAAGACATATGTGTACATACATATATTATGTGCACCGTACCTCATGGATCTCGTGAACCTCATGGATGTCCAGTGTATGTTCGATGTACATGAATAGGTGTCTCCTTTACAGATACATTTCATATACATATGATGTCAAATGACGTGCATACGTATATGCATAGGAAATTGTATATCCGCAAATGTTTATACGATGTATATGCAATGTATGTAAAAATGCTATATGGGTAGTGTGTCAACCGCCCATGTTGCATGTCTGTGAACGGTGAGCAAACGTTCACAGACAGGATTTTGCATGCACGAGTAAAGAAAAATGATATTTTTACGTAGGCTCTTATGACAGAAACTTCCAATCTCATGTTTCAGTTAAAAATTTTGATATTTAGATCAAAGATAGCGGAAATATGAAAAGCGTTACGTGTTCCCTAGACATTAGGGATCGTGTTAAGTAAAAAAAACGTAGGTTTACCCGCATATTTGAAGAAATAATCACATTTAACGGAGCTAATTACCCATGTACGAATTCTGGTATACTGCCAGAATTGCCAATACGGTCCAGTACTAAAACGGAATTGGCCGCCAAGTGTCGTTGGGCAGTGTTGTTACAGTACTGATTAACAATTGGCACCATGCTGCGCCAGTATTTGTGGCCAGTACTTCCATGATAACATGGACGGCACTCAGCCGGGGTTCGTCCAAGTACTGGGCGTGGGCTTAAACGAAATTCGTCTTAACGTCGGCGAGCAAACTGTACCGGTACTAGCGCGACATGCGACTGAGTACTGGGGTAATACTGTCCCAACAGTTGTGCGTTGTACTGGCTGAATATATTGCCGGAACACCGCCGAGAGCCGTCCGAATGCTGGGCCCGGACTAGGCCGAAACTCATCTTATTGTCGTCGAGCAAACTTTGCCAGTACCATCCTGACATGCGACTGAGTACTGGAATAATATTGTCCGACAGTTGTCCTTCGTACTGGCTGAGTATATTTGGAGTCGTCCAAGTACTGGGAGCGGACTTCGCCGTAACTCGTCGTTTTGTCGGCGAGCAAACTTTGCCAATACTAGCCTGGCACTCGACTGAGTACTGGGGTAATATTGTCCCAACAGTTGTGCGTTGTACTGGCTGAATATATTGCCGGAACACCGCCGAGAGCCGTCCGAGTGCTGGGCCTGGACTAGGTCGAAACTCATGTTATTATCGTTGAGCAAACTTTGTCAGTACCATCCTGACATGCGACTGAGTACTGGAACAATACTGTCCCACAGTTGTCCTTCGTACTGGCTGAATATATTTCCAGACCACCGGCGAAAATCGCCCAAGTACTGGAAGCGGACTTCGGCGAAACTCGTCTTTTTGTCAGCAAGCAAACTTTGCCAATACTAGCCTGGCATTCGACGGAGTACTGGGGTAATACTGTCCCAACAGTTGTGCGTTGTACTGGCTGAATATATTGCCGGAATACCGCCGAGAACTGTCCGAGTGCTAGGCCCGAACTAGGCCGAAACTCATCTTATTGTCGTCAAGCAAACTTTGCCAGTACCATCCTGACATGCGACTGAGTACTGGAATAATACTGTCCGACAGTTGTCCTTCGTACTGGCTGAATATATTTCCAGACCACCGGCGAAAGTCGTCTAAGTACTGGGAGCGGACTTCGCCGAAACTCGTCTTTTTGTCGGCAAGCAAACTTTGCCAATACTAGCCTGGCATTCGACGGAGTACTGGGGTAATACTGTCCCAACAGTTGTGCGTTGTACTGGCTGAATATATTGCCGGAATACCGCCGAGAACCGTCCGAGTGCTGGGCCCGAACTAGGCCGAAACTCATCTTATAGTCGTCGAGCAAACTTTGCCAGTACCACCCTGACATGCGAATGAGTACTGGAATAATACTGTCCGACAGTTGTCCTTCATACTGGATGAATATATTTCCAGAGCACCGGCGAAAGTCGTCTAAGTACTGGGAGCGGACTTCGCCGAAACTCGTCTTTTTGTCGGCAAGCAAACTTTGCCAATACTAGCCTGGCATTCGACGGAGTACTGGGGTAATACTGTCCCAACAGTTGTGCGTTGTACTGGCTGAATATATTGCCGGAATACCGCCGAGAACCGTCCGAGTGCTGGGCCCGAACTAGGCCGAAACTCATCTTATAGTCATCGAGGAAACTTTGCCAGTACCACCCTGACATGCGAATGAGTACTGGAATAATACTGTCCGACAGTTGTCCTTCATACTGGATGAATATATTTCCAGAGCACCGGCGAAAGTCGTCCAAGTACTGGGAGCGGACTTCGCCGAAACTCGTCTTTTTGTCGGCAAGCAAACTTTGCCAATACTAGCCTGGCATTCGACGGAGTACTGGGGTAATACTGTCCGAACAGTTGTGCATTGTACTGGCTGAATATATTGCCGGAATACCGCCGAGAGCCGTCCGAGTGCTGGGCCCGGACTAGGTCATACATTTGAGTACGTAATGTATCTTATGTCCACACGTATCATGTGTACGGTAAGTACATTATTATAATTCCAGCTCGACGGACCGCACAGTACGTACTGTGCGAATTCCGGTATACTGCCAGAGTTACCAACACGGTCCAGTACTGAAACAAGCTTGGCTGCCAAGTGTTGTCAGGTAGTGCCGTCGCAGTATTGTCAAATCACTGGTCCTGTACTAGGTGAGTCGAGGCTCGACTAAGTACTGAGCGTTGACTAAACCACAAGTTGTCTCATTGTTGGCAAACAAATTTCATGAGTACCAGTCTGACGCCCGGCTGAGTACTGGGGTGATACAGTCACGACATTTTGTTATGTCCGGGCGGCAGGACTCTCCGGAGTTACCCTATTGGAAGTCGTAACGGCGGTCTCTCTTTCGAGTCAAGGCGTTGTTCCTTTACATCGGGGACGGAGACCTCGCCATGGGCTACCTCAATTTGTATGTTTCTTTGGGATAACTGGAGACTTGGAGATAGAGTCTCGAAGTAGAAAGACCAGCATGTAATGCAAAATAATTTCAATCGCAGAGATATATTCTTTTATACTCACAATTTATTTATTTGTCGAACCGTTGATCAGAAAATACAGACTTTAATTTACTCGAAGAGACTAACTACGCAGGGTTAATGTCGTAGCTCGGAGCTTTGCGCGCTCGTTCGAAGTATTACAGCAGATCGTTGGTCGGAGAATAACTGAATTTAGGTAATTGTACACTGCTTATATACTATTGTCGCCCTAATGATTTTTAGATAAAGTGGTAGGGATACCCGAGAATTAGGGTCCAGATTTATGATGCGAGATCTATGGGAAAATAAGTGTCATAAGTGTTTATATAAATTTGAGATACATTTCGTTAACCGCACGGAAAGAAAAAAGTAGTACGGGCTACCAATTCTAGCATATGCTGTGCCGCGAGTTAGTTACTGAAACTAAATCGGAATCGTAGTCTCAACTTTTTTTGATTGGTAGCAAAAATAGTACGTATGACCAACAATTTGGTTCCTGCAACTATCACGGCTCCTATCCAATCCAAAGATTCGTTACGCCAACCAACCGGTGAGTTGAGGTTACTCTACCAACGAGGTTATAGTTTCTACAACCGACCGAGTAGTTGGCGCTATTCTAACAATTTCGATTGGTTGGCGGGACCGATAAATCAGTTTTTACAACTACTTTTTTCTTTCCGTGCGCGGGATTTCGTTTGAAGGGTTCGCGGCGCGTGTATACTCTACAGTTGAACATGTGGTCCGTGAGAAATCCTTACTTGTACTATTGGGAATCTTGCTAGTAGCATGCGACATTTGATGAGAGGCTCGCATCTGTGTTGACAGCAATCTTTGTTAACGGCAGTGTGATACTTATAGTTACACGAGACGTAACAATTTGTGTTAAATACTTCCTGCGCAATATGCTGACGCACGGTCGACGGTCGCCACAGTATTGGGCGGTTCATATGATAATTGTCGCAGTACCTGCGAGGAAATCATTCTGGTTCCCAGTCGACACACTGTACAGATCACCGAGAAATACTAATGCAAGCATTATCATTCTCTATCACGGGTTTCTGGGCATATCGAGCTTTCTTTTCCGCAATTATATTCTCGATCCATAGTTTTTGCTTGTGGTTAATAAATCTGCCCTTCCCTTTTCCATTCTCAGCTCTTACATTGTAGTTTAGACTATTAACAGCAGTCATTTTTCCCGAAACACCAAACGATAAACTCGAGTAAACAACGGATAGAAACAATCTCACATAACCTCACCTGAACGTCACGCGAGAGCTTGCACATCACTGTAAATGGCCGCGGCCTACGATTGACGTTAACTTTGTCACAAGTCCGACCATCTTTCCGAGCTCGTGATAATCATAACTTGAACGAAGTCAAGTTAACATTAAAAAGTACAATTTTATTTAAAAAATTAGCTTTATATAATTAACTTACGTCGTGAATAAAAATTTTAATTATTCGTGCAACTAATTATTATAATATTCTGAGGTCATAATTCGTTACATTTAGTCTCTAGGGTCCATGACTTCGGCGTATCGGCAGAACTACCTTAATGTTCAAAGTGACATATTAATTTGACTGATGTTCTCGTTTATGTTACATTAGCTTTTCGTAAATATCCAGCCGTTCATAAATTTCCGGACAGGCGTTGAATAATTCTCTTCGTGACTCCGTAGGTTCCCATCGAGATCCCGAGAGACTGCACCGCATCGGATCTTGACGAGGAGCACCGAGTTGCCTACTGGCGCGAAGACGTTGGTGTAAATCTTCATCATTGGCACTGGCATCTCGTCTACCCCTGTCATGGCGACATCAATATCGTAAACAAGGATCGTCGTGGCGAGCTTTTCTACTACATGCATCAGCAGATTAGCGGCAGGTAAACTGTCCTTCTCTAAAAAGTATGTTGCGAGATTTTATCGAAGTGCGAGTTGGCCCATCGTCATCGTGTTATTCGCGTTGTGATTGGTCCAAATTGGCGCGAGATCAGATCAAGACCGAGCCCGAGTTCGTGTTTAACGTTTGACAGTTGCAATTCTGACAGTTTTGTCAAGTATATCGAGCGCGCGAGGTTTGAATTCCCAAGTTGGTTGACTTTACAATATTACGGGGTTTCCGGATTATGTGTTAATTGCGAATATTAAACTAGGCTTAAGATGTTGGACGACAAAGTGCGACGTAGTCTCTATGGCAGCAACAAAACCAGGCGTATGCGGAGTGACTACATGCGGATCAACAGAACAATCGTGAATAAGATGATGAGCGAAGAGATCGGGGAGAATTGAAATTCTGCAGTCAAGTAAATCAGACCTCTTTGTTCACTGTTAGTTTTAGCAAAATCCATGCCAGGTTTTCAGAATTGGAGAGCCTGTATTTATTTCTTTGAGCAAAGAGGTCGTACTGCTTTACTAAAAATGTAAAGCCCCATATAATGATGGGTCTTTACATTTTTTTCTAAAGTCTGGAAATGCTCCAGACCTCGCAAATTTGAAGTTATCAAGCTAAATACTAATTTATAATTGAAAGAATGTTAAAGGACAATTGGTAATCAATTTGAGTCAAATCTATAAAGAGTTTCCGATTCGATAAGATTTGGAATTATTGGAAAAATTTGTTAGATCTCTTAATTTTTGGGAATTCTGATTATATATATTATATGTATTAAATATAGATCGCTGCACCGACATACGCACTCTACTCTAGTTCTACTTCTAGTTTATCAAATAGTTTATCTATCAAACTTCTCGTTTTGCATTTTGAATATCGTCTTATCTACAAAAAAAATTGCATCTTCTCTCATGCCCATAACATCAGATACAACATCGAGCGTTTCTGCAATCATCTTGGCCGCGTGAAGAGTTTAAACAACTTTCGTGATCCGATACCGGAAGGTTACTTCCCAAAACTGGATTGCCGGGCGTCGAGCAGATCCTGGCCATCCCGTCCAAGTGGTGCAGTCCTGAAGGACATCAATAGACCAATCGATGACCTTCAATGCAATCTCCAAGACCTTGAAAGATGGAGGGACAGAATTTACGAAGCTATCCACACGGGATCGGTGATAAACGCGCAAGGACAACATATTCCACTCACAGAGAAAGACGGTATCGATATACTCGGAAACCTGATGGAATCCACTATTCTCTCGCCTAACCCGAATGTCTACGGTGATCTTCATAATCTTGGACACATGGTTCTCTCTTTTTGCCACGATCCTGACCATCGTTATCTGGTTAGTCATTTTTTTCAACTATGCACTGAGAGAAAAGCATATCGTTGATTTACGTTATTGGAAAGAAACATTGAAATCGTATATGCAACAAAACGGAATATTTGAAACTATTATCATTTTGATGATTGCTACTATAATTATTTTTACTATAACCATAAAATAGAGACGTTCCTCCTGCGACTATATATTGATGGTTCATCCAATTATTTTCTTATATTTCGATAACCATAAAATAGAAATAGTTTATAATTGGATTATAATCGGACTAACTATATTTTTTATTAAATTACTATATTTTTCTCTCAGTGTGAAATCACAAGCTTTGTTCTCAACACTGAATCGTCAATAGATCGTTATTTATTTTTTTTTATTATAGGAGAATTTCAGCCCGATAGGAGATCCTGCGACCGCTATGAGAGATCCGATTTTCTACAGATGGCACGCCTTCTTAAACGACGTATTTCAGGAGTACAAAAACACTTTACCAGAGTACAACCTTCAACAGGTGACGAATTGCATCCAAGGGATTGAGCATCCAGAGAAATCGATGTCATGGGTTTATTAAAATCAAATATGAGATCTATTTAAAATAGGATTTTATTTTCATCAAATAGAATTTATTTCATACAAATAAATCTTATTGATTTCAAGTAATTTTTATTTGAGCGAAACAAAATTTTATTACTTTGAAGTACATTCTGTATTTGATTCTAATAAACCCATCAAACCGATTTCTCTGCATGAGGGAGCCAAGTCAGCCGGAATGAATTATTTTCAGTTGGCTGTTTTTTTTCTGACTCGATTAATAATTTCAATTAAATCTATCCTTTGAAAAATAAAGCGAAGGATCTTCTTGCCAATATGTAAGCCAATTACATCAACCGGTTCCTTCGGAAACCAGATTCAGTCTTTTTGAACTCTGCACATGATCTCTGATATCTTATTTTTCACAAACTAAATCAGATAAGAGGAAGGATTTTTTCAAGGCCCTTATGGTAAAGTAATTAACTGCTGTACAAAATGTCAAAATAATGTACAAAGTTTAAACTCTTTTCTTAAAGTTTTAACTTTCTTTTTTAATTCTCATCTTAACTTGTCCAGAATGATGCTGCAACGAAAATAAGACATAGAGAGCAGTTTCTATGAGCAGTTTATTCTGGATCACGCACGAAGTAGAAAAAGCTTAAATCTGTTTTATGAAGGAACTGGTTAAACAAAAAAAACAAACTGGCTTTCAGATTACCTGCAAAATCCTTCACTCTACTCGTCACAAGCAATAAATTTAATAAAAATTTATCAGTCGAGCAGGAAGAAAATGCACCCAACAGAAAATTATTTTTTCCTAGGCTAACTCAGCCTCTCAAGGATCCTAACGATATGAAAGATTTTTTTTGATTTGACGCTTTTCTGTTTTCCAGTTGGGTTTCAATGGGATTGAGATAACTGGAGTCCAGGCCGTAACCCCAAATGCACCAGCCAATATTATCAACACTTTCTGGTCTCAGAGTGACGTTGATCTTTCTAGAGGCCTTGACTTCACACCCCAAGACCCAGTTCTCGTTAGATTTACTCATCTCAATCACGCAACATACAAGTACAGAATCACGGCTAACAATCGAACCAATTCACCGGAATTGGGAACCGTGAGAATTTTCATGGCTCCCAAGTTTGACGAACGTGGTCTGCCCTTTTTATTCCGCGCTCAGAAGGACCTTATGATCGAGATGGACAAGTTCACCGTTAATCGTAAGAATAGTTTATTTTGAATGTGATTCGAAAAAAAATAATTGGTTGTCCTAACCAACTCATGTGGTTAAATAGGCTTTTAAATTAATTGTTCGCCACATCAAATCTGTCGAATCAATTGCCTAATTTCATGACTCAACCAACGAAATAATTTGGGCCACCGAACTTTTTCCTCATGGATGATTTGACCGAAATCATCTCGGAATCTACACTAACTTTGCAGCACGAAGAAAAAAAAACGATAATTATAATTCGTCTGCCCATCATCTTATACGTCGAAACATCTCCCAAGTAAAAAAATTATATGTAGTTCGACACATAGAATTGGGCAAATATAGTCTATATAAATTCTATATACAATCTATATGCAATTTATATATAAAGATTATTGTGAAGCGGAGTTTATGTATAATTTGTATATAAATTACATATAAATTATATATACATATTCTTATATACTCTGTATACAATTTTTTTACTTGTGCTTTCAGTCTCTTTCTAAGTCACTTTATGTTAAAAAGCCTCGCTAAAGATTTTTTCACATAAAAAAATATTTTGGCTAACACGAATACCCAGAAGTAATTCAGAACTGGTTTTCAACGGTCTCTGCAAGTGACAACTGTCATTGATTTCATTGCAGTAACGTTTCGAACTTGCGCACTATCTTGGAACCAAACGATCATAACCAATTATATGTCTTTATGTATCTAGATTATTTTCATCGCCATTCGTCATTACTATTGCTATGAAATAAGCTATATACAAATATAGATTGTATATAGAAATAAATTCTATATACAATCTATATGCAATTTATATATAAAGATTACTGTGAAGCGGAGTTTATGTATAAATTGTATATAAATTACATATAGATTATATATACATATTTTTATATACTCTGTATACAATTTTTTTACTTGTGCTTTCAGTCATTTTCTAAGTCACTTTATGTTAAAAAGCCTCGCTAAAGATTTTTTCACATAAAAAAATATTTTGGCTAACACGAATACCCAGAAGTAATTCAGAACTGATTTTCAACGGTCTCTGCAAGTGACAACTGTCATTGATTTCATTGCAGTAACGTTTCGAACTTGAGCACTATCTCGGAACCAAACGATTATAACCAATTATATTTCTTTATGTATCTAGATTATTTTTATCGCCATTCGTCATTGCTATTGCTATGGTTTTTCGTACAGTTCGTCCCGGAGCAAACACCATCGAGCGAAACTCGACAGAGTCTTCGGTGACTATTCCGTTCGAGAGAACATTCCGCAATGTTGACGAGAATCGACCAATCAGTGGTGATGCCCTAGAGCAATTTAATTTCTGTGGATGTGGATGGCCTCAACACCTGCTGGTTCCCAAGGGAACTAGGGAAGGTTATCCCATGGATCTCTTTGTCATGATCTCCGACTACAGCGGTGATCAGGTGAAGCTTCTTCGCTCAAAACTTAATCCAGTTTGACGTGCATGATGGAAACTGTTCCTTCCATCACGGTGGGAAGTTCCAATGTGAAATCTTAAATGCTGAACTACAGCTAATCGTCGCGTGTTTGCCATTACAGGTTCAACAGGACGAACCTACTGGATGCATTGACGCTGCAAGTTTCTGTGGAATTCGCGATCGTAAGTATCCCGACGCTCGCGCAATGGGATATCCATTCGATCGACGACCACGAACCGGCATCGACACTTTGCGACAATTCCTCACACCAAACATGGCTGTTACCGAGATAAAGGTCCGATTCGACGACAACGTCAAATTCAGAACTGGCTAATCGTCTTCGTTAACAGAACCCATTGGATCATTTGATGACTGAATATCGGCAAGAAATGTTACACTCTAAAACTGATTGATTCGATAATATCTTTAGTCGTTAGTGGATATTACAGGATTTATATAAAATGATAACTCAAAGTGTAGGTTAATCATAAGGGAAAATATATGCGAAACGTAAATGATTCTATCGTATAAAATGTATTTTGTCTATTTCAAATGTATTTCATTTATGAAAATAATAAATTTTTAGTCGACGCAAATAAATATTCAGACAAACATTTGTATTGCATTTATTTTTTTAAATTACTGATTATATTCCGATGATGAATTTATGCAATAGGATTTTTTAATCTTTGATTGCTAAATGCCAGGAAGAAAATAATTTTATTAGGGATTGGAGAGAAATTAAGGAAATTAATAAAAACCGAAATGAAAAAACGAAAAAAGATACAATATTTATTTTTGTCAACGGACTGATTTAAAAGTTATTATGGTTTGATCTGAGAAATTCATCCCTGAAGTTTGTACATCTCATCTGAATGAAATAAAATTTGAAAGGCTTCACTACAAAAAGAAAATTTTGCATATTTACCAAACCTAAGAAAAAAAGTAATACCGTAGTCATCGACCGATATTAAAATATCTTCGGATTCAAAGTATAAAATAAAATGAAAAATTTATTTCCGCCGGAGTAACGAAAAACAGCAAATAATTAGGAGAACGTAAAATGGCTGAAGAAATTTCTTCTCGTTCATAGAGAATTCTACCAAAGTGAAAAAAAGTACGTAATGAGCAATTCCGTATGGAACTTGAAAAACCATGTCCCTCTGCTTTTACCGGTACATCAACGATAAATTGTTGCATTTAAACAGGGAACACTATTTAATAACATACGTAATCACTTTTTCATTAATAATCAAATATCTCCATAAGGCCTATCGCAAAAAACAAAAAAATATAAATTCTTTGGCGTCGTACAAAACAAAAAAAAATCGTAGTCCTCTAGAACGTATTTAATAACGTACGCAATCGCTTTTTCAATAATAATCAAGTATCTCCATAAGGCCTATCGTAAAAAACAAAAAAAATATAAATTCTTTCGCGTCGTACAAAACAAAAAAAATCGTAGTCCTCTAGAACGTATTTTTTGGTACCTTTCACGAATATGCACGTGCCACTCTACATAATAATAACTCGCTGCGCAGCGTGTCACGACTGTATCGGAAAACGCCCGCGTAGCGCCAAATACAAATATTCAAGTAAAACTAGATTGACACTAGATGGCCTCGGCATCAATACGTGTATGCTAAATATATTATATCTAGCCTCTGGTCAGGTAAGCTGTGCCATGAAAACTAGATAGATCCTAGATGGCCTGGGCATCTATACGTGTATGCTAGATATATTATATCTAGCCTCTGGTCAGGTAAGCTGTGTCATGAAAGCTAGATAGATCCTAGATGGCCTGGGCATCTATACATGTATGCTAGACATATTATGTCTAGCCTCTAGTCAGGAAAGCTGTGTCAGGAAAGCTAGACAGATCCTAGATAGATATGCTATCTATCAGTGCATTCTGGCTAGATTATGTCTAGTTCCACTACAGAAAAACTTGACAGAAAAAACTAGCTAGACGCTAGGTCCAAACCAATTTATCCCCAACAGATTTCCACATGGGTTGTTGGTAAAGCCAAAATTTCGAGAATATACGAGTTATTTTAGTAAAAGTGACTGAAATGTCCTTACCGTCCGTGTCCCTGACACAGATATTTATTGTTTAATGATCAAATAAACTTTTGTGGCGTTTCTTTACCATTCTGAAAAAATTATTATTGTTTTTGTCACGGTCGTTGTCGAACATACGCAATCGCAAATTAAGCGTGTTTCACTCTGTATAGTCATTAGGGCTGTTCAAAAAAACATAATTTTCTTATAATCGGCTGCTCCTGAAATGCTGTATTGTTTATCACAAAAAAAATGTTTTCGCGAAAGCTAGCAGTTGTGCGATGATATTAAGTACTGCCGCATCAAGGCCAAAATTCATGAAAAGAGGCGACTTTTATAAATTTTTTTTTTTTACGTGGTGAAGCGCTCATGGAGATTGTGGTTGCTTTCGATAGACTATGAAATTGTGTAAAGGCAGAAACATGTTCGATAATGTTTAGTACTGTCGCATCGACATTGAAGTTACCAAAATCAAGAAATTAAATCCTTTAAAACATTGAAATATTCGTCTGCTCATCGACTATTTCGTGCGATTTCAAATGAAAAAATGGCTCTTAAAACGGGAGTCATGTATGATCATAACCATGATGATGATAAGCGATTTTCGAATTTTGGGAAACTGCGATATCGATGCGGCAGTACTAAATTTGATCATACTGGACTCCCGTTTCATCAGCCATTTTGTCATTTGAAAACGCGCGAAATAGTCGATGAGCAGATGAATATTTCAATGTTTTAAAGGACTTCATTTTTTATTTTGTTAACTTCAATGTCGATGCGGCAGTACTAAACATTATCGAACATGTTTCTGCCTTTACACAATTTCATAGTCTATCGAAAGCAACCACAATCTCCATGAGCGGTTCACCAAGTAAAAAAAAAAAATTTCTAAAAATCGCCGTTTTTAATGAATTTTGGCCTTGATGCGGCAGTACTTAATAACATCGCACAACTCCCAGCTTTCGCGAAAACATTTTTTTTGTGATAATCAATACAGCATTTCAGGAGCAACCGATTATAAAGAAATTATGTTTTTTTGAACAGCTCTAATAGTCATAGGAATTGATATGTTTCTGTCCCGCGGTTTTGGTATCCTTACCGTCCGCACTTTTCAGGGCGGTCGCAGTGCAGCCAAACACGGTACAATAAATAATTTTCTCGGTTGCACCTAATCTGAACGAAAGTAGACATTACGAAATTCACTCGCTTGTTAATTTTTATACCTCAAGGGCGATAGTCCGTTAACAAAGTCCGTCCGAATTTGGGTAAGATTTAATATTATGTCCTTAACATCCAACGCAAAAGCTATTCCGTGGAGTCTATATTTCTGATGGTCTCGATGCCCAGTAAATCCTATACAACGAGATTCTTGTGTGAGCATACATGCAGTGTGGTGCTAGCATTTTAACATCTTTTATTCACGTAAAAATCAATTTATTTACCGAAATTCCGTGTCCTTACCGTCCACTAATCCGTTTCGACTTTGGAAAACTACTTTAAAGGCTTAAATAATATTGTGTGAATATAAAGAAGCGTTAAAAAAATTGCCTTCTTTAATATCGATTACATCAGATGGTTTGCAAATATTAATAATATTTTATTAATAATAAAATATTAATAATTTCGCTATTATACGCATGTATGATGAAAATATTCTTAGGAACGTTTTTTTTTGTAGTTTCCAATATAATAACTTTGATCAGATGGAGGTCAAATTTATCAATGAGTTTATGAGCATATAAAAAAAGTTTTTTTTACTAACATTTTTTTTTTATTTTTTTTTTTCAAACATAATTTTTTTTTTAATGAGTGAATCCTATGGAACGCTCTAATAGAGACTCTATGCTCTAACTAATTTTTAGTACCCATTTTTCTTTCCCTTCCATTGTTCTTATTATTATTATTACCATGAGACATTACATTTAACTTCTCGATATGGATCTCCCTCTAAAAATTATATTTTTAATGTAATATAATTTGGCAAATTATATTACACATACTGTACTACTATAACTAATAAACGTCACAATTTTAAGGTAAATAAAAGCGGTCTATTTGAAAAATAGTGGATTTTATTAGTAATTTTTAATTCAAACTTTTTTTATTTTTTATTTTCTTTTTGTTTCACGATGGCACACATTTGATCGAGTAGATATGATATCCTGGAGTTAGCAAAAAAATTCCCGTGGATGTGCCTCGAATTTTTTTCAAAATTTTTATTTTTCGCATTTTTCAAGTTCCATGAGGAATTGCTCATATGAGTATTGCCACATTTAATAGAAGCTTCAAGCTATCAATTAAACATTTTTAATAAATTGTATTTATCATTTATTTTATAAAATTAAACAAATGTAATTACTATTTTTAAATAAGAACGTTTTACTGTACATAAAAACAATAATTACCTATAAATATTTATTAGTAATATATTAATTTATTGACAAGTAGATGCAATGATTATTATTGATCGGATATTTGCGTACAATCCAATAGACATACAATTTAGTTAAAAGTACAAATTAGTGACACTCCCTTTTTATATACAGTCAGTGCTTCCCTAAATATTGGATAACGTACTTTTTTATCTCCGACACTCCAAAGCATCTGAATCTCTCGGTTTTCAGGGCGTCCACCGGATGTATCAAGGAAAAAGGATACAGCTCTGAAAGATTCGAGAGTGGACAATAAAAGCAACACGAGATAGCTTATCCTGTGGTTTTAGTGCAGAACGCTACGGAAATAATACTTTTTTTACAATGTTATTAGCAGAGGACAGATAAAAAAGGAGCACAAAAAAAAAATAATCAAAAAAAAAACAAAGTTTCGAGAGCTAAAAAGCTAAATCCAAGGACGGAGTTTGCGGCTGGTGTTTGTCTCGATTCGCATTTATCGGTAAACCACTGCATCCTAGAAATCCTGGTATAAAGTAAGGATCCTTCAACAGTGGAGCTCCAGACAGTCCAACTTCACTTCAACAGACGTTTCGAGTTCCACGCGGTTCGCTCTGCTTCGTATGTGATGCAATCTCGTCTCGTTTTATTTCTATCATTCCTCGTATGAGCACAAGGCAATAGAGTATAATAAAGGAATAGAAAACCGTCGTTTTGTAATATCGATTTCACCTTTGTGAGAAATTTTGCATAAGATCGTGAATTCTTGGTGAAAAGATGGCGAACAACAACAAGAATGGAATCTTGTACCTCTTTGATCGCCCATCCGAACCGGTCTACGTACCAAAGGGCGAGAAGAAAGTTGCTTTCGAAATTCCCGCCGACTATTTGGTAAGTTGCAGAGTTGTTAAGTCCCATTAATTCAAGAAATATGGTTTACAGTATAAGTTTTTTTTGTAATTACTATTTCATAATAGTAATCTGTAGTGATTATAAAATTATGCGTAAACATTTGAATAGTTTCAGAAAAATACTAATTTTAACTGAAATATAGGAAGAAATAGTGGCAAAAATAGAAGAACACGGTTCTGGATTAATTCAAGAAATATGGTTTACAGTACAATTTTTTTTGTAACTACAATTTCATAATGGTAACCTGTAGTGATTATAAAATAATGCGTAAACGTTTGAATAGGTGCAAAAAAATACTAATTTTAACTCAAATATTGGAAGAAATAGTGGCAAAAACAGAAGAACACGGTTCTGGATTAATTCAAGAAATATGGTTTACAGTACAATTTTTTTTGCAACTACAATTTTATAATAGTAATCTGTAGTGATTATAAAATTATAAGTAAAAATTTGAATCGTTGCATAAAAATACTGATTTTAACTCAAATATTGGAGAAAATAGTCCTCGATTGATTCATGAAATATGGTTTACAGTACAATTTTTTTTTTAACTTCAATTTCATAATAGTAACCTGTAGAGATTAAAAAATGATGTGCAAACATTTGAATAGTTGCAAAAAAAATACTAATCTTAACTCAAATATTGATAGAAATAGTGGCAAAACTGGAAGAACACGGTCCTCAATTAATTCAAGAAATATGGTTTACAGTACATTTTTTTTGCAACTATAATTCCATAATAGTAACCTGTAGTGATTATAAAATAATGCGTAAACATTTGAATAGTTGCAAAAAAATACTCATTTTAGCTCAAATATTGGAAAAAATGAAAGAACGCAGTCCTCCATTACTTTCATAATAAACTAATTATATTTTGCTATTTTAACAAAAAGATTACCGTCAAATTTATTGAAAATCAATATTTCCCGCAGCTCTTCAAAAGTTTACACACTGTATTGTAATCGCTACATGTTATTATTATGAAATCATAATTTTGAAGCGAATCGTATCATAATTATTTGATTTATATTTAATTATAAGTATTGGTCATTTAAAACTCTGGTAGGTTGATATATTTATTATTATTATTTCGAACAAGCGAATATCATTAATTTCAAATACCTTTTAATTACATTATATTTATCCACGTTCAAATAGCCCGAGAGATACAAATCGCTGGCCGTCCAGGTGTTCAATCGTTTCAACGATGATACGGACTCCAAGATTCCGGTTCAGCAGATCGCTCTGCCAGATTTGAGCATCCCTATGCAACTTGGTCGTCGCGAGCCCTTCTCTCTCTTCATCCCCAAGCATCGCAAGCTCGCTTCACGTCTTATCGACATATTCATGGGTATGCGAACCTACGAGGATTTCCTCTCCGTCGCCGTTTACTGCCGCGATCGTCTCAACTCCAACATGTTCATCTACGCTCTGTCCGTTGCGATTCTTCATCGTCCGGACACGAAGAACCTTCCGCTTCCTCCGCTATCCGAAGTATTTCCCGACAAGTACATGGACTCCGGAATATTCTCCCGGGCTAAGGAAGAGGCTAATGTCATTCCTTCTGGTTCACGCGTAAGTTCAAACTCAATTATCGAGGAATGCAAAATCGCTAAATGAATCTGTAAAATAATTACGGGGAATAAAGTAAAAGTGACAATGTTCGGAGGGTTAAAATGGGTCAGGTACAAAATTTGGAATTACTAATATCTGGAAATTCCAGAATTTTGAGAAAGATTAAAATAACGGAAGATAAGTTGCTTGAATTTGTTAATTTTGAAATATCACCATGAATAATATTCGAATAAATTTAAAAAAAAATAATAATAATTTTATTTGAATATTGTTCGAATAAATAAGTGTTTGAGCAATGAAATTGCCAAATAAACAATTATTCGATATTGTGATCTTTTAAAATTAAAAAAGTGAAGCAAATTATCTTGCGTGATTTTAATATTCACAATTCTGGAATTTTTGGATATTAGTTATTCCAAATTTTGTACCCCACCCGTTAAGATCATGCTTATAGAAGAAAAATCTATTGAAGTTACCAAAATATTATTGAGATGAAATAGTTTATATTAATAATTAATAGTGAGAACTATAAAAAAACTATTCGTTACTATTTGTTTTCAATAATATATTAGCAACCCCAATGGTTATTTTCCGTAAGGGCATCGCCAGGTTCAAGCATTTATTAGCCGCTCGAGGGAAGGTTTTTGAAATTTTTGTAATTTTTAAATTTTTTGATATTTTGAAATTTTGAAATTTTTTGAAATTTTTGTAATTTTGCAATTTTTTGAAATTTTTAAAAGAAAAACAGATTTTTCAGGAAACAGAACAGGGTTCACAGAGAAAAACAGTATTTTCATTCGTATATTAAATTGAATTTCCTACACGGGTTAAGTAAAAATACAATACATTAAATAACGATACCGGATATGAATTTTCCAAATATTTTTTACACTGTCGTATTGACATTTTGATCGAAATATAATTTTCATTCGGCATGTTTTTTTTACTTCTGCACGAAATTCAGAATATTTTCGAGTTTGGATCCTACTTTTTTTTTCGCATCTCTCTATTTCCGGGTGTTAAATCTCCTGATCATTTGAACAACTGTATATTCATTGAGTTCTGCTGTAGAAAATTGACTAATTCATAACAACAATTAAAAAATCTTGGCTATTTCGTAATTATATTAATAAACATATAATACGTAAATAAAAAAATGTTTGAGATAAGCTATGCAAAAACTAGCTAACCAAAAATCTTAAAAACTTGTTCGATGTCCAACAATTGGTTTCTTTATCCGAGGTCTATTATTTTAAAGTAAAAATTTCTTCATATAGTACTAATGTTCAAAGTGACATATTAATTTGACTGATGTAGTCGTTTATATTATATTAGCTTTCCGTAAATATCCAGCTGTTCATAAATTTTCGGACAGGCGTTGAATAATTCTCTTCGTGACTCCGTAGGTTCCCGTCGAGATCCCGAGAGACTACACCGCATCGGATCTCGACGAGGAGCACCGAGTTGCCTACTGGCGCGAGGACGTTGGTGTAAATCTTCATCATTGGCACTGGCATCTCGTCTACCCCTTCGAAGGCGACATCAATATCGTAAACAAGGATCGTCGTGGCGAGCTTTTCTACTACATGCATCAGCAGATTAACGGCAGGTAAACTAGTTATCAAATAGTTTATTTACCAAACCTCTCGTTTTGGATTTTGAAATTTCGCCTTGTGACCGCCCTAAAGTGCATATAAGAAGACGATTCAAATGAGAGAAACATATAGGTGACATTACAGCAGTGGTTACCCAAGTAGCACAAAGACAAAGGATATCTATTTGATATACGAAAAGGGATATTAATTTCCGTCCAAATTATATCCTTTTGCATTTGGATATCTTAAGAACGTCTAAAAGATATCCAAATCCAAAAGATATCATTTGGACGGAAATTAACATACCTTTTCGTATACCAAATAGATATCCTTTGTCTTTGTGCTACTTGGGTAGCGCTGTTATTCAGTAGTTGAATAATTCGGGTTCGATTCCCGGTGATCACCATATATTTTCTCTTTTCGATACTTCGTTAGTCCATCCGCAATGTCAATAAGGTAAACGGTCCAGTTTGTGACGATTTAAGGCAACCATCTCACTCTGCTCATGTAAAACCATAGGGTCAACGAGGACCTAACGAGTGTCGCAGTTTGTGACGTCACCATTTACGAATTACTATTGGGTGTTTCTGGAATGATGGGGGTAGCCGCCTATGCTAAAGTAGCGCGTCAGGAACTGGGCCAGCGTCAAAAACAGGACCGTTTACCTTATCTACACTTCCCCAAACTCTCCGCCGGGTCATTACACAGAGAAAAAGAGGTTTGAATTAACTAAATCGGTGTACACCATCGTTCAAACGAATTTATAGTTGGTATAACAAATATTTTGGTTACCGCAAAGAATCTAACAATTTTTTAAGAAACTAAAACTTTGGTTGTCCTAATGAAAAATTAATTTGAACGAGCGTGTACGATTTAGGTCATTCAAACATATTTTTTTCTCAATGTACAGTCTTATTTACAAAAAATTACATCTTCCCTCATGCTAATAACGTCAGATACAACATCGAGCGACTCTGCAATCATCTTGGCCGGGTGAAGAGGTTAAACAATCTTCGTGATCCTATACCGGAAGGTTACTTCCCAAAATTGGATTCCCTGGTGTCGAGCAGATCCTGGCCATCCCGTCCAAGTGGCGCAGTCCTGAAGGACATCAATAGACCAATCGATGACCTTCAATTTGATCTCCAAGACCTTGAAAGATGGAGGGACAGAATTTACGAAGCTATCCACACGGGATCGGTGATAAACGCGCAAGGACAACAAATTCCACTCACAGAGAAAGACGGTATCGATATACTCGGAAACCTAATGGAAGCCAGCATTCTCTCGCCTAATCCGAATGTCTACGGTGATCTTCATAATCTTGGACACGTCGTTCTCTCTTTTTGTCACGATCCTGATCATCGTTATCTGGTTAGTCATTTTTCTCGATTATGCACTGAGAGGAAAGCATATCATTAAGGATAAACACCTCAGTTGCCTTTTTCTACTTCTCAAACTGAAAATTGCAGGAATTATGAAATAATGAACGAAGTATTATTTAAGAATTTTTAATTGTTTTTTGCCCATATGGATTCCGAGATATACGAGCAGAAAGTTCAAACATTTAGCATGGGTTGCATGTCATGACGAGTAGAAAGCGCTACTTGAACGTAAAAAATACATATTTCCAGATTACTTTTTCGGTAAATTTTTTTTTTTCCCAATGTCACAATGGACTATTAGGAACACATGAAAAAAAATCGGGCAATGCCCACTGTTCTTCGAAGATATTGCAGTTAAATGATGTTTTAGGACCCATATATATAGATATAGACATTGGGGTTTTCGAGGAGCGCGATGCTACCAACGTTCACAAATTGTGAGGTTATGGACGACTTTTTACAAAAATAAGTAGAATATTGGCCGTTACTGTTTCGAGACATCTTAAAGATGTTATTTTACACTCAAAACGATGTATGGATTGCTTCATAGATTCATATTTTTATACCGAACATTTTTTTTATTTTTGTTGGTAACAGTTTGCATCAGGGAACATGTGCGTAAAATCAGCAACAAAGTTGATAGAAAAAAATGATAAAAGCACATGTATGTAATAAATTGTTAATTCTGCAGCATAGAAAGGTGTAGGTCTCGATCCCTTGAACCATTTAATGATTTTAGTTAACCTTGAAATGCGTTTTTTAATTTCTTCAGTTCAGTTCGTCAATGCCTCAACAGTACGAGGTGTCTATCCTTAATTTAACGATTTTACTTGATAAAACGAATATAGAAAGGCTTGCAATGTTGTATGATTGAAGCGATGATGATATAGTTCAATAAACGATACTTGCAAGTTATTGGAAACAAACGTTGAAATCGTATATGCAACAAAACAGAATATGTGAAAATATTATCATTTTGATGATTGCTACTGTAATTATTTTTGCTATAACCATAAAATAGAGACGTTGCTCCTGGGAATTATATTTATGGTTCATCCAATTATTTTCTTATATTTCTATAACCACACTAAGAAAAAAAATCGTTAGAACCAACAAAACGTGCGCTTGCGGGCAGCGAAAAGAATAATTTTTTGATCGAGTGAAATATGTAATTGGTCGAAGCAACAGCTGATCGATCCAAACATTATTCGATTATCATTGTCAAATATTTTGTCCAATCGACAAAATATTCTTTTCGCTGCCCGCAAGCGCACGTTTTGTTGGTTCTAACGATTTTTTTTCTCAGTGCATAAAATAGAGACATTCCTTTTGGAAATTATAGTTTATAATTAGATTATCGTCGGACTAACTATATTTTTTACCAAATTACTATATTTTTCTCTCAGTGTAAAATCACAACCTTTGTTTTCAACACTCAAGCGTCAATTGATCGTTATTTATTTTTTTTTTATTTTAGGAGAATTTCAGCCCGATAGGAGAACCGGCGACCGCTATGAGAGATCCGATTTTCTACAGATGGCACGCCTTCACAAGCGACGTATTTATGGAGCACAAAAACACTTTACCAGAGTACAACCTTCAACAGGTGACGAATTGCATCCAAGGGATTCAGCACCCAGAGAAGTCGATGTCATGGGTTTATTTAAATCAAATATAGGATCTATTTAAAATAGGATTTTATTTTCATCAAATAGAATTTACTTCATACAAATAAATCTTATTGATTTCAAGTAATTTTTATTTGAGCGAAATAAAATTTTATTAATTTGAAATACATTCTGTATTTGATTTAAATAAACTCATCAAACCGATTTCATTGCGTGAGGGAACCGATTCAGTCAGAATTCATTATTTTCTGTTGGCTGTTTTTTTTCTGACTACATTGATAATTTCAATTAAATGTATCCTTTGAAAAATAAAGCGAAGGATCTTTAGGTTTACCCAATTACATCAACCGGTTCCATTGGAAACCAGATTCAGGCTCTTTGAACTCTACACATGATCCAGAATGCAGATGATCTCTGACATCTTATTTTTCACTAAATCAAGCTAAACCAGATAAGAGGAAGGATTTTTTCAACGTCCTTATGGTAAAGTAATTAACTGCTGTACAAACTGTCAAAATAATGTACAAAGTTTAAACTCTTTTCTTAAAGTATTAACTTCTTTTTTAAATTCTCATCTTAAACCTGTCCAGAATGATGCTGCAACGAAAAAAAGACATAGAGAGCTATGAACAGTTTATTCTGGATCACGCACAGAGTAGAAAAAGTTTAAATCTGTTTTATGAAGGAACTGGTTAAACAAAAAAAAACTGGCTTTCAGATTACCTGCAAAATCCTTCACTCTACTCGTCAAGGGATAAATTTAATTAAAATTTATCAGTCGACCAGGAAGAAAATGCACCCAACATAAAATTATTTTTTCCTAGGCTAACTCAGCCTCTCAAGGATCCTAACGATATGAAAGATTTTTTTTTAATTTGACGCTTTTCTGTTTTCCAGTTGGGTTTCAATGGCATCGAGATAACTGGAGTCCAGGCAGTAACCCCAAATGCACCAGCCAATATTATCAACACTTTCTGGTCTCAGAGTGACGTTGATCTTTCTAGAGGTCTTGACTTCACACCCCGAGGACCAATTCTCGCTAGATTTACTCATCTTAACCACGCGGGATACAAGTACAGAATCACGGCTAACAATCGAACCAGTTCACCGCAATTGGGAACCGTGAGAATTTTCATGGCTCCCAGGTTTGACGAACGTGGTCTGCCCTTTTTATTCCGTGCTCAGAAGGACCTTATGATCGAGATGGACAAGTTCACCGTTAATCGTAAGAATGGTCTATTTTGAATCTGATTCGAAAAAAATAATTGGTTGTCATAACCAACTCACGTGGTTAAATAGGCTTTTAAATTAATTGTTCGCCACATCAAATCTATTGAATCAACTGTCTAATTTCATGGCTCAACCAATGATATAACTTAGGCCACCAAATTTTATCCTCATGGATGATTTGAGCGAAATCATTTCGGTATCTGCCCTAATTTTGGAGTACGAAGAAAAAAGAAACGATAATTATAATTCATCTACCCATCATGTTATACGTGGAAACATCTTTCAGACATTTTCCAAAAGCACCGTAATACTTTTTGAGGACATTTTATATTAAAAAGCCTTGTTAAAGATGCTTTCACAATAAAACTACATTTTGGCTAACACGAATGCCAAGAAGGTACCGAATTGGTGTTTAATGGTCGCTGTAAGTGACAACTGTCATTGATTTCATTGTAGTAATGTTGCAAACATCCACACTATTTTAGAGTCTATGTAACCCATTATATTTCTTCGTGTGTCTACACCGAAAGAAATAATTGGTTGCCACAGCCATTAACGTGCACGGAGAAAAAAAAGAGTTGGGCAAACTCAAAAAGTTGCACACGGAAAAAAAGGTATGGTTAGAACAACCAAGCGCTTGGTTAAATACGCGCCAGCCAATTTCTTGGTTAGACCAATCAGACGGTTGGTTATGCCAACCAAGTTATTGGTTATATTACAATGCTTGGTTTGGTGGCGCTCACCAATAACTTGGTTGGTCTAACCAATTAATTATCTAGCGTATAAATAACCAAGCATTTTTTTGCGTGCACGGACTCACTTTTCGTTAGTCTCACTTACAGCCAATTCATAAAATGGGAGTTGTCCCAACTAACCTTCTTTCTCCGTGTGACTAAATACGCTCCAAGCGACTAAGTTGTCTAGCTTAACTAATTTTTTTGATGGACCAACAAATTAGTCGGCTGTGACACCCAATTCGTTAGTTTCCTACCAATTAATCCTACCCATCCAACTGTTTTATCGCCCCAACTAACTTATTTGTTTCTGTAATCAATTTATTATCCTAACCAATTTTGTCACTTGGAGTCTATTCAACCAATTTTCTTTTTTTTGCGTGTAAACTACTCTGATCACCATTCGTTATTGCTATGTCTATGTTTTTCCTAAAGTTCGTCCCGGAGCAAACACCATCGAGCGAAACTCGACAGAGTCTTCGGTGACTATTCCGTTCGAGAGAACATTCCGCAATGTCGACGAGAATCGACCAATCGGTGGTGATGCCCTAGAGCAATTTAATTTCTGTGGATGTGGATGGCCTCAACACCTGCTGGTTCCCAAGGGAACTAGGGAAGGTTATCCCATGGATCTCTTTGTCATGATCTCCGACTACAGCGGTGATCAGGTGAAGCTCCTTCGCTCAAAACTTAATCCAGTTTGACGTGCACGATGGAAACTGTTCCTTCCATCACGGTGGGAAGTTCCAATGTGAAATCTTAAATGCTGAACTACAGCTAATCGTCGCGTGTTTGCCATTACAGGTTCAACAGGATGAACCTACTGGATGCAGTGACGCTGCAAGTTTCTGTGGACTTCGCGATCGTAAGTATCCCGACGCTCGCGCAATGGGATATCCATTCGATCGACGACCACGAACTGGCGTCGAAACTTTGCGACAATTCCTCACACCAAACATGGCTGTTACCGAGATAAAGATCCGATTCGACGACAGCGTCAGACCCAGAACTGGCTAGTCGTCTTCGTTAACAGAATTCATTGAATCGTTTGATGACTGAATAACGGCAAGAAATGTTACACTCTAAAAATTATTGATTCGATAATATCTTTAGCGGTTAATGGATATTACAGGATTTATATAAAATGATAACTCAAAGTGTGGGTTAATCATATGGGAAAATCTATGCGAAACGTAAATGATTTTATCGTATAAAATGTATTTTGTCTATTTCAAATGTATTTCATTTATGAAAATAATAAATTTTTAATCGACGCGAATAAATTTTCAGACAAACATTTGTATTGCATTTATTTTTATTAATTACTGATTATATTTCGATGATGAATTTGTGTAATAGGATTTTTTAATCTTTGATTGCTAAATTCCAGGAAGAAAATAATTTTATTAGGGGTTGGAGAGAAATGTAGAAAATTAATAAAAACCGAAATGAAAAAACGAAAAAAAGATACAATATTTATTTTTGTCCACGGACTGATTGAAAGTTGTTATAGTTTGATCTGAGAAATTCATCACCGACGTTTGCACATCACGTCTGAATGAAATAAAATTTGAAAGGCTTCACTACGAAACAAAAAGAAAATTTTGCATATTTACCAAACCTAAGAAAAAAAGTAATACTGTAGCCGTCGACCGATATTAAAATATCTTTGGCTTCAAAGTACAAAATAAAATCAAAAAGTTATTTTCGCCGGAGTAACGAAAAACAGTAAATAATTAGGAGCACGTAAATTGGCTGAAGAATTTTGTTCTCGTTCGTAGAAAATTCTACCAATTCGTAGAGAATTCTATTAAAGTGTTTTCACTTTGGTAGAATTCTCTACGAATTGGTAGAATTAGAAGTAGAAAAACTTATCTCATCTGCATGAAATTAAATTTGAAAGGCTTCACTACCAAACAAAAAGAAAATTTTGCATATTTACCAAACCTAAGAAAAAAAGTAATACTGTAGCCGTCGACCGATATTAAAATATCTTTGGTTTCAAAGTATAAAATAAAATCAAAAAGTTATTTCCGCCGGAGTAACGAAAATCAGCAAATAATTAGGAGCACGTAAATTGGCTGAAGAATTTTGTTCTCGTTCGTAGAAAATTCTACCAAAGTGAAGAACCACTTTCGTAGAATTCTCTACGAATTGGTAGAATTAGAAGTAGAAAAACTTATCTCATCTGCATGAAATTAAATTTGAAAGGCTTCACTACCAAACAAAAAGAAAATTTTGCATATTTACCAAACCTAAGAAAAAACGTAATACCGTAGTCATCGACCGATATTAAAATATCTTTGGCTTCAAAGTATAAAATAAAATCAAAACGTATTTCCACCAGAGTCACGAAAAACAGTAAATAATTAGGAGCACGTAAATTGGCTGAAGAATTTTGTTCTCGTTCGTAGAAAATTCTACCAGTTCGTAGGGAATTCTATTAAGGAGAGGGAGTCAGGTAAAAAAAATTGATTTTGAAAATTCAATATCATTCAAATCCTATTACATATAAAAATGCCCAACGCACTATATTGTTCGTGCTCGATGAAAGGATTTTTTACTGTCGTCTGACTTGCATATGCTTTTCGATATTATCTTAAGCGAAGTTCTTAGGTTTTCCATTCTGCGCATGATTCAGATCAAACTACTAGGCAGATTGGAGTGGTTGACGTCTCATTTTCTTCTTCATGAAAAGATACACTGGCTAAATGGAGCAAACTATTTTTTTTTCATTCTGAAAGCAAAGTTAATCACTGATTTAGAAAATAGCATGAAATTTATTTATTAATAATTATGTCACTAAAAAAATATTACCTTTTATTAACATTTGCTCCATTTAGCCGGTGTATCTTTTCATGAAGAAGAAAATGAGACGTCAACCATTCCAATCTGCCTAGTAGTTTGATCTGAATCATGCGCAGAATGGAAAACCTAAGAACTTTGCTTAAGATAATATTGAAAAGCATATGCAAGTCAGACGACAGCAAAAAATCCTTTCATCGAGTACCAACAATATAGTGCATTGGGCATTTTTATATGCAATAGGATTTGGATGATATTGAATTTCCAAAATCAATTTTTTTTACCTGTCTCCCTCCCCTTAAAGTGTTGTCACTTTGGTAGAATTCTCTACGATTTGGTAGAATTAGAAGTAGAAAAACTTATTTGCATGAAATTAAATTTGAAAGGCTTCACTAACAAACAAAAAGAAAATTTTGCATATTTACCAAACCTAAGAAAAAAAGTAATACTGTAGCCGTCGACCGATATTAAAATATCTTTGGCTTCAAAGTATAAAATAAAATCAAAAAGTTATTTCCGCCGGAGTAACGAAAATCAGCAAATAATTAGGAGCACGTAAATTGGCTGAAGAATTTTGTTCTCGTTCGTAGAGAATTCTACGAAAGTGATTCTTTACTTTGGTAGAATTTTACCAAAAGTGAAAAAATTCAACCAAAGTGAAGAACCACTTTCGTAGAATTCTCTACGAATTGGTAGAATTAGAAGTAGAAAAACTTATCTCATCTGCATGAAATTAAATTTGAAAGGCTTCACTACCAAACAAAAAGAAAATTTTGCATATTTACCAAACCTAAGAAAAAATTAATACCGTAGTCATCGACCGATATTAAAATATCTTTGGCTTCAAAGTATAAAATAAAATCAAAACGTATTTCCACCAGAGTCACGAAAAACAGTAAATAATTAGGATCACGCAAATTGGCTGAAGAATTTTATTCTCGTTCGTAGAAAATTCTACGAATTCGTAGAATTTTCTAATTCTACCAAAGTGTTTTCACTTTGGTAGAATTCTCTACGAATTGGTAGAGTTAGAAGTAGAAAAACTTATCTCATCTGCATGAAATTAAATTTGAAAGGCTTCACTACCAAACAAAAAGAAAATTTTGCATATTTGCCAAACCTAAGAAAAAAAAGTAATACCTTAGTCATCGACCGATATTAAAATATCTTTGGCTTCAAAGTATAAAATAAAATCAAAAAGTTATTTCCGCCAGAGTTACGAAAATCAGCAAATTATTAGGAGCACGTAAATTGGCTGAAGAATTTTGTACTCGTTCGTGGAGAATTCTACCAAAGTGAAAAAGAAATACGTATATAGGAAGGGAAGGTGGCTGCGTTGGAAACGCTTGGTACTAACCGCCGCACCATGTGTGTCGCGAACCTTTGTTCGTGCTGACGCCAACACACACGTTAGCTCTCTTAGAACCCGCACGTAGCGTGTTCTGTTCAACCTGTACAACCCCCACGTGGCAAGTGACGTGCCGCTGCTCTGTTTTAGGACTCCGACGGCGCGCGTTTCGCCAAAGCTCGTTTATTTAAATATAATTTCACATTTAACTACGTGCCTTTGAGCAGAGTTCGTTAAGACCCGTCGACGGTGACGCCCATGGCGAACGCTTCTGTTAGCTTCCTTTCGTACAGCCAGTCAGTCACGGCTATGGTACTGCACTTACTATATGCCGCATCGTCTCTGTATCCGCAGTGCAGAGACCCAAGAGCACGCCACTACTGATGACTGCTGTGCGCCCCACAGAGCTTGCGTTAATTCGCCAAGCAGCAGTATCAGAGGTTTCATCACCTTTTGACCGTCGGCCTCACCAACTACCTTAGCATTCATCGGGTAATCATCCCAACATTTTGCTTTGCCAACTCATTCACACACATGCAGAAGCCATACGTTATACTCCGTTAGCTTTAACTTCAGAAATGAGATGAAGAAAAAAAAGAAGAGGATTTGATCTCGGCATGAATCGTTTTGCGGTCTGTCGAGGTTTCATACGATTGGCCTTCGTTAAATAAAGATGAATTTAGGAGACTATTAACCAGAAAAAAATGTCTAGTTAACGAGATTAAATTCATATATTTAATTCGACTTTATTTATATTAACTTAATTTACTTCCCATGAAACATATGTGTATTTTATTGAAATGTACAATGTAAATTAAAAAAAATTGATTTTTACTAATATTTATTTATTTGAATCAACTCGCATAAAATAACATAGAATATAAATTATCCGTTTAAAAAGTGATTTTTCATTGTATAATAAATGAAGAACGGTATGCCAATATCATTTACAATATTAATTCGTCAAGCAGCAGTATCGGAGATTTCATTACCTTTTGACCGTCGGCCTCACCAACTACCTTAGCGTTCATCGGGTAATCATCCCAACATTTTGCTTTGCCAACTCATTCACACACATGCAGAAGCCATGCGTTATACTCCGGTAGCTTTAACTTCAGAAATGAGATGAAGAAAAAAAAGAGGATTTGATCTCGGCATGAACCGTTTTGCGGTCTGTCGAGGTTTCATACGATTGGCCTTCGTTAAATAAAGATGAATTTACGTGACTATTACCCAGAAAAATAGTCTAATTAATGTGACTATATTTATTTTATTCATACATGCAATTCGTCTTTATTTGTATTAACTAAAATTTACTTCCCATGAAACATATGGGTCATTCCATACCAAGTTGGCCATTCATTTTCCATCAAACCAATTTTTTCGTAGTTTGTAAGCATAATAATGGAAATTCTGTGAAATTTTGAGAAAAATCGAAATGATCTGTCTCAACAAAAAAAAAATTATTACATCATTTTGTCAGAATATGGCGAATTTTTTTTTTTTTTTTTTTTTTTTTTGAGCCCCTATGGAACATTTTTTATTAAAGAGTAAATTCAAAAACTTACATTTTATACAGAAATAAATTTTTTCTACGATCGGTAATTTTAAATATACAGCGAATTGAAAAAATGAAATAAAAATAAATCGTTATTTAATTTTGGGCAAACCATAGTTGCTAAAATTTTGAAATAATTTTTTTTAATGCAATGAAATCGTTGATTTCTTCCAATGCCTAAAAACAGCAACAAAATGTTTTTAAAAATCATGTTGTATAAAAAATCGGTGTATTAATTAAATTAAAAAAAACCGTTTTCTTAAGTCTCTTCAACTATTCTGTTTTCTAATTTATTTCTAAACAAATGTACATTTGATATGATTTCCCACTTTTTTATTCGTAAGATTCTCAAATTCTTATTGAATAAAATTTTGGTTGAGAATATTACAGCCAAAAAAAACACACCACAAAATCTACTATAAAATTTAATCGGTCAATAATTTTCTTTCATAATTATCAATTATAATTCTCCTCGACGTACACAATCCCTTTATACACATTGATAATCTAATCATAATAATGCAGTAATATTTTGATTATAATTTGACAAACGATCGCTGAATCCAATCATTCCGACACTTTTTTTTAACCGTAGCAGCTTTGCATAAAATCTGATCATAATGGTAAGAACGATCGTAGTGTTAATTAAATGTTCGGACCGTTTATCAAGTTATAATACATTCATAGTGGGAAAACCGGGAATGATGGAAAATTAGCGAATTTAATTGGCGGAGGGTCGCGTTTCCACAGATTAATTCGCTCATGTAGTTTCCGGTTGAACGCGCACAATCTCTTTTTACGAGGATAGCTCGGTCTATGGATATATAGTACAGCCTCGATTACAGCAGGGCGAAGTGACTGGGGACGAGATATAGCACGACGTGTACTGTAAGACGTGTAATTCAATTTAGCGAGAGCGTCGTCGAGGGGCTTGGCGAAGAGAGAAGAAGTTTTTTTTTTATTTTTTTTTTTTTTGTAAATTTGCGGCGATGCATCCCCTGCGGGGTGAGAAGGCCTTAACTCCGGAGGGGGAACAAAGTTTTACCTTAACTGCTGCTCTAAATATCTACCGGGGCGACAAAGTTCCTCGCCGATAATGGAGCTCGTCTCTCGTTGCACGAGACAAAAGGTGCGGCGTGACCTCGCAGCTCCATAGAAACTCGTGATGTATATGCATATACATTCCGGCTCCACTGTACTTCTTAGAACTGCTATGGATATTTAGATATATATATATATATATATATATATATATATATATATATATATATATATATATATATATATATATATATATATATATAGTTTTACCATTATAAATAGTCGAGAATAAAAGGGTTGCAAGGGCAGCGATAGAAGCTTGGGGCTTGATAGAAGTCTCTTCGATGTTTCCGGATCGTCATTCTCCTCTGGAGGAAACTCTTCGATCAAACTCGACGAAGATTACCTTCGTATACTTCTTCAAACAAGCAATATCTTATGACAGTAATTACCGTGGTATTAAAATATCGACCTCTTCCTTTTAACGTTATGCAACAGTGAGGATGGTGGTTGCTGAAATAAAAATGATAAGCATTTAATTAAATTTAAACACGCTATTGGGCGAACCGAACGAATTGACGGTTAGCTTTTATTAATAATGGAGTATTATTCGTAATATGCACACAAAAAAAAGTTTGGTATTTAACCAACCTTTTTTTGCGCCAACCTTTTAACCAAGAAATTGGTTGGTGCGTATTTACGCGCCAACCAATATCTTGGTTAGACCAATCAGATTGTTAACTAACCAATTAATCGGCTGACGTATATATAACTAAGCACTTTTTTCCGTGTAGCATTATTAATAATCCAATCAGTGATAAGTCGGCAGTGATGCAATAAACTGTTATTGACTTTTGGTATTCATCATCAATCAAAAGTCATATATTTCATTCCAGAACCTTTTTTCACTTGGCGTACCATTTTTATTTTGAGAAAACATTTTTGGTTGTATTTCATTCCAGAAAACATTCGTTACAAATATATTTACAGTTTTTCTTAAAAAAGGAATTTTAAGACTTTTCTGATTTTTGCATTCATAGATTATAAACAAGCAATATCCTATGACAGTAATTACCGTGGTATTGAAATCGATCTCTTCCTTTTAACGTTATGCAACAGTGAGGATGGTGGTTGCTGAAATAAAAGTGATAAGCATTTAATTAAATTTAAACACGCTATTGGGCGAACCGAGCGAATTGACGTTTAGCTTTTATTAATAATGGAGTATTATTCATAATGTACACGCAAAAAAAAGATTGGTTAAATACGCGCCAACCAATTTCTTGGTTAGACCAATCAGACTGTTAACTAACCAATTAATCGGCTGGCGTATATATAACTAAGCACTTTTTTCCGTGTAGCATTATTAATAATCCAATCAGTGATAAGTCGGCAGTGATGCAATAAACTGTTATTGACTTTTGGTATTCACCATCAATGAAATGTCATATATTTCATTCCAGAACCTTTTTTCACTTGGCGTACCATTTTTGTTTTGAGAAAACACTTTTGTTTGTATTTCATTCCAGAAAACATTCGTTACAAATATATTTACAGTTTTTCTTAAAGAAGGAATTTTAAGACGTTTCTGATTTTTGCATTCATAGATTATAAACACGCAATATCCTATGATAGTAATTACCGTGGTATTGAAATCGACCTCTTCCTTTTAAAGTTATGCAGCAGTGAGGACGGTGGTTGCTGAAATAAAAATGATAAGCATTTAATTAAATTTAAACACGCTATTGGGCGAACCGAGCGAATTGACGTTTAGCTTTTATTAATAATGGAGTATTATTCATAATGTACACGCAAAAAAAAGATTGGTTAAATACGCGCCAACCAATTTTTTGGTTAGACCAATCAGACTGTTAACTAACCAATTAATCGGCTGGTGTATATATAACTAAGCACCTTTTTCCGTGTAGCATTATTAATAATCCAATCAGTGATAAGTCGGCAGTGATGCAATAAACTGTTATTGACTTTTGGTATTAACCATCAATGAAATGTCATATATTTCATTCCAGAACCTTTTTTCACTTGGCGTACCATTTTTGTTTTGAGAAAACATTTTTGGTTGTATTTCATTCCAGAAAACACTCGTTACAAATATATTTACAGTTTTTCTTAAAAAAGGAATTTTAAGACGTTTCTGATTTTTGCATTCATAGATTATAAACACGCAATATCCTATGATAGTAATTACCGTGGTATTGACATCGACCTCTTCCTTTTAAAGTTATGCAGCAGTGAGGACGGTGGTTGCTGAAATAAAAATGATAAGCATTTAATTAAATTTAAACACGCTATTGGGCGAACCGAGCGAATTGACGTTTAGCTTTTATTAATAATGGAGTATTATTCATAATGTACACGCAAAAAAAAGATTGGTTAAATACGCGCCAACCAATTTTTTGGTTAGACCAATCAGACTGTTAACTAACCAATTAATCGGCTGGTGTATATATAACTAAGCACCTTTTTCCGTGTAGCATTATTAATAATCCAATCAGTGATAAGTCGGCAGTGATGCAATAAAGTGTTATTGACTTTTGGTATTCACCATCAATGAAATGTCATATATTTCATTCCAGAACCTTTTTTCACTTGGCGTACCATTTTTGTTTTGAGAAAACATTTTTGGTAATATTTCATTCTAGAAAACACTCAGAACTCAAAACAGAAGAAATATATTTACAGTTTTTCTTAAAAAAGGAATTTTAAGACGTTTCTGATTTTTGGATTCATAGATTATAAACAAGCAATATCCTATGACAGTAATTACTGTGGTATTGAAATCGATCTCTTCCTTTCAACGTTATGCAATAGTAAGGATGGGGTTTCTGAAATAAAAATTATAAGCATTTAATTAAATTTAAACACGTTATTGGGCGAACCGAGCGAATTGACGTTTAGCTTTTATTAATAATGGAGTATTATTAATAATGTAGCATTATTAATAATCCAATCAGTAATAAATCGGTAGTGATGCAATAAACTGTTACTGACTTTTGGTATTCACGATCAATCAAAAGTCATATATTTCGTTCCAGAAAACACTCGATTCAAATATATTTACAGTTTTTCTTAAAAAAGGTATTTTGAGACGTTTCTGATTTTTGGATTCATAGATTATAAACAAGCAATATCCTATGGATGTAATTACCGTGGTATTAAAATCGACCTCTTCCTTTCAACGTTATGTAATAGTAAGGATGGTGGTTGATGAAATAAAAATGATAAGCTTTTAATTAAATTTAACCACGTTATTGGGCGAACCGAGCGAATCGACGTTTAGCTTTTATTAATAATGTAGCATTGCTAATAATGTAGCATTATCAATAATCCAATATGTAATAAATCGGCAGTGATGCAATAAATTGTTATTGACTTTCGGTATTCACCATCAATTAAATGTCGTATGTTTCATTCCAGAAAACACTCGCTTCAAATATATTTACATTTTATCTTAAAAAAGGAATTTTACGATGTTTCTGATTTTTGGATTCATAGATTCGAATTCTGAAAAAATTCTAAACCTGAACCCAACAATTTTTTTCAACATATGGATTTTTTTTAACCTTTTCTGTCGTTTTAAATACATAAATTTGAAAAATGATTCAAAATATGTATAAAGTTCCACGTTAGTGATAAAGACTGTAAATTTTTATAGTCACAACATCATATTTATTCTGTGTCGATTGAGACATTTAGGAGATAACCGAAAGAAGGTGATAATTTGTATATGAATCATTATTTACTCTAGAAATTAATTATTTCCAGTGCATACATTATTATGTTTTTTTTAAATTCATACAAACACATTCATAAATTTTTCAAATTCGTTTTTTATTTATTTAATATATAATTCAAATTTTATAATAAAACCATTAAAATTTAGTTGAAGTTTGATTATAAAATGAATAAACGAGGTGAACACGGTAGTATCAATAAAATTGAAAATATTGATTGAATTATGCTGTACAATAATACATTTTAACATGTGGATCATGCGTCATGACCCACAAGTTTGTTTAGCTTCGAAATACCAATATTTATTGACGTAAAATTTTCTGAATTTATTCTACATAGTAGAATCGATATTTGACAATATTTGAGTAGAACAACAGTTCAAATTAAGGGGATCAGAAGAAGTACAAATAGAGCAAGAGTAATCACGTCACGATAAATAGCTCCATGCACGTAATAGTCTATCGCAAACAAGATAAATCAATATGTGCTTCATTGAATTTATTTTCCATAACAAAAACACATTATTCCATCATCATTCATGCTAATTTTTTAAATCTGACTTAAGCAGCCTTGCAATTCCTACGATTATAATTATTATAGTTATTTTATATATATTAGTATTTATAATATTTTTATTAAACAGAAAACATAATAAAAATTGTTATTAAATATAACAATAATAGAATGAGATGCATTACAATGCATTAATTTTTTCGTAGAGTTTTCCAATTATTTTTTTTCTACATAGTAACATATATGTCACTTATTTCCAAAAATTATAGATTTTTCGGCCATGAGGCTTGAAAAAAAAAATAAAATGAGGTATAGCGAAATCCTATGTATTTTGAATGGCAAAATTGTGGCCTCTAGATGAATGATTAGAATTAAAATGTTATGTTTTAAGAGGATTTTTATTTATATATATTTAGTTGACATATCGTGTGCTGCCATGTTTATTTTCGAGAGGTGCAGTAATATACGATGTTTTTCGGTTTTATGTAAGTTTTTTATCGCAGATCCACCGGACACTGAAACGTTTATGTTTCTATTACAACCATGTCAAATTTAAAGCATGTACATAGCGTAATAACCACGAAATGGCCTACTTTTACAACTAATGTCGGTAAAAACGTCTATTACAATAGCCACTTTATACAGAAATGACTATTTATTAAAATTATTAGCCAGGCCAGCCGCTAGTCATATTAAGGGTTACGAGCCACACAAGGGCCTCAATATTTATCCTCGTAAGTGCCTCACTGACGGTGGCACTAATTGGTGTGCCATATGGAAATAAAGTATATGTAAAGTATATTAAATTAGTATTCTAGATATACACGATATAACCTTTCGCAAAAATTCTATATATCAGATATATTTTCGTATATATTTCTTTTGCAAGGGGACACTAAATTCTTGACATTTATATTCAAGGTGTGTAAAAGTACTATTCTACATATGAGGCATTCCACATGACTTCAGCCACCCAAAAAAAAAATATTCCCAAAAAGCGTCCAAAAATCAGGTTCAGTGGTTATAACAGATACACCAAATTTTAATTTTTTTGAAATTTTTTTCTGGCGAAATATGCCATGTTTTTCATTTTTCATTCAACCTATGATATCTCGGTAACGATTAATCGTATCAACATCTTAAAAAACGAAAATGTGCGTTTTTTATGGCCCATAAGGTAAAAATTAATTCAGAATTAATTGTGTAACTTCAGGCTATATTTTATTGAAAAAATATCGAACATATTTTTTTTTAGTAAATCCACTTGGTGAATTTCAAGTCATTTGGTAAGCTAACCAAGAAATTGGTAGCCTAACAAATTACTTGGTTGATCTAACCAATTAATCGGCTGGCGCATATATAATCGTAGCACTTGGTTGTTTCAACCAAGACGTTCTTTCCGTGTAAAAATAGCGAACGGCTAAAACAGCCAATTTCATAATGATGGCCATTCTATATTTACACGGAGAAAAAAAGTAGTTGGACAAACCAATAAATGGGTTCCAACAACCATTCGAAAGAGTTGAAATGGCGTCATTACTCAGTGGTTTATGACAACTACTCAGTGGGTTATGACAACTACTCAGTGGGTTATGCCAACTACTCAGTGGGTTATGGCAACTATTGTATTGGTGAAAACAACACTGCGATTGGTTACAGGAGCGAGTTAGTTGGTGCAACTATTCAGCGGTACAGCATATGCCGGAGATGGTTCTTCGAACTACTTTTTTCTTTCTTTTTTAAATTCGCTATTTTGGTCTTTCGTTATTTTAACCCTAAATTCTTGCCATTTTTTTCAGCTAGCAGTGAGGTGACGTCATGCATGCAGCGAATTTACCAAAGTTTTCAAATTATCTTCACGTGTTTTATGGATCTTCCTCCACACGTATGCGAAACCGAAGGTCAACATAACACGAAAAAGTCTAAAAAAACTGCGGATTATCATTAAAATATTGTTATAGATGTTTTTACATCGACGCATGTACTCTATTAAAGCGGTCTTATCAGTTCGTGAGGACTGCCGAAGCTATGTTTTTTTTTACATACTGTTCTAAAAAAAAACCCCGACATCACCTGCGATTAAAATTGATAAGAGCAGTATATAAGGCCGTAGTCGCTAAGATTTTTTGCCAGAAACTGTTGTATTCGCCTTAAACACTTTCCCAAAGTGTACTTAACGAATTTTCATTTTTTATTCAACGAGATATATACGATTCAAGATGAGATTATCGGGACAAATTTTCAGCCTTTATTCGGCATTAATGTTTCTTGTCATTCTGTGCATTGTCTGTGTAAGTTCGATGGTTCCTCATTACCAAAACGATGGTGATAGCACTATGCTCAATCGACATGCACGAAGAACCGGGGGTGTACCTAATCAATGCCCAATCGGTTATAGGGCTGACAAACTCGGAGTTTGCCGAAAAATATTTGTGGAAGGAAAAGCTTAAGGACGATACAATAAATGAACACCTTAGGGTAAGTTAGAAATCAAGTATTGTATCTTAAATTCGAAGGAATATATTTTTAAAAAAGTATAAATGTTTCAAAAACTCCTTTTTCCTGATTTTTGTCAATGCTGTATAATTTTTACGTTATCTTAACTGCCAAGTTTTTATATTTGTTTAGCTCATATTACTTTGAAAACTTGCATAACTATTTACACTGTAAAAAAATGTACTTGAAATTTAATATACAAGTTCTGGAAGTTTTGGTACATAAACTGGTATATCAAATTTTATATATAAGTATGATGTAAAATTAATTTTACAGTAAAAGTACTTGAATTTAAATTAAATAAAAAAAAAAATAATTAAAACAGATTTAAAAAAATTAAAATTCAATAATTTCCTTCAATTTTATAGTAAAAGTACTTGAATTTTAATAACTTGTTTTAATTTTACCGCAAAAATACATTAATTTTATATGACGAGATTATGCATAAAAACTTCCAATCTTTTCTAACAGTGTAATTTTATTCATTATATCTTGGATAAATAGGTTTATATTTATTAATTGCAGAATTGAAAATGGCAAGAAATACAGGATGATGAATAACAACGGAATGATAAGATCACAGAAGCAGAACACGCAGGGATTACTCGATGGGACGCCTCATAGAACGGAGTGAACATCAACATCAAAATTATACCAGTAACCGCAATATTTAGTAGCATTAATTATAGAAAGAAAATCAGTAATCTCTCCACGCGTGATTTCACACTCTCACTATTGAATAATCGAGCGATGCTTTCCATCAGATACTATAATTTCACTGTATAATCCGACACGTTTTCTACTATGTGCTAAAGTTTCAACTCTGTTTAGCATAAACCACTAAACTGTAGTTCTAACTCACTGTGTACTATCATGTGTAAAAAAATGGATCCAACGGAAATTTTGTAATCTTAATGTATTTTGTAATATTTTAAAAGGTTTTTGGTAATTCCGAATCTAACGGATTTTTCGTCTGTATCGAGATTCGATAATAAAACCAAATAAAAGAACTGAAAATTACTTTTTTTATTATACAAGTGTGTCTTAATCCTTTATTTTGCAAAAGGTGGGATGGAAATAATATGTCGGTTTTGTATTCGACAAAGATATGCAGGGTATATTTGAAAGCTTATTATAAATTTTATTTCATACCATTGCAAATTCTGAGATTTCCATCATATTATTTTTGATTTCATGAAAGCTGAGATTTCTGTGATAGTATTTTTGATTTCATGAAAAACTGAAATTTCTGAGACCATATTTTTGATTTCATGAAAAACTGAGATTTCTGAGATCATATTTTGATTTCATGAAAAACTGAGATTTCTATGACATCATTTTTGATTTCACAAAAAACTGAGATTTCCATAACATAATTTTTGATTTCACGAAAAACTGAGATTTCCATGACATAATTTTTTATTTCACAAACCCTGAGATTTCTATGATCTTATTTTTGATTTCACGAAGAATTCAGGTCCCTTCAAAATGTCTGCACACCCGTAGTTCATGTAATATTATTTATTTATTTTATAAATCCAAATTATAATTCAATATTATAATTATAAATCCAAAAATAAATTGTACATTTAAAGTAGTTCGAGTAGAACGATAATTCGAATTATTGGAATTAAATTAAGTATCAATAGAAGACGAGTCTAGTTGGCACGACCCTCGCTAAACTTTTGACGTTTTGTCTGCTAGACCTGAAGTGACATAATGCATGCAGCGAATTTACCAAAGTTTTCAAATTATCTTCACGTGTTTTATGGATCTTCCTCCACAACGATACGTATGGGAAACCGAAGGACAACATAACACGGAAACGTGTAAAAAAACGTCGGATTATCATAAAAATATTGTTATAGATGTTTTTACATTGGCGCATGTACTATTAAAGAGGTCTTATCAGTTCGTGAGGACTGCCGAAGCTATGTTTTTTTTTACATACTGTTCTAAAAAAAAACTCCACCATCACCTGCGATTAAAATTGGTAAGAACAGTATATAAGGCCGTAGTTGCTAAGATTTTTTGCCAGAAACTTTGTTGTATTCGCCTTAAACACTTACCCAAAGTGTACTTATCGAATTTTCATTTTTTGTTGAACGAGATATATACGCTTCAAGATGAGATTATCGGGACAAATTTTCAGCCTTCATTCGGCAGTAATACTTCTTGTCATTCTGTGCATTGCCTGTGTAAGTTCGATGGTTCGACATGCACGAAGAACCGTTGACGTACCTAATCAATGCCCAATCGGTTATAAGGCTGACGCACTCGGATATTGCCGACAGTTATTTAAGTAAGGATAAGCTTAAGGACGATACAAAAAATGATCACCTTAGGGTAAGTACACTTAAAAATCAAGTATTATATCTTAAATTCGAAGGAGTATATGAAAAAAGTATAAATATTTCATATTTCATAAACTGCGTTTTTCCTGATGTTTGGGAATGCCATCTAATTTTAACGTCATCTTAACTACCAAATTTTTTTATTTGTTCAGCTCAGAATACTTTGAAAACTAGCATAATTATTCACACTGTAAAAAAATGTACTTGGAATTTAATATTTAAGCAATGGTAGTTTTTAAACATAAACTGGTATATGAAATTTAATATACAAACGTGATGTAAAATTAATGTATGCTACAACAAATTCACCAATAAATTTCCTTCAATTTTATATATTAATAATGTATAATTTTATAAATTATAATATTTATAATTCATAATTTTATAAATTATAAATATTCATAATTATAAATTCATTCATAATAAATAAATATTTATAATTTATAATTTTATAAATTATAAATATTCTTGAATTTTAATAACTTGTTTTAATTTTACCGCAAAGGTACGTTAAATTTAGATGATGAGATTATGCATAAAAACTTCCAGCCTTTTTGCATGTAATTCTATCCCTTACATCTTGAATAACTAGATTTATATTTTTTGATTGCAGAATTTAAACTGGCAAGAAACATAGGACGATGAATAACAACGAAATGATAAGATCACAGAAGCAGAAGAAAGTGGAGAAAAGTGAAGAAAGTGAAACCAACAGAAAATTTGTAATCTTGATGTATTCTGTAATATTTTTAAAGATTTTTGGTAATTCTAAATGTAACAGATTTCTTGTCTGCATCTATATTTGATAATAAGTTTTAAAAAAATGGAAATTATTTTTTTTTAATTATATAAACTGTCACCCAAGTGCGTCTTAATCCTTTATCTTGTGAAAGGTAGGGTGAAAATAATAAAAAATTAAAAACTTATTTTTATTTTTTTGTGAGAATGTGTTTCTTCTTTTACAATCTTTTTATGTTCCTCGAGGCGTGAGTGAGGATAATCTCTGAAAATCATTACACTTATTAACTTCAAATAGACACGCGACATTGCGTGGTGTGAAGTTGAAAAGTCAAACTAACATTCACCATTCTTGTAGGATTCGTAGAAGGTTCGAAAAAAAATGTTTACGTATCACCCGACCGTGCTATAAGCTAAGTAAATATTTGCGATGGCCCGCAAATTGCTGAGTGTGCTTCCAGGAAAACGATCATTACACTTGACAATCACAAATAGTGACAAACCTAACTAGTAACATTTTCTGCAAATTCAATAAAAAAAATTGTTTTTGCGCCTCTAAAATAACACGAGCGAATAATGATTGAAATTCTAGTTGCATTTTCAAGGGAATTCTAAATTTAAATTTATTGTAGGAACATTATATTATAGTCAATATAAAAATATATCGAGACATTAACTTGTCAGAAATATTGAAGGTAAAGGGCATATTTTATTTGTTTCCCATTAAGTGTGCAAATAAAATAGTGAAATAGTGTCGCCAAATTATTTTTCTCATTACGAAATACTAATTCTAAGAGCAGAGAAAAGTGATGTGTATAGGTTTGCGGATGAAGAAAAAAATACGAAAACACACGATGCAGATACATTTTTATATATGTTATTTATTAAAATCTACTAAAAATCAAAGATACAATCGAATCAATCATTTCCAGGGTATAGCGGTCGTTGCAGGCTTTCAGGGATAGTCAGTTATACAATTCAATGGTTTCTGAACATCAGTACGACTAGCCGTTTCTGGGTCTGACGGCGTCAGTAAATCGCACCTTTATCTCGGTAACAGCCATGTTTGGTGTGAGGAATTGGGGCAAAGTTTCAACTCCAGCTCTTGGTCGTCGATCGAATGGATATCCCATTGAACGAGCGTCAGGATACTTTCGATCGCGAAGTCCACAGAAACTGGCAGCGTCTCTGCATCCAGTAGGTTCATTCTGTTGAACCTGTAATACCAAATACGTAGCGATTAATTATAATAACTCTACAGAAGTTTTCACAGACGAAAAAAAAATTGGTTGAATAGGCTCCAATGGATAAAATTGGTTGATTAGATTATAGATTATAGATTTTTATTAAGATCCTAGGATATTAAATCCCCTAAGGACCTAAGCAAAAAAATATATATATGAACAAAAAGCAGAGATAGATAAGATAGTAAACTAGATGGTTGCACGAAACAAATCAGTTACAGTTGAGGCGAGAAACCAATTGGATGAGCCAGCAAATTAATTGGTTGGCAACTAACGAATTGGTTGTCACCATCAACTTGTTAGTTAGTCCAACCAAAAAATTGGTTAACTTGGCCAACTCAATCGCTTCGAACGTATTTAACCATACGTATGGCTGTAGCAACCAATTATTTCTTTCCATGCACCGGAATTTCCGACCGTGAATGAAGGAGCACATTCCATCATTCACGGTAAAGTGGATTAAGTTTTGAGTGAAGAAATCTTACCAGATCGCCTCGGTAGTCGGAAATCATGACGAAGAGATCCATGGGGAAACCTTCCTTGCTGCCCTTGGGTACCAGCATATGTTGAGGCCATCCACATCCGCAGAAATTGAATTGTTCGAGGGCATCGCCACCGACTGGTCGATTGTCTTCGAGATTGCGGAAGGTTCTGTCGAATGGAATGGTCACCGTGGACTCGGTGGAGTTTCGCTCGATGGTGTTGACTCCGGGACGTACTATGGGAAAAAACAATGACAATAAAAATGATGAATATTCATCAGACCAATTCAGGCAGATTGTAAATAGGAATTTCTTACGAGTGACGGTGAACTTGTCCATTTCGATCATGAGATCCTTCTGCGTGCGGAAAGAGAAGGGCAGACCACGCTCGTCAATCTTGGGAGCTATGAACACCCTCACGGTTCCCATTTGCGGAGAGCTGGTGCGGTTGTTTGCCATGATTCTGTACTTGTATCCCGTGTGATTGAGATGCGTGAATCTAGCGAGAACTGGTCCTCGGGGTGTGAAGTCAAGACCTCTGGAGAGATCGAGATCACTCTGAGTCCAGAAGGTGTTGAGTACGTTTGCTGGTGCGTTCGGAGTTACCGCCTGGACTCCGGTTATCTCGATACCATTGAAAGACAACTGAAATACAGAAAAGTGTCCAATTACAAGAGAATTCCTTTACAATGTCATAATCCTTCTACCCCAAGAGCCAATGCGTCACCTGCTGGACGTTGTATTCCGGAAGACTGTTCTTGTGCTCCAGGAAGACGTCGTTAACGAAGGCGTGCCATCTGTAGAAGATAGGATCCCTCATAGCGGTCGCTGAGTCTCCCATGATGCTGAAAGTTTCCTGCAATCATAAAGATCAATGATGATTTAGTGTTAATTGTATGCTAAAAAAGATGTATTGTGATTTGAGCGTTAGGAGATGCTGCTAACCAGGTAACGATGGTCAGGATCGTGACAGTAGGAGATCGCAACGTGTCCAAGATTGTGGAGATCACCGTAGACGTTCTGATTAGGCGAAAGGATGCTGGCTTCCATTATGTTGCCGAGTACGTTGATACCGTCCATCTCCGTAAGTTGAACGCGCTGTCCTTGTGCGTTCATCACTGATCCCGTGTGGATTGCTTCGTAAATCCTGTCCCTCCATCTCTCAAGATCCTGGAGATCGAATTGAAGCTGATCGACTGGTCGGTTGATATCCTTGAGGACTGCGCCGCTAGGACGAGACGGCCAAGTCCTGCTCGATACCAGAGAATCCAGTTTCGGGAAATAACCCTCTGGAATCGGCTCACGAAGATTGTTCAACCTCTTTACCCGACCGAGATGATTGCAAAGACGCTCGCAGTTGTATCTGTCGTTATCCGCATGAAAAGAAGCGAGCATTTTTATTAGATATCCCGAAATTCGAAGGGTGACATGATAAATTCTATATATTTTACCTGGCCATGATCTGCTGATGCATGTAGTAGAAAAGCTCGCCACGTCGATCCTTGTTGACGATTCTGATGTCGCCCTCGAACGGGTAGACCAGATGCCAGTGCCAATGATGAAGATTTATACCGACATCCTCGCGCCAATAGGCAACGCGGTGCTCCTCGTCAAGGTCCGACGCCGTGTAGTCTCTTGGGATTTCGATGGGAACCTACGCAGTCATGGAGAGAATTATTCAACGCTCGTCCGTAAATGTATGAACGGGTCGATATTGATGTGAAGTTAATATAATATAGCTGTATCTGCTTGGAAAGGTCTACGAACAATGACTACATCAGTCAAATAATCCATCATTTATTAAAATTCAAGAGAATTTAGTTTTTTTTTGTTTTCAATAAATTTACATCACCGATTGTTGTTATTACTATTGTTAATAATTAATAAAATAATAATATATAATATACTGAAATATGCCTTTGTTATTCATTAGATCCATTCTCAATTTTCTATTGTATAAATACCAGAGTTGTAAATGCCAAATACTTATAGAAATAATGATGATGATACGATCAGCTCTATAATTATGATTTTATAATAATAACATGTAGCAATTGTAACACGATGATTAAACTTTTGAATGGTTGCAAAAATTATTATGTTTCAATAAAAATTCACGGTAATCTTTTTGAAAAAATGGAAAAAAATAAGTAATGCATTAAGAAAGTAATGTATTACTTATTTCTTCCATTTTTCCCACTATTTCTTGCAATATTAAAGCGAAAATTAATATTTTTTTCAGCTATTCAAATGTTTACACTCTATTTTATAATCACTACATATTGTTATTATAAAATCATAATTACAAAACAAATTGTACTATAAACTATATCTCATGAATTAATGGGGATTTACAACTCTGATGAATACCAGGACCTACCCTAGTATTTTGAAATTCGGTTTCGTTAGAAAGAAAATAAATAATTTTTATAATTATTGCTGGTATCATAATTTTTTTGCAGGCTTTTTTCTGTGTAGCAAATTTACATCAATGAATAATTAACATTGAACTTACACGTGAGCCGGTGGGAACAACGTTGGCCTCTTCCTTAGCCCTGGAGAATATTCCGCTGTCCATGTACTTGTCAGGGAATACCTCGGATAGTGGAGGAATCGGGAGATCCTTCGTGTCCGGACGATGGAGAATTGCAACGGACAGCGCGTAAATGAACAAGTTGGGATTGAGCCGATCGCGGCAGTAGACGGAGACCGACAGGAAGTCCTCGTAGGTTCGCATTCCCATGAATATGTCGACGAGGCGGGCAGCGATCTTGCGATGCTTCGGGATGAAGAGTGAAAAGGGATCGCGACGACCGAGCTGCATCGGGATGCTCAAATCCGGCAGATCTATCTGCTTAACTGGAATTTTGCTGTCCGCATCATCGTTGAAACGATTGAACACCTGGACGGCCACCGATTTGTACCTCTCGGGCTGTTGAACGTGGATAAACACAATTTAATAAAAAGGATTTGAAAAAAAATAATGTTGACGCACTGTAAAAAAATCTACTTGAAATTTAATGTACTTTTACTGGAAGTTTTTATACATAAACTAGTATATTAAATTTAATATGCAAGTGTAATGTAAAATTAATGTATGTTACAACACATTAAATAATTTACTTTAATTTTACAGTAAAAGTACTTGAATTTTAATAATTTACTTTAATTCTACTGGAAAAGTACATGAATTTTATACCACAATTGTAAATTAAATTTCGATTACGAGTTTATGCATAAAAACTTACAGTTTTTTTTTAACAGTGCGGCGTATTATTCGAAATAATAATAAATATGACAACTTACCAGGTAGTCGGAGGGAATATCGAAGGCAACTTTTTTCTCGCCCTTTGGTACATAGACCGGCTCGGCTGGACGATCGAAGAGGTACAAGATTCCGTTTTGGCTATTGTCCGCCATATTTTCACTGAGGATTTACTAGTTTATGCAAAGTTTCTCGCAGCGAAGAAGTCGGAGTTAGAAATTGAAGGTTTCTATGTCTGGATTATACTGTACCACACTGCAATACTACAAGGGATGGTAGAAATACAACAAGACGTGTTGGTGGTGCAGAAAGACTCGTAGAACTCGAAGCGTATGTTCGAATGGACGAGAACTGTCTGATGCTCCAACATTGTAAGGGTCCCTACTTTATACTAGATTTCCCAGGATGCAGCGGTTTCCCGATAAATGCGAACGGAGACAAACACTAGCCGCAAATTCCGTAACTTCGTGTCTAGCTTCCTGTCTCTCGAATCTATTTCTCGCATTCACTCACACTGTCAAGATTAGTTTATTTTTTTTCTATGTGTTTCTTCTATATTCCCTCCGGTAATGCCCTTAATTCTTCACCGGTCTTCACTAAAACCTCAGATCAAGATAACTGACTTGGCGTTTAGTACACGTGACTAACTGACATAGAAAAACATCCTGTTTTTCTATAACCTGTTGATAGGTAAACATCAGAGGTCTATTTGAGCTTTGAGTGGGCAAACGACAGGTTCAATTATACTTACGGATAAAACAATTATTATTATCACAACTTGAACTTAAATGGCTGTATAGATTCGATAAAGTAAAACTGGTCACCAACATTTAAATAAACAAAGCTTGCGAAAAATTTCACTTTGACGTTTCGTACAAATATATTGATTAATTTAATCAAATACAGTTTGCTTTATAGTACATAACTTTTTTTTTGTGAAAATGAATATTCGATTTCAAGTGCGTACAGGTTCACGGATTTCAGATAAAAAAGGATTTTTTTGTGTAAAGAAAAAATGATAATTGGCCTTTTTCCAAATTTCTAATTGCGGCACTTTTTTTCATTGCCACGACAATATGTAAAAATCACAGTACGCTAATAAAAATTTTAATAGCGAGGACCAATGGTTAGCGCGCGAAACGCAGATCTGCTGTTAGTGATTTCTTAAATTGGGACTTTATTTCGTTACTGATTTCAGAATTCACAGATCCGATTTCCGGTCGGAAAATCGAATCTAATTTTTTTTCTTCAAGATATCAAATTTTGGCCTTCACTGTCGTTCTCAAGTCGCATATTGTACCTCAGAAAGTACCGGTTACATGCCTCTTTACGATGATGTTTGGAAAAGTCACTTTTGGTCGGTTCTGATTCCAAAATTGCCAGATCCGACTTCTGGTCGAAAAATCCAACCTAAAGAACCTAAATTCTTTTTCTCTTCAAGATATCAAACTTTGGCCTTCACTATCGTTCTCAAGTCGCATATTGTACCTCAGAAAGTACCGGTTACATGCCTCTTTACGATGATTTTTTAAAAAGTCGCTTTTGACCGGTTCTGATTCCAAAATTGCCAGATCCGACTTTTGGTCGAAAAATCCAACCTAAAGAACCTAAATTTTTTTCTCTTCAAGATATCAAATTTTGACCTTCACTATCGTTCTCAAGTCGCATATTGTACCTCAGAAAGTACCGGTTACATGCCTCTTTACGATGATTTTTGAAAAAGTCACTTTTGGCCGGTTCTGATTCCAAAATTGCCAGATCCGACTTTCGGTCGAAAAATCCAACCTAAAGAACCTAAATTTTTTTCTCTTCAAGATATCAAATTTTGGCCTTCGCTATCGTTCTCAAGTCGCATATTGTACCTCAGAAAGTACCGGTTACATGCCTATTTACGATGATTTTTGAAAAAGTCGCTTTTGGCCGGTTCTGATTCCAAAATTGCCAGATCCGACTTTGGTCGAAAAATCCAACCTAAAGAACCTAAATTTTTTTTCTCTTCAAGGTATCAAATTTTGGCCTTCACTATCGTTCTCAAGTCGCATATTGTACCGCAGAAAGTACCGGTTACATGCCTTTTTAGGATGATTTTCGAAAAAGTCACTTTTGGTCGGGTCTGATTCCAAAATTGCCAGATCCGACTTTTGGTCGAAAAATCCAACCTAAAGAACCTAAATTTTTTTTCTCTTCAAGGTATCAAATTTTGGCCTTCACTATCGTTCTCAAGTCGCATATTGTACCGCAGAAAGTACCGGTTACATGCCTTTTTAGGATGATTTTCGAAAAAGTCACTTTTGGTCGGGTCTGATTCCAAAATTGCCAGATCCGACTTTTGGTCGAAAAATCCAACCTAAAGAACCTAAATTTTTTTTCTCTTCAAGATATCAAATTTTGGCCTTCACTGTCGTTCTCAAGTCGCATATTGTACCTCAGAAAGTACCGGTTACATGCCTCTTTACGATGATTTTTTAAAAAGTCGCTTTTGACCGGTTCTGATTCCAAAATTGCCAGATCCGACTTTTGGTCGAAAAATCCAACCTAAAGAACCTAAATTTTTTTCTCTTCAAGATATCAAATTTTGACCTTCACTATCGTTCTCAAGTCGCATATTGTACCTCAGAAAGTACCGGTTACATGCCTCTTTACGATGATTTTTGAAAAAGTCACTTTTGGCCGGTTCTGATTCCAAAATTGCCAGATCCGACTTTCGGTCGAAAAATCCAACCTAAAGAACCTAAATTTTTTTCTCTTCAAGATATCAAATTTTGGCCTTCGCTATCGTTCTCAAGTCGCATATTGTACCTCAGAAAGTACCCGTTACATGCTTCTTTACGATGATTTTTGAAAAAGTCACTTTTGGCCGGTTCTGATTCCAAAATTGCCAGATCCGACTTTTGGTCGAAAAATCCAACCTAAAGAAACTAATTTTTTTTCTCTTGAAGATATCAAATTTTGACCTTCACTATCGTTCTCAAGTCGCATATTGTACCTCAGAAAGTACCGGTTACATGCCTCTTTACGATCATTTTTGAAAAAGTCACTTTTGGCCGGTTCTGATTCCAAAATTGCCAGATCCGACTTTGGTCGAAAAATCCAACCTAAAGAACCTAAATTTTTTTTCTCTTCAAGGTATCAAATTTTGGCCTTCACTATCGTTCTCAAGTCGCATATTGTACCTTAGAAAGTACCGGTTACATGCCTATTTACGATGATTTTTGAAAAAGTCGCTTTTGGCCGGTTCTGATTCCAAAATTGCCAGATCCGACTTTGGTCGAAAAATCCAACCTAAAGAACCTAAATTTTTTTTCTCTTCAAGATATCAAATTTTGGCCTTCACTGACGTTCTCAATTCGCATATTGTACCTCAGAAAGTACCCGTTACATGCTTCTTTACGATGATTTTTGAAAAAGTCACTTTTGGCCGGTTCTGATTCCAAAATTGCCAGATCCGACTTTTGGTCGCAAAATCCAACCTAAAGAACCTAATTTTTTTTTTCTTCAAGATATCAAATTTTGACCTTTACTATCGTTCTCAAGTCGCATATTGTACCTCAGAAAGTACCGGTTACATGCCTCTTTACGATGATTTTTGAAAAAGTCACTTTTGGTCGGTCCTGATTCCAAAATTGCCAGATCCGACTTTTGGTCGAAAAATCCAACCTAAAGAACCTAATTTTTTTTCTCTTGAAGATATCAAATTTTGGCCTTCGCTATCGTTCTCAAGTCGCATATTGTACCTCAGAAAGTACCGGTTACATGCCTATTTACGATGATTTTTGAAAAAGTCGCTTTTGGTCGGTTCTGATTCCAAAATTGCCAGATCCGACTTTGGTCGAAAAATCCAACCTAAAGAACCTAATTTTTTTTTCTCTTGAAGATATCAAATTTTGCCCTTCACTATCGTTCTCAAGTCGCATATTGTACCTCAGAAAGTACCGGTTACATGCCTATTTACGATGATTATTGAAAAAGTCGCTTTTGGCCGGTTCTGATTCCAAAATTGCCAGATCCGACTTTTGGTCGAAAAATCCAACCTAAAGAAACTAATTTTTTTTCTCTTGAAGATATCAAATTTTGACCTTCACTATCGTTCTCAAGTCGCATATTGTACCTCAGAAAGTACCGGTTACATGCCTCTTTACGATCATTTTTGAAAAAGTCACTTTTGGCCGGTTCTGATTCCAAAATTGCCAGATCAGACTTTCGGTCGAAAAATCCAACCTAAAGAACCTAAATTTTTTTCTCTTCAAGATATCAAATTTTGCCTTCGCTATCGTTCTCAAGTCGCATATTGTACCTCAGAAAGTACCGGTTACATGCCTATTTACGATGATTTTTGAAAAAGTCGCTTTTGGCCGGTTCTGATTCCAAAATTGCCAGATCCGACTTTGGTCGAAAAATCCAACCTAAAGAACCTAAATTTTTTTTCTCTTCAAGGTATCAAATTTTGGCCTCCACTATCGTTCTCAAGTCGCATATTGTACCTTAGAAAGTACCGGTTACATGCCTATTTACGATGATTTTTGAAAAAGTCGCTTTTGGCCGGTTCTGATTCCAAAATTGCCTGATCCGACTTTGGTCGAAAAATCCAACCTAAAGAACCTAAATTTTTTTTTCTCTGCAAGATATCAAATTTTGGCCTTCACTGTCGTTCTCAAGTCGCATATTGTACCTCAGAAAGTACCCGTTACATGCCTCTTTACGATGATTTTTGAAAAAGTCACTTTTGGCCGGTTCTGATTCCAAAATTGCCAGATCCGACTTTTGGTCGCAAAATCCAACCTAAAGAACCTAATTTTTTTTTTCTTCAAGATATCAAATTTTGACCTTTACTATCGTTCTCAAGTCGCATATTGTACCTCAGAAAGTACCGGTTACATGCCTCTTTACGATGATTTTTGAAAAAGTCACTTTTGGTCGGTCCTGATTCCAAAATTGCCAGATCCGACTTTTGGTCGAAAAATCCAACCTAAAGAACCTAATTTTTTTTCTCTTGAAGATATCAAATTTTGGCCTTCGCTATCGTTCTCAAGTCGCATATTGTACCTCAGAAAGTACCGGTTACATGCCTATTTACGATGATTTTTGAAAAAGTCGCTTTTGGTCGGTTCTGATTCCAAAATTGCCAGATCCGACTTTGGTCGAAAAATCCAACCTAAAGAACCTAATTTTTTTTCTCTTCAAGATATCAAATTTTGACCTTCACTATCGTTCTCAAGTCGCATATTGTACCTCAGAAAGTACCGGTTACATGCCTCTTTACGATGATTTTTGAAAAAGTCACTTTTGGTCGATTCTGATTCCAAAATTGCCAGATCCGACTTTTGGTCGAAAAATCCAACCTAAAGAACCTAATTTTTTTTCTCTTGAAGATATCAAATTTTGGCCTTCACTATCGTTCTCAAGTCGCATATTGTACCTCAGAAAGTACCGGTTACATGCCTCTTTACGATGATTTTTGAAAAAGTCACTTTTGGTCGCTTCTCATTCCAAAATTGCCAGATCCGACTTTTGGTCGAAAAATCCAACTTAAAGAACCTAAATTTTTTTTCTCTTCAAGATATCAAATTTTGACCTTCACTATCGTTCTCAAGTCGCATATTGTACCTCAGAAAGTACCGGTTACATGCCTCTTTACGATGATTTTTGAAAAAGTCACTTTTGGCCGGTTCTGATTCCAAAATTGCCAGATCCGACTTTTGGTCGAAAAATCCAACCTAAAGAACCTACATTTTTTTTCTTTTCAAGATATCAAATTTTGACCTTCACTATCGTTCTCAAGTCGCATATTGCACCTCAGAAAGTACCGGTTACATCCCTTTCTACGATGATTTTTTAAAAAGTTTCTTTTGGTCGGTTTTGATTTCAGAATTCACAAATCCGACTTTTGGTCGGAAAATCCAACCTAATTTTATTGTAAATGATATTGTAATGATAGTATAATTTTTATCCATACACCACTTCTAATAGCAATTTACGAAACTAATAAACATTTTAATATCAAGGTGAGATGGTTAGATCATTCGCGCATCCGCTGCTAGTGATATTATAAACATAATTAATGCCATGATATTAATCTCACGATATCTTTGAAATTAAATTTAATAGAATATAAACATCTATTGTTTTTTTTTACATCGTATACTTAACACATTTTATATTTATTTTGTACACTCATCGACATCAGCATACAAAGCGCGTGCCCATTTTTCATACGTTTTGCAACGTACCCACGACTCCGTCGATTGTGAATACAGGCCACTGCAAAAGAAGCGCGGTTCATCCTCTTCCGTATTCACAGATGATATGAAAAACATTTCTGTAAATTAATAACTCTCATGCTGTATGTCGAAGTATGATTTTTTTGCGTCGCGCGCATTGAATCGAGTCAAAATGTGAAAACTTGGCGTTTTTTAGTTTGAAAAATGTTTGTGGAAATTACTAATTTTATTTTACCTCGTTTCTAACATGCCCCGTCTCATTCGCGCTGTCGTGCTATTGTGCCCCGCGTTGCCATTTTGCCCCGCTCTCTCCTAATGCAGCAGACTTCGAAATTGAAAATGTTTCAAGGGATTTCTTTCAATAATTCCTGCGTGAAAGCTTTTCAAATCTGCATTGATTTTTCGCCAAGTAATGGAATCATCGTTGTTAGAGGATTTTTTTCAACGCTCGTTCGCGGATTAAAAGACCACAGAATTTTCGTTTCAAATGGTAGTGCGACGCGTAGTCGAACGCACATTCACCATTTTTATTTCGAATTTCAAGAAGCATTGAATAAATACTCTTGTGTGTCACTTGACCATTCTATTCGGTGAAAAAACATTTTCAATACCTGGCTCTAAATTTTGTGTTCACTTCTAGGTAAAATATCATCGGAGTTCATACGAAAAAATAGTGGCAATTTGGAAGTGCACCTTTTTCGGTGAACTGACCAGAAAATATTAATCAAGCGCATACAGAATAGTACAAGCAATCAATGATTGAAATCACCAGTTTCAATTAAATTTTTAATAAAATGTGGCAATATGATTTATTCTGAGGATAAATAAAAATAATTCAGCTGCATTTCCAATTTATTTTTTAATGAACGCAAATACCATATATTTAATACAAATAAACTGTTTCGATTCAGTCAAAAAATAATTCGAATGTTCACTTTATTGTTAGTAAAAATTTCAAACGCGAAGATCATTTTTTCGACTTAAATAAAATTATTCAAACTAAGTCTCTTGTTCCGCCGTTCGAAATACGCTTAATGCTAATAGGGAATGAAGGTGATGTGTCTTTGTCTATAGAACTTAAAGAAATACAAAAGTACACGATGGAGATAAATTTTAATATATGTTCTTTATTCAAATTCACTAAACATTAAAGATACAATCGAGTCAATCATTTTCAGGGTATAACAGTTGTTGTAAGTTTTCAGAGATGGTCATTCAACAGATTCCAAACATCAGTAGGATTAGCCGTTTCTAGGTCTAATGGCGTCGGCAAATCGGACCTTTATCTCAGTAACAGCCATGTTCGGTGTGAGGAATTGGGGCAAAGTTTCAACGCCCGCTCGTGGTCGTCGATCGAATGGATAGCCCATTGAACGAGCATCAGGATACTTGCGATCACGAAGTCCACAGAAACTGGCAGCGTCTCTGCATCCAGTAGGTTCATTCTGTTGGACCTGTAATAGCAAACACGGTGCGATTAACTATAGTCCACCAAGAGTTTCTACATCAGAACTTCCCACAGTGATAGAAGGAGCACGTTTCCATCATACGCAGTAAAGTGAAATAGTTTTAAGCGAAGAAGTCTTACCACGTCGCCTTTGTAGTCGGAAATCATGACGAAGAGATCCATGGGGAAACCTTCCTTGCTGCCCTTGGGTACCAGCATGTGTTGAGGCCATCCACAACCACAGAAATTGAACTGCTCGAGGTTATCACCACCGACTGGTCGATTGTCTTCGAGATTGCGGAAGGTTCTCTCGAATGGAATGGTCACCGTGGACTCGGTGGAGTTTCGCTCGATGGTGTTGACTCCGGGACGTACTATGGGAAAAACAATGACAATAAAAATGATGAATGTTCATCAGACCAATTCAGGCAGATTGTAAATAGGAGTTTCTTACGAGTGACGGTGAACTTATCCATTTCGATCATAAGATCCTTCTGCGTGCGGAAAGAGAAGGGCAGACCACGCTCGTCAATCTTGGGAGCTATGAACACCCTCACGGTTCCCATTTGCGGAGAGTTGGTGCGATTGTTAGCCGTGATTTTGTACTTGTATCCCGTGTGATTGAGATGAGTGAATCTAGCGAGAACTGGTCCTCGGGGTGTGAAGTCAAGACCTCTGGAGAGATCGAGGTCACTCTGAGTCCAGAAGGTGTTGAGAACGTTTGCTGGTGCGTTCGGAGTTACCGCCTGGACTCCGGTTATCTCGATACCATTGAAAGCCAACTGAAATACAGAACAGTGTCCAATTACAAGAGAATTCCTTTACAATGTCATAGTCCTTCCACCTCAAGAGCCAATGCGTCACCTGCTGGACGTTGTATTCCGGAAGACTGTTCTTGTGCTCCATGAAGACGTCGTTCACGAAGGCGTGCCATCTGTAGAAGATAGGATCCCTCATAGCGGTCGCTGAGTCTCCCATGATGCTGAAAGTTTCCTGCAATCATAAAGATCAATGATGATTTAGTGTTAATTGTATGCTAAAAAAGATGTATTGTGATTTGAGCGTTAGGAGATGCTGCTAACCAGGTAACGATGGTCAGGATCGTGACAGTAGGAGATCGCAACGTGTCCAAGATTGTGGAGATCACCGTAGACGTTCTGATTAGGCGAAAGGATACTGGCTTCCATTATGTTGCCGAGTACGTTGATACCGTCCATCTCCGTAAGTTGAACGCGCTGTCCTTGTGCGTTCATCACTGATCCCGTGTGGATAGCTTCGTAAATCCTGTCCCTCCATCTCTCAAGATCCTGGAGATCGAATTGAAGCTGATCGACCGGTCGGTTGATATCCTTGAGGACTGCGCCGCTAGGACGAGACGGCCAAGTCCTGCTCGCAACCAGAGAATCGAGTTTCGGGAAGTATCCCTCTGGAATGGGCTCACGGATATTGTTGAACCTCTTCACCCGACCGAGATGATTGCAAAGACGCTCGCAGTTGTATCTGTCGTTATCCGCATTGGTGAAGATACAATTTTTGTTAGATATTACGAAATTGAAAGAGTGGCTTGAGAAAATCGATAAATTGTTTACCTGGCCATAATCTGCTGATGCATGTAGTAGAAAAGCTCGCCACGACGATCCTTGTTAACGATATTGATGTCACCCTCGAAGGGGTAGACGAGATGCCAGTGCCAATGATGAAGATTTATACCAACATCCTCGCGCCAATAGGCAACACGGTGCTCCTCATCGAGGTCCGATGCGGTGAAGTCTCTTGGGATCTCAATAGGAACCTATTAAGTGACAAAGAGAATTACTCAAGGGCTCTCCTTAAACCTACGAACTGATCGATTTTGCTCGGCAGGTCTGCAAAGAATAACTACACCAATCAAATTCGTCTATACATTTTTTTAAAATTGTGCAGCATTTTTTTTCCTGATACACTCAGAGAAAAGCATATCGCTGATTTAACGACTTCACATGATAAAACGAATATCGGAAGGCTTGCAATGTTTTATGGTTAAAGCGATGATAATATAGTTCAATGAACGATACTTGCAAAGTTATTGGAAACAAACGTTGAAATCGTATATAAGCAACTATTATCATTTCGATGATTGCTAATATAATAATTTTTTGCTATAACTATAAAATAGAGAATTCCTGGGAATTATATATCATCGTTGGACCAACTATATATTTTTTTAAAATTACTATATTTTTCTCTCACTATAAACTTTTATCACCGATTCTGGTTATTATTTTATTATTCTTGGTAACATTCCTTGCAGTCTATGTATTGAAAATCTATATCAGTGAATAATTAAGATTGAACTTACGCGAGATCCAGTGGGAACGACGTTAGCTTCTTCCTTAGCCCGGGAGAATATTCCGCTGTCGATGTACTTGTCAGGGAATACCTCGGATAGTGGAGGAATCGGGAGATTCTTCGTGTCCGGACGATGAAGGATTGCAACGGACAAGGCGTAGATGAACATGTTGGGGTTGAGCCGATCGCGGCAGTAGACGGACACCGATAGGAAGTCCTCGTAGGTTCGCATTCCCATGAATATGTCGATGAGGCGTGCAGCGATCTTGCGATGCTTCGGGATGAAGAGAGAAAAGGGATCGCGACGACCGAGCTGCATCGGGATGCTCAAATCCGGCAGACTTATCTGCTTAACTGGAATCTTGGAGTCCGCGTCATCGTTGAAACGATTGAACACCTGGACGGCCACCGATTTGTACCTCTCGGGCTGTTGAACGTGGATAAACACAATTTAATAAAAAGGATTTGAAAAAAAAATTATGTTGACACACTGTAAAAAAAATCTACTTGAAATTTACTGTACTTTTACTGGAAGTTTTTATGCATAAACTAGTATATTAAATTTAATATGCAAGTGTAATGTAAAATTAATGTATGTTACAACACATTCAATAATTTACTTTAATTTTACAGTAAAAGTACTTGAATTTTAATAATTTGCTTTAATTCTACTGGAAAAGTACATGAATTTTATACCACAATTGTAAATTAAATTTCGATTACGAGTTTATGCGTAAAAACTTCCAGTATTTTTTAACAGTGCGACGTATTATTCGAAATAATAATGAATATGACAAATTACCAGGTAGTCGGATGGAATATCGAAGGCAACTTTCTTCTCGCCCTTCGGTACGTAAACCGGCTCGGCTGGACGATCGAAGAGGTACAAGATTCCGTTTTGGTTGCTGTCTGCCATCTTTTCGTCAAGGATTTACGAGTTTATGCCGAATTTCTTCCAAAGGAGAAGGCGGAGGTGGAAAGTCGAGGGTTATGGGCCTCTATTATCTTCTACCGTCTTGTACTTGTACAAGAGGTAATAGAAATAAAACGAAACGTGTTGCTACACAATAAGTAGAAAGAACCGTTGAACTCGAAGCGTATGTTCGAGTGGACGACGTCTTTCTGATGATCTACCATTGAATGGGTACCTACTTTATACTGGAATTCCCAGGATGCAGCGGTTTCCCGATAAACCCAAACGGAGACAAACATCAGCCGCAAATTCCGGTTCACAACTTCGTGTCTAGCTTTCTGGCTTTCGAGACTCTTCTTCGTTCTGACACATGCCATCTCAGATCTTCTGACCTTCTTTCTTACGTAACTTTTCGATGCCATGATTTCTTTAGCGCTCTTCACTAAAACCTCAGGATTAGATATGTCACACCAGCATTTCGTGCACGCGCTCTAATGAAATGAAATAACATCCTGTTGTTCGTTGATATATCCTGTCGGCAGCAAATTCTTATTGAATTAAAGACTATATATATAGGGCATTCCATCGGTTATCGACAGGGTCGCGACCCTCATATATATATTTTTTTCTTTTGAAATGTTGTAGAGCAATATAAAAAAAAATTCCAGGAATTTTTTTAGATTTTTAAAAAAATTTGTGGTTTTTTAATTACCTAAAATTTGATTTTCTCAAAAAGTACGTCGATGATTTAAAAAAAAAAATTATAGTAAATTGTGTGTCCAAATACGAAATTTTTGAGACTAGAACGAAAATAGGGAGCAGTTTAGAATAGCAACTAAAATTAAATTTCTTTTACGGGAGATTTTTATTTATTTTAATTACTGTAAAAAAAACGCGACGTACTTTTAGAGAAAATAAAATTTTTGGTAATCATTTTTTTTTTAAACCTGAAAAAATTTCTAGATTTTTTTATATTGCTCTACAACATCTCAATAGGAAAAAATAATATGAGGGTATTATCGACTCATGTCCCAACATTTGTTTTCCGTTTTTAAGAAATTGATTGTTTGTTTTATAGAAAATCATTCTTTTTCAACTTTTTTATCGTACGCTTCGTAAAAGATTTTTTTCTTCATCTATAACAATTCTTCGGTTCATTCTTTGACATCACATCAAACAATTCTTACAACACTTTGATATTTATTAGTATTTACGGCAAAACAATCGTGAGAAATATGCAAATTCATTGAAAAAATGTTTTTACAAGGATATAAAGTTAAAAAATCCCTAGAGCTCACTAGACTATCAGAGCAAATGTCAAACCGTATCTGAGTTTATACATTTGGACAACAATAATCCCAGCATTACTGGTTTCGTTGCGACCAACAAAATATGAAAATGAACTTTTTATTCTGTTGAAAAAAAAAAGTGGGAAAAAATAACTTTCGCGTTTAATGCGAAAGTACCTGGGTTATATGACTACTGGCTATTGTCTCACTCGTTTGCTCCTCTTTTGTCCCTAGTTCTCTTCGCTTTTCTCATTCATCCGTTTTTTCAATCACGGACAGAACTTTTCAACGTTTGGGACTGATGGAAACCGAGCAAAGCTCTGCAACTGGCTTTGGCCTCTTCTCACGTTCGGAAATTCGAGAGAGCTCACTAACGGTCCGTAATAGCCACCCCCAAAAACGTACAGTTTTACCAGTACGACTAGAACGTGTGGAACAGTCAGCCGAGCATTGTTCGACGGTCAAACAAATGCCGTAACATCCCCTTTGGGCGTACGGGGAACGACGCTTTTGTTTTTACGCGGACGGCGGAAGTGCTGACGGTATCGTTCCTACACTACTCACGTTCTCCGCTCGCATTCCATTCAACTGTCCGCTTGTATTAAGTACATGCAGCGCATATAGTATATACATGGAGTTCTGTGGATCGTTCATCTTCTTCAGGACTGAGAATTTCACTTCGTACTTTTTTAAGCCGCTGTAACATTTTTATTAAAATGTTGCGATTATTTATTTTGCAGAAAATTAATTAAAATTTGTACTAATTAAATAAATGTGGTTATCATTTTTAGTATATAACGTACGTTAAAATTTAGAAAAGAGTATTGCAGAACTCGTAATTTCGTCACATTCAAGATGCTATCAAGATTGGCTGAATAATATTCTAATATTATATCAACTGTCCCCTTGTATTAAATACATGCAGCGCATATAGTATATACATGGAGTTCTGTGGATCGTTCACTTCGTACTTTTTTAAGTTGCTGTAACATTTTTATTAAAATGTTGCAATTATTTATTTTGCAGAAAATTAATTAAAATTTGTACTAATTAAATAAATGTGGTTATCATTTTTAGTACATAACGTACGTTAAAATTTAGAAAAGAGTATTGCAGAACTCGTAATTTCGTCACATTCAAGATGCTATCAAGATTGGCCAAATAATATTCTAATATTATATCAACTGTCCGCTTGCATTAAATACATGCAGCGCATATAGTATATACATGGAGTTCTGTGGATCGTTCATCTTCTTCAGGACGGAAAATTTCACTTCGTACTTTTTTAAGCCGCTGTAACATTTTTATTAAAATGTTGCAATTATTTATTTTGCAGAAAATTAATTAAAATTTGAACTAATGAAATAAATGTGGTTATCATTTTTAGTATATAACGTACGTTCAAATTTTGAAAAGAGTATTGCAGAACTTGCAATTTCGTCACATTCAAGATGCTATCAAGATTGGCCGAATAATATTCTAATATTATATCAACTGTCCCCTTGTATTAAATACATGCAGCGCATATAGTATATACATGGAGTTCTGTGGATCGTTCATCTTCTTCAGGACCGAGAATTTCACTTCGTACTTTTTTAAGCCGCTGTAACATTTTTATTAAAATGTTGCAATTATTTATTTTGCAGAAAATTAATTAAAATTTGTACTAATGAAATAAATGTGGTTATCATTTTTAGTACATAACGCACGTTAAAATTTAGAAAAGAGTATTGCAGATCTCGTAATTTCGTCATATTCAAGATGCTATCAAGATTGGCCAAATAATATTCTAATATTATATCAACTGTCCCCTTGTATTAAATACATGCAGCGCATATAGTATATACATGGAGTTCTGTGGATCGTTCATCTTCTTCAGGACCGAGAATTTCACTTCGTCCTTTTTTAAGCCGCTGTAACATTTTTATTAAAATGTTGCAATTATTTTTTTTGCAGAAAATTAATAAAAATTTGAACTAATTAAATAAATGTGGTTATCATTTTTAGTATATAACGTACGTTAAAATTTAGAAAAAAGTATTGCAGAACTCGTAATTTCGTCATATTCAAGATACTATCAAGATTGGCCAAATAATATTCTAATATTATATCAACTGTCCGCTTGTATTAAATACATGTTGCGCATATATATACATGGAGTTTTATGGATCGTTCATCTTCTTCAGGAACGAGAGTTCAGTTCAACAAGTCTCTTTATTCAATAAGTATCACATTTTACAGTTTTTGACATACATATATTATCCCTACCCTTTTTTGGGGCTTATCTAATCTAGATTTTTATTGTTCTTACGTCTTAGTTTAATCGCATTTTATATTTTATTTTTAATTTCTTTATCGGGAATAAAAATTTGAAAAAATCCCTTTAGCTTCTCAGGAACGCGAATTTCACTTCGTACTTTTTTAAGCCGCTGTAACATTTTCATTAAAATGTTGCAATCATTTATTTTGCGGAAAATTAATTAAAATTTGAACTAATGAAATAAATGTGGTTACAATTTTTAGTACATAACGTACGTTAAAATTTAGAGAAGATTATTGCAGAACTCGTAATTTCGTCACATTCAAGACGCTATCAAGATTGGCCAAATAATATTCTAATATTATATCAACTGTCCGCTTGTATTAAATACATGTTGCGCATATATATACATGGAGTTCTGTGGATCGTTCATCTTCTTCAGGAATGAGAATTTCACTTCGTACTTTTTCAAGCCGCTGTAACATTTTTATTAAAACATTGCAATCATCTATTTTGCAGAAAATTAATTAAAATTCGAACTAACGAAATATATCTGCTTATCATTTTTAGAACGTAACCTTTTAGAAAAAACGGAAATCGTAATTTCGTTACATTCAAGATGCTATAAAGTTTGGCCAAATAATATTACAAATTCCTCCGTTCAGCCAGATTTCCTTACTTAACAATACTTTCTGTTAATTTTTTTTCACACATTTATTTCGAGTTCACTTTTTTTTCTTATATTTTGGAGGATGAAAATAGGATAAGATGGATATAAGGCGATTATCTTTTAAGTTGTGACTTCAACATTGTCAAATTTTTATTTATTTCTTCAACTAAACTGAATTGATTTTTATAGTGAAATCATAAAATTGATTAATTTTTTCTCCAAACCGAACATTTTCTGTTTAGTTTAACATTTGATTTTATTTATAGGGATATCAGTATAATTCACAAAAAATCAAGAACGTGGGCATCGAAACTTTAATCAGACAAAAAAATCCCATTTTGCTTCCTCATAGAGGAAGCTTTGCTTTTAAGAAAAAAAAATTTCGAAATCTTTATGTCAGGACACTTGGAATTGTCCAAAACGTCCAGAAAAGTGATCTAGAAAAAATGTCCGTATGTATGTATGTGTATGTGTGTGTGTGTGTATGTATACCGATTCCGAAAATTCGAACGCCGATAACTCAAGAACGGTTTTGTATATCGCGCTCAAATTTGGCGCACTAGTATAGCAGCAGACCCTCTTCAACTGTAGCAATTTTCGACAAAATCTGTGCGAAAATTTCTATTTTATGCCGTTTTGAATTTTTTGAGAAAAGGATGTGGTCGCTCTAACTTTCGTAAAATTTAGTCTACTTTGCTAGATAGTTGGTTATAAGAGTAGGTGCACTCAATGCTGTTTGGTATTGAATTTGGCTCGAATCGGTAAAGTGGTTCAGATTTTATGGAATTTTGAATTTTTAAAAAAATCGACATTATCGCTCTATTGTAACTTTTGCAAAACTTGAAAGAGCGAGCTCAAATTTTGTATATAAATGAAACAATATTCAGCCATTATATATGTATAATTTAGTGACAAACGGTATGAAATTTGTGATTTTATGGAATGTTGAATTATTTTTAATAATATATGTTATCACATTTACTTTCAAAAACGCTCCAATAATAACGAAATAACGGAATAACGAAATAGAAAAATTGAATTCACAACATGTTAATTTATTTAATTTAAAAAAGGATGCAAAGTAGAACCTTGCACATTGCTTCCTCATTATTTTTCGCTTTTTACAAAGCTTCCTCTATGAGGAAGCCAAAATTCAATAACATACTTTTTTATAACTAAGCTGAGCTGTAAGGAACTTACCTTAAACAATTAGTTATCACAATTATTTATAAATTATTTTTGACATTTTTTTTGTCCATGTATATTCGGAATAGCTGAAAAAATAATGATGCCGTTTTCCAGCAATTTCAGTTTACAGAATCGTTTAAAAAAATTAATTCTCTTCACGATGTGTTAATTTATAAAATTTTGTTAATTTATAACAATAATTAATCTGTGAAGCAGCCCATTCATCGGATAAAAAAGTAAACTCATTAACGTTTCGACAATAAAGTTTTAAAGACAAGTTTTGTGCTTTAAAAAGTTATGCCATCAAGGAAAACAGCTTATAGTAAATAAACGTAAAGCCTTTTCGTCTTTGATAAAAACTTTACATTCGAGTTCTCGGAAGCGTTATCGTCTCGGGTATTGGTCCTTTGAAATGAAAAAAAGAGCTTCAAGTAATCAAAAAAGGAAAGTAATAGCTGTACAGTTGGTGGAATACGGGTAATGGGTGTTCTCGAGCGACGAGAACCCTCTCGATGCGTATATAGTATAACTGTCGTTGCGTGAAGCGAAAAAAAGAGGAAATATGCAGTCAACAAAGTTCCATGAGGTACTGTAATACTGGAGATTAAAAAGAGAATTTAAAAAGAAAAAAAATAGAAATTGAAGAGAGAAAGAGAGAAAGAGAATAAGAGAAACAGAGAAAAAGAGAAAAAGAGAAAATGAAAAAAAGAGAAAAAGAGAAAAAGAAAAAAAGAGACAAAGAGAAAAAGGGAATAAGAGAAAAAGAGAGAAAGAGACGAAGAGACAAAGAGACAAATAAAAAAAGAGAGAAAGAGAAAAAGAGAAAAAGAGAGAAAGAGAGAAAGAGAGAAAGAGAGAAAGCGAGAAAGAGAGAAAGAGAGAAAGAGAGAAAGAGAGGAAGAGACAACGAGAAAAAGAGAGAAAGAGAGAAAGAGAGAAAGAGAGAAAGAGAGAAAAAGAGAAAGAGAAAAAGAGAGAAAGAGAAAAAGAGAGAAAGAGAAAAAGAGAGAACGAGAGAACGAGAGAAAGGGAGAAAGCGAGAGGGAGAGAAGGAGAAAATGAGAGAGCAAAGAAAGGAGAGAAGAAGAGAACGTGAGAAAGAAGAATAGAACGTGAGAAAGAAGAATAGAACGTGAGAAAAAAGAGAGAGGAGAGAAGAAGAGAACGTGAGAAAGAAAAAGAGAGGAGAGAAGGAAAGAGAGATCAGGCAGAGAAAAAGAGAGAGAGAGAGAAAGAGCAACGCCGCGAAAACTGCGAACGCTAACTCGAAATTAGTTTTGCTACGAGTCCAGAGGTTTTGCTGCAACAGCAGCAGCAGAAGCAGCAGCAGAGCGTACCGCACCGGTTGCCGCGATGCTCGGCATTCACGCGCAACGTCACGTGTCGCAGCAGTCGCCTGCTATACACCAACCCCTTTTCCTCGAGGAAACGGATTTTCCGCTGGTCCGGATTTCCGTCAAGAGAGGAGAGAAAACACATTCGCACACATGCATAGGAAGAGAAGGAGAGAGAAGAAGCTGGTCTACGTACCTCAGCCAACTCCGAGTAATCGCGTCACTTAACGCCTCTAGTTTTTTGCTACTGCAGGATTCTAGTCTCACACCCCTCACGGTTTTCCATCTGAATCGCTCAGTGTTTTCTCAACTGTTTCTTATTCGCCCGAACACAATCCACCGTTTTTCCTCTCGCACCACAATTGCATAACCGACTTGCACCTTGATCGATTTGCAAAAAAAACATTTTTCCTCTCTTCTCGGATACTGAAATGAATTTTCACTGGCGTGAAAATGACAGCACTAATCCTTCAAAGATAAAGACCTTTTCTCGTCGAGAAAATTTATTTTTCGTAACTGATTGAAGACTTTTCTTAATACAAATAGTGGAAAAAATACTTTAATGAAAAATCGGTATTGTTTTTTTTTAATTTTATAGTGCAAATTTAATTTTCTTTCATGATATAAAAATGTGGGACACATTCTTATTTAAATTAAACTGCTGTTCAATTTTTTTTTGCAAATTTATTAATGGAAATTAAACCAATGATTCTGAAGTATCCAATTTCGTGAAAAACAAAGTCTATGTCTATCCAATTCTATTTCTAGTCTATTTTAATTGTCTCAAATAAAACAAAAAAATAGCATAGAAAAAAGAAGAAATTACAAAAAAAAACAACATTTAAATTGTCAAAAATATTTCTTCTTTTTCAAAAATACTATAAATTAGAAGGATTATTTTTCTCATCCAAATTTCGACCAATGGAATTGCACCATTCGACGTCACGTAGGGCAAGCTACACGGTATTATACTGATTATTTTTCCCATCCAAATTTCGACCAATGGAATTACACCATTCGACGTCACGTGGGGCAAGCTACACGGTATTATACCGATAATTTTTTGATAATTTTGCGTGTTGGTTATATATATGAAACAAAAAATCATTTTGCCGCGTCAACCATCTGTCAAACTGACAGATTGAATTTTATTGTGGCAGTCAAAGGATTTTTATTTTACATGAGTAGGTTTGGAGTTGAATCCTTGCAAACTATTGATGAAAAAGTAAAGGGAAATGTCCCTGTTAATACGATTAAATCGAAAAACTCAGTCTGGAATCAATATACAAATGTCTATAACAATCGTGTATTTAACTGCAATACTTTAAACATGAATTAAAAGGTTTTTGTTCTGATTATGAAATTTCCTTGTCAGAACGATAATTGTTGTCTCATGGTGCAATTCCATTTGTCGCAATTTGAATAGAAAAAATAATCCCCCGAATACCACTCGAGCTTCGAAATTAATCTGATATTTCCCTCCAGGTTCCCTGCAAACAAATAAACTCGTCAAGTTTTCCAGAAAAATCACTCGCGCTACGCGCTCGTGATTTTTTAACCTGGAAAACTTGACTCGTTCATCTGTTTGCAACGAACCTGTCAGGAAATATCCGATAATTTCAAAGCTCTTGTGATATTACAAGTGATAATTTTTTGATAATTTTGCGTGTTGGTTATATATATATGAAGCAAAAAATCATTTAGCCGCGTCAACCATCTGTCAAACTGACAGAGTGAATTTTATTGTGGCAGTCAAAGGATTTTTATTTGATATGAGTAGGTTTGGAGTTGAATCCTTGCAAACTATTGATGAAAAAGTAAAGGGAAATGTCCCTGTTAATACGATTAAATTGAAAACCTCAGTCTGGAATCAATATACAAATGTCTATAACAATTGTGTATTTAACTGCAATACTTTAAACATGAATTAAAAGGATTTTGTTCTGATTATGAAATTTCCTTCTCAGAATGATAATTTTTGTCTCATGGTGCAATTCCATTTGTCGCAATTTGAATAGAAAAAATAATCCCCCGAATACCACTCGAGCTTCGAAATTAAGCTGATATTTCCCTCCAGGTTCCCTGCAAACAAATAAACTCGTCAAGTTTTCCAGAAAAATCACTCGCGCTACGCGTTCGTGATTTTTTGACCTGGAAAACTTGACTCGTTCATTTGTTTGCAACGAACCTGTCAGGAAATATCCGATAATTTCAAAGCTCTTGTGATATTACAAGTGATAATTTTTTGATAATTTTGCGTGTTGGTTATATATATATTAAACAAAAAATCATTTAGCCGCGTCAACCATCTGTCAAACTGACAGATTGAATTTTATTGTGGCAGTCAAAGGATTTTTATTTGATATGAGTAGGTTTGGAGTTGAATCCTTGCAAACTATTGATGAAAAAGTAAAGGGAAATGTCCCTGTTAATACGATTAAATCGAAAAACTCAGTCTGGAATCAATACACAAATGTCTATAACAATTGTGTATTTAACTGCAATACTTTAAACATGAATTAAAAGGTTTTTGTTCTGATTATGAAATTTCCTTGTCAGAACGATAATTGTTGTCTCATGGTGCAATTCATTTTGTCGCAATTTGAATAGAAAAAATAATCCCCCGAATACCACTCGAGCTTCGAAATTAATCTGATATTTCCCTCCAGGTTCCCTGCAAACAAATAAACTCGTCAAGTTTTCCAGAAAAATCACTCGCGCTACGCGTTCGTGATTTTTTGACCTGGAAAACTTGACTCGTTCATTTGTTTGCAACGAACCTGTCAGGAAATATCCGATAATTTCAAAGCTCATGTGATATTACAAGTGATAATTTTTTGATAATTTTGCGTGTTGGTTATATATATATGAAACAAAAAATCATTTAGCCGCGTCAACCATCTGACAAACTGACAGATTGAATTTTATTGTGGCAGTCAAAGGATTTTTATTTGATATGAGTAGGTTTGGAGTTGAATCCTTGCGAACTATTGATGAAAAAGTAAAGGGAAATGTCACTGTTAATACGATTAAATCGAAAACCTCAGTCTGGAATCAATATACAAATGTCTATAACAATTGTGTATTTAACTGCAATACTTTAAACATGAATTAAAAGGATTTTGTTCTGATTATGAAATTTCCTTCTCAGAATGATAATTTTTGTCTCATGGTGCAATTCCATTTGTCGCAATTTGAATAGAAAAAATAATCCCCCGAATACCACTCGAGCTTCGAAATTAAGCTGATATTTCCCTCCAGTTTCCCTGCAAACAAATAAACTCGTCAAGTTTTCCAGAAAAATCACTCGCGCTACGCGTTCGTGATTTTTTGACCTGGAAAACTTGACTCTTTCATTTGTTTGCAATGAACCTGTCAGAAAATGTCCGATAATTTCAAAGCTCTTGTGATATTACATGTGAAAATTTCGTAAATGACAAAACGATTTCCCTTTTATTTATTCGTAGAAAAACGCTGTATTTTACCATTTTTCATTTCTTGATTGTTTTTCTTCCTCAATCGTATAATTCAGGTACTTATACGTTGAACGAGAAAGTAATTTCTCCGAACGTTTTATTTATAAAAAAAAAGAGTCGGGGAAGCCAGCATAAATTTCGGAATTGTTTTTCTCATTCTCGACTACACCACAAACCACAGCCTGATAAAATCCGGTCAGTCACTTTACAGCCGAGATAATCCGCTCTGAAAATAGAAGAATTCGTATTCCGTGCGCTACAAAGTAAATTCCACCGCATACTTTATCGCAGTAGCGACGAAGAGTGAAGAAGTCAGTATATTTCGGAATATTATTTATTTCATGAAATTACAAGTTCTTTATTTTTTTTTTTTTTTTCATTCGAGAGACGACACGATGAATTTTTTTGATATGTCGTACAGTGTCCCTCTCTATCACTTTTGTTATAATATTTACTCTCGCACTGTCATGCATCCACACCTAATTATTTAATAATATTTAAAAACAAAAATTATCTTTGATCGTCGCGAGAAATTTTTTTTTTTTTTTGTTTATCCAACATATAGTATTTGTAGTTAACATTACACGAGGTACAGTTTTTTTTTTGCACGTTACACTAAGAAACACGATAATATACTGAATGGCTATCGTTGGTTTTTTTTTTTTTACGTCTCTTATGCTAAAAAATAAAAATCGTTACATAATCAGCTCTTGTTTTCAGTTATTTACAATTGCTACAATAGACGGGTTGCATTGTTGCCAAAGAAACGAACGGTTTTCAATGGATTCGTGGGGTCGATTTAGTCTCTCATCTCCGACGATCGACTCGCTGAATCCGTTAAGCCCAAAGCCGATCGATAGATCAGACCCTTCGAAAGTTGATGGCGCACACGCACATGAATATTCTAATTTCAAACGAACACGAGACGACGCGTACCGTCCCGACAGGCTGGCGCTGACTCGCATTGACTTTTCGCGTTCGTGCCTCCAATCCATTTCCCATGACATCGAGCCGATGTCGACGTCATCATTTTCCATCTGCCGATTCCCGCAAGTCTCGGGGGATGACCATGGTTCGGGCATCTCGTTGTCCCCACGTCAGCTCGACACATCACGCAGATTTGTGACCCTGAAAGATAAAAAAAAAGGTGGATGGATAAGAGGTCAAAGTAGGCGAAAGAGTTTTGAAAAAAGATAAAAAATGTTTTGGGTCAATCGGTGATAAAGAATTCTATATTTATTTACAAATATACGCTAAACTTCTATACGTAAAAAACGAATTTTTTTATCTGACAGATAAAAAAAAATTGATGAATAGGAATTCAAAGCAGAGTTGTAAATCCCTAATACTTATAGAAATAATGATGATGATACGATCAGCTCTATAATTATGATTTTATAATAATAACATGTAGCGATTGTAATACGATGATTAAACTTTAGAATGGCTACAAAAATTATTATTTTACAATAAAAATTCACGGTAATCCTTTTGAAAAAATGGAAAAAAATAAGTAATGCATTACTTATTTCTTCCATTTTTTCCACTATTTCTTGCAATATTAAAGCGAAAATTAGTATTTTTTTCAGCTATTCAAATGTTTACACTCTATTTTATAATCACTTCATGTTATTATTTTGACATCATAATTACAAAACAAATTGTACTGTAAACTATATCTCATGAATTAATGGGGATTTACAACTCTGGGTCAAAGTAGGCGAAAGAGTTTGAAAAAAAAAATGTTTTACTTCGGTTTTGGGTCGATCGGAGATAAAGAATTCTATTTTATTTATTTACAAATATAGGCTAAACTTTTATACGTAAAAAAAACGAATTTCTTTATCTAGCAGATAAAAAATCGTGGATGAATAAGAATTCAAAGCAGAGTTGTAAATGCCTAATACTTATAGAAATAATGATAATGATACGATCAGTTCTGTAATTATGATTTTATAATAATAACATGTAGCGATTGTAATACGATGATTAATCTTTGAAATGGCTACAAAAATTATTATTTTACAATAAAAATTCACGGTAATTCTTTTGAAAAAATGGAAAAAAATAAGTAATGCATTAAGAAAGTAATGCATTACTTATTTCTTCCATTTTTTCCACTATTTCTTGCAGTATTAAAGCGAAAATGAGTATTTTTTCAGCTATTCAAATGTTTACACTCTATTTTATAATCACTACATATTATTATTTTGAAATCATAATTACAAAACAAATTGTACTGTAAACTATATCTCATGAATTAATGGGGACAACTGTGGGTCAAAGTAGGCGAAAGAGTTTGAAAAAAAAAAAATGTTTTACTTCGGTTTTGGGACGATCGGAGATAAAGAATTCTATTCTATTTATTTACAAATATAGGCTAAGCTTGTATACGTACTGTAAAAAAAATTTTTATGAAGATAAACACAAATTTCTAAACTTAGACGATGAAAAAAGTGGAAGTGACTGAGAGATAAGTCGAAAAAGGCAAAAGAGTGTTTGAAAAAATGTTTTACTGAGTTGTGGATCAAACGGCGATAAGAATTCTATATTTTTAGGGAAAAAGGACTTTCAAATCAAGGCTAACCTTTTATACCTACTGTAAAGAAAATATTTATGAACATAAATATTTTATATTAAGTATAGAAAGTGGCGAAAGAATGTTTGAAAAAATGTTTTACTCAATGCTGGGTCAAACGGCGATAAAGAATTCTATATTTTTCGAGGAAAAGGACTTACAAATAAAGAGCCAAGCTTTTATATGTACTGTAAAAAAAATATTCTATGAACATAAATACAGATTCCTGACCTTGAACGATAAAAAAGTGAAAGTTCGAGGTCGGTCGTAAAAATCGAAAGAGGGTTGCAATGGTATATTGTACAACATGGACCGAAAAATTGCTACAATTACACGCATCACAAACGCTAATTTTGGCCCGTGTTGCACACTGTATTTATTGTGACAAATGCATGAATAATTGTGCTTAGAATGGTTAGAATTTTGATGAGATGAACAGTAAGAAGTGATTTTCAAATTTTCGTCCCTAGGGACGGAAGTGAAACTCCCCAGGGCCGAAAGTGAAACTTCCGAGGGACGAAAGTGAAACTCCCAAGGGACGAAAGCGAAACTCCCAAGGGACGAAAGTGAAACTCCCGAGGGATGAAAGTGAAACTCTCGCGGGACGAAAGTGAATCAATCGCGAACTGCACATACACCAACCTATCTTTTCAATACTACCATAAAATTAGCCACTTTCGTCCCGCAAAACAGCTATGAAAATCACTGCTTTTCATGCTTGTGTTACAAAAACAAATGCTTTATGTAATCTAATGCAATTCTCGGTAATCACTGAAGAAGAATTCTATATTTAAAGAAAAAAAAGTCTTTCAAATGAGAAAGTGGATGAAAAGTCAGTCGAAAAAGGCACGAGAGTGTTAAAAAAAAAGTTGCACACACTTTGAAGTATTATGCCAATGTAACATTATATATATATATTTAAACTGAAACAGTTTTGCAAATAAGATCTAAACTGTCATAAGTTCAACGCAAACATTATTTTATGAGCTAAATAATAATGGCATAAATATATTTGGAATTATTCGTTTTTATTATTAAGTGCATTATATGATTTATTAAGCACGCCTCTCGGATTTCCATTCCGCCTAAAAAAATATTTCAGTATTTTTAAACTTTCAATACAGAAGACGAATAAAAAAAAAGAATTATAGTAACTTCTCGAAATTGAGAGGAAAATATTCCCCAAAACCTTTTAAAAATTATGAGAGTCAACAGGTGAAAATCCACAATAAAAACTACGAATTTCACAAAATGATATTCTAGATGCAATAAATATTTTTATTCTGTAGTCCATCCCGGTTACAAACCGTTAAATTATTATTCATTGTTTCCACCATTAAATTCATGTTATGATAGAATAAAAAAAATTATCCAAGTAAATCATGCAAAACATATAACAAGATGAATTTTATTTATTATATTAAGGATTGTTGACATTACATGAGCTTTACATCGTAAAATCAATTTTGCTGAGCCAGCAAATCGTTTGCCAATATATAGTGATAGCATTGACTTTTTGCTAGGCTAGCAAATATTGTAATATTGTCACAGTGTTAGCAAAACTTTAGCTGGGCCAGCAAAATCGTTATCTCCATGTACTTGTTCCAATAATATCTATAACTATTTTCGCAATCCCAAAATCGTCACAAAACAAGTAAATCATATCGCCGTAGAATTCTCTGATTTCGCGAAAAAAAAAAATTTGCAAATTAATTTAAAAAATTGTGAGAGCCAACGGCAAAATACAAATTTCACGAAATATCATTCTGAATACAATCAACAGATATTTATTTACTTTTGATTAAGGGGAGGGAGTCAGGTAAAAAAAAATGATTTTGGAAATTCAATATCATCCAAATCCTATTGCATATAAAAATGCCCAACGCACTATATTGTTGGTACTCGATGAAAGGATTTTTTACTGTCGTCTGACTTGCGTATGCTTTTCAATATTATCTTAAGCAAAGTTGTTAGGTTTTCCATTCTGCGCATGATTCAGATCAAACTACTAAGCAGATTGGAATGGTTGACGTCTCATTTTCTTCCGCATGAAAAGATACACCGGCTAAATGGAGCAAATGTTAATAAAAGGTTATATTTTTTAAGTGACATAATTATTAATAAATAAATGTTATGCTATTTTCTAAATCAGTGATTAACTTTTCTTTCGGAATGAAAAAAATAGTTTGCTCCATTTAACCGATGTATCTTTTCATGAAGAAGAAAATCAGACGTCAACCATTCCAATCTGCCTAGTAGTTTGATCTGAATCATGTGTAGAATGGAAAACCTAAGAACTTTGCTGAAGATAATATTGAAAAGCATATGCAAGTCAGACGACAGTAAAAAATCCTTTCATCGAGCACCAACAATATAGTGCATTAGGCATTTTTATATGCAATAGGATTTGGATGGTATTGAATTTCCAAAATAATTTTTTTTGCGAGCCACAAAATTATTATTCATTATTGCAACTGAATGCATCATTTCCCATAACAAACATAGGAGGTAAATATAATTGCATCGAATTTTTAAATTTATTATCATCATATTTTTATTTCACGAAATATCATTCTAAATGCAATCAACAGATTTATCTACTTTTGATTAAGGGGAGGGAGTCAGGTAAAAAAAATTCATTTTGGAAATTCACTATCATCCAAATCCTATTACATATAAAAATGCCCAACGCACTATATTGTTGGTACTCGATGAAAGGATTTTTTACTGTCGTCTGACTTGCATATGCTTTTCAATATTATCTTAAGCAAAGTTCTTAGGTTTTCCATTCTGCGCATGATTCAGATCAAACTACTAGGCAGATTGGAATGGTTGACGGCTCATTTTCTTCCTCATGAAAAGATACACCGGCTAAATGGAGCAAATGTTAATAAAAGGTAATATTTTTTAAGTGACATAATTATTAATAAATAAATTTAATGTTATTTTCTAAATCAGTGATAAACTTTGCTTTCAGAATGAAAAAAAATAGTTTGCTCCATTTAACCGATGTATCTTTTCATGAAGAAGAAAATGAGACGTCAACCATTCCAATCTGCCTAGTAGTTTGATCTGAATCATGCGTAGAATGGAAAACCTAAGAACTTTGCTGAAGATAATATTGAAAAGCATATGCAAGTCAGACGACAGTAAAAAATCCTTTCGTCGAGCACCAACAATATAGTGCATTAGGCATTTTTATATGCAATAGGATTTGGATGGTATTGAATTTCCAAAATAATTTTTTTTGCGAGCCCCAAAAATATTATTCATTATTACAACTGAATGCATCATTTCCCATAACAAATATAGGAGGTAAATATAATAGCATCGAATTTTTAAATTTATTATCATCATATTTTTATTTCACGAAATATCATTCTGAATGCAACCAACAGATATTTATCTACTTTTAATTAAGGGGAGGGAGTCAGGTAAAAAAAATGATTTTGGAAATTCAATATCATCCAAATCCTATTGCATATAAAAATGTCCAACGCACTATATTGTTGGGACTCGACAAAAGGATTTTTTACTGTCGTGTGACTTGCATATGCTTTTCAATATTATCTTAAGCAAAGTTCTTAGGTTTTCCATTTTGCGCATGATTCAGATCAAACTACTAGGCAGATTGGAATGGTTGATGTCTCATTTTTTTCTTCATGAAAAGACACACCGGCTAAATGGAGCAAATGTTAATAAAAGGTTATATTTTGTAAGTGACATAATTATTAATAAATAAATTTTATGCTATTTTCTAAATCAGTGATTAACTTTGCTTTCAGAATGAAAAAAAATAGTTTGCTCCATTTAGCCAGTGTATCTTTTCATGAAGAAGAAAATGAGACGTCAACCATTCCAATTTGCCTATTAGTTTAATCTGAATCATGCGTAGAATGGGAAACCTAAGAACTTTGCTTAAGATAATATTGAAAAGCATACGCAAGTCAGACGACAGTAAAAAATCCTTTTATCGAGCACCAACAATACAGTCCATTGGGCATTTTTATATGCAATAGGATTTGGATGATATTGAATTTCCAAAATAAATTTTTTTACGAGCCACAAAATTATTATTCATTATTACAACTGAACGCATCGTTTGCCATAACAAATATAGGAGATAAATATAATATCATCGAATTTCTTAATTTATTATCATCATATTTTTATCTCTCAGTTTTCCACTAATTAAAAAAAAACCTTCATCAAAAAAGCCAAATAAACCTTGCGAACGACGAAATTCGGCGGTTTCGTAGAAAATACTAGCGGGCTCGTTCGAAAAAATTGTGAGAGCCAACAGCTGAGTATATCAGCAATTAAAACCACAAATACCACGAAACGATGTTCTGAATGCAATCAACAATAATTTCTCTATTTTTCATTTGCAGCGCATTTACCAAAGCATCGGTTTGCGAGCCAGTAAATTATTATCCATCCGTCAGAAGTGGTCACGCAATTTACCGTCAAACGAGGATGAGTGCAGCGAGGATAAAGAGGAAGAACGTCGAGGCTACGATCGACCGAGTTGATGACACGTTATACATATATATATACATATATACCGAGAGGCTCTCGAAATTTCGCTTTTTTTAATTTCTCGTCGTGCGATTACGTTTTCTCACTCCGTGGGGAGACACGACAGACCGCGAAGAGTGCGAGTGACTAAAAGAAGAATTAAAAAAAAAAAGAAAAAATATCTCACATATGCGCCACTGCGATTATCCTCTTTTAAAAGTGGGTCGCGAAATTTTTATCCTAAAAGCTCAGGAAAAATCCGTGTAAAAGTACGTTTTTACTCGTATATACGTATGTCCCCTGTGTATTCACATAGTCCAAAGAGTAGTTTGGCTCTCTTGTGATCGTTATACTATATATTCCAAGCTTACTGCCTTCTTCTATACCGACGAGCGCTATATTCGTGTCTAACAATGTAAAGGGAAAATAGTACGACATCGTACTGAGCACGACCTGATTATTTAATGCGCGAGCACGCGAGAAAGGTCGATAAAGTCGTGGGTGCTCTCGTAAACTTTTCCTCGTAACGTCAGCTCGGTGAAACTTCCAAGGAGAGAGAGAGAGAGTGTGTGTGTAAAAGGAAAGGATGGAAAAGGGTTGTAAAGCCTTATAAAGGGATGAAATAAAAGGTGGGATGAGCAAGACAGCTGGTAGTAATGCCAACGTAGTGTATAACGAAAATGTACACTGAAAAATGAATCCAGTTATGATATTTCTGAGGAAAATTGCTATAGTCATCGGAGTACAGCTATTTTTTTTCGCATATAGATGTTTTTTTATTCTGAATTTTTTAATGTCAGCATAGCTGAATAAATTTTTTTTTTAAATCTGCACTGTGAGAAAAATTTAGTATTCGTAAGAAATGAATAGTTGCTTTGAAAAATGTCAACCATGCGCACAGAAAAATTGGGTTGATGGATTTGTTTGAATTAAATAAGGGATCTATTTGGAATTAATATTGTTTCATTTCGAGATAGAAAAATTTACTTGAAATCAATACGATTTATTTAGATGAAATAAATTCTATTTGAGCAAAATAAGATTCTGTTATGCTCGCATTTGAGGAAGAAATTTATTTGATGACTGGATTAATAGGATTTTGTTTTGATTAAATAGAATTTATTGAATACAAATTGATTGGATTAATTTTTGATAAAATTTGTTTGTTTCAAATAAAAATTAATTTATTTCAAATAGGTCACATATTTTTAATCATGATATTTCGTTCGAATTTCAAGCTATTGATCCGCATTTATCACTGCAAATATAGTTTCGATCAAGTTTGGTCGTAACTACATTGTCAAATTGCATTTGATCAGAATCGACAAAAAGATTAAAAAATTTACTTCCATAAATCCGTACGTTTGCTTCAACTCTTAAAATTCAAGAAAAGCTTCAAGGATTTAGCTAAAATTTCACACAATTTGAAATTAACAAAAACCAAAATTAATACATTTGAAATTAAATGAATAATCAATGCAATTTGATTCTAATTGCAAAGAAATTACATGAATAAAAAATTGATTATACTTGAAATCAATTATATTAATAAAATCGATAGTAATTAAGATATTCTGCTTTTCTAAATTCGTTAAGGTAGTCCTTACGAATAGTGTCGAGTTCGCATAAGTTTTCGAAAAATAAGAGGGAATTGCAAACACTTCTCGATAATACAAAAATCTGAAAAAAATCATGCATATTGAAGGTGTGGAAAAGATTAATTTTGCATAATAATAATTCCAAAATGTTATTAACAAATTGATGAAAAATAAAATTTTTCAACCAATCTTTCGACAACCTATAATTTTTTTCGGCGAAAATAATTCCTTCGTTTTTCTGAATATGCATGAATTTTTTCAAATTTTTTAATTCACTTTGAATTTTTCTTTTTTTTACATGGAAAAAAATCCCAAATTTCAAAGTGAATTAAAAAATTTGAAAAAAATCATGCGTATTCAGAAAAATAAAGGAATTATTTGTACCGAAAAAAAAATTAGGTTGTCGAAAGATTTGTTGAACAATTTTATTTTTCATCAATTTGTTAATAACATTTTGGAATTATTATTATGCAAAATTAATCTTTTCCATACCTTTAATATGCATGATTTTTTTCAGATTTTTGTATTATCGACAAGTGTTTGCAATTCCCTCTCATTTTTCGAAAACTTATGCGAACTCGATACTATTCGAAAGGACTACCTTAATTCTTAAATTCGGTCGAACTAGAACTTTCAGCATAACTAAATTTATGATCAAGGTTTAGTTACTCATAATAAAATATTCAAAAACAAATTTCTACGAATTGTTTTTTTTTAATTGAGAAAATAACAACAACATAAGAACTTTATGAATAATTAATAACTCTTATAATTAGCTCTAAAGTTATTATCAGTTCGTGCAAACTGAATTTTAAAAACATTTTTTTTTTTTAAGTATTGACTATCTCTGCTTTGAACTCGTTTTTTTATCAGTATATTTCGAATCCAGGATGTGCTAAAAAAAAGTGTAATGCATAGATACGAATATCATGATTCATGATATGAATCGCTTGATTCGTGACATCGCTTGATTTTTTCAAATTTTTTAATGCACTTTGAATTTTTCGTTTTTTTTACTTGGAAAAAATTCCAAAATTCGAAGTGAATTAAAAAATTTGAAAAAATTCATGCGTATTCAGAAAAATAAAGGAATTATTTTATCTAAAAAAAAATTAGGTTGTCGAAAGATTTCTTGAACAATTTTATTTTTCATCAATTTGTTAATAACATTTTGGAATTATTATTATGCAAAATTAATCGTTTCCACACCTTTAATATGCATGATTTTTTAAAGATTTTTGTATTATCGACAAGTGTTTGCAATTCCCTCTCATTTTTCGAAAACTTATGCGAACTCGATACTATTCGAAAGGACTACCTTAATTCTTAAATTCGGTCAAACTACAATTTTCAGCGTAACCAAATTTATGATCAAGGTTTGGTTAGTCATAATAAAATATTCAAAAACAAATTACTACGAATTGTTTTTTCTTTAATTGAGAAAGTAACAACAACATAACAACTTTATGAATAATTCAACTCTTATAATTAGCACTAAAGTTATTATCGGTTCGTGCAAACTGAATTTTAAAAACATTTTTTTTTTCTTTTTTAAGTATTGACTATCTCTGCTTTGAACTCGTTTTTTTATGAGTACACTTCGAATCCAGGATGTGCTAAAAAAAAGTGTAATGCATAGATACGAATACAGGTCCTGTATTGCTTACAGTGGTTACTTCGGTATAGCGAATCGCTTGATTCAATACATCGCTTGATTTTTTCAAATTTTTGAATTCACTTAGAATTTTTCGTTTTTTACATGGAAAAAAATCCCAAAATTCAAAATGAATTAAAAAATTTGAAAAAATTCATGCGTATTCAGGAAAATAAAGGAATTATTTTAATCGAAAAAAAAAATTAGGTTATCGAAAGATTAGTTGAACAATTTTATTTTTCATCAATTTGTTAATAACATTTTGGAATTATTATTATGCAAAATTAATCTTTTCCACACCTTTAATATGCATGATTTTTTCCAGATTTTTGTATTTTCGAGAAGAGTTTGCAATTCCCTCTCATTTTTCAAAATCTTATGCGAACTCGATACTATAACTTTCGAACTAGAACTTTCAGCATAATTAAATTTATGATCAAGGTTTAGTTACTCATAATAAAATATTCAAAAACAAATTACTACGATTTTTTTTTATTGAGAAAATAACAACACCATAACAACTTTATGAATAATTCAACTCTTATAATTAGCCTTAAAGTTATTATCGGTTCGTGCAAACTGAATTTTAAAAACATTTTTTTTTCTTTTTTAAGTATTGACTATCTCTGCTTTGAACTCGTTTTTTTATGAGTATACTTCGAATCCAGGATGTGCTAAAAAAAAGTGTAATGCATAGATACGAATACAGGTCCTGTATTGCTTACGGTGGTTACTTCAGTGTAACGAATCGCTTGGGAAAAGGTTTTGCGCTCTCCCTCAGGTGCAGTGAGCATAAAACCTAATTGAAGCGAACGTGAGATAAGGCGAGAGCCAGCGAGCCAAGGGAGCCATGCAATTATTTAATGCTTAGGCACGCGATGGAGATCGATTAATGGAGTTCGTAGTAAAAGTTGCCTGGTTCACCCTCTGCGATATATATTTGTGTACTGAAATATTTATGGCGATGAAGAATGTGGTGCACGAAAAACGTGATCAAAAATGTATTACGTTATCGGCATTTTTTCGAGTATCCGCAGTAAATATGTCGAAAGGGGGAAAAAAGTTTTCTCACGACTGATAAAAATTATTTATCGCCAAAGTATTCTTCGCAGAAGAAATAAATTATGCACTTAATTTATGTCATATACAAGATGAAATTTAAAAAAAAATTATCAATGAAAACAATGGGTGATCAACATTTAGAAATTTGTATTATTTTTTATCAACTGCAATAATTTAAATCTACGAAAATCGATAATGAGTCGAATAAATCGATTTATTGAACTGTGTAAAAAGTCTTTAATTTTGGAATTTCTAGTTATTATTTTTTGTATGTTATATACTTAATTACTATTTAAACTATTATGATCGAGTAATCATAATTATTTTATCGCTATAATTGTTAATTAGATATAACTAATGCAAGTAATTTACAGAGACAATGCAATTGTAAATATTATTTTGACATAGTCATATGGACTAATTTTATTAAAACTTACCACTTACAGATACTTTACTTTAATCACATACAATCGCAACGAAAAGTTTTATTCGACCAGAATTTCAATTTTGCTGTGCAGATATCAGAGCTTTGATAATCTATAATATTTCTGCCAAAAAATTATTAATGACCTTAAAAAAATAGTCTCACAAAATAGTCTAGAAAAAAAAAGACTAATTCTTATAAAAAAATGTATAACATTTTTTTAAACATCTTTTTTTTAAAGAATTCAGTACTCCCGAAATTTCTTATATATATATATAACCTACTCAACGAAAATATATCCAAAATATACAGCATTTCGATAATTCCCAAAAATAAAATAACTGTATTGCAAATTAGTTTTAAAATACTTAAAAAAAATAAAAGTAATAAGTTTCGAATCAAATTTGTTAATTTTTTTTCAGAATTGATAGTTTAATAACTTTTTGGCATTATTATTATTAAAAATCAATGATGACCTTAAAAAAATAGTCTCACAAAATAGTGTAGAAGAAAAAAAAATTCTTATAAAAAAATGTATAACATTTTTTTAAACACCTTTTTTTAGAGAATTCAATACTCCCGAAATTTCTTATATATATACACATGTAATAATAACGTACTCAACGAAAATATATCCAAAATATACAGCATTTCGATAATTCCTAAAAATAAAATAACTGTATTGCAAATTAGTTTTAAAATACTTTAAAAAAAATAAAAGTAATAAGTTTCCAATCAAATTTGTTAATTTTTTTTCAGAATTGATTGTTTAATAACTTTTTGGCATTATTATTATTAAAAATCAATGATGACCTTAAAAAAATAGTCTCACAAAATAGTCTAGAAGAAAAAAAGATTCTTATAAAAAAATGTACAACATTTTTTTAAACATCTTTTTTTTAGAGAATTCAGTACTCCCGAAATTTCTTAAATATATACATGTAATACGAATCTATTCAACGAAAATAAATCCAAAATGTGCGGCGTTTCGATAATTCCTCAAAATAAAATAATTGTATTGCAAATAAGTTTAAAAATACTTTTAAAAAATAAAAGTAATAAGTTTTCAATAAAATTTGTTTAAATTTTTTTCAGAATTGATTGTTTAATAACTTTTTGACATTATTATTATTAAAAATCAATGATAACCTTAAAAAAATAGTCTCACAAAATAGTCAAGAAGAAAAAAAAATCTTATAAAAAAATATATAACATATTTTAAACTTCTTTTTTTGGAGAATTCAGTACTCCCGAAATTTCTTAAATATATACATGTAACACTAAAAATAAAATAACTGTATTGCAAATTAGTGTACAAATACTTTTAAAAAAATAAAAATAACAAGTTATCAATCAAAGTTGTTAAAATTTTTTTCAAAATTTATTGTTTCATAACTTTTTGGCATTATTATTATTAAAAATCAATGATCTTAGTAATGTTGAGTTTTTTTCAGACTTTTCTCTTGTCCCGAAACATTTAAATTAAATAGCAGTTAAAAATACTGTAGCTATAGAGATCGACTTTACGTGTTATTAATAAGTAGAAAAACCCGGAGAACTATGAATGTACGAAGGTATAACATGCAAGGAACCACAAACGAGGAGGCTGAAAGCCACTGGGAGTTCCAAGCACTCGGAAAAAGCCTCGTTGACCCCCGCAAAACTCGAGTCGAGGGCTCCGTGCGCTTAACAAACAACTACCCGCTCGCGGCGCCAAAACCCTTCAAATCCTCTCGGCTCAAGCTTTCATCCTGTCAGGGGACTGGACCCGCGACACACCATATTTATTATTCAGAATCTGCCGTCCTGCGTCTTAAAAGCACTGAACTATCTCATTAATACTTTATTCGATGGTGAAGGAGCCAATAAGAAATTGTTTTTCAAGTGCAAAATGTACTTTTAGCCAAACTATGCAGATAATGGCTTTCGCTAAAATCCCCAAAGAATTTTACGATGTCTTAAATAATTTAAAAAACAAAACTAACTTTTATTATATTGCAAATGATTAACAAAATATATCATAAGTAAATTTTGAACATTTTTAAACAAAATTTGCAAATTTCATGAAGCTTTAAAAACTGCGTCTACTAGTTCAGTATATTTCAATAATGTTCTTCTCAGTGGAGAATTCCATTAGTAAATAAAAAAAGGTATAATTTATAATTTCTTTTAATTTTCGCAATCAATCTTAAAGAAACACAAATTCTTTTTTTTAATGACAGGCCCAAAATTTTTTGTGATTTTTTGTCGAAAAACACCTAAAGACTCATTTTATCGTATTTAGAATGATAATTTTTTGAGTATCATAATATTTCCGATACTCAAAATATTTCGTTCGAACATCTGTTTAAAAAATTTGCAAATAATAAATTGCAAAATGAAAATCATTAAATTAATTGAACGACAAATGTTTATGCATTAATTCCATGAAGATTTAAAAACTGCGTTTACTAGTTTAGAATATTTCAACAATTCTCTTCCCAGTGAAGAATTCAATCAGTAAATTAGAAAAGACACAATTAAAAATTTCTTTTAATTTTTGCAATCAATCTTAAAGAAAAACAAATTCTTTTTTTTAACGACAGGCCCAACATTTTTTGTGATTTTTTGCCGAAAAAACACCTAAAGGCTTATTTTATCGTATTTAGAATGATAATTTATTGAGTATCATAATATTTCCGATACTCAAGATATTTCGTTCGGACATCTTTTAAAAAAATTTGCAAATAATAAATTGCAAAATAAAAATCATTAAATTAATTGAACGATAAATGTTTATGCAATAATTTGATGAAGGTTTAGAAACTGCGTTTACTAGTTTAGAATATTTCAGCAATTCTCTTCTCAGTGGAGAATTCAATCAGTAAATTAGAAAAGATACAATTAAATTTTGTTTTAATTTTCGCAATTAATCTTAAAGAAACACAAATTCTTTTTTTTAACGACAGGCCCAACATTTTTTTGTGGTTTTTTGCCGAAAAACACCTAAAGACTCATTTTATCGTATTTACAATGCTAATTTCTTGGGCATCAGAATATTTCCGATACTCAAGATATTTCGTTCGAACATCTTTTAAAAAAATTTGCAAATAATAAATTGCAAAATAAAAATCATTAAATTAATTGAACGATAAATGTTTATGCAATAATTTGAAGAAGGTTTAGAAACTGCGTTTACTAGTTTAGAATATTTCAGCAATTCTCTTCCCAGTGAAGAATTCAATCAGTAAATTAGAAAAGATACAATTTAAAATTTCTTTTAATTTTCGCTATCAATCTTAAAGAAACACAAATTCTTTTTTTTAACGACAGGCCCAACATTTCTTGTCATTTTTTGCCGAAAAAATCTAAAGGCTAATTTTATCGTATTTAGAATGATAATTTCTTGAGTATCATAATATTTCCGATACTCAAAATATTTCGGTCGAAGATCTTTTAAAAAAATTTGCAAATAATAAATTGCAAAATAAAAATCATTGAATTAATTGAACGATAAATGTTTATGCATTAATTTGATAAAGGTTTAGAAACTGCGTCTACTAGCTCAGTATATTTCAGTAATTCTCTTCTCAGTGGAGAATTCAATCAGTAAATTAGAAAAGATACAATTTAAATTTTTTTTAAATTTTCGCAATCAATCTTAAAGAAACAGAAACTCTTTTTTTTAGCGACAGGCCCAACATTTTTTTGTGGTTTTTTGCCGAAAAACACCTAAAGGCTAATTTTATCGTATTTAGAATGATAATTTCTTGAGTATCATAATATTTCCGATACTCAAGATATTTCGTTCGAACATCTTTTAAAAAAATTTGCAAATAATAAATTGCAAAATAAAAATCATTAAATTAATTGAACGTTAAATTTTTATGCATTAATTTGATGAAGGTTTAGAAACTGCATTTACTAATTTAGAATATTTCAGCAATTCTCTTCTCAGTGGAGAATTCAATCTGTAAATTAGAAAAGGTATAGTTTATAATTTCTTTTAATTTTCGCAATCAATCTTAAAGAAACACAAATTCTTTTTTTTAACTATAGGCATTCAACATTTTTTTGCGATGTTTGCCGAAAAATAGCTAATTTTATCGTATTTAGAATGATAATTTCTTAAGTATCAGAATATTTCCGATACTCAAGATATTTCGCTCGGAAAACGAAATAAATAAATAAATAGCCTGCGTACTAGTTTTGGATTCGGGTTTGGAAACGTTGCCACCTCTGGGATCGTCGGAAGTTGCTTGTTTGCTCTCGAGATCGATTTATCACGCGCACCCGAATCCTTGTAGCATTGTAAATATGTCAAAATTGGAATGATACATGATGCGAAACCGCTGAGGGGTAAAAAAAATCGTACAGTTGTTGGTGTAACGAAAAAGAAAAAAAAATCTTATTGAAAATGATCGATTCTACCAGCAAATATTGTGAATTACATAGCGAAAAAGGAACCGGTACATCTCCGTCGGCTACGAATAATACCATCTGAAACGTAGAATATACTCAGAAAACATCCAGCTTACCCTCTGTCAAAGCGGAGAAATCCTTGTTGCAAGCTTTCGAAGCTCGAACGATCGTGAAAGTGGCGCAATACCTAGAACCCAGAAAGCACGATATTGGATCATATTGAATTTTCAGCGAAATACAGAGAAAATTCCAAGAATAAGTTGCACTATACAATACATGTTGATGTATCGTTGCAAAAATTGTTTTCGTCGTGAATCGAAATCGAGGAACTATTTTTTGGTGAAGCAGTGACAAACAACGATGACGCACTCGGATCTATACACTGTTAACAATATTTTGAATATTAATATATGTATTGAAAGTTCTTTTGCACTAAATTTTATTTTATTTTATGTACAGATATGTAGTAAAATTCGAATAATTATCTTATAAATACAACTTTTATGAAGTGTACCCTGTATATTAATTTTAGAACAATTTTTTTGTATATTAAACTTGATATACGCGTATTCGCAAAAAAATTCCAAGTAATTTATATTAATTTTCATAGAAATTTTTATAGAAAATTCCAAGAATAAGTTGTACTATACAATACATGTTGATGCATCGTTGCAAAAATTGTTTTCGTCGTGGAATCGAAATCGAGGAACTATTTTTTGGAGAAGCAGTGACAAACGACGATGACGCACTCGGATCTATACACTGTTAAAAATATTTTGAGTATTAATATACGTATTGAAAGTTCTTTTGCATTAAATTTAATTTAATTTTATATACAGATATGTAGTAAAATTCCAATAATTATATTATAAATACAACTTTTATGAAGTGTACACTGTATATTAATTTTAGAATAATTTTTTTGTATATTAATTAATATTTGTATATTAAATTTGATATACGCGTATTCGCAAAAAAAATGCCAAGTAATTTATATTAATTTTCATAGAAATTTTTATAGAAAATTCCAAGAAAAAGTTGCACTATACAATACATGTTGATGTATCGTTGCAAAAATTGTTTTCGTCGTGGAATCGAAATCGAGGAACTATTTTTTTGGAGAAGCAGTGACAAACAACGATGACGCACTCGGATCTATACACTGTTAAAAATATTTTGAAAATTAATATATGTATTGAAAATTCTTTTGCAGATACGATATATTAAATTTAATTAAATTTAATATGAAGATATGTTGTAAAATTCCAATAATTATATTATAAACAAAACTTTTATGAAGTGTTTAGTATAGTGTATATTAATTTTAGAATAATTTTTTTTGTATATTAATTAATATTTCTTTATTAAATTTAATACACGCGTATTCGCAAAAAAACTTCAAAGTAATTTATATTAATTTCATAGAAAATTCCCAGAATAAGTTGCACTATACAATAAATGATGTATCGTTGCAAAAATTGTTTTCGTCGTGGAATCGAAATCGAGGAACTATTTATTTGAGAAGCAGTGACAAGCAACAATGACGCACTCGGATGTATATCACTGTTAAAAATATTTTGAATATTAATATATGTATTGGAAATTCTTTTGCAGATACGATATATTAAATTTAATTAAATTTATACACATTTTACACCATATTACGGAAATTTACAACATATCTATATATTAAATTTAATTAAATTTAATATAAAGATATGTTGTAAAATTCCAATAATTATATTATAAACAAAACTTTTATGAAGTGTTTAGTATAGTGTATATTAATTGTAGAATAATTTTTTTTTATATATTAACTAATATTTGTATATTAAATTTAATATACGCGTATTCGCAAAAAAAATTCCAAGTAATTTATATTAATTTTCATAGAAAGATTTCTGACGGTGTAGAGTATCGATATGGTGGGTAAACATATGAATAATCTGAAAACAGCAATGCAAGTTTCTGTGTGAACTTTAGTTTGGACACAGAATGATCGATTCAGGACATTGTCAACCATCAATCTTACCAATTCTGCGAGTGACACTGGTCCGAAAACTTCAAATACATGGGAAGAACAAAAAATATCGTCTTTTTGAGAATCAATACGAAAGAAAAATAATTAATATTTTTAATGAATAATTTGATGACAAAATTTTGTTAGAATGTGAATACTGGCTTAAATAATGCAGCAGTTTGAAAAAAATTATATGGAATTAATTGCTCCAGATGTCATGGCGACTTTTTGTGATGTAGAAATGATTACAATACATTTTTTAAATTTACTAAACACTGAATTTGAAATTTTTTTTCTTATTAAAATTTTCTAAAAATCTAGGTTATTCTGAACTGCCATAAGATGTAATAATTTTTACCCGAATTCGCCGCCCATTTACCCATATCCAATATCATAATTTTATTTAAGCCAATAAATAAAAAATAAAAAAATTTAATCAGTACAAAAGAGTCTTTATTTTATTAAATCATCCTGAAAATACCCTTTAAATACAAAATGGTCTTTATTTTTTTTGGGCACACCTTAAGCTGAATCGCCACAGAGTTCTTTTTCTGAAAGAAAACAATATATAATTTTTTATGATACTTGGATCAGAATTTACGTTTTTATTTTTCTGTAACTAAACTTTTTATCGAGTTTTAATAAAAATTATAGCTGCTAATCTATTCCTAGTAAACACTAAGCTATAATACCATCACTACGCTGTTCAACTTTATGTTTAAATTTCTATAAGCGTTATAAAAAAGTCTCAAAATTTTTTATTGAAAATTTAAACGAATCTATATTAATATTTATTTACAATATTAATATTTTGTAAAATTTATTAATATTTACAATATTAATATTTTGTAAAATTTATTAATATTTAATATTTTGTAAAGTTTATTAATATTTACAACAAACGTTAATAAGAATCATCTTATGTTTTTTTTTCGCACTGAAATTCAAGTGCAAAAATTTGACCAAAATTGCCATCACTGTATACTTTGCCAAATTTCCTGTCCTAAACAATACACGCCAATCAAAATTCGGCGTGACTAGCTCGTTGGATTTTCTCGAAGGCCGGAATTCAACATCAGTGTTAATTGCACAGTGCTTCGGTACACTAGACTAGACGAGAATAGGAAGCGAAGCAGGAATCCTCGTGATATTCCCGGACAGAGTAAAGCACGTCGAGCCAATCCGTTGGTTAAACCAGCAACCAATCCAACTCTGAATCCAGTATTTGCAGCTATACGTGCTGTTGGTTACAAACAGCTAATCCTCATAAATATTTCAATGTTTTCAATGTTAGTTTCACACAACAGAATGAGTTCATGTCCTGCAGCATCAACGTAGGGCAAAGCGGAGCAAAATGGCAACGCGGGGCACGATGGAACAGAGGGGCATAATGGCACATCTTGTCAAAATGACACCAGCGTACGCTGAAATCGTAAAAAAAATTATATTATGGTTAATAGCCATGACATTAATCTCACAATATCTCTGAAATTAAATTTAATGGAATATAAACGTCTATTGTTTTTTTTTACATCGAATACTTGACTCATTTTATATTTCGGGCATTACATCCCGATTCGACATGGGTCTGACCCTCGACCTTGCAATTTGGCTCGTATTTTTTTGTAGGATTGGTTAGATCCTCAAATGCATCAGGTTTTTATTTTTTATTTTTTCTATGTAAATGTAAAAAAAAATTTTTTTTTTAAAGTGACTTATCGAATGCCATTATTTTGAAATCTGATAAAATTCTGAAAAATTTTGTAAAATTTATTAATATTTACAACAAACGTTAAAAAGAATCATATTAAGTTTTTTTTTTCGCACTGAAATTCAAGTGCAAAAATTTGAACAAAATTGCCATCACTGTATACTTTGCTAAGTTTCCTGTCCTAAACAATACACGCCAATCAAAATTCAGCGTGACTAGCTCGTCACGCTTTTGCTATTCTTTGTTGAATAGCAAAATTATCTAGCTTATAGCCAAAGTGGGCAAGATCTTTTTTCTTATAGTTTTTAAGCTTTTTTGGTTTTAAAACATTATTAAAAAAGGATGCAAAGTAGAACCTTGCACATTGCTTCCTTAGTATTTTTCGCGTTTTACAAAGCTTCCTCTATGAAGAAGCCAAAAATTGAATAACATACTTCCTCATAGAGGAAGCTTTGTAAAACGCGAAAAATAATGAGGAAGCAATGTGCAAGGTTCTACTTTGCATCCTTGTTTTAATTAGATAAATATACATGTTGCGGATTCGCTTTTTCTATTTCGTTATTACGTTATTTCGTGATTATTAGAGCGTTTCCGAAAGTGAATGTGATAATGTATATTTTTAAAAATAATTCAACATTCCATAAAATCAAAAATTTCATACCGTTCATCACTAAATTATACATTTATAATGGCTGAATATTGTTTCATTTATATACAAAATTTGAGCTCGCTATCTTAAGTTTTGCAAAAGTTACAATAGAGCGATAATGTCAATTTTTTGAAAAATTCAAAACATCATAAAATTTTACCGGTTCGACCGATCTTAACCAAATTCAATAGCGATCACCGGCGTATGAAAGCTCACATTCATACCAATTTTAAGATCAATATCTCAAAAATTGAAAGAGTTATCGCGTAAACAGACATTTTTCAAAAAATTAAAAAAGGCGTAATAATTTAACGATGAAGTGGATTTTAACAAAAAATTGTATGAACGATGAGGCTTGACCCCTCTATCTATGGTCCAAATTTCAGCTTGATATCTCAAGGTATTCCCGAGTTATAAAAGTTTACATTTTTCGATCGTGTAACATACACACACACACACACACACACATACAGACATTTTTTCTAAATCAATTTTCTCGACGTTTTGGTCCATTCTGAGTGTACTGACATGAAAATCTCGAAAAAAAAAATTTCACGAAAACAAAGCTTCCTCTATGAGGAAGCAAAAGAGAAAAAAACATTATGTTTGAATCACATGTATAGCAACATTTCCACGAATCCGTCGATTGTGAATACAAGCCACTGCATACGAGGCATGGAATATCCTCTTCCGCATTTGCAGATGAGTTTGATTTTTTTAAAAAATAATTCGGGACTTTGTCATTGTTAATATTGTTCGTTATGATATAAAGAATATTTGTGTAAATTAATAACTCTGATGTGCCGAAGTACTATTTTTTCCATCACGCCAATTGGGTCGAGTAAAAATGTGAAAAACTTCACGTTTATCAGTTTTTAACTATTTGGGCAAATTAATAAGAAAATTAATACTGTGGGATGTCGTGTGTCAATGTAGGAATTTTTGTTTTTATTTGTCACATTTTACTCCGGTTCTAGTATGTTTCATGTCATTCGTAATGCCGTTCCATTTTGCCCCGCTTTTCCGTACATAAGCCAACGGAATCCATACATAATTGTACTCTGTTTTTACCCCCCCTACGTCATTTGTAAGCACCTAGCTTCAATATAATCTGTTTTTGCAAGTGAAATGAATGCAATATCAAATTGTGATAGGATTACCACAATATTCCAATACAAATGTTATCGCGAGTAATAATCCTCCACTAGGGATTATGAATTTCAATGATTGGATGTAACATAAGTTAACGTTACTAATTTATTTAATAAATTACTAATTACATACTTTTACCTAATTTCTTTTTGTGAAATATTGTGTTTTGAAATTGTGGTCACAACTTTCCTGAAAGTTAGAATTTAAAAAAATCCTGTTTTTAGAAACATTTTACAGAAAATATTACTTTTTAAAAGAATTTTCTTATTCTTGTGAAAATTCAATTTTTCTCTTGTACCGAAACTTTCATCGAGTTTGGGTTGAAAATAATGCCTTTTGTCGACTTCAATGTGTTATTAAAAGTATGTCATTGCAAATGTTCGGCGAATTACAAAAATGCAATTATTTTTATTGAAATCTTAATAAATCATAATGGAAATACAAAATCGCATCGAAAAACCTTTGAAAAATGTATTATTTTCTTTTGAAAATAATACATTTTTCAAAGGTTTTTTTTAACTCTTAGTAAAATGAAATTTTGATGTCCATTTACAGCCAAATATTGCAGAGATTCGCTAAAATGACTATAACTTTGAAAAATAACGGACTATCAACTTCGAATTGTGATTATTTTGTTCGTATTCAATCCTGCCTTAAAATTATGTATGACGAATATTACAAGAACAAATCGAGAGTTAAAAATGTATCACTTAATTTTCTATTTCAACAATTCAACGTCGCCCGCTAACGTATTTAGCATAAATAGTACAGCGGTCGACGCCTCCCAAGTAAAAAAATGATATATAGTCCGACATATGGAATTGGGCATATATAGTCTGTATAAACTCTATATACAATCTATATACAATTTATATATAAGATCACTTGTAAAGTTGGGTTTACGTATAAATTGTATATAAATTTTATACAAACTATATATGCCCAATTCTATATTTAAAATTATATATATTTTTTATATACACTATATATAATTTTTTTACTTGGGCTATTAAATCTTTGTGTGTGTCTGGCAAGAAATACCATTTTTCCACTTTGGATCCCGATTACTATACGAATCTGGGAATGAGTACTATAATCCTTCTCTCAGTGCAGGATTTTCTAGAAATAACGGAAATTTTTTTTATTGGGGCCCAAAATTTTTATTAAAAAAGACCATGAAAAAAAAAATTTACATAAAAAAAAATCTAAAAAAAAATTCAAAGTCTTTTTACGAGCATATAAAATAGAATAAAAAATTATGGAGCGAATTGGAAGGGTTGAACGCTTACTGAGTTAGCCAGGAATATATATATGTATATATATATATATCTACATGTAACGTTTTCTTGTGTCGTAAATGGTACATACATATATGCTACGTATGGTGAAGTAGCGCTTTACACAAGACTCGTGTTGTGCTGGGGATACTCGAGAGTGGTTGAGCGCGAGTGCGCAAACTTGCGGTTACAGGACGAACGTGCTTCTATATCTATGTTCGTGAAACCGTTCGCGTGAACTTTATGCTCGAGGGATATAGGAAAGGGAGAGAAGGAGGAGGGCCTGTCGTGGTGACACACTCGTACGGATAATGGAGTGGTCGCGAGCGGCTTCTGCGGCCGCGACCGCGGTGCGGAAATGGAGATTTACAGAAGCGAAACGAATACTCGAGTGTTGAGGAAACCGCGGCAATGGACGATCACGATAAAGTCGCTGTTGTTCTGCCACGTGCTACGGAATGGACTGCTATAATAGTAAATGTTCTTTAGTCAAACTGTAGTGCTTCGTGCAACGTATTCTGTGGGTTACATACTGAGTTATTATTCGCCTATTGACGGTCAATAGGTTTAGAAGAGTTAGCAGCTTGTTTGTAGGCTATCAAAGGAATATCTGTGGAATGGCAATTAGGGTTTCAATTCGTCGTCAGTTCGGCCACTGAAACTTTGACAAACTTTTGTTGCACCTCCAAATATGTTTTATTCACTCTGTTGATTTATTAATGTGACAAACTTTGACAAACTTTTGTTACGTCTCCAAATATGTTTTGTTCACTCTGTTCATTTTTAATGGGTGCTGTGAATGGCACTTTAGGTTTTATAAAATTGAGAAGGAAATAAAGAATGTCTGAATAAGTGAATAAAAATTATAGTTGAAAAAATGAGGTGGAATTGACGGAGCATTTTTCATGTATAGAATTAGGAAATAGCTAATTTTTTGTTTTTCAACTTTTGCATTCTAAAATATTACTGATATATGCCAGATTCAATTGGCAAATGGAATGTTATAATAGTAAAGGTTCTTTAGCCAAACTGTAGTGCTTTGTTTAGCGTACTGTATTTGTATATTGAAATCATTTGCATATTGACGGTCAATAGGTTTAGAAGAGTTAGCAGCTTGTTTGTAGGCTATCAAAGGAATATCTGTAGAATGGCAATTAGGGTTTCAATTCGTCGTTAGTTCGGCCACTGAAACTTTGACAAACTTTTGTTGCACCTCCAAATATGTTTTATTCACTCTGTTGATTTATTAACGTGACAAACTTTGACAAACTTTTGTTACGTCTCCAAATATGTTTTGTTCACTCTGTTCATTTTTAATGGGTGTTGGGAATGGCACTTTCGGTTTTATAAAATTGAGAAGGAAATAAAGAATGTCTGAATAAGTGAAAAAAAATTATAGTTGAAAAAATGAGGTTGATTTAACGGAGTATTTTTCATGTATAGAATTAGGAAATAGCTAATTTTTTGTTTTTCAACTTTTGCATTCTAAAATATTACTGATAAATGCCAGATTCAATTGGCAAATGGAATGTTATAATAGTAAAGGTTCTTTAGTCAAACTGTAGTGCTTTGTTCATTTAGGTAGGTCATAGGTTTAGAAGATTTAGTAGCTTGTTTATAGACTATCAAAGGAATATCTATGGAATGGCAATTAGGCTTTCGATTTAACGTCAGTTCGGCCACTGAAACTTTGACAAACTTTTGTTGCACCTCCAAATGTGTTTTATTCACTCTGTTGATTTATTAATGTGACAAACTTTGACAAACTTTTATTACATCTCCAAATATGTTTTGTTCACTCTGTTCATTTTTAATGGGTGCTGGGAATGGCACTTTAGGTTTTATAAAATTGAGAAGGAAATAAAGAATGTCTGAATAAGTGAATAAAAATTATAATTGAAAAAATGAGATTGAATTGACGGAGCATTTCTCATGTATAGAAGTAGGAAATAGCTAATTTTTTATTTTTCAACTTTTTGCATTCTAAAATATTGCTGATATATTTTATAAAACGTTTTTGTTGGGCTAGCAAATCTTTTGTTATTACAGTGATAGCATACGTTTTTTACTGTCTTAGTAAAAAGATTTGTTAATTTAGGAAGGTGATTTTTTAACTTAGCAAGAACATTTGCTAACATAGCAAGAAAATTTGTAAGATCAAGTAATTTTTTAGTTAAGCTAGAAAATAGTGTAATATTATCACCATTTTAATCAACGATTTTCTGTCCGAGCAAAACCGTTTTCTCCGTGACGGAAACAAAAAATGTTTGAATAGGTAAAAAAAAAATTATAATTGAGAAAATGGGGTTGAATTGACAGAGCATTTTTCATTTATAGAACTAGGAAATGGCTAATTTTTTATTTTTCAATTTTTCCATACTATAATATTGCTGAAATATCCCAGATTAAATTGTCGAATGTACTGCTATAATATTAATGTATATTAGGCAAACAGCAGGGCTTCGTGTAACGTTTGTATGGGTTGTGTACTGAGTTATTATTTGCCTGGGTTCAATCAACAGGTTTAGAAACGTTAGTAGCTCGTTTATGGATCGTCAAATGAATATCTGTGCATTAGAGATTGGATTTCGATATACGAGACGTTTTCCATCTGCTTTGTAAAAACACTCTGATCACTTTTCTATGGAATCTGCGAAAAAATTTTAACGTTGTGAAAAATTAAGAACAAAATAGAAAATGACTAAATTAGAAAAAATTTTATTAAATAAAAGGATAGGAATTGATGGAGGATGTCACACATATAAAACTAGAAAATTATAGTTAAAATGATTACGCCCAAATATTGGAATTCTAAAATAGCGCCGAGATATTATTGCTAAAAAATCATATAAAAATTGGTTGAATTTGAATTTTGCTATTTGTTTAGCAAAAACTGCAATTCAATATTAACAAAGTGATACAAGATACGATTTACGTCTGGATTTGATATTTATCCAAAAAACAAGATTTTTTGCCATTTATTATATGCTCGTAATTTTCTAGAACGCTGCACGTAGACTCATTAAAAAAAATTATGGAAAATCTATCGGAAAAATAAATATTAACGGGGGAGAAAAAGAAAGTGTCAGAGAAACACTTCCTTCTTAAGGTAGTCCTTTAGACAAAATTCTGAAAAAATTCATACGTATTCAGAAAATTTAACGAATCATTTTCATTCGAAAAAAAAGTTAGGTTGACGGATAATTTGTTGAACAATTTTTTTTTTCACCTATTTGTTAATAACATTTTGCAATTATTAGTATGCAAAATTAATCTTTTCCACACCTTTTGTATGCTTGATTGTTTTCAGATTTTTATTCCATTGACAAGTGTTCGAATTTCTCTCTGAATTCTCACTTTTCAGGAAGTTGAACACCGCATCGCGCTTCTACATCCTTAAGTTACAGGTTTTGCGACATCAACGCGATTGATCCAATAAGTATTTCTCGAAATTTCGAACAACTTTAGTCCTACACCAAATAAAACATCACGATACTAAGGCGGATGTCCCAGACATCGGCTAGTGTATCAATAATCGATAGTTGTGTCATAATCCATTCTACATCCATCCATTTATATAAAGCGCTTATGGATCCTGTCGACACGTATGTCTGCAACCCTCGCACATGTTTTCCGCTTACGTATACAGTTGCAACCCCTTCATATGTTCGCCAATCTCGTATATGGCTGCAAATCCTCTCTTCCCCTCCTCTTCCCCCCTTCCAACATCGTGTCGACAATTCAGCACTTCCCTGGAAATTTTTGCAACCACTATTTTTCAAAAAATGCTTGAATTTAACGACAAGACAAAAATGACAAAATGATCATTCACACGTTTGATATTTTATTCTATGGAGCATATGACTGTCACTTCTTCTATGATTTTTCTTCATAAAAGAAAATTAAAGATTATTTTTTTAAACAAAATCACCAAAAAAAAATATATATATATAAATTCAGAAATACTCTGTATTTGGTACTGGAATTTATTAAGCTGATGAAAATGCTAAAACCAAAAATTCCGCATACAGGATTTTTGTACGATTTTATTTTGGTAAAAGAAAATAAACCGCTTTTTGCCGGCTTTTTGTAATCCGCTTTTTATGGGGCTACATATAGCGAGTGTTTCGCACTGACAAGATACATTTTTTATGAATAAAAGTGACTGTAAACTGAAAATAAAGGTAAAATTCACCTCGCATATGTTTTTCGACACCTGCAAACACCGGATTTGGTTAAATCAAACAAATTTTTTTTCATGTTACTAAATCTTTTTCTCGGTGTATGAAAAATTATGTTATTCATGAATTTCTATATTATGGCTTAAGGTATCACTGAGAAAAAAAATGTAGAAATTAACTAAATCGGTGTTTGCCCTCGTTCAAACGAATTTCTCGTTTAGGACAACCAAATGTTTAGTTTCTTCAATAATTATTTGATTTGGTTGACTAAAATAGATTTGCAGTAACAAAAATATTTGTTATACCAACTAAAAATTCATTTGAACGAGGGTGAACGCCGATTTAGTTCATTCTAACATTCTTTTTTCTCAGTGCACCGAGAAAAAATTTCATTGATTCACGGAAATCTTTGCCAATGAAAGGAAATACTTGAATTTCAAGACTATCTTTTCTTTGAATGATCTCAAACTCAATGAAAAGTAGTGACATTGTTTCGAAGAAACGTTTCTTTAAACCAATGAACCTTTTTTTATTGATTTCAAAGATGTCGTCACTGATTCAATGAACTCTTCTTCTTACCAGCTCAAAATTTCGAAACCTATTTTTTCCTGAAGTACGCGGCAGATAAAGCTCAAATTTTGTGAGTATGTAAGGAAGTACGGCAGAAATAGGTTAAGCTTCTGGCTCCTCGAAATTCGAAGCTGTTCGTTCAGGAGAACCGGAAAATTAAAAAGTGAGGTTAGGTGCGAGAGAGAGATCAATGAAAGCGTTTCCTTGAACCAATGAAAACGTCTCTTTAAAACAATGAAACTGTTTCTTTATTATATGCTCACTAAGTAAATCTTTATTTACAGGCAATGAAATGTTCTCTTTGAAATTCAAATGCACTATTTCATTGAAATCAATGAAAAAAAACCAATCCACCCATTTCTTTAGCGTCAATGAAATCTTTTCTCTCGGTGTGTAGATCGGGGGTACACTGAGAAAATATTAGGGCATCAGTTATTATAAAGTGACAGCTATTTATTTTTAGTTCGTACGACCAATTTTTTAATAGTTGTCACAACTATCAAATAGTTACTATAATTAAAAAATAGTTACTATAACTATTTTTATAGTTTCGATAACTATAAAAATAGTTATAGTAACTATTTTTTAATAGTTGCCACAACTATCAAATAGTTACTATAATTACCAAATAGTTACTATAACTATTTTTAAAGTTACCGAAACTATAAAAATAGTTATAGTTACTATTTGGTAATTATAGTAACTATTTTTTAATAGTTGCCACAACTATCAAATAGTTACTATTTGGTAATTATAGTAACTATTTGATAGTTGTGGCAGCTATTAAAAAATCGTACCTATTTTTATAGTTTCGGTAACTATAAAAATAGTTATAGTAACTATTAGGTAATTATAGTAACTATTTGATAGTTGTGGCAACTATTAAAAAATTGGTTATAGTAACTGATACCCTAATATTCTCTCAGTGTTTTTAGTCCATGCAACTATTTTTATAGTTTCGGTAACTATAAAAATAGTTGCATAGACTAAAAATTAATAGTAGTCACTTTATAGTTGACTGTTCTACTACGATTACTGTGAGTGTAGGTTGCTATTTTTTTATTTTTCAGATTTAAGTTTGACTGTGGCGAAATGTGACTATCGATTATTGATCACTAACTAACGTTTCATACTAAAGGAAATAAACGTACAAAAATCTGGCTAGTTAACAAAACTATATGTCTTGTAGCAAAATCTTTGGAATTGACTTCAGATGATCAGAAATTAATCTTCTCGTCTGTATTCCTCGGTGCCCCAATACGTGGAAAATTCAATTCCGTACTAAGAGACCAAAGTTCAGACTTTGCAGAAACTTCACCCAATGAGTTTGCGCCCGTCCATAAAATGGAAAACTGTGAACGTGACTTATGCTTCGTGCGATTACATATACGAAATTACGCGGCAGCAAGATTATTCGACTGGCATCCAGTATTATATAGCATGACTAGAAATACCGTGATTAATATAATATTTCATCTACTTCAGAAAATATATTTGAAAAATCATTTTTAGAAAAACAGAAAATGACATTTATTTTCTAAGTATAAAATACAATTGAAAATAATTCTCAGCTGCTTCTTATAAAAATCTGACAGTGGCGATAAAATTTAAAACATTCTTCTAAACATCATTTAATAAATAATTTTCATTTATTGGGTAAATTACCAAATTCGTTATTATTGCCTTATATGTACAAAATGGATAGTCGATATTTTTTCACATTGTGTGAAATAGTTGCTGATCGAAAACTCTATTAATTGCAAGTCGATATCTCGAAATTGATTGAAAACACAGTTGTAAATCCCCATTAATTCATGATATATAGTTTACAGTACAATTTGTTTTGTAATTATGATTTCATAATAATAATATGTAGTGATTATAAAATAGAGTGTAAACATTTGAATAGCTGAAAAAATACTCATTTTCGCTTTAATATTGCAAGAAATAGTGGAAAAAATGGAAGAAATAAGTAATGAATTAGTTTCTTAATGCATTACTTATTTTTTCCATTTTTTCAAAAGGATTACCGTGAATTTTTATTGAAAAATGATAATTTTTGCAGCCATTCTAAAGTTTAATCATCGTATTACAATCGCAACATGTTATTATTATAAAGTCATAATTATAGAGCTGATCGTAACATCATCATTATTTCTATAAGTATTAGGCATTTACAACTCTGATTGAAAACTTTTTTATAAAAAAAATTCAATGATGTCCAAAATCGGTTTTCTCTTAGATAAATAATATACGCTCATTTTCACTCAGTCCTTTAATTTCAATTCCCATTATTCATTCCCATTTTTAAATATTATTTTTCTTAAATTTAGCCTACTTTTCTGAATAAATATAGTGGAGAGATCTATTAATTTTTTAAATTACTTTTTCAATTTTTTTCTGAATTTTCGTTTAGCGTTTAAAAATATATAATTTGAAAAATAACTGCTACATTATCATTTGCAACTTTAAGCATCATGCATTTTACATATCATTACCATATAAAATGCAGCCCGTTTAAAATGTGTAAAAAAAATCGTCACAATGTAAAAGATACACCGAGAGAAAAAGTTTCATTGATTCACGGGAATCTTTACCAATGATTTGAAATACTTGAATTTCAATACTATCTTTTCTTTGAATGATCTCAAACTCAATGAAAAGTAGTGAGATTGATTCGAAGAAACATTTCTTTAAACCAACGAACGTTTTCATTGATTATAAAGATAACGTCACTGATTCAATGAAATCTTCTTCTTACTAGCTCAAAATTTCGAAACCTATTTTTTCCTGAAGTACGCGGCAGATAAAGCTCAAATTTTGTGAGTATGTAAGGAAGTACGGCAGAAATAGGCTAAACTTCTGGCTCCTCGAAACTCGAAGCCGTTCGTTCGGGAGAACCGGAAAACAAAAAAGTGAGGTTAGGTGCGAGAGAGAGATCAATGAAAACGTTTCTTTGAACCAATGAAAACGTCTGTTTAAAACAATGAAACTCTTTCTTTATTATATGCTCACTAAGTAAATCTTCATTTACAGGCAATGAAATGTTCTCTTTGAAATTCAAATGCACTATTTCATTGAAGTCAAAGAAATATTTCGTTGAAATCAATGAAAACAAAATCAATCCACCCATTTTTTTGGCGTCAATGAAATCTTTTCATTGACGCCAAAACAACAACAAACAACAAAATTGTTAACAACAAAATTGCAAAACTCTTGATTTTCAATTCGTTAAAAAAATGTTAACGTGTAATGGAAAAATTTGAAGACACAACTCACCCATCGTCCGATATTTGGTTCGAGTTCACCAAGTCGAAATTGTCCATGCTCGCCGAGGCGACGAGTGCAACTTCTACAGATGAACAAAAAAAAAAAAATCAAAACAAAACAAATGTTATCTTTTCATTTCAATTTGTATTACATGGTTTTACTAAAAGATTCCATGGAACATGGTGCTACTATTGTTACCTTTCAAATGAAAGATATGGGCGTTGGGACGGCATTCAGCGAAACTGTGACAGGTTCTCGATTGCTTGAGCTGAGGACAGTGCTTTCCACCGTTCTCCATCTCTTTCGTGATAACCCGTGTCCTTGTTTGAATACCAGCTCCGCACCTGTTCCCGCAGGGCGACCACTCCTCCCATTCGCTCACCGAACAATCCACCACTGCAACATAAAAGAGTAGAATGTAAAATAACAATACAGAATCTTGATAACAAGGTACTCAACTTGTTCTCAACTTTACACGACAATCCACAGTGAATTTGCTGTATACAGGGTATAAATAAAAATTGTGTACAGCACCGAAGGACAAGACGTGTCCGACTGAACCATCAATATTTCAATCTTCTCCTCTAGGGAGTGAAAGAAAAAAAAACATGTCTCTTCCAACCCTCGGGAGCCTTTTTTTATATAGGGTCTGAATACCTTACAGCCAGGTCAAAGGGATCAAGATTTATTTCGCGTAGGGGGAGAGCTGCGATTTATCTGAAAAGAGTGAAAGTTTTGCCCAAACTCACTCTGCACTCTCACTAAATTCTCTTAAAGTCTATTCTACGGGATTTAGGAGTTTTTCTTATCAGACATATTTACGAATGTCTTGACAATCACACTGTCTTTTTTTTCAGGATTGCATACAAGCAGTTTCTGGATGATATAAGAAAAGAAAGTTTTACTTTTTGTCTTTATTTACATTTTTATTGTATATTTTGTGAGCTGAACGAAATGCGAAGAAATAGAGAGTAAGTTATATGGACTAAACTTTTTTAAAGCTTTTACAGCCAAGACGATTTTGTTTTGAATTATTTTATAAATATGGAACAATTCTGAATCAAAATTAGGGAGAAATTGTATTTTATACAAATTTTTTTTCTGAATTTTTTAGTGTAAATGCAATTTTAATTCTCGAAAAAAAATCGGGAAAGGAAAGAGGGAATATTTTTCCGAAGGTTACGGTGCGTTACTCAATTATTTTAGAGTCTATTCTCCTAGACTTGGAATTTAGTTTCTGGTAGAATCCAAAAAAAAATTTTTTAAATAAATGTAAGAAACTAAATAAAAATAATGGCAAAATGGAAAGATTACAAAATCTATTTTATTAAAAAATTTTAAGTGTTAATGCGTTTTTACTTTATGAAATAAAAATGTAGGATACATCCCAAATAATTCTACCGTAAATCAAATTATTCTAAAAATTATGGATTAAAAATTTAGAAATAATAACAACAAAAGAATAAATGTAGCTAATATACTAAGTTATCAGTTCAAAAGTTAATTACTACTTTTAAACATTTTTTTCATCGATAATTAACTAATAATACAGAGTTTTACCATCAATATTTCCCCAACCGAAAAAAATCCAACATTCGAAAAAAAAAACAACAAAAATGCAGAATTCGTAACTAAAAACTAACCGGTCAAAATGTAAGGCTAAAGATTAAAATCTCGAATTTAAAAACTGAAGAACAATTGAAAATACACTGAAAATTTACAATTAATAGAAATATAAAATTCCAAATCTAAAATTCATGTTCAAAATTTGGAAATAACACATCAAGTGCACTTGACGTGAAATATCCTCTATGTCTCAATTCTCCTACACAACGTTAGGAGAATTGTTATTTTCCAGATTCCAGTGTAACTATTTTCAGTGTTAATTTAAATGCACTTAACGTGAAATATCCTCTATGTCTCGATTCTCCTAAACAATGTTAGCGCTATATTTTTACAATAAAGAGAAATTAAAGAAAAAAATAGAAAAACACACGGTTATATATTTTCCAGATCCTAGTGTGACAATTTTCAGTGGTAATTTAAGTGCACTTGAAGCGAAATATCCTCTATGTCTCGATTCTCCTTCACGACGTTAGCGCTATATTTGTACAATAAAGCGAAATTAAAAAAAAATAGAAAAAAAATACATTGTCCTATATTTTCCAGATCCTAATGTGACAATTTTCAGTGTTAATTTAAGTGCACTTGACGTGAAATATCCTCTATGTCTCGATTCTCCTACACGACGTTACCGTGATATTTTTACAATAAAGCGAAATTAAAGAAAAAATAGAAAAAAAATACATTGTCCTATATTTTCCAGATCCTAGTGTGACAATTTTCAGTGTTAATTTAAGTGCACTTGACGTGAAATATCCTCTGTGCCTCGATTCTCTTACACGACGTTAGCACTATATTTTTTCAATAAAGCGAAATTAAAGAAAAAATAGAAAAAAAATACATTATCCTATATTTTCCAGATCCTAATGTGACAATTTTCAGTGTTAATTTAAGTGCACTTGACGTGAAATATCCTCTATGCCTCGATTCTCTTACACGACGTTAGCGCTATATTTTTTCAATAAAGCGAAATTAAAGAAAAAATAGAAAAAAAAATACATTGTCCTATATTTTCCAGATCCTAATGTGACAATTTTCAGTGTTAATTTAAGTGCACTTGACGTGAAATATCCTCTATGGCTCGATTCTCCTACACGACGTTACCGTGATATTTTTACAATAAAGCGAAATTAAAGAAAAAATAGAAAAAAAATACATTGTCCTATATCTTAGTGTTAATTTAAGTGCACTTGACGTGAAATATCCTCTATGTCTCGATTCTCCTACACGACGTTACCGTGATATTTTTACAATAAAGCGAAATTAAAGAAAAAATAGAAAAAAATACATTGTCCTATATTTTCCAGATCCTAATGTGACAATTTTCAGTGTTAATTTAAGTGCACTTGACGTGAAATATCCTCCATGCCTCGATTCTCTTACACGACGTTAGCGCTATATTTTTTCAATAAAGCGAAATTAAAGAAAAAATAAAAAAAAAATACATTGTCCTATATTTTCCAGATCCTAGTGTGACAATTTTCAGTGTTAATTTAAGTGCACTTGACGTGAAATATCCTCTATGTCTCGATTCTCCTACACGACGTTAGCGCTATATTTTTTCAATAAAGCGAAATTAAAGAAAAAATAGAAAAAAAATACATTGTCCTATATTTTCCAGATCCTAGTGTGACAATTTTCAGTGTTAATTTAAGTGCACTTGACGTGAAATATCCTCTATGTCTCGATTCTCCTACACGACGTTACCCTGATATTTTTACAACAAAGCGAAATTAAAGAAAAAATAGAAAAAAAATACATTGTCCTATATTTTCCAGATCCTAATGTGACAATTTTCAGTGTTAATTTAAGTGCACTTGACGTGAAATATCCTCTATGTCTCGATTCTCCTACACGACGTTACCGTGATATTTTTACAATAAAGCGAAATTAAAGAAAAAATAGAAAAAAAAACATACATTGTCCTATATTTTCCAGATCCTAGTGTGACAATTTTCAGTGTTAATTTAAGTGCACTTGACGTGAAATATCCTCTATGTCTCGATTCTCCTACACGACGTTACCGTGATATTTTTACAATAAAGCGAAATTAAAGAAAAAATAGAAAAAAAATACATTGTCCTATATCTTCCAGATCCTAGTGTGACAATTTTCAGTGTTAATTTAAGTGCACTTGAAGTGAAATATCCTCTATGTCTCGATTCTCCTTCACGACGTTAGCGCTATATTTGTACAATAAAGAGAAATTAAAGAAAAAATAGAAAAAAAAACATACATTGTCCTATATCTTCCAGATCCTAGTGTGACAATTTTCAGTGTTAATTTAAGTGCACTTGACGTGAAATATCCTCTATGTCTCGATTCTCATACACGACGTTACCGTGATATTTTTACAATAAAGCGAGATTAAACAAAAAATAGAAAAAAAATACATTGTCCTATATTTTCCAGATCCTAATGTGACGATTTTCAGTGTTAATTTAATCCACAAGTGCATCTTACTCACGATACTCTTGATTATTGCTGCAAAAGTAGTTCAATACCTTTCAAGTTTATTCAATTATCAATTCGCCGTTTCGAAAGGCCGTGCCAAGGAGCACCTCAATTAGAGGTACGGTTGGACGATTAAAAGTTGAAGAAGTAATAGAAGAAGAGGAAAAAAATAGGAGATCTGAGAAGAACAAAAAGAAAAAGTGAAGACGTAACAGAAGCGGAGATCGTAAAAATCATAAGCTTCCCTTCCATTGGGCAATCGTGAGCGGACGTAATTCCGAGTGTCCCATTTCCGGACTCGATGAAGTGCCTCTCCTATATACCGCGGCTACTTCCTTCACTATTTTTTTCTTTCTTTTCGTTTTTTTTTCTTTCTATAACTAACTAAGTACCCCATCGATCCCTTTGGCCGTTTCGTTTGGTTCAGTCGCGGTGCAAGCGATCGAGAAGGACTGGAAATCGTCTGCCGTCTGTTCTGCGAGTGGCACTTCCGGCTGTGAGGTAGCAGAAGCAGAAAGCGGCTCGGCGAAGTCGTTGCCGGTGCGACGATCGATCTTTCGTTCAGGAAGTCCCGCCGGCGCGTGAAACGACTCGACGAGAGCGGAAAAAAACGAGGAATGAAGTGATAAAAAAAAAGAAATAAAAAGAAAAAGTAGCGAAGGCAGGAGTAGAACCAGAGAGCCACCCGAGGGCTAAAGGAAGGAATGAGTTTGCAGCAGAGCCACTCCGTGATTCGTCGATGGCCATCCCGTGTGCTGTCAACAACTTCGAACCCCTTCGCTAACTCGATTACACCTGTAGCCCCTCTCGTGAATTCTGTTCCTAGTTGCCACCATGTCGGAACTTGGGGTTTTTTTTTCATCGACCGACGAGATCCCAAATTGATTCACGTCAGTCATTGATTGAAGAGGGTCTTTGCTACGCAGTGTTTCCTTCCTGAACTTTCAGAGAAAAGCTGTGCAACTTTTCAATGTAATTTTAGTGTCGTGATATTGTCGGTTTTTTTTCTTCTTTTTATACTGGGATTATTTTTTTCGATTTTTTCGTTGTAAATGTGTTATATGTATTTTTATTTTTTAATTGTGTTTTTAAAAATGGTAAATTAATTTCATAAATTTTGCAACTTTTGAATAATGTATTAAAATTTTTTGTTTTATCCTTAAATTATTTACAGATGGAGTATTTTTTCTTTTTGTACTAGGATTATTTTTTTCGATTTCTTTGTAGTAAATGTGTTATATTTCTATTTATTTTTTAATTGTATTTTTAAAAATAGTAAATCAGTTTCATAAACTCTGCAACTTTTAAATAATGTTGTATTAAAATTTTCGTTTTATCCTTAAATTATTTACAGATGTAGTATTTTTTCATATTATACTAGGATTATTTTTTTCGATTTCTTTGTAGTAAATGTGTTATATTTTTATTTTTTTTAAATTGTATTAAAAAAATAGTAAATCAGTTTTATAAACTTTGCAACTTTTGAATAATGTTGTATTAAAATATTCGTTTAATCCTTAAATTACTAACAGTTGTAGTATTTTTTCATTTTATACTAAGATTATTTTTTTAGATTTCTTATTTTTAGATTATATATATGTTTATTTTTAATTGTATTTAAAAAAATAGTAAATCTGTTTCATAAACTTTACAACGTTTGAATAATGTTGTATTAAAAATTTCATTTTATCCTTAAATTATTTACAGTTGTAGTATTTTTTCATTTTATACTAGGATTATTTTTTTCGATTTCTTTGTAGAAAATGTGTTATATTTTTATTTATTTTTTAATTGTATTTTTAAAAATAGTAAATCAGTTTCATAAATTTTGCAACTTTTGAATAATGTTGTATCAAAAATTTCGTTTTATCCTTAAATTATTTACAGTTATAGTAAATGATAATTTATTGACAGTATACAGCACCACAATTTTTCATATATTTATATTTAGTCTTGTCGAAAAATTCTTAAAGCGTATTGCCATCGACCGGAATCCTTCAGTCCCAACGATTTACAATTTTTTGTTGTTGTTTTATATTAAATTTTACGTTTTTCTTATATTTTGTTTAGTCCAAATGATTTCAATAGTGATTTAAAATTTTTATCTTTATATTAATCCGTTACACCTGTAGCATCTCTCGTGAATTCTGCTGCTGGTTGCCACGATGTCGGAACTTGGTTTTTTTTATCGACTGACGAGATCTCAAACTGAGAGGAAACTTTACAACTTTTCGATGTAATTTTGATGCCATGATATTGTCGGTATTTTTTTATTATTCCTGCATTATTATTATTTTATTTATTTTCTTTGTATTAAATCTGTTGGTTTTTTAGTTTAGATTAATAAAACTTGCATCTTTGATGAAACTTTGTAACTTTTCAAGCAATTTAATTGTGGTAAGGTTATATCGGCATTTTCATTTTATACTCGTATGATTTCTGAAAAATTTTTCTTAACTGTTAAACACTTTTTTAAACCATGGTAGTAAAAATCTATAAAAATTAAACTTGACAAAAATTCACATTTTGAATTTTTACACCTAAATGTGATTTTCTAATTAATATAGAAATTCTATAACAATTTTACAAATACTGGAATTCCGTTAAAAATACATGATAAATTCTAATTCAATTTAAAGAAAGAATTTAAGCGTACATATTTTTTAAAGACGACTTTGTAATTAGATCTTCCTATTCAAAACGCTGCACTAATATCGTGTACATTTATTTTATAATCGTTCCGATCTTATAAGATTTTTAATTGTTTAGAAAACATTAATCACGAGCTAATTCGTATAAATTGTAATACTGTTCATTTTTATCTGTATTGGAGAATTTTAAATTCAATACATTGAATTTTCCAAATTTAATAAAAATAACTATCAAAACAAAATTGTACGATATTCTCTTTTTTAATGTACTCTTTAGATTTTTTTAAAAGTTTGAACTAAAGATTATAAAAAATATAGGAAAATTGTGGCTTTAAAAGTTTTAAAAAAGTAAAGAGAAAGATAAATTCAAAATAGATCAGCGCACTTTCTTTTGATCCAAAAAAGTAGAACAACAAGAAAGCACCGTCGACGATTAAAATGAGTTTTCAAAAGCTTTTATCTCATTTATAAAAACCAAAATTCAATACATCACCAAAATATAAAACTTTCCAATCTCCCAAATCGAATGTCAAAACTTTGTCAATTTTTATCATACCAGGCGGTGCAAAACTTATTTTTTTTATTCCAAATTTTTTTTAAATATTTTTTTACAGTTTTTCTTATATTTTGTTTAGTCCAAATAATTTCAATGGTGATTTAAATTTTTTATCCTGATGTTAATCCATTACACCTGTAGCATCTCCCGTGAATTCTCCTGCTAGTTGCCACGATTTCGTAATTAGGTTTTTTTTATTGACTGACGAGATGCCAAATTGAAAGGAAACTTTACAGCTTTTCAATGTAATTTACTAATTTTGATGCCGTGATATTATCGGTATTTCTTCATTATTACCGGCATTATTATTTTATTTTTTATTTTTTTTGTATTCAATTTGTTGGTTTTTTAATTTAATAAAACTTGCATCTTTGATGAAACTTTGCAACTTTTCAAACAATTTAATTCTGGTAAGGTTATATCGGCATTTTCATTTTATACTTGTATGATTTCTGAAAAATTTCTCTTAACTGTTAAACACTTTTTTAAACTATGGTAGTAAAAATTTATAAAAATTGATCTTTTCAAAAATTCTCATTTTGAATTTTTACACCTAAATGTGATTTTCTAATTAATATAGAAATTCTATAACAATTTTACAAATACAGGAATTCCGTTAAAAATACATGATAAATTCTAATTAAATTTAAACAAAGAATTTAAGCGTACATATTCTTTAAAGATGATTTTGTAATTAGATCTTCCTATTCAAAAGGCTGCACTAATGTTGTGTACATTTATTTTATAATCGTTCCGATCTTATAAGATTTTTAATTGTTTAGAAAACATTAATCACGAGCTAACTCGTATAAATTGTAATATTGTTCATTTTTATCTGGATTGGAGAATTTTTAATGCAGTACATTGAATTTTCCAAATTTAATGAAAATAACTATCAAAACAAATTTGTACGATATTCTCTTTTTTAACGTACTCTTTAGATTTTTTTAAAAGTTTGAACTAAAGATTATAAAAAATATAGGAAAATTGTGGCTTTAAAAGTTTTAAAAAAGTAAAGAGAAAGATAAAGCCAAAATAGATCAGCGCACTTTCTTTTGATCCAAAAAAGTAGAATAACAATAAAGCACCATTGAAGATTAAAATTAGTTTTCAAAAGCTTTTATCTCATTGATAAAAACTAAAATTCAATACATCACGAAAATATAAAACTTTCCAATCTCTCAAATCGAATGTCAAAACTTTGTCAATTTTGATCATACCATGCGGTGGAAAACTTTTATAAACTCTCTCACAAACCGTTCCGATATTGACCTATTTAAATCCCCCGAATGCAATTTATATATAATAAATTATTAATATTCCCACCCAAACCCAATTTCGCGCTTTATTAAAACCCACATTACGAGCATTCCCAGACTATAAACCGTAATTTTAATCGCACTCTCGTGGCCACAACGCGTTTTCATTTAGCTTCGAGTATTTTGTTCGTTCTCATTTCTTTTCACACGACACGAATAAATTCTCCAGACAGCGGAAATTGACAGGTGTTTTATGGATTTTTTTTCATTTATGTCCTCGCCAGCCGGACATAAAGTACCGACATACATATATATTTATATGCAAAGCTCGAGATTACCACTCGGTGGGCACAGAGACACCGATGCACCCAAGCTTTTTGCTTTGTTTTACCAACTTTTATTCTATTGAATAGTCGGTAAAGGTGGACAATCGCCAAGGCCATTTATCTAGCGTTGCATACTCCGTACGTAATCCGCGATAAGCCTTCGCCTTACGAGTGGTGAATATATATCCGAGCATTTTTATCGGACTCTGGGTGTATGTATACATCCGCCGGGATTTATCGTCATGGGACACTCGTCTCGTACTGGGAAATATAGACAACTACAACTAAGCACAATGTGTATGTACAGTACATTCTGTTGGTTAGGAATGAGTGGGAAGGGAATGGAAGGGGAGTTAAAGTGTAAAGGGTTGGGAGATGGGGTTGATCCTGTTCGCTCTATTCTTCGTCGTGTCTGGCCTGTCCTCTATATTCTTTCTCTCCAACGCAGCGACGGTCATAAATAAAAGCCCCCGAGAATTCTCCACGGACATGGTGAAAAATTTTTCTCCGTTCTTGCGAATGGAATCGCGACAAGTTCTCTCGTCCCCACCATATAGTGAAGTCCTTCCAGGGTACACGATGCTCCGACATTCGACCGGCCTCTTTGAAAGCGTCACACGTACGATCCCGCGATAAATGAGAAAAAGACGTGCGGAAACGAGGAAAAATTGCACCAACACGACTGACCCCCTCAGTCAAGCAATTAACGAACCCCAGACGCGTACATGTTCAAACGTACGTCGTTAGACGACTGATCAAACGGGGAATCCCTACGTTGAACTGGGGGACGTAATGGCAACTTGTTTTACCTCATTTTTTCATGTTCGGAACATAAATTACTACTACTGTTTGGTGAAATTAGCATTTTTCGAATTATGATTATCGATAAATGAGAAAAAGACGAGCGGAAACGAGAACAAATGGCACTAGAGTTGTAAATGGCTATTAATTCAAGAAATATTGTTTATACGACAATTTAATATTATGTAATTTTGATTTCATAACATTTGAAAAGCTGCAAAATTATACCAATTGTTGCTTAAATATTGGAAGAAGTAGTTGAAAAAATTGACGACCGCAGTCATTAATTACTTCCCTAATGCATTAATTACGTTTTTCCATTATTTCAAAAGAATTACCGTAAAATTTTATTGAAATATAATTGTTTCTACAGCTATTCAAAATTTTATACAATATATTATAAAAGCTACATGATATTATTATCAAATCATAATTATAGAGCGAATAATATCGTCGTCTTTATTTGTATAATTATTAGGCATTTACAACTCTGAATGACACCAACATGACTGACCCTCTCAGTCAAGTAATTAACGAACGCCAGACGCGTACATGTTCAAACGTACGTCGTTAGACGACTGATCAAACGGGGAATCTCTACGTCGAACTGGAGGACGTAATTGCAACTTGTTTTACCTCATTTTTTATGTTCGGAACATAAATTACTACTACTGTTTGGTGAAATTCGCCTTTTTCGAATTATGATTATCGATAAATGAGAAAAAGACGAGCGGAAACGAGAAAAAATGGCACTAGATTTGTAAATGGCCATTAATTCAAGAAATATTGTTTATAGGACAATTTGTTATGTAATTTTGATTTCATAATACTGGAAAAGCTGCAAAATTATACCAATTGTTGCTTAAATATTGGAAGAAATAGTTTAAAAAATTGACGACCGCAGTCATTAATTACTTCCCTAATGCATTAATTACATTTTTCCATTTTTTCAAAAGAATTGCCGTAAAATTTTATTGAAATATAATTGTTTCTATAGCTATTCAAAATTTTATACAATATATTATAAAAGCTACATGATATTATTATCAAATCATAATTATAGAGTGAATAATATCGTTGTCTTTATTTGTATAATTATTAGGCATTTACAACTCTGAATGACACCAACATGACTGACCCCCTCAGTCAAGCAATTAACGAATCCCAGACGCGTACATGTTCAAACGTACGTCGTTAGACGACTGATCAAACGGGGAATCTCTACGTCGAACTGGAGGACGTAATTGCAACTTGTTTTACCTCATTTTTTATGTTCGGAACATAAATTACTACTACTGTTTGGTGGAATTCGCCTTTTTCGAATTATGATTATCGATAAATGAGAAAAAGACGAGCGGAAACGAGAAAAAATGGCACTAGATTTGTAAATGGCCATTAATTCAAGAAATATTGTTTATAGGACAATTTGTTATGTAATTTTGATTTCATAATACTGGAAAAGCTGCAAAATTATACCAATTGTTGCTTAAATATTGGAAGAAATAGTTTAAAAAATTGACGACCGCAGTTATTAATTACTTCCCTAATGCATTAATTACATTTTTCCATTTTTTCAAAAGAATTGCCGTAAAATTTTATTGAAATATAATTGTTTCTATAGCTATTCAAAATTTTATACAATATATTATAAAAGCTACATGATATTATTATCAAATCATAATTATAGAGCGAATAATATCGTCGTCTTTATTTGTATAATTATTAGGCATTTACAACTCTGAATGACACCAACATGACTGACCCCCTCAGTCAAGCAATTAACGAATCCCAGGCGCGTACATGTTCAAACGTACGTCGTAAGACGACTGATCAAACGGGAAATCTCTACGTTGAACTGGAGGACGTAATTGCAACTTGTTTTACCTCATTTTTTTATGTTCGGAACATAAATTACTACTACTGTTTGGTGAAATTCGCCTTTTTCGAATTATGATTATCGATAAATGAGAAAAAGACGAGCGGAAACGAGAGAAAATGGCACTAGAGTTGTAAATGGCCATTAATTCAAGAAATATTGTTTATAGGACAATTTGTTATGTAATTTTGATTTTATAACACTGGAAAAGCTGCAAAATTATACCAATTTTTGTTTAAATATTGGAAGAAATAGTTGAAAAAATTGACGACCGCAGTCATTCATTACTTCCTATATGCATTAATTACGTTTTTCCATTTTTTTCAAAAGAATTACCGTAAAATTTTATTGAAATATAATTGTTTCTACAGTTATTCAAAAGTTTATACAATGTATTATAAAAGCTACATGATACTATTATCAAATCATAATTATAGAGCGAATAATATCGTCGTCTTTATTTGTATAATTATTAGGCATTTACAACTCTGAATGACACCAACATGACTGACCCTCTCAGTCAAGCAATTAACGAATCCCAGACGCGTACATGTTAAAACTTACGTCGTTAGACGACTGATCAAACGAAGAATCCCTGCGTCGAACTGGAGGACATAATGGCAACTTGTTTTACCTCATTTTTTCATGTTCGGAACATAAATTACTACTACTGTTTGGTGAAATTAACATTTTTCGAATTATGATTGTCGATAAATGAGAAAAAGACGAGCGGAAACGAGAAAAAATGGCACTAGAGTTGTAAATGGCTATTAATTCAAGAAATATTGTTTACAGTACAATTTGTTATGCAATTTTGATTTCGTAATAACAGCCCGTAGTGAATATAAACTTGAGTCTAAATATTTGAAAAGCTGCAAAATTATACCAATTTTCGCTCAAATATTGGAAGAAATAGTTGAAAAAGTGGACAAACACGGTCATCCATTACTTCCCTGATGCATTAATTATGTTTTTCCATCGCTGATTTCTACCGCTATTCAAAAGTTTATACAATGTATTATAAAATCTACATGTTATTATTATCAAATCATAATTATAGAGCGAATGCTGTCGTCATCTTTATTTTGATAATTATTAGGCATTTACAACTCTGAATTGCAACTTGTTTTGTTAATTAGACTTTTTCAAATTATGAGTGAAGGTTATTATGATTATCGATATATGGGAAAAAGACGTGCGGAAATGAGGAAAAATTCCACCAGTCAAGCAATTAACGAACCCCGGACGCGTACATGTCCAAACGCACGTCGTTAGACGACTGATCAAACGAAGAATCGCTCCTCAAACTGTCGGACTTAATTACAACTTGTTTTACCTTATTTTTTTATGTTCGAGGCAAAAATTACTACTGTTTTGTCAAATTTGACTTTTTGCAAATAATGAGTGGAGGTTATTATGGTTATCGATACTAATGATTATAAGGTGATGAATTTTTTTTTCGATTGTACGCAAAAGAGAAAATGTAAATGTTTCTATTAGAGGAAAAGTAATGTAAATTAATAAAAATAATATTAAAGGCAGAGTTTTCAATTTTTTTGATTTTTAGTATCTTTATAATATATTTTTTTTCACCCATAAATATTCTTATAATTATTTATGAATGTTATATAGTATAAAGGAGGATCCATTAATCGATTTTCATTCCATATAATGCTATGATGATCAAGTTTTAGAAAACATCGCTACGCAGTCGTGACAGTATAACAAATTGGATAAAATTATACAATACGAGTGTATAACAAAGTTAAATAAAAATCACCAAAACTGCAAAACTCTATATTGTATGAAAATTGTATTTTATAAAATTACTATGGTATGAAAAATTTTAATAAAAAGTACCGAAATTAGAGGACATTTTGATATTTTTATGACAATTGTATTTTCTAAAGTTTATTACACATGAACGTAATTATCTCGCTAGTCGAAAATCATTGCAACAGTAATTAATGTTTAGACGTTCATGATCGCATAGCAAATTCATTAAAACTTTTGTATAACAAAGTTAATACCAAATTGCAAGTAAATTATCGAAACTAAAGGACTCGATTTTCGGTGACAATTGTATTATCTAATGTTCATTACAAATTAACATAATTACCTCGACATGTATTGCGAAAATCATTGATTTTGTGACATTCAACTTTTGCATAACAAAGTTAATATAAAAATACAAGTAAATTATCAAAACTAAAGGACTCGATTTTTTGTGACAATTGTATTATCTAATGTTGATTACAAATTAACGTAATTACCTCGACACGTATCGCAAAAATCATTGCAACAGTCGTTGAGCTTGAGACATTCATGATTGTATAGCAAATTCGATAAAACTATTGTATGACAAAATTAATACCAAATTACAAGTTAAATATCAAAACTAAAGGACTCGATTTTTTGTGACAAATTGTATTATCTAATGTTGATTACAAATTAACGTAATTACCTCGACACGTAACGCGAAAATCATTGCAACAGTCATTGAGCTTGAGACATTCATGGTTGTATAACAAATTCGATAAAACTATTGTATAACAAAGTCAATACCAAATTACAAGTAAATTGTCAAAACTAAAGGACTCGATTTTTTGTGACAAATTGTATTAACTAATGTTGATTGCAAATTCTCGACACGTATCGCGAAAATCATTGTAACAGTCATTGAGCTTGAGACATTCATGATTGTATAGCAAATTCGATAAAACTATTGTATAACAAAATTAATACCAAATTACAAGTAAATTGTCAAAACTAAAGGACTCGCTTTTTTGTGACAAATTGTATTAACTAATGTTGATTGCAAATTCTCGACACGTATCGCGAAAATCATTCCAACAGTCATTGAGCTTGAGACATTCATGATTCTGTAGCAAATTCGATAAAACTATTGTATAACAAAATTAATACCAAATTACAAGTAAATTATCAAAACTAAAGGACTCGCTTTTTTTGTGACAATTGTATTAACTAATGTTGATTGCAAATTCTCGACACGTATCGCGAAAATCATTGCAACAGTCATTGAGCTTGAGACATTCATGATTGTATAGCAAATTCGATAAAACTATTGTATAACAAAATTAATACCAAATTACAAGTAAATTATCAAAACTAAAGGACTCGCTTTTTTTGTGACAATTGTATTAACTAATGTTGATTGCAAATTCTCGGCATGTATCGCGAAAATCATTGCAACAGTCATTGAGCTTGAGTCATTCATGATTGTATAGCAAATTCGATAAAACTATTGTATAACGAAGTTAATACCAAATTTCAAGTAAATTATCAAAACTAAAGGACCCGATTTTTTGTGACAAATTGTATTAACTAATGTTGATTACAAATTCTCGACACGTGTCGCGAAAATCATTGCAACAGTCATTGAGCTTGAGACATTCATGATTGTGTAGGAAATTCGATAAAACTATTGTATAACAAAGTTAATACCAAATTACAAGTAAATTATCAAAACTAAAGGACCCGATTTTTTGTGACAAATTGTATTAACTAATGTTGATTACAAATTCTCGACACGTATCGCGAAAATCATTGTAACAGTCATTGAGCTTGAGACATTCATGATTGTATAGCAAATTCGATAAAACTATTGTATAGCAAAGTTAATACCAAATTACAAGTAAATTGTCAAAACTAAAGGACTCGCTTTTTTTGTGACAATTGTATTAACTAATGTTGATTGCAAATTCTCGACACGTATCGCGAAAATCATTGCAACAGTCATTGAGCTTGAGACATTCATGATTGTATAGCAAATTCGATAAAACTATTGTATAACAAAATTAATACCAAATTACAAGTAAATTATCAAAACTAAAGGACTCGATTTTTTGTGACAAATTGTATTAACTAATGTTGATTACAAATTCTCGACACGTATCGCGAAAATCATTGCAACAGTCATTGAGCTTGAGACATTCATGATTGTGTAGCAAATTCGATAAAACTATTGTATAACAAAGTTAATACCAAATTACAAGTAAATTATCAAAACTAAAGGACTCGCTTTTTTTGTGAGAATTGCATTATCTATTGTTGATTACAAATTAACGTAATTACCTCGACACGTATCGCGAAAATCATTGCAACAGTCATTGAGCTTGAGGCAGGCGTGATCGCAATAGCACGGTTTGTCCTGCGGGCTCTCGATAATAGCGTTCGGTGCGGCCTTTTGAATAACGCATCCGGAGTCCCGTCCCTCGCAACATAGTTTCGCTGCACTGCAACTGCCCCCGGCGCTAATCTGCACGAGAGACAGCGTGGCGATTGCCATGAATTCCACAAGCGCTGGCCCCATGTTTCAGTGTTTCTTGATCTTTCCAAACATCAAAAAACCACCGACGAACGTTTTTCCAATGTTTTATCTCCTTTTTTCACTTATTCACTCGGCAAATCCTTTATCACCACTTTCCACTCAATAATTAACGTGCTTTTTTTACGAATTTTCAATTGTTAACTTTATTAAAACGCTTCATTTCATTTTTAACACATTTTATGAATTTTCCTCATCAATGGACTATAAAAAAAAAATCAGGCAGTGAATAATTGTACGTAATTGTATACGTATATTTGTATTATATTACGTGAAACGTCAAAAATGTTTCAACGAGATAAACGAGCCTTGAAATTCACGTGCTCGACGGATCCACCGATCAGTCGTACGCTAATCGACCATTTCACGAGCCATTAAGTTTCGCGAACTCTTCGTTCCGAGACGTTGCTGGTACGTCGTGCTGTGGACAGTCTTTCCATTCGCTGCTCGAGAAATAATCATCTTCTCTATATACACTCGTACAGCGACGTGAAATCTCGACGAAACTTTAATATCTCAACGAAAAGAAAAAATTTCGCCGTCGGTAGTACCACAAAAGTTTGATGAGTTGTGAATTAAATTATAGTAGCTTTCGCGCTCTCCAATTTTTTTTTTTTTTTTTTTCTCGTACTTTCGGGTTTTATTATTGCTTTTTTTTCAATTATTATTTCCCTCGTTATCTTCGATATTAAAAAAGTAGTTTGTAACTAACAGTGAACGTCAAAAAGTGGAACGTACAAACAATTTATAAACATTAAATCACAATGTTTTTTTTAACACCAGTCAAATTTTAATGAAAATATGAATTTTTTTTTATGCATTTTTTTTTTTAGTATATTTGTTGTAAAAATTTGTTGTGCTTTGTGGATGTGAGAAATAATTTTAAGGATACTTTTAGTGAATGGACTGATATTATTTCTCTCGTGGGGGTTTTTCCGGTTGTGTTTATCGAGTCACGCTTTATTTTGTCGTGCGCGCTCCTCGGACTGACGTCAACCGACTGATGCTGCATCGCCACGGTTTCGCACCCTTACGCCCGCGCCAACAGCACAACGCCAGAGTCGCAGCGCATGCTCCGCTACCCTCAAGAATACTTCGCAGGTTGTTGGATGCTTTTCTTTTTTTTTTTTGTCTCTTTGCTCCTTGACTGGGAAAATAAATACATTGCGACCGAGTATGTGTCGTCACAGGCTCGCCTTGAACGTTTATTTGGGCATTCGACATTCGATTCTCCTTTTTTTTTAACTGCAGGACGAAAGAAGACGAGCTTAAAGTATTAGAAGGACGATTTTTGTTTATTTTGTGATTTGTGAGGAAAATTTTTTAGATCGTAATTTTGTGAAATTCTTTGAAGGAAATGTGGGTTTTTCGTGATGGAAATTTATCGGATTTAGGGACGGTTTACTTAAGGGGATCGAATCATCAAAAAAAGGATGTGACCATTTTTTTTTCTTTTTGTCTCGTTTACTAGGAAAATAAATACATTGCGACCGAATACGTCGTCCCAGGCTCGCCTTGAACGTTTATTTGGGCATTCGACATTCGATTCTCCTTTTTTTTTAACTGCAGGACGAAAGAAGACGAGCTTAAAGTATTAGAAGGACGATTTTTGTTTATTTTGTGAGGAAAATTTTTTAGATCGTAATTTTGTGAAGTTCTTTGAAGGAAATGTGGGTTTTTTGTGTGATGAAAATTTATTAAATAGGGCTTAATTTATTTATTAATATATAAGGCTTAAGGGGATCGAATCATCAGAAAAAGGAACTGATTTTTTTTTCTTTTCGTCTCTTTGCTCCGTGACTGGGAAAATGTTGTAGCTTGTACTACGTTTGTTTGGGCATTCGAAGTTCAATCCTTTTTTTAAGCTGCAGAACGAAAGAGGACAAGCTTAAAGTATTAGAAAGACAATTTTTATTTATCCTGCGATTTGTGAGTAAAATTTGTTAGATTCAAAATTTTGTCAAATTCTTTGAAGGAAGTGTGGGTTTTTTGTGATGGACATTTATTGGATTTAGGGTTTACTTAAGGGGATTGAATCATCAGAAAAAGGATGTGACCATTTTTTTTTCTTTTTCTCTCGTTAACTAGGAAAATAAATACATTGCGACCGAGTATGTGTCTTCCCAGGCTCGCCTTGAACGTTTATTTAGGCATTCGACATTCAATTCCTTTTTTTTTAAACTGCAGAACGAAAGAAGACGAGCTTAAAGTATTAGAAGGACGATTTTTGTTTATTTTGTGATTTGTGAGTAATATTTTTTAGATAGAAATTTTGTGAAATTCTTTGAAGGAAATGTGGGTTTTTTGTGTGATGAAAATTTATTGGGTTTAAGGCTTAAGGGGATCGAATAATCAAAAAATGGAACTGATTTTTTTTTTCTTTTTAGTCTCTTTTCTCCTTGACTGGGAAAATGTTGTACCTTGTACTACGTTTATTTAGGAATTCGTCATTCAATCCTTTTTTTTAAGCTGCAGAACGAAAGAAGACGAGCTTAAAGTATTAGAAAGACAATTTCTGTTTATCTTGCGATTTGTGAGTAAAATTTGTTAGATTCAAAATTTTGTCAAATTCTTTGAAAAAAATGTGGGTTTTTTGTGATGGAAATTTTTTGGATGTAGGGTTTACTTAAGGGGATCAAATCATCAGAAAAGGATGTGACCCTTTTTTTTCTTTTTGTCTCGTTGACTAGGAAAACAAATACATTGCGACCGAATACGTCGTGCCCGGCTCGCCTTGAACGTTTCTTTGGGCGTTCGACATTCAATTCTTTTTTTTTAATCTGCAGAACGAAAGAAGACGAGCTTAAAGTTTTAGAAGGACGATTTTTGTTTATTTTATGATTTGTGAGTAATATTTTTTAGATCGTAATTTTGTCAAATTCTTTGAAAGAAATGTGGGTTTTTTTTGTGATGAACATTTATCGGATTTAGGGTTTACTTAAGGGGATCGAATCATCAGAAAAAGGAACTGATATATATATTTTTTCTTTTTAGTCTCTTTGCTCCTTGACTGGGAAAATGTTGTACCTTCTACTACGTTTATTTGGGCATTCGACATTCAACCATTTTTTTAAGCTGCCAAACGAAAGAAGACGAGCTTAAAGTATTAGAAGGACGATTTTTATTGATTTTGCGATATTTAAGTAAAATTTTTAAGATCGCAATTTTGTCAAATTCTTCGAAGAAAATGTGGATTTCTTGTGATGGAAATTTATTGAATTTAGGGTTTACTTAAGGGGATCGAATCATCAGAAAAAGGATGTGACATTTATTTTTTATTTTTTTTTTTACGGGTACTGAAAAGATTTTTAGAATTCTTCAGGGACTAATTTTACATTATTACGTCGACGATTTATTATTGTTTAAAAATAATTAATCCATATTTTCCATAATTATTGCGAATCCGTCAATATTTTATTTTTCCACAATAATTAAATATGATTAATTCATGTGCAAAATGTTTCTAATGTCTTTTTAATAAAACTCTATTTTTTTCACCTAATATTTACTGTATTATAGATTGGACATTCATTACTTTACAATCATTTTATAAAAGCATAAGAAAATGTTTAATATAATTTGAAAAAAAGATTGCATCAAATTTCACGCGAAAATAATTTATTCTCATCTATTTTCTTTTAAACCTATTTTCTTTTATTTTTTGTATTCAAGCAAAAGCATAAATCTAATTTTCTAAACACTGCCGTTTAAAATTATGAAATCTCATCAGAACAATTTATTACATCAAGTAATGACGTTTCGCAGGCCTCGGATTTAAATTTAATATTCATACATACATTTTTCAAAAATCCTTTTATACTAATTTCATCAAAAAATTGCGAGAAATAAAAAAAGTAACACCGGTGATATTTTTTTTCGCGGCATAAGCGTGAAATATATGGGTCTATAAAATTACAGATTTACAGTACTTGATGTCCATTTTATGAGGTATAAATACAATACCTTTTTTTCGAAACAGTAGTATCGTCAATAAAAAAAAAATATTCCCTCACGCTCGTTGTACGATTTCACTGTTTTGCCCCCTTAACGATTGCTCAGAGTCAAGAAAGACCGGGAAGCACTCTGCGTGCTTGCCTCGATGCATAGCGGGGAATTCTGCGTCGCGGGGGTGTCGATAAAACGGCAATAACTCTCTGAAATATCCGGCACAGCCGTTGGGAATAGCCTACGGTGATGTCGCGAACAAAAGGACGAGAGAAGGAAGGTGAAGGTCTAATGGAAGAGGAGAATAGTAGAGGGGATACTATAAACGAAAATCTAAAGGTTCGCTAAAGCGCCATATCCAAAACTATGTGCAAACGTCAGTAACAAAAGTCAGCGTAATGATTAAATTTGTATTCAACTTTTGCGATAAAAGTGTGAGTTAATAGCTCAAAAGAAGAAATAAAAGAGATAAAGGAATTATGCGAGTAACGAGAATGCTTGACGTACACAAAAGATCCGTAATTAAAGTCTTTCTATCTCTTATATTATCTTGAAAATAAAGTCCGTGTGATAACTTTTTTATTACATCATTAAAAAAAACCGCAGGATTAAATAAACAGTTTGACGACTGCATTCGTGTAATTTTCTTTTTATTACGAGGGTGCTTTTAATTTGGATTTATAACTGTCTTTGTTTTTAAAGGGTGGGATGATAAGTGGAGCAATTTTTTTTATTGTAGATCGTGACATACTCGTTAAAGAAACTTTTAGTTTTTGCTAATGAATATTGTGGTAACTGAGTTATAGTGTTTTGAACGTACCATTTTTTTCCAAGTCATCCTATATTTGTTATTTTATTTCATATTATGTGGAATAAATATCTTGGTAATATGTTTTTATTTAAGATAAATAATGAAATTATTATTTCCCGTATAATTGTTTTTAAATTGTTTATAAATTGTAGCATTTTTAACAAAAATCTTTTTTTTTTGTTTCAATTAAATTGATATATTTTCTTACTAACATGTTATGATATATTGTTAAAATAATAAACATAAAATTATTTATTAATAATATTCTTAAATGAAGTGAGATGAAAAGTAATGAAATTGTCACAAATCTGTCATGTTACAATTATAAATAAATTGAGACTCCGTATGGTTTTGATAATTTATATTTAAGACAAATGGTTTGCATAGATTTTTACATGCACATTTATCATTTCAAATTGTCAATAACCAAGATTTTTATTTTACGATTGTCTACTATTAGACGATTTAATGCGAAATGTGTTGCGTTTTTAAAGTATGACTAAATATTTAGTTTGTAAATATTCCTTCCACAATTTTTTTCGCAATTCCCCTTAACATTTCATTGGAATTTTTTTTAAGGTAGTTCTGTCGCTCACTTCGCATAAGTTTCCGAAAATTGAGAGCGAATTGCAATCACTTCTTGATGATACAAAAATCTGAAAAAAATCATGCATATTTAAAATACTTAAGACATTATTTCGACATAATAATAATTCCAAAATGTTATTAACAAATTGATGAAAAATAAAAATGTTCAACAAATCTTCCGATATCCTAATTTTTTTGTTTCGATGAAAATGATTCATTCACTTTTCTGAATACGTATGAATTTTTTAAAATTTTTTTCTTTGCTATGAATTTTGTGAATTTTTCCATGTAAAAAATCGAAAAATTCAAAGCAAAGAAAAAAATTTGAAAAAATTCATACGTGCTCAGAAAAATGAACAAATCATTTTCACCGAATCAAAAAAATTAAGTTGTCGGAAAATTTGTTAAACAATTTTATTTTTCATCAATTTGTTAATAACATTTTCGAATTATTATTATGCCGAATTAACGTCTTCAGCATCTTTAATATGCATGATTTTGCTTCCTCATAGAGGAAGCTTTGTTTTCATGAAATTTTTTTTTTTCGAGATTTTCATGTCAGTATGCTTAGAATCACCTAAAACGTCGAGAAAAGTGGTTTAGAAAAAATGTCCGTATGTATGTATGTGTGTGTGTGTGTGTGTGTATGCTGGGCTTCGAAAATTCAATCTCCTCTCACTCGGTAACCGTTCGAGCGATCCGGCTCAAATTTGGCACGCAAGTAGAGTAGCTGCCCCTCTTTGAATGTTGTGATTTTTGCCAAAATATGTGAAGTCATTAAGATTTTATGTTGATTTTAATTTGTTGAAAAAAGGGCGTGGTCGCTCTAACTTTCGTAAAAGTTCGCCGATTTTGCTAAATAGTTCTTCATAACTGAAGATACGTTCAATGTTGTATGGTATTGAATTTCGACGAAATCGGTAAAGCGGTTCGGATTTTATAGAATTTTGAATTTTTCGAAAAAAATAGATTTTGATCTAAATTACGTCGAATTTCAACAAATGAACAGAAATTTTGTACAGACGAAAAATAACATTCAGAAATGCCATGTACCAAATTTGGTGATGATCGGTAAAGTCGTTCGGATTTTACACCATTTTTCATTTTAAAAAAATGTAGATTTTCGCTATAACTTCCGGAAAAGTTGAGAAAGTACGACAAAAATTTGTATCTAATCAAAATTGGATGTAACGGTGTTTGCAGAGGTTATTTATAGCTGTATAAAACACCTCTGCAAAAGAGACACAAGGTATAAAAAAAAAAGATGCAAAGTAGAACCTTGCACATTGCTTCCTCATTATTTTTCGCTTTTTACAAAGCTTCCTCTATGAGGAAGCCAAAATTGAATAACATACTGCTTCCTCACAGAGGGAGCTTTGTAAAAAGCGAAAAATAATGAGGAAGCAATGTGCAAGGTTCTACTTTGCATCTTTTTTTTACAGATTTTTATATCATCGAGAAGTGTTTGCAATTCGCTCTCATTTTTCGGAAACTTATGCGAAGTGAGCGTGAAGCGATAGAACTACCTTAATCTATTTTAAAAGTTTATAATTTTATAACCACTGCGGATGATTATTATTATGAACATCATAATTATAAAACGAGTTGTACTATAAATTTTATTTTTAAAGTTATGGATATTTACAACTCTGTTGTATAGATCGCGATGAATTATGTTTGAGTTAATTTTATCCGGGATAGCGCGAACGCAGTCCCGACTAACAAAAATTATACGCCCGAGATATTCACATTAGGAATATTCGCAAGGGTCAGCTCGACCGTAGTGCAATGGAAGAGCCTCGCCCTGGAGGAACCGCCTTGTTGATCACGGTAACCTCTGCGCCAGGTAAGTATGCTTTGGCACGATCAACGAGGGTTTATATTAGGGTCTGGGCGTCCTAACGCTTGCGAGAAACTTTTCTCCCCTACGCCATCTGTAGTAGGATTAGGGAAGTAAGTTTTGAAGAATACCAACCATCCTCCGCCCTTATTACATCGGGATTCTACGGTGCTTAAAAACGACCAGAAGAAAAATACGTATTTGAGAACAAACTGACGAAAAATAATACTTAAGGCGCACCAGAATTCAGAATGTCATAAAAAGGAAATATTTTACTAATTAATTTTGTTATTTGAGTTAATTCGACCACTGGTAAAAATATTTTCAAATTTACATTATCGGAACTTTTATTAATCTACTGATATATTAAATTTCCTAATTTTCATATGATTTAGTAAAAAGTATTGTAATTTTACATCTCACTTGCATATCAAATATAATTTAACAAATTTTGTAATGTTACAGATTTTTTAATGTCTCATAAATATATTTTTATTACCTGAAATACATTGAATTGAATAAAAATGATATATCTATTTCTTCTATTATAAATATTGTAATGTTGCAGATTTTTTAATGTCTTATAAATATTTTTTTTTTAATGTCTTATAAATATATTTTACATTAATTTCTTTTTTAACTTGGCGTCGAGTTGCTACCGCGACTCTTGATAGTGCCGGATTTGCATACAGATTAACTAATTAACGTTACTTTCCAACGGGATACATTTTCGTTTAGTCATTTCCAAGAAAAATCTAAAAAATGTTGCCAATTTTAATGAGTGATGCCTTTTTAAAAAGATGCTCTACAAATTGACCGGGTGGATATTTGATATTATTGATCGTTTAATAATTATAGCCTGTCGTTTAACAAAAATTAAAATACTTTCATAAACAAATAGCGATAATTATTAAACGATCTATAATAGAAAATATCCACCCGGTCAATTTGTAGAGCATCTTTTAAGAAAGAGAATGAGCCATCACTCATCAAAATTGGAAAAAAATTATAGATTATTCTTGGAAAAAAATGAACGAAAATGTATCGCATCGCAAAGTAACGTTAATCAGTTAATCTTTATGCAAATTCGTCACTATTAATTTTTCTCTCAGTTAAGTGTGTATGGTAATTAATAAACATAAAATTCGATTTTTCAAAAACTTGGACATTTTAAATTTTTTCCGAAAAAATCTCTAAAATACTACTTATGAAGACGAACATTTCAAGTCTAGATGGAAAGTGGGTCAATCCTTTTTTCGAATTTTTATGAGAGTTTAAAAGACAAATAAAAAATGCAAATTCTCATAAAAAATTAGAAAAAAATTGTCCCACTTTAGGACAAAAAGTTGGCAGTGAGACAATTTTTTCCGATTTTTAATGAGAGTTTTCATTTTTTATTTGTCTTTTAAACTCTCATACAAATTCGAAAAAAGGATTGTCCCACTTCCCGTCGAGGCTTAAAATGTTTGTCTTTATGAGTAGTATTGTAGAGATTTTTTTCGGAAAAAATGAAAAATGACCAAGTTTTTGAAAAATGGATTTTTATGTCTATTATTGAAAAATCAGTGCTGCGGAGGAGTTAATGAATTTTAAAAATAAATTGACATAAAAGTATACGTCAAAATGAAAAACTTTAATGCAGGTTTTTTTACGATACGATTATATCCAAGAAGATACGTGCCTTCGAAAATTTTTAAACGCAATTTTTAGAAATTCAAAAATGCGCGAAATATGCAATGAAAATTTAAAAAAAATGGACCAAGCTCCATTCATCTAGGTGAATGATTAAAAAAATAATCAACTATATCGACGCCGGTCATGGTAAAAGGTGGTCCGATCGGTGTAGCAATTTGAATGTTTCAAATTTCGAAACATTCAAATTGCTGTAACCTCACAGCATTGGGCCATCCCATGAAAAAAAAATACTCAAAATTCGGCGATCACTCAAAGATTCCGAGGCAATTTGTCCGGTGAAAAAATCTGAAGTCCAACCATTTTAATTAATTTTAATTTTGAATATGGATTTTTTTATATATATTAAAAACATTCAGATTGGTGTAACGTCACAGCATTGGGCCATCCCATGAAAAAAAAAATACTCAAAATTCGGCGATCACTCAAAGATTCCGAGACAATTTGTCCGATGAAAAAATCTGTAGTCCAACCATAAAAAAAAAATAATTTTGTTGTTATTTCCATAAAATGTGACCTGAAATTAAGCAATTAATTTTGAATATATTTTTTTCTTGTTGGACATAAAAAATGCACATTTTCGTCTTTTAATGATTTCGATACGATCAATAGTTTCTGAGATATTACAGATTAAATGAAAAACGATAAAAAACGAAAAAATTTGCATATTCCGGTCAACTATTTTTTTAGAATTTTGAAATTTGGTCCATCAATAGACACCGCTGAACCTGATTTTTAGATAAAATTTGAGAATTTTTTTTTTGGGGGTGGCGAAAGTCCCGTGGAATCCCTCATATGTAACATATACGTTAAATATATGGCGCCAAAAAGTTCTATATGCTGCATATATTCTGCATATATGTGTGCAAAAATATATTCAAAATATATGGGATATATGTATGGAATATATGTACAATATATTTCATATACGTTTAACGCCACAAAGTTCTATACGTCGAATATATCGTGCATATATTTCTATTTCCATGTGGGAACGCTCCACTACAGTTATTTAATGCATTAAACTTTAATGAAAAAATTACAAAAATTTAGCACTGATTTGACTAGCGTGAAACAGCCGAATATCCTTAAAATATCGACGTAACAGTTAGTGAATATTTTATCTTCTTAGTGAAATATAATATTGAAGAAGATGCTGCATAAACGCTTGGGTAAAAATTTCGAAAAAATAAGTATATCGTTCGGGTTCTGAGTTTACATTTTCATACAAGAAAGAAAAATTGCCGGTGTCTATCTTTTTCTAGCTTGGCCACAGCTGAAAGCTTCTCTCTTTTGTGTGCAGCAACACGCGTTGCCTCACCAGTTTTCCCTTTGCCGCCCTAGCAGGTGCTGCCGGTGGTACCCTTAATCTTCATGCTCTGGCATTTATTCCCACGTGCTAAACATAAATTTCTTCCATCCGTTAACTTTGATATACAACTCTTGTCTCAAAATCTTAAATAAACAGAAGCATTCAGTTTATTTTGCATTAACGATTATTTATTTTATTATCAAGTCTCGCCCTCTCACCTGCAATTTTCATGCTCTGGCATTTATTTTCACGTGCTAAACATAAATTTCTTATATCAGTTAACTTTGATATACAACGCTTATCTCAAAATCTTAACTAGACAGAAGCAGCAAGTGATTTTGCATGAATAATTATTTATATCGGTGTCAAATTTCACACTTATCTGCAATCTTCATGCTGTGGCATTTATTTTCACGTACTAAACATAAATTTCTTCTATCCCTTAACTTTTGTATGCAATTCTTATTTCAACATCTAAAATAAACCGAAAACTTCTGTTTTTTTGTTGTTGTTGCATTAACAATTATTTATTTTACTCATCTGCAACTTTCATTCTCTGGCATTTATTTTTACGTGCTAAACATAAATTTCTTCTATCCGTTAACTTTTATATACAACACTTATCTCGAAAAATAAAATAAACCGAAAACTTCTATTTTTTTGTTGTTGTTGCATTAGCAATTATTAATTGAATTGTCAAGTCTCACGCTCACTTTGGTTTTCATGCTCTGTCAGTTATTTTCACGTGATAGACATAAATTTCGTCCATTCCTTAAATTTCCTATGTAACTCTACACTGTAAAAAATGTTCGAGTTTTTCCTATACAAACGTGTATGAATTTTGTAAAATTTGGTATAGGAAATCGAAATTAATATGTTTGCATAATAAATTTAATACACATCAATGAATTTCGATAATCCGGTGATAGAAAATTACAATACATGATTATTAAATCAATAATTAATAAATCAGTACATGAAAATCAACATGCATTTTAGGAATTTTAGTGCCCGATTTGAAATTTAATACAAATTGTCGCATTAAATTTAAGATCAAAGTTATCAAAATTTCAGTTACTAATATTGAAAAATACCCGTCAAAGTATTTGCAGTTTTGTCCACATAGGTGTACTACTTTTTGCAAAATGTTTGTGTTTTTGCGACACAAACGTGTGAGAAATTTACAAAACTCGGTATAGAAAATAAACATTAATATAGTTGCACAGTAAATTTAATATGCGCGTATGGATTTTACCAATCCGGTGATATAAAATTATAACACATGGTTACTAAATCAATCATTACTATATTAGTACATAAAAATCAACATGAATTTTTTGGATTTTTAGTGACTGATTTGAAATTTAATACACATTTTCCAATAACGAAAAAAACCCCGCACTAGATCGCTAACACTTATTACTTAGCATCGACTTCTGATAAGTGACTCGAGATTTCCAAAATCGATTTTTTTTAAACACTGGAGCATCTCGCGCTGCTATTGCGGTAAATTTATGTTTGATTTATGTTTGTTGCTAGAACTTCACAGGTCTGTGGATATAATTTTTTCGAAAATCCGGATACCTGAGCTTCCTCGTGAGAAAAAGATTCCGTTCGTCCAAAAATTATGTTCACTTGAAAATATTTCCAACCCACTTCGCGCTCTGATTGCAATCAATTGAATATTTTGTTATGTCAATTATAAGTATGCTTGAGAGAATAATGTTATACAACTCTTATGCCATTTAGATATCCAAAATTACTAAGTCGTTGATAGCGTAGTTGGTAGCGTGCGTGCGTTGTTAGGTATTTAGGTAGGTAGGTCGTAGGTTCAAACCCCAGTGTAAGCGAAAATTTTTCTGTGGCGAAAACCAATACCCAACAATTTCTGATGACATAATTTGTTTGAAAAAATAATGTCCAAATAATATTTCTATTTTTTAAAATTGTTTTTATGTCCACTTTAAATTTCCAACACATATGTGCTTGAGTTTTCAGATACCGCTCATATGAAAATTCATCATACATGTTTATGAAATTTAATGCACAGTTTATGCATATGATCATATTGACATTAAATCTTACTAATGTTGAATTTTAATATTCCTCTAAATGTTATGATTTTTTATATACACATGTATACAAAATTTCATATACGGTATCTGCAAAAAAAACTTCCAAGACTTTTGTATTCATTTTAATACAGATTTTTTTAACAGTGTATCTCAAAATCCAGAATAAATAAAAATCTTACGTTTTTTTTAAAACTTTAACAATTATTTATTCAATTGTCAAGTCTAACGCTACAAATACTGAACTCTTAGAAATTACTTAATCACTAATTTTCTTCCAACGAATAAAATCTACTGAGCTATGCCAAGAGATTTCTATTCTATAGAGCGATAAATATGTTCTGAATACTTGTAGCATATTCTCGTCTCTAACTCTGGACAAACTTAGCATGTAATATTTTATTTACAATCCTAGTTTGCTACTGCAACTTATGTTTGTGATAAATTTATTCCGGGATAGCGCGAACGCAGTCCCGACTAACAAAAATTATACGCCCGAGATATTCACATTAGGAATATTCGCAAGGGTCAGCTCGACCGTAGTGCAATGGAAGAGCCTCGCCCTGGAGGAACCGCCTTGTTGATCACGGTAACCTCTGCGCCAGGTAAGTATGCTTTGGCACGATCAACGAGGGTTTATATTAGGGTCCGGGTGTCCTTACGCTTGCGAGAAACTTTTCTTCCCTGCGACATCTGTAGTAGGATTAGGAAACTAAGTTCGGAAGACTATGAAGCCTCTTCGGCCCTTACTACATTCGGATCCCTCGACACTGAGAAAAAAGTTTATTAACATTTGTTAACAGTTAACAAATCTTGGTTAAGGTAGTCCTTTCGAATAGCATCGAGTTCGCATAAGTTTTCGAAAAATGAGAGGGAATTGCAAACACTTCTCGATAATACAAAAATCTGAAAAAAAATCATGCATATTAAAGGTGTGGAAAAGATTAATTTTGCATAATAATGATTCCAAAATGTTATTAACAAATTGATGAAAAATAAAATTGTTCAACAAATCTTTCGACAACCTAATTTTTTTTTTCGGTAAAAATTCGGTAAAATTCCTTCATTTTTTTGAATACGCATGAATTTTTTCAAATTTTTTAATTCACTTCGAATTTTGGGATTTTCTCCATGTAAAAAAACGAAAAATTCAAAGTGAATTAAAAAATTTGAAAAAATTCATGCGTATTCAGAAAAACGATGGAATTATATTTGCCGAAAAAAAAAATTAGGTTGACGAAAGATTTGTTGAAAATTTTTATTTTTCATCAATTTGTTCAGATTTTTCATTTCTCAAAAGTATTTATTACTAACTTGAATACATTGAGTCGCACAAAGTGATGTATTGATATATTCTTTATTATCCAAGTAAAAAGAATGTCGGATTCAAAAAGTACAGGTACAAAAAAAAACTTCATTTCAGAAAAGTCAAGAAAAAGAAATGAAAAAAGGGGACACAGAAAACTCAATTACAATCGCGAAAATTGCTCGTTAATATTAAAGATACACTGTGACATACAGTCTATATCACGGGTTACTATATCATGCACGACATCCAACCTTTTATTATTTAATAATTATGAATAATGAAGGTTAGACCTACAACGCAATAAATGTAGTGGAATTCATGGCAGAAAGTCAACTATTTATCTTGCAATGCATTAGTTATGTAAGAAATCTCGAATATATTACAGATATAACGGATTACGACGGAAAAAATAAGCCCGACTATGAACTCTAAATTTGGTTTGGAAATTTTTCTCCGGGTTTTATAAATTTGTAATGTAAAATCTATGTTAAAAATCTTTGCAAATGGTTATTTTTTTAAACAAAAACAACTATAAAAAATTGGAAAAAACAACACAACGAATAACTAGTATCAAAAACAGCACAAAAGTGTATAAAAAATGTATTTACAAGTATTTTATTGTACTGCACAATACATTTACAAGTAATTTAAATGCAGAACAATAATATACATATTTCTGATACTGATTACAAGGACAGTAAATTTCATAAATTAAAAATATTGTTAAAATTTTATGTACATCTTACCTATGCAATAAAAGTTGTCCATAAACAAATTACAACTTTCTTTGAACTTCATATGAAAAAATTGACAAATCTGTAACGCGTCAAATACATTTATTATTTTTAACTATAAATAAAAATCAAAAAGCTTTTTTGATTTGAGTTTTATGAATTTGTAATATAAATCTATATTACAAATTTTGTAAACTTTGTAAAAGATTATTTTTTTAGCCAATACAGCTATCAAAAATTGAAAAAAAAACAACAACACAACGAATAACTACCTTCAAAAATGACACAAGCGTTCACAAAAAATGTATAAAGAATTTATTAACAAGTATTTTATCGTACTGCACTTTTGTAATACATTGTAATACATTTACAAGTAATTTACATATTTCTGATACTAATTATTAATAAATTTCATAAATTAAAAATATTATTTAGTTTTTATGTGCATCTTCATCATGCAATAAAAATTGTCCATAAACAAATTACAACTTTCTTTGAACTTCCTATAAAAAAATTGACAACTCTGTAACTCGTCAAATACACTTATTTTTTTAAACTATATATGTATAAATCAAAGAGCTTTTTTGATTTGAGTTTTATGAATTTATAATATAAATCTATATTAAAAATTTTGTAAATTTTTCAAATTGTTACTTTTTTTAGCCAGAACAGCGATAAAAAATTTCAAAAAAACAACACACCGAATAACTAGTATCAAAAACAGCACAAAACCGTACACAAAAAGTGTATAAAGAATTTATTTACAAGTATTTTATTGTACTGCACAATACATTTACAACAAATTTATATACAGAACAATAATATACATATTTCTGATACTAATTACAAGGACAGTAAATTTCATAAATTAAAAATATTATTAAGATTTTTAATCTTAATAAACAAATTACAACTTTCTTTGAACTTCATATAAAAAAATTGACAAATCTGTAACGCGTCAAATACATTTATTATTTTTAACTATATATAAAAATCAAAAAGCTTTTTTGATTTGAGTTTTATGAATTTGTAATATAAATCTATATTACAAATTTTGTAAACTTTGTAAAAGATTATTTTTTTAGCCAGTACAGCTATCAAAAATTGAAAAAAAAAACAACACAACGAATAACTACCTTCAAAAATGGCACAAGCGTTCACAAAAAAGGTATAAAGAATTTATTAACAAGTATTTTATCGTACTGCACTTTTGTAATACATTGTAATACATTTACAAGTAATTTACATATTTCTGATACTAATTAGAAATAAATTTCATAAATTAAGAATATTGTTAAGATTTTATGTGCATCTTCCTCATGCAATAAAAATTGTCCATAAACAAATTACAACTTTCTTTGAACTTCATATGAAAAAAATGACAACTCTGTAACTCGTCAGAAACACTTATTATTTTTAATTTTAACTATATATAAAAATCAAAAAGCTTGTGAAATATCCTCCCTTGCACCCACGACACATGTTGCATGAGATAATTATCTAACAACATCTGTTTTGAAAACTCATCAACTTGTCAAAATTCCAAGCTATGTAACTTAAATTGTCAAAAATTGCAGAATTTTTTTATAGTACAATTTTATAATTTTGTTTGTAATTAACTTGTTCCGGGATAGCGCGAACGCAGTCCCGACTAACAAAAATTGTACGCCCGAGATATCCACATTAGGGATATTCGCAAGGGTCAGCTCGACCGAGGTGCAATGGAAGAGCCTCGCCCTGGAGGAACCGCCTTCTTGATCACGGTAACCTCTGCGCCAGGTAAGTATGCTTTGGCTCGCTACGCTCGCCCTTATATAGCCGCCGGGTTCTCCTACGTTGACGAGAAAATCTCGACGTCGTGCGACGCGTAGCGGTCGATTGTGTAACTAAAAAAGTCGAGCGACGCTCGCAATCCCCTCCAATGCGTTGCTCTTGGCAACGCACATATGATGCAACATATACAATCGCAGAGCAACATCAGCGAGAACCTATGCACTAGTAAAACTCCGTTCAACGACAGATAGCTCAGCCAGCAAATACAAATTGGATTATCATTCAATGTAATGACGCGCCGTCGAGCAGAAAAGGAGTGCATGAAATAATGCAGAGTACGCGGTTGATTTTATCATAATCGAATCGACGAACGATTGCCACCGGCCCGTTATCATCTATCAAACCATTTGTAATTATCAAGTACTTTTGCGAAGCATAGAGCATAAACCACATGCACATGTACATAGCATATTGGCATACAATTTGCGTTAATGCAATTTCACAGCTCTAAAGGTATAAATTCTTCGATAATTACTATTGCCATTGGGGGAAATATTTTATGGTTACGCGTCGTTGGACAATTCATGCGGGGTCTTAAAAGGCATTACCGATAAATCTGCTTCTGTTGAAGGTTTCGAAAATTAGAATGTTATATTGTGATTTCTATCAGGAAACATATTTTATCAAGAAGATATATATGAGGGATTCCACGGGACTTTCGCCACCCCCAAAAAAAAAAAAATCTCAAATTTTATCTAAAAATCAGGTTCAGCGGTGTCTATTGATGGACTAAATTTCAAAATTCTAAAAAAATAGTTGACCGGAATATGCAAATTTTTTCGTTTTTTATCGTTTTTCATTTAATCTGTAATATCTCAGAAACTATTGATTGTATCGAAATCATTAAAAGACGAAAATGTGCATTTTTTTATGGCCAACAAGAAAAAAATATATTCAAAATTAATTGCTTAATTTCAGGTAACATTTTATGGAAAAAACAACAAAATTATTTTTTTTTTATGGTTGGACTTCAGATTTTTTCATCGGACAAATTGTCTCGGAATCTTTGAGTGATCGCCGAATTTTGAGTATTTTTTTTTTCATGGGATGGCCCAATGCTGTGACGTTACAGCAATCTGAATGTTTTTAATATATATAAAAAAATCCATATTCAAAATTAAAATTAATTAAAATGGTTGGACTTCAGATTTTTTCACCGGACAAATTGCCTCGGAATCTTTGAGTGATCGCCGAATTTTGAGTATTTTTTTTTTCATGGGATGGCCCAATGCTGTGAGGTTACAGCAATTTGAATGTTACAGCAATTTGAAACATTCAAACTGCTGTAACCTCACAGCATTGGGCCATCCCATGAAAAAAAAATACTCAAAATTCGGCGATCACTCAAAGATTCCGAGGCAATTTGTCCGGTGAAAAAATCTGAAGTCCAACCATTTTAATTAATTTTAATTTTGAATATGGATTTTTTTATATATATTAAAAACATTCAGATTGCTGTAACGTCACAGCATTGGGCCATCCCATGAAAAAAAAAAAACTCAAAATTCGGCGATCACTCAAAGATTCCGAGACAATTTGTCCGATGAAAAAATCTGAAGGCCAACCATAAAAAAAAAAATAATTTCGTTGTTTTTTCCATAAAATGTGACCTGAAATTAAGCAATTAATTTTGAATATATTTTTTTCTTGTTGCCCATAAAAAATGCACATTTTCGTCTTTTAATGATTTCGATACGATCAATAGTTTCTGAGATATTACAGATTAAATGAAAAACGATAAAAAACGAAAAAATTTGCATATTCCGGTCAACTATTTTTTTAGAATTTTGAAATTTGGTCCATCAATAGACACCGCTGAACCTGATTTTTAGATAAAATTTGAGATTTTTTTTTTTTTTTGGGGGTGACGAAAGTCCCGTGGAATCCCTCATATGTGACGTTTTCTGACATTGTATCGACTTTTTTCGGAGTCGTAAATATTTTTCATTGTTAGTGATATTTTGTTACTAGTTGAAAGTACTTTTTGTGAAATTCTATGAAATTATTTTCCCTCAAAATGTAAGAGTTACATTTTTTACAACTGCACTAAAAAAAATCGCAGTAGTACAGTCAACTGTAAAGTGACAACTATTAATTTTTAGTCCATGCAACTATTTTCATAGTTACGATAATTATGAAAATAGTTATGGTTAACAATTTCGTAGTTATAGTAATTATTTGATAGTTGTGGCAACTATTTAAAAATTTGTCGTACGAACTAAAGAAGAATAGTTGTCACTTTATAATTACTGATACCATAATTTTCTCTCAGTGGATGGTTACGTTTTGTAAGCGAATATTTTCTAAGAAATATATGAGGCAACAATTTTACATTCTTAATGAAATTTTTAAGGGATATTAGTTATGTTGTAATTCCTATTTTTGAACTTGACAAAATTGATTTTTATCGGAGTTATTTAATTTTTATTTGGCTAGTTTCAAGAAATAGGCTTGAACAAATACATCAATTTGCAATTAGTCGAATCATTACAAAGTTAAAATGTAATATTGATGATGTAAATCATTAATAAATTTGTAGCTTTGAAAAACACTGCACTGTATAAATGTTTAGTGTAAATTTCCGGGTAAGAGAATCTCTTTTACAGAAACTGCTATATTTAATTTGATGTGCAAGGGAGATATAAAATTACAATACTTTGTACGAAATCCTATGATAATTAGGAAATTTAATTTTAAAAACTTTTAACTTTACTACACTCTTGTATTAATTTTAATATATTTCAGCTCATGAATAAAATTTTCGTCAATGTATATTTGCAAACATTTTTGACAGTGTATGTAAATTAGAAAAATCAATATTTAAATTTGTAATTTTACTTACACTCGTGTATTAAATTAAATATATCAGCTGATAAATAAAATGTCCAGTAATGTAAATTCGCAAATCTTTTTAATAGTGTGAAATTGTGTTTGAAATATATTTATTCCGGGATAGCGCGACTAACAAAAATTGTACGCCCGATATTATCTCAAACTTGATAAGACTAGGAATTAATTATATGTCTAAAATCATGATCTCATCATCCCAAAACTCTCATAAAAAAAAATATCGAAAATCAATATTTTTTCCTTATGTAAACCCCTTAATGCATCGTAAAAAAACTGAAGGACCATTCTGTTCGATTTTTTCACAATTCTTCTTATCATTTCATTAAAATTATTTATTCGGTATCTATTCAAAAATTTACACATAATTTTGTAACCACTGCTGATTATTATTGTTACGAAAATTATAATTACACAACGATTTTATAAAATTATGAATTTTCGAAAAAATGTTGTTTTCGTTCTTATTCAAGTTAAGTTCGACCAAACCTGCTCAAATTTTTTGCAAGGTAAAATTAACATCCAGTTGTAGTAGATATCAAATTTGGTGAAGATTGGTAAAGTGGTTCAGATTTTATAAGACATTGAATTTTTCAAAAAATCTTTGTACGTTCTCTAGCTGCCACAAATTTTTAGATAATAAGCTTAAGCACTTTTTGACGAATAATGAAAAATGACTATCGGTATTGAATTTAAGCGAAATACATAAAAAGGTTTCAATTTTATAGAATTTTGAATTTTTGAAAATTTTTGTTTTCCTTCTTATTTTAATGTGTATTTAAAATAAGGATGCAAAGTAGAACTTTGCACATTGCTTCGTCAATAATTTTCATCTTTCGCAAAACTTCCTCTATGAGGAACCTGAAATTGAAATAAAGAAACTTCATCATAGAGGCGACGTTGCGAAAGATGAAAATTAATGAGGAAGCAATGTGCAAAGTTCTACTTTGTATCCTTTTATTCTTTTATAAAATCTCTTTTATTAAATAAATAAATGTTTACAGGAATTTGAGTTGTACATGTTTAAGTATTATTAAGTTATATCCTATTCTCTAAATAATTTAACGAACTAGATTTGTTATCATAAATGTTTGCTTATGTTTAGAATGAATCGAATTTGCTGTTACAAAGTAAACGCCAAAAATTCGAAAAAAATCCCATTAGTTTGTTATGCTTTGTTAGATTAGATTTGCAAATATCTTTTATTTTTCCATTACAATAGCTTATACATTGTTTTTATCAGTACCTCGCTCTCATGTTTTACACGCCATCCCCGTTCGTTGAACTTTACCGGCCTTAATTTTTCTTTTTTCACTTATTTCTATTTTTATTTTCAACATTTTAACATTTTAATTCTTTTTTGGTAAAAAATTTGAAAAAATACCCTTTAGAGTCTTGTTATGCTTTGTCACAGAACGCTCCAGATTATATAGGCGGCGCGGCTTTCAGTCATTTGCGAGAAATGCAAGAAGGTTATGCGACGCATAGCGGTTACGCTCGAACTATTTTCCTGCTTCTAGCCCTTCCAGTAGAAAGGCATAAACACGAGGTATTGCACTTCGATTAAGGGTGCATATATCTAGTCATAAGACACGGCAATATCTCGAACGTTTATGATCCTCACAGCAGTTGAGAATATGGCAAGTCCAAAGGACATGAGACGTGGAGAAACGCAGAGAACGCGTAATTGGAATACGCACATGACTACACAAGTGTCATTATCGTTCTCACGTCCATAATAATAAAAGCGAATATTTTTATGAATTAAAAAAACAAGAATCTTTCCATTTATTTAAATAAAAAAATCTACCAGATTATTAACAAGGTTTCATTTAAATGATAATTTATACTCTGCAATTTTTATAATGATATTTTTTCAGTGACTTTGTTTGTTGAATAAAAATATATATTTTTTTCTAATGCACAAAAAATATTGAGGTAGTAATGAAAAAAGGCTAATTATGTCAAGTTTCGAAATATGAGGCTAAATTGGCTGCGCGTTCCATAGAAAAATTTACAAATTCGTAAATAAATCACATTTGCAGTAGAATGTAGCACACACTGTTAGAAAAGACTGAAAGTTTTTATGCATAAACTTGTAATCGAAATTTAATATAAAATTGTGGTATAAAATTCATCTACTTTTCCAGTAAAATTAAAGCAAATTATTAAAATTCAAGTACTTTTACTGTAAAATTAAAGTAAATTGTTGAATTTACTGTACAATACATTAAATTTATATTATACTAGTATATTAAATTTAATATACTAGTTTATGCATAAAAACTTCCAGTAAAAGTACATTAAATTTCAAGTAGATTTTTTTTACAGTACAGATAAGGTACCAAATAGGCATATATTTTCGCATCGGCCACAATTTCCAAGTTCCATCTTATTGAATACTTGTTTGTAACAATATTACATCAGTAACCTAATTGAATTTACCCGCAGGGGTAACTTATACTGCAGTCAAAGGGTTGAGACCTCGGCTGAGAGAAACTATCGTGTTCATCAAGGCAAGCAGCTTCAGGCCCGTATAGGTGTAAGCAGAATGTAGCTGCGGCTGGCCGTCCGGTTTAGAACGATGGGGCTAATTATAACAGCGAGAACTCTGCAGCAATCGCTCTCTGATTAAAGTACCTTCCCATGCTGCATATCCGCAACAGTAGCTCGGATTTATGTGTGGCAGAGTAGACAACTGATCTGATGAACTTACATTTCTCTGCGTGCATTAGATGCGCAATCCTGCATTTACTACAAATGCGTACAGTATTTTAGTTACAGCCTGTCATCTGATTCGAATAAATCTTCACTGTGGGCAAAGTTGTAAATTCCTAATTCTCGTGAAAACAGATTAGATTGCACAATTTGGCTTTGTAACTATAATTTTATACCAATAACATGTAGATTATAATATAATGTATAAACTTTTGAACATCTGAGGAAATATTCTTATTCAAACAAATTTTATGGTAATCTTTTTGTAAAAATTAAAAAATTATGTTAGGAATTTGCAGAAGTTTGGGGCATCAGAAACAGTTCGATTTTTTATAATTTTTTATAAATTTCAATTCCTCTAAACGTTTAATTGAATTTTTTTTATGGCATAGATTAAAAAATTTTGACAAAATTTTATAACCTCTGAAGATTAAGGTAAATGTCCCCATTCCCGTACCCTACAAGGTCAACCAGACAACTGTATGGCTTTTTTCATTGCGACGAATTTAAATTTGGAGATTTTTTTTGCATCATTGTAAAATTCAGTTAATTCTCTTTCTAAAAATGGTTTATTCAATCGATTCCGCCAATTATTTCGCCAGATAGAGGCTGATTAATTCATACTTATTAGTGTCCCCTCTGCCGACACAGCTGTGCCCAATCCCGACCAGCGATGACCCCATTTTCGACCACTAGGGAAACGGAGATTCCGAAGAGTAATAAAATTTAAAAAAAATAAATAAACATGATCTGGGATTGTACTATTAATATTTTTATTGCATAATTATAAAAAACTTCGTTTTTCGGAACTTATGTTACATTTCCGTCTCCACATACACTTTTTTTTTTGCGATGCTGTAAAAATTGAGATATTTCAAAATTTTGATCAGTGAGGGAAAAAAGTCCAAGTCCTTTGCAGCGATCCTGTAAGAATTGAATTATATCAATCTTTTTTATCACCGAGAAAGTAAACCTTGTAATAAAGACATTTTTTGACTGTCTAAATAACGTTTACGGTAATGGGGGCAGCCAGGCATTTCGTTGTGCCTAACTTCGACCACCGTAAAAAAAATGAAAAATAAATTATTTATTACTTTTTTTTTTGCTGGATCAGTAATTGAACTCATAATCTATCGTTTGCACTAAAAATTATTCGATTTTTACAAATTCCGGATGCAGTACGGACTATTGAAGCGGTCAACGCAACTTAACCTCACTGTTAAGAATACGCTCGGTTCGCGACAAGCGTTTGGAAATACGAACAAAACTTGGATTGTATTATTGTACTTACTCTTTACGTTGCAATACTCTCACACATAGGATCCTCGGAATATTGTACTATGCTCAATTGTTGTTATTTTTGCGCAGCACTCGCGTAAATAATTATTTCCGTCGAAGTGGTCGGCAGAGGGAGCATGGACGGGAATGGGGACACATTTACCTTATTATTATTGTGATAATTCTAATTGCCAAAACAGTTGTACTTATAAAATTTATTTTTAAAGTAATGGAGTTCCAACTCTGATGTATAGATCGCGATGAATTATGTTTGAATTAATTTTATCCGGGATAGCGCGAACGCAGTCCCGACTAACAAAAATTATACGCCCGAGATATTCACATTAGGAATATTCGCAAGGGTCAGCTCGACCGTAGTGCAATGGAAGAGCCTCGCCCTGGAGGAACCGCCTTGTTGATCACGGTAACCTCTGCGCCAGGTAAGTATGCTTTGGCACGATCAACGAGGGTTTATATTAGGGTCCGGGTGTCCTTACGCTTGCGAGAAACTTTTCTTCCCTGCGACATCTGTAGTAGGATGAGTGAACTAAGTTTTGAAGAATGCCAACCGTCCGCCGTGCGTATTACATCGACATATGACTGACTGTGCTCAAACACGAGCAGACGAAAAATCCGAATATGAGGAAGCACAATAATACCTGAAGATCACCAGAATTCAGAATTTTACAAAAATAAAATATTTATATTAATATGCTAAGCTTATTATATTATTATTGGCTAAGCTTTAGGGAATTTATTTTGATATTGAAATGAATTAGACCATAGACCGGCATTTATTATCGAAAATCTTGATTTTTTTCATGTTTCCGATTTTTTAATGCCTTAAAAATAATATTTATGATAACCTGAAATAAATTGAATTGAATAATAATTACGTAACGATTTGTTTGTTATTATGTAAGGAAAAATATGGTTGGGTTTAAAAATTTTTGATTATAGTCAGAAAAATATAAGGGGCTTATTTATTTTGTTATTAGAGTGATTTTGATTTTTGTAATGTTTTCGATTTTTTAATGACTTAAAAATATTTATGATAACCTGAAATAAACTAAATCGAATAAAAATTACGTATCGATTTCTTTATTATTATGTAAGGAAAAAAGATTGTTGGGTTTAAAAAGTTTTGATTACAGTCAGAAAAATATAAGGGCAATATTTATTTTGTTATTAGTGTGAATTTGATTTTTGTAATGATTTCGATTTTTTAATGACTTGAAAATATTTTTGATAACCTAAAATAAACTGAATTGAATGAAAATTACGTAACAATTTTTTTATTATTATGTAAGGAAAAAAGATTGTTGGTTTTAAAAAGTTTTGATTACAGTCAGAAAAATATAAGGGCCTTATTTATTTTGTTATTAGACTGAATATGATTTTTGTAATATTTTCGATTTTTTAATGACTTGAAAATATTTTTGATAACCTGAAATAAACTGAATTGAATAAAAATTACGTAACAATTTCTCTGTTATTATGTAAGTAAAAAAAGATTGCTGGGTTTAAAAAATGTTGATTATAGTCAGAAAAATATAAGGGCCTTATTTATTTTGTTATTAGAGTGAATTTGATTTTTGTAATGTTTCCGATTTTTTAATGACTTAAAAATATTTTTGATTAACTGAAATAAACTGAATTGAATAAAAATTACGTAACAATTTCTCTGTTATTATGTAAGGAAAAAAACATTACTGTGTTTAAAAATTTTTTATTATAGTCAGAAAAATATGAGTCTTATTTATTTTGTTAATAGAGTGAATTTGATTTTTGTAATGGTTTCGATTTTTTAATGACTTAAAAATATTTTTGATTACCTGAAATAAATTGAATTGAATAAAAATTACGTATCAATTTCTCTGTTATTATGTAAGGAAAAAAACATTACTGTGTTTAAAAATTTTTGATTATAGTCAGAAAAATATAAGAGTCTTATTTATTTTGTTATTAGAGTGAATTCGATTTTTGTAATGTTTTCGATTTTTTAATTACTTGAAAATATTTTTGATTACCTGAAATAAACTGAATTGAATAAAAATTACGTATCAATTTCTCTGTTATATTATGTAAGGAAAAAACATTGCTGGGTTTAAAAATTTTTGATTATAGTCAGAAAAATATAAGTGGCTTATTTATTTTGTTATTGGAGTGAATTTGATTTTTGTAATGATTTCGATTTTTTAATGACTTAAAAATATTTTTGATTACCTGAAATAAACTAAATTGAATAAAAATTACGTATCAATTTCTGTATTATTATGTAAGGAAAAAAACATTGCTGAGTTAAAAAATTTTGATTATAGTCAGAAAAATATAAGTGGCTTATTTATTTTGTTATTGGAGTGAATTTGATTTTTGTAACGTTTTCGATTTTTTAATGACTTAAAAATATTTTTGATTACCTGAAATAAACTGAATTGAATAAAAATTACGTAACAGTTTCTCTGTTATTATGTAAGGAAAAAAACATTACTGTGTTTAAAAAGTTTTAATTGCAGTTAGAAAAATATCAGAGAATTAAAATCCGTGGGGTAGTTTATTGCCCCAGTATGCGGTTCATTAGTACACCAAGGATTCGTGACGCTTAAGAAGCTAGAACAATGCGCAAAATATTCTCAATGGTTCTCTGTCATTCCGAAGCAAGTGACGATAGTTACATCTCTCTCGCATTCGTACGTGTTTACATCGTCTGAATAGCATAAAATGCTGACCGTGTTGCTTTTTAAAGAAATTTAGTGGATATTTAACCTTCATATAGTTAAATATAAAATTGAAGAATGTGCTGCATAAAACCTTGGGTCGAAATTTGGAAACAATTCATCACCGTTTACATTTTGCGTTTACATGTAATAAAAAAAAATTGCCGTTGTCTATCACTTCCTAACTCCACCACAGCTGAGAGCCTCTCTCTCTTTTATGCACAGCGATGCCTCACTGGTTTTCCCTTTGCCTCCATAGATAGTACCGTAGCTACTACCTTTAATCTTCTTTCTCCGGCATTTATTTCCACGTGCTAAACATAAATTTCTTCCAACCGTTAACTTTGATATACAACTCTTATGTGAAAATCCAAAATAAAGTGAAGAATTCCCTTTTCTTTTTTTGCATCAACATACTTTTTTTTCATTGCCAAAACTCATGCTCAACTTTCATCTTCACACTCTGGCATTTATTTACACGTACTAAACATAAATTTCTTCCATTCGTTAATTTCGAAATATAAATGTCCAAATTAACAGAAGACTTGAGTTTTTTTTTTGGATTAACAATTATTTATCTGATTGCCAAGTTTCATACTAGAACTAAACCTTGAAAAGATACTAATACATTTTTTTTCAGCATATAAAATCTACTGAACTATGCAGAGATTTTTATGTTACAATTTTGCACTAACAATTATTTATTTGATAGTCAATTCTCATCCTACAACTGAACTTTCAAAAGTTACTAGCACAGCTATTTTTTTTCAATAAATAAAATCTACTGAATTATTGCTTAGAAACTTGTATGTAGAGTTGTAAAACCCCATTAATTCATGTAATCTAGTTTATAGTACAGTTTGTTTTGTAATTATGATTTCATTATAATAATATATAGTGATTATAAAATAGAGTGTACACATTTTAATAGCTGTAAAAAAATACTATTTTTCGCTTAGATATTAGAAGAAATAGAGGGAAAAATGGAAGAAATAATCAATGCCTTAATTATGTTTCTTCATTTTTTCAAAAAGATTACCATGAAATTTTATTACAAAATAATAATTTTTGTAGCTATTCGAAAGCTATTTAGTCATTGTTTTATAACCGCTACATGTTATTATTATATCATAAATGTACAGCTGATCATATATGATCATCTTTATTTCTATAAGTATTAGGCATTTTTACAAATCTGCTTGTATGTTACGAAGATTTTACTCAACATGTTGAGAATAACCTCATAGCAATATCTACACTGTAATAAATTTTTGTTTGAAAATGAATATATTAATAAATTAATTTTCAGATGCATTCGTCAGTGACAAATACGATATTTGTATATTAAAACAATCACGTACTGTAATTTTCAAATACCAGTATCGGAGAATTCTTATACTATTCTTAAATTTACTATAAAAATATATTAATATGGAATTCATATACCCGTTTCGTAAATCTCATATCGTTTTGTATATTACATTCTCTTGCATTTCTAACAGTGTATATAAAGCTCGGATGCATATATCGTTATATTAATTGTCAGATGCATTCGTCATTGACAAATACGATATTTGTAGATTAAAATAATCACGTACTGTAATTTTTAAATACCAGTATCGGGGAATTCTTATACTATTCTTAAATTTACTATAAAAATATATTAATATGGAATTCATATACCCGTTTCGTAAATCTCATATCATTTGGTATATTAAATTCACTTGCTTTTTTAACAGTGTAAAACATTTGTTTTTGAAAATTAATATACCGTACATAAAGCTCGGATGCATATACCGTATATTAATGCATTCGTCATTGGCAATACAATATTTGTATATTAAAATGCAGATTACGATACTTACGTACTGTAATTTTCAAATACTTGTATCGTAGAACTCTCATACTATTCTAAAAATGTACAATAAAAGTATTATGGAATTCATATACCCATTTCGTAAATCTCATATCGTTTTGTATATTACATTCTCTTGCATTTTTAACAGTGTATATAAAGCTCGGATGCATATATCGTTATATTTTTTTTTTTTTTTTTTTTTTTTTTTATTATTGGTTTCTTCCGTATGCCTTTTTCAGGCTTTTACGTTTCCCCTCTCCCGTTTTTCCCCGTTCCTTCATAGAGACCCCTCTATGAGTGTTGTCCGCAGCCACTCATTCTAATGCACTACTGTATCGCATTTGCACGAGGGCACAGGGAAACTGCGGAAAAACCTGGCCGATACAGTCGGCTTTATTTTTACTGAGTTTCTACTGTATGAGAAATACATTAGAAACTCAGAAAAACTGCCTCCCGCTCAGCAGTTGGCGCGCAAACCAGTGCAAGGCTAAGCGGTCACCCATCCAAGTTATGACCGCAAATAATGCTGCTTAACTCTGGGGACCGCCGAAGCCACACACCGACCGCGCGTCCACTGCTGTCGGTTCATATATCGTTATATTAATTGTCAGATGCATTCGTCATTGACAAATACGATATTTGTATATTAAAATAATCACGTACTGTAATTTTCAAATACCAGTATCGGAGAATTCTTATATTATTGTTAAATTTACTATAAAAGTATATTAATATGGAATTCATATACCCGTTTCGTAAATCTCATATCATTTGGTACATTAAATTCACTTGCATTTTGAACAGTGTAAAACATTTGTTTTTGAAAATTAATATACCTTACATAAAGCTCGGATGCATATACCGTGTATTAATGCATTCGTCATTGACAAATACAATATTTGTATATTAAAATGAAGATTACGATACTTACGTACTGTAATTTTCAAATACTTGTATCGTAGAATTCTCATACTATTCTAAAAATGTACAATAAAAGTATTATGGAATTCATTATACCCGTTTCGTAAATCTCATATTCGTTTTGTATATGAAATTCTCTTGCATTTTTAACACTGTACTGAACTCTAGAAGAATTCAGCATGTAGTATTTTACAAGGCTGGTATTATTGCTGATATAGCAAAATTATGTTTGTGGTATATTTATTCCGGGATAGCGCGAACGCAGTCCCGACTAACAAAAATTATACGCCCGAGATATCCACATTAGGGATATTCGCAAGGGTCAGCTCGACCGTAGTGCAATGGAAGAGCCTCGCCCTGGAGGAACCGCCTTATTGATCACGGTAACCTCTGCGCCAGGTAAGTATGCTTTGGCACGGCTCGCACGCCTTTATATTACCGCCAAGTGTCCCAACCACTTGCGAGTGAAATCTCGACATCCTGCGACGCGTGGCGGCCAAAGTTTCAACTAGTTCAGCCGCGATGTGACGGAGAACGCGCCACATGCTAAAACACTCCTCAACCCACTCGGCCTTCACCAATACAACAGCGCGACGCGCAACTCATAGTTTGACGCACCGACTGATTGTGAAACAGAGTTCGCTGTTATCATCACAGTAAATACCAATGATTTATCGAATTATTCAACAACGTATGAATATGAAAATGATAATATTTTTCAGGCAGTCAAAATCAGTGATATTTGTCAATGAATATTTTTCTGGTTGTTACTCTATTATGTGAAAAAATATTTACTTTTTACTCGCGAAACGTAGAATTTAAAATTTTTTTTTTTTACTGAACAGCATTATAAAAGAATCGGTAATACAAATATTCTTAAAAAATTACCAGTTGGATGAAAGATTACTACTTCTGAAATTAGTGTAGCGATTTTAGATACAGACAATATTAAGAGAATGCCATTGATTTGAATGACGCGCAACTCATACTTCAACGCACCGACTAAAACAGCGTTCGCTATTATCATCACAGTGAATACCAATGATTTATCGAACTATTCACTAACATATGAACTTACGAAAATAATAATATTTTTTAGGCATCAATGAGAAGTCAATATCAGTGATATTTATCGATGAATATTTGTTTGGCTATTACCATATTATGTGAAAAAATAAGTATTTTTTATTCGCGAAACGAAGAATTTATTATTATTTTTTTTTTTCATTAAACAGCGTTATAAGAGAATCGGTAAGCCAAATATTATTTAAAAAATTACCAGTTGGATGAAAGATGAATACTTCTGAGATTAGTGTAGAGAATATTAAGAGAATGCCATTCATTTGAATGACGCGCAATTCTATTTCGACGCAACGACTAAAACAGCGTTCGCTTTTATCATCACAGTAAATACCAATGATTTATCGAATTATTCAACAACTAATGAATATGAAAATAATAATATTTCCAGGCATTAATGAGAAATCAAATTCAGAGATATTTATCGATGAATATTTGTTTGGCTGTTATGCGAAAAAATATGTAATTTTTACTCACGAAACGAAGAATTTTCATTATTATTATTATTTTTTTTTTTACTGAAAAGTATTATAAAAAAATCGGTAAGCCAAATATTCTTAAAAAATGATGAGTTGTCCGAAAGATGGCTCCTTCTGAGATCATAATGATTATAGCAATTTAAGATACAGATAAAATTAAAAGAATGTCATTGATTTTAATACAGATTCAGGGCAATAATTTTTTTAATAAATATTATAACTTCGCAAAATAAAAAATGCTACGACCACGTCAAAATAATACATTTTATACACAGCTAAGAATTATTTCGAAATACTCGACATAACCTCTAACAATTTACCGAATTATTCATTAACCAATAAATAGTTTTAAAAATCACTTTTTAAAATTGTATCATTAATAATTAGGAAATAAAAAAGTCACGTTTTTAAAAATCATGATAAAAAGGAATTTAACCGGTAATTTTTGGGGTAGAATATGCGACTTGAGAACGATAGTAAAGGCCAAAATTCGATATCTTGGAAAAAAAAGAATCTTTTTTTTTATATCGATAAAAAAGCTTCAGAAAAATACTAAAATTATCTTGCGTTATGTATAAAATGTTTAGGTGCTTAAAAAGTTGACGCAAACGTTTGGCTACCCTGAGTCATGGCTCAAAAATTTTGATATCCCATACAGCACTTTTGAAAATAATTTTTTAAATTTTAATTGAGGCGCAAATTTTGAATTTAAAAAAAAAAATATGGAAAAAAATATCAGTAAAAAAATCTTTAAAAAATGTAAAATATTTTTTCGAATATATAGAATAGAAAAAAAAATTATGTTGCGAATTGGAAGTGGAATTGGAAGGGTTGGTTAATGAATTGGCGAGAATTACCCCATACATCTCTAACGTGTTTAATTATTTTTTTAACCCTTTGAGCCATACATTTTTCGTTTCCAAAATTAACCCTTTGATGCACACATTTTTATTTTTAAAAAGTTACTTTTATTTAAAATCGAGAAAGAAAACGTTGAAATATTTAAAAAATGATAATAATCTAGGTGGGATGTTAAACATCCCGCTGTGCATCAAAGGGTTAAAGAAATTCTTTAATTATTGTTAGAAATTAGATTAAAACATTTAAATTTGAGCGAAAACAGGTGGGTCGCTCAGTGACCCATTGTGACGCAAAGGGTTAAATAAATATATAATTTTAATAATACGCAACATCAGAAAGAATTTTGCCACGTCTAAAAGCTCGCTACTTAAGGGGACGAAATCACCTAAAAAAGTCATAAGAAAAAAAATTCTGTAAATGATACCCGTCTTTTAAAAAATCTTACATTTAAACATCATTAGATACATAACAAGCATTGTAATTCTCCAATTTTGTAAAGACATTCACTGCACAAGAATGGTGTGAGGTAAAAAGTAAAATTTTTCACTTGTCGTAGGTTTCAGACCAAACCGGTGAACAAATTTTAGTGTTCGATGTCTTATTTTATCTGTCGAAGAGTGCATTCTGGATTGAATATAGCGATTTTGGATGCAGTAAAAAATTAGATTTACTGTAACCAATTGTTTAATGAGTTTTTAATAGAGAGAGATTTATTTACACATTTAAAATCATAGCTTTGTCATAAAGAGCTGAAATAAAAATTCCTATATTCAATTCAGAATGCACTCTTCGACAGATAAAATAAGACATCGAACACTAAAATTTGTTCACCGGTTTGGTCTGAAACCTACGACAAGTGAAAATTTTTACTTTTTACCTTACGCCATTTTGGTGCACTTTACGTCTTTATAAAATTGCAGAATTATAATGCTTATTATGTATTTAATGAGGTTTTAATGTAAGATTTTTTAAAAGAAGTTTATTATTTACACAATTTTTTTTCTTATCACTTTTTTTTAGGTGACTGGGTCCCCTTAAGGAGGTTGGAGCGCTCCACACTAGTCAAATCAGTGCTAAATTTTTAAAAGCGTTTCTACAATTTTAGATGGTTTAATAATCTGTTCCAAGGGATTAATCACATAGCAGCATTAGTTCTTGACATTCAAATACATACACAGCTGTGATATCAACAGTAAATCGATCAATATCTACAATTTTCCGATATTATGTTTTTTCATCCAGTTTTTTAAAAGGGTAAACCGTAATATCAGTCCGATTATGACGACCAATAGCTCATTTTGTTTACTAAAAGATATTCTATCGATTGGCCGTCTATTTTTTAAAATCGAATTAGTAGTTCAAAAGATACAACCGTTTGTTTATCCTTTAAAAATTTGTTTATCCTATAGAAAATCCGGACGGTCAATCGATTAAGGATCTTCCACTGATCAAAATGAGCTATGTTTCGTCATAATCGGACTGAAATTACGGTTTACCCTTTTACAAAACTGGATGAAAAAACATGACATCGAAAATTTGGAGATATTGATCGATTTACTCTTCATATGACAGCTGTGAATGTATTTGAATATCAATAACTAATGCTGCTATGTGATTAACACTTTGGAATAGATTATTAGACCATCTCAAATTGTAGAAACGCTTTTAAAAATTTATCACTCATTTGACTAGTGTGGGGCGCTCCAACCTCCTTAACTGACACATGCCAAGCTACATCTCTCTAAACGCCGCAGTGACCGCAATGCTCAACGCAGGTACAGCGAATTCGAGACATAATAATGAATGAAAAAGTTAGCTGCATTCGCGCGTTGCGGGGCGAGGGAGACGTGCGTCCATGGGTCACGTAGAAACGTTGGACGTTCCGACGTCGTAAACCGCTGCGCCGGGTGTTGTGCACACACGTTAACACGTGTTTTCACACTTCGTCGGCGGCGAAACAAATAGTTGGGAAACAGTGGCGTGTGTGTGATGCGGTACTGCTGCTGTTGCCGCCCGAAGCGCATTTCCCCAGCCGCTTACTATACGCTGCGTACGAAAGATTAATGGCAACAAGGTAGACGCGAAAATGGGTAACGTCACGGTACGCGAGATAACACGCAAGAAGATAGCGTAGCTATATACTTTCGCGTGCCGTACGAAGACCCATCGCGTATCCCACCGGAGAAAAAGAACCAGAGGAACAAGAACAAAACAAAAAATAAAAAAAAAAAAAGAAAAACGTAAACGTTGGGAAACGTTATTTTCTGAAGTGAGTGAAACGGCCCGTGCAATTTGCAAGAGTCGCTAATGATCCTGAACTTTTGTTAATGGATGCGATAATTGAATGAGCCGTATGTCATGATGTCCAAGAGCGGCATCGTACTCAGTCACTTTGAGCAATAACTTTTTTTTAAATTATCTATTTGCTCACATCTTGCACTTGAGATTTCACTTATTTACTTTGGGAGAAATAGCTACGGTGTTAATTGCAATTTTTTTTAGTTCGTTTATGCTGTATATTTTTGTTAGAATCATTTCTTTTACTCATAATTTATTATTTTGTAGGTTCGTGCTTGTGGTTTTTGGAATATGTATGTGAGAAAAATTTGTTATTGTTATTGAAAATATTATTAATTTTTAATCGACTCTTGGCGGTCTATTTTTTCTGATGGAATTTTGCGAAGCACTTCTCGGGTCTGAGACCGTGATCGCTAGATTCAAAGCGCGCGAAATTGAAGCCTAATTCAAATTTCACTAATCCGAATCTCTTACAAATATCGACTGTAGCTGCTTAATAAATTAAATTAATTCATCAAGCAGCCACAATCGACGAAATTTATCTCAAACAAATCTGAATCATCAGAAAAAATAGACCGCCAAGAGTCGATTAAAAATTAATAATAACAATATTCGGTCACGCCAATAACATACTAAGGTTATTGAAAATATTTTGAAAGCTTAATTAGTTTGGTAATAATAAAGTTTTTTATTATTACCAAACTAATTATCAAAAACTTTATTACCAAGCTAATAAAGTTTTTTTTTTCTTTGAAGGAAGAATGATTTTGTTCTGCACTTGAAATAAAGTATTGCAATAAAATAATCTTGGTGTTTAAAAGTAATTAAACGTTTTTTAAGATTTAATTACAGTATTATTACAACTTTTTATACAAAACTCCATAATTATTAACAGATACATTATTTAATACTTAATATGATAATATAGGCGTATAAAAAAAATTATTTTTATTTCGAAATTGTTATCATTCATGTTGAATTATCAAATTCACGATAGAAGCGTAGAAGCTCGTTTACGTTTAAGCAACAAAAAATACTACTTCTCAAAAACCCACACTATGGTTATTTTAGTCTTCCTTTAAACCGAATTTTCAGAATATCGCATATTCAGATTTACAATGAGTTATTTTGTGTTCACAAAAAAAGAAAGTTTTTAAATGTTAAAAGATCTAATAAAATAGGGTTGAAGTTGCAGAATCATAAGATTATTTCAACACAATTTAAAAAAAGTAGAACTTTGTAAATTGCTTCCTCATTATTATTTGCTTTTTACAAAGCCACCTCTATGAGGACGTATGTTAATTGATTTTGGCTTCCTCACAGAGGAAACTTTGTAAAAAGCAAATAATAATGAGGAAGCCATTTGCACAGTTCTACTTTGCAGGCTTATTTATGCTCTAGACATTTTTCGAAAAATTCAAAGTGTCGAAGAATTTAAACCGTGTAATCGATTTTTTTCAAATTTGTACTAAAACCTTGTACCGTAGTAGTCCATATGTGTAACAAATTAGAACCCGGTACCTCGTAATTTGCACGAGCCATCGCGAGAATGAGATTTTTCGAAAAATTCAAAACACTATAAAATTTGAACGGCTGGACAGATCTGCGTCAAATTTGTACTCAAATGATTTTCGATGATAGTCCATATGTCAACAAAATTTAAGATAAATCTGTGCAAAATTTCAAATTTTTTTTTTTTCGTGCCGGCATTTTTTCATATTCATCAAAATCGAAATTTACCGACATATCGATAGTTCCTTTGACTAAATTCATTATTAACAATCAATAATCGTGAAATCATGTCGAAAATTGAAGCCGGCTATCTCAGAATTTACAGAGATAAAGTCTTTGAAGCCATTTTTTTTAAAATTGAAATTGCAATAAAATTATAACCACGCTATTGATTCTCGTCAAATTTGGTACACATCATGTTTTAATGGTAGTCCTTTTGTATACAAAATTTCAGCCCGATATCTCTTAAATTGCGAAAATTATAGCGTGAAAGCGATATTTTCAAAATTTTCAAAATGCTGTAAAATTTGAATTTTTCTACCGATTTGCGTCAACTACAATCCCAAGCGTCGTTGTATGACAGTCCACTTGCGTACCAAATTTGACGAACATACATCTAAAATTCCGATAGTTATCGTGCTTACAAGAAATCTACACATACACACATACAAACATTTTTAGTCACTATAACGCAGTAAATTCACGATAAAAATTTCACACCAGTAACAAATATTTACTTTTTCATCACATACAAAGTATGTAAAATAATATAATAACTTCACAAACTAACTTCACGACAGTAACGTGACGCCAGTAGCAATCGTGATGATAAAGTCACGTCTTGCGATCACACCAGTAGCAAGTTTTTTTTTAAACTCATGAATAGAAACTCCCGCTTTCCTCAACTGTAGAGCGTGGCGGAACGTGGCCGTTCCCGTACGCCGTTAGGAAATGTTCTACGCATGCGCACATCAGCTACATTCTTCTTTTTCTACACGCATATTTGTTTTTCTAAACGCTGCCGCAACATTTCCTAACGCGCCCGGCACATTTTTTAACGGCGTGTTGAGGTTAGGGACCCTTTCCGCTCATACTCTACAGTCTCGGAAAGCGATCGTTTCTATTCTTTCGTTAAAAAAAGCACGGTGTGCAACTAGTGCCGGAATTGGCGATTGCAACTCGTGCGATTGCCACCCTCGCTTTGCTCGGGCCGCAACTCTCGCACTCGTCAGAATCACCAATTTTCGGCACTAGTTACACAATGTACTATTCTAAACCACTTTTCTCGACGTTTTAGACCATTTTGAGTGTCCGAAACCATTTTGAGTGTCCTCAAAAGGCTCCAATTCTATTTTAACTGGATTTATCAATTGATGATAATAAAAGTGATAAAAATGATATATAAGATACTTCCACATCATAACATAGAATTATAATCAAACCTTCAGGACTAGAGTAAGAGAAAAAAATTATAAAAGTATTTTCAACCGTTTATACAATTTAATTTTAACATGTTTCATCAATTAGTGTAAAATTTTGTGTTATTTTGTAAATACCTAAATGCTAAAATCTTACAAGGAGTAAATACGAAAATAAATATGATAACATATTGATAAATAATTTTATATAATTTTTTTTATCAATCAATATACATAGTAAAATCTTAAACAAAGATTTAACACAATGGATTTTAAATTACAAAAAAAAAAAAACGTTTCATCAATTAGTGTAAAATTTTGTGTTATTTTGTAAATACCTAAATGCTAAAATCTTACAAGGAGTAAATATAGAAATAAATATGATAACATATTGATAAATAATTTTCTATAATTCTTTTCATCAATCAATACACATAGTAAAATCTTAAATAAAGATTTAACACAATGAATTTTAAATTACAAAAAAAAAACAATGTTTCATCAATTAGTGTAAAATTTTGTGTTATTTTATAAATACCTAAATGCTAAAATCTTACACGGAGTAAATATGGAAATAAAAATGATAACATATTGATAAATAATTTTCTATCATTTTTTTCATCAATCAAGACACATAGTAAAATCTTAAATAAAGATTTAACACAACGTATTTTAAATTACAAAAAAAAAAATGTTTCATCAATTAGTGTTAAATTTTGTGTTATTTTGTAAATACCTAAATGCTAAAATCTTATAAGGAGTAAATATGGAAATACATATGATAACATATTGATAAATAATTTTCTATAATTTTTTTTGTCCAAAAATCGCGAAAAAAAAAATTATCACGAAAACAAAGCTTCCTCTACGAGGAAGCAAAATTCGTACAAAATTACTAATTTTCGCGCGTCTAAAGGGTTTTCTTCCCTTAAGCTTGCAAGTATCACCAGGGACATCCGCATTCCCTGTGTTCCTGTGTGTTGGCCCACTTTGCCACCGTGATGCGTCACTCTCGGACGATGGAATCCTCTACGGAACCGTAGGTAGGAGATTTCCTATAGCTACGCTGTATGTATACAGCAAAAGAGAGGAGAGCGAGAGTGAGCGGAAAATGTGACAAAGCAAGAAGACTCGCGGGACGAGGCTTTTCGCTGCAAAGGACGTCGCGAGAGCTTCGTACCCCTTCCCTTCCCTCACTCTACCGTCGCGCTATACTCTCAAATGAATAATGCATCGTGAATTCAAGAACGATTCTCGTATTCCGTGCGAACCAAGTTCTGTCGTGCAGGGCCTGCGCCCTCTATACCAACGTAAGAAGAAGCCGCGCGACGAACGGACGACGACTCGTGCTGGAGTATATGTATATGGAGATCGGTCTTCACTTTATTTTTCTTCGTCATAAATCCCGTCCATTTTCAAGATTTCTTGTCGTTTTATCAACGAAGCGAGTTTAGCGAACCGGCAAACTTGCCAAAACCGATTCGTTCCTACCAATTTCTCTGCTTATAGTCGTTATACATACTACAGGGATTTATGTATATATTTTTTGGTAACAATTCGTTCCTCTTCAGCCTTCTGATCCTTCATCGAAAAATTCAAATGTGACTCATACACGTGTAAAGCAGAAGAAGCGAGGAGAGACAAGGTCACAAATTTTTCCAGCGAATGTTTCAGGTTCACCTCGTCCATTTCACATATTTACATATATAGGACTGCGCCACACTGACGCGATGAGACTTTGTGATGCGAGATGCTTTCCTTTCGAAACGTTCGACGTTTGCATCGGAAAAATGGAAATTCTTGAAGACATCGCTCTATGCATAGAACGCAGAATGGGATAGAGCTTCACTGCCAATTCTGTTTTGCTTTTTGACGACCTTTCTAACCCTTCCAATCTCGTCGCGGAACTTGCTGTGCGAGAGATTTTTGACCTTATACCGGAAATTGAAAATAGGAATGGCGAAAAATGTATTAACTCTGTTTTTCATGTTATAGTTTGTATTGATTTGGGGTTTTTTTATTCGTTATTTTCAGAGCCTCAAAAGTGAAGAGAAATTGTTTCCATTGACAAAAAAAAATTTATCTCCAATTTTAATAGAAAGAGGAATTCAAAAATTATAATTTTTTACATTCCAATATGAAGAAGCGGTTTACGGATTTAATGGAGAATTAAAAAGATTCTAAACGGTAAAATAATCAAAGACAGAATTAAAATTTCTAGTTCCGGCGTCATAAATTCTCATTAATGATTGTGTATTTTTATTTTATATAATTTTGGTGTTATTTTGACATAAATCATAATTTTTGTTTTAACAGTACGTGTCAAATTTACCTGTGATGATTTGACAAAATAATTTTTGTTAAATTTCCCACAAAAATTCGTAAAATACACAAAATTTCTGTCAAATCGTCATAACGCGATTTGTTGCTTCGAAATCTGACGCTCCGTGTTCACAAATAATTTATTTACTGTGTATTCAACCAACATCGATCCAAGTCTGAACCTAAATCTTTTCTGGACAATTCAACAATGGAAAAAAATAAATCCCTTTGCTTTTTCCATAAAGAATTATTTCTTTATCGTATTTTTCATTTAGTAAAATAAATCTTTTCCGGACAATTGCATAATTAAAAAAGAACAGAAAATTCTTTCCATATTAAGTAAAGAATTATTTCTTTATCGTACTTTTCGTTTAGTAAAATAATGCTTTTCCGGTCAATCGCATAATTAAGGGGAGGGAGTCAGGTAAAAAAAATTGATTTTGGAAATTCAATATCATCCAAATCCTATTGCATATAAAAATGCCCAACGCACTATATTGTTGGTACTCGTTGAAAGGATTTTTTACTGTCGTCTGAATTGCATATGCTTTTCAATATTATCTTAAGCAAAGTTCTTAGGTTTTCCATTCTGCGCATGATTCAGATCAAACTACTAGGCAGATTGAAATGGTTGACGTCTCATTTTCTTCTTCATGAAAAGATACACCGGCTAAATGGAGCAAATGTTAATAAAAGGTGATATTTTTTAAGTGACATAATTATTAATAAATAAATTTTATGCTATTTTCTAAATCAGTGATTAACTTTGCTTTCAGAATGAAAAAAAAATAGTTTGCTCCATTTAGTCGCTGTATCTTTTCATGAAGAAGAAAATGAGACATCAACCATTCCAATCTGCCTAGTAGTTTGATCTGAATCATGCGCAGAATGGAAAACCTAAGAACTTTGCTTAAGATAATATTGAAAAGCATATGCAAGTCAGACGACGGTAAAAAATCCTTTCATCGAGTACCAACAATATAGTGCATTGGACATTTATATATGCAATAGGATTTGGATGATATTGAATTTTCAAAATCAATTTTTTTTACCTAACTCCCTCCCCTTAAAAAAGAAAAAAAATTCCTTTCCTTATTAAGTAAAGAATTATTTCTTTATCGTACTTTTCATTTAGTAAAATATATCTTTTCTGGACAATTCCATAATAAAAAAAATAAATAAATCCCTTTCCGCTTTCAGTAAAGAATTATTTTTTACCGTACTTTTTATTTTGTAAAATCATCGAAAATGGCCAATTGCAACCTCTGAAAATTCTCTTTAAAAAATCCACATTGCATTCAACGCCAATCCAGTGCTCTAAACGTCAATTTCCACGTTTATGTGCCACAGCAGCGCTGAGAAAAAGCAGTTACTTTTTTTTCCATTGATAAGAGAACAAGCAGAAGAAAAAGTTGTGCCGATAGGAGCGAGGTACTTAGCTTGCAAGAGTTCCGCCCTCTCGGGTTTATAGGTGGGCAGGTGGTGCGAAAAGTGTTGTCGGTCTCTCGGCCTCAGAGACGTTAAGCAGAAAAATCTGCACACAGAGCCGACACTCATGAATACCTGAGCAGAAGTTTTTAAAAAAACGTTCTTTTCTTTTGCCGTTGCGATGCATGGAAGGAAGTGGTAGGCCGTGCCATGTCCCCGAGCGGAAGAGAATGAAAGAGGGGGAAAAACAAAGACGAAGTGCAAACGAAGTAGTAACCACCTTGGAAGAAAGCGAGAGGAAATAGGAACTCACTGTATGGATCATTCCACACCAATTGGGCCTCAAAAACTTAGCATAATCGCAAAAAATGATCATAATTTTTTCAAGAGTTTTTTTGAGTTTCACTCACATCCATAAATTATTTCAGAATTTTAGCACCTATGATTTGCCCAAAATTTAATAACGATTTTTTTATTTCATTTTTTTTCAATTCGCTGTATATTCAAAATTACCGATCGTACAAAAAAATTGTTCCTGTATAAAATTTAAGTTTTTGAATGTACTGTTTAATAAAAATATATCCGCCATTTTTTTTATTTCGTTTTTTTTTCATTTCGCTGTTTATTCAAAATTACCGATCGTACAAAAAATTTGTTGTAATTTAGCATAATCGCCAAAAATGATCATAATTTTTTCAAAAGTTTTTTAGAGTATCACTCACATCCATAAATTATTTCAGAATTTTAGCACCTACGGTTTGCCCAAAATTTAATAACGATTTTTTTTATTTCATTTTTTTTCAATTCGCTGTATATTCAAAATTGCCGATCGTACAAAAAATTTGTTGCTGTATAAAATTTAAGTTTTTGAATGTACTTTTTAATAAAAATATATCCAACATTTTTTAAATTTAATTTTCTCTTCAATTCGCTGTTTATTGAAAATTACCGATCGTACAAAAAATTTGTTCCTGTATAAAATTTAAGTTTTTGAATGTACTTTTTAATAAAAATATATCCGCCATTTTTTTAATCTAATTTTTTTTTCAATTCGCTGTTTATTGAAAATTACCGATTGTACAAAAAATTTTTTCCTGTATAAAATTTACGTTTTTGAATGGACTTTTTAATAACAATATATCCGCCATTTTTTTTAGTTAACTTTTTTTCAATTCGCTGTTTATTAAAAATTACCGATCGTACAAAAAATTTGTTCCTGTATAAAATTCACGTTTTTGAATGTACTTTTTAATAAAAACATTTCCGCCATTTTTTTATTCAATTTTTTTTCCATTCGCTGGTTATTAAAAATTACCGATCGTACAAAAAATTTGTTCCTGTATAAAATTTAAGTTTTTGAATGTACTTTTTAATAAAAATATATCCGACATTTTTTTCATTCAATTTTCTCTTCAATTCGCTGGTTATTCAAAATTATCGATCGTACAACAAATTTGTTGCTGTATAAAATTTAAGTATATAAATAAATCTGCCATTTTTTGACAGAGCAAAGTAATAATATTTTTTTTCGTTGAAATAGATCATTTCAATTTTTCTAAAAATTTCACAGTATTTCCATTATTATGTTTACGAACTACAGAAAAATTAGCGTGATCAAATTAATGACACATTTGGCATGAAATTACTCATATATACTTTACCACGCACCGAGCTAACCAAAGAGCCTACACACACATAACGAGAAAGAGAGTCATAGAGTGAGAGCGAGTCAGAGAAAAGTTTGATATTGCCTAACTTTCAAGAGTTTCCACAGGGTCTCGGTGCGTAGGTACCACGCGCTTCAGCCACTGCAGCTGTAGCACTGCGCCTACGTGCTTGAATACATCCACGTGGGAAACGAAGTAAAATGGTAATGGAGTGAGCAGTTCCGAGGCTTTCGACGTGCATAAAAACGTGTCGAAGCAACATTCGCCATAGCCACTAAGTTCCAGCTTCGGCTACAATCTTTCTTTTTTTTTTACCACTTTGCTTCAGTTCTTTCTTCCAGTAAAGTTGATCTACCGAACCATTTCTGTTGGTTCAGCCAATTTTTTTCAACTCTTCCAGTCGTTACTAAACGTTTGGTATTTTTGTATTAATTGAAACGCTTTGTGAATCTTTCGCGAATTTTAAAAACGATTCTGTTAGGAGTTGTATTATTATTTATTGGAAGTATTAATTTTTTGCTGTTTTTTAATTCACGAAAACGGTGAAAGCCAATGAAAAAGTGTGTTTATTGATTATTTATATACAATATGTCTTGTGTTTTTATTCTTATTGAAAAGTCTATTTTAAAAAAATTTTAATAGATTTTTTTTAATTTCGTAGGACATCGTTGATTTTGCTCTTAATTCGATATAGTCTTTAGGAATATATATGGAGCATTTCATCTACATTCGACATGAGTCTGATCCTCGATCTCCCTGATTTGGCTCGTTATTTTTTGAAGGGTTGGTTAGACCCTCAAATGCACCAGATTTTATATTTTTATTTTTTCTATACAATTTTTTTTTATATATTTTTTTAAAGTGACATATTAAATTCCATAATTGAAAGATCTGAAAAATACATTGTTGAATATCAAAATTATTTAGCTTATAGCCAAAGTGGGCAAGATTTTTCTTCTTATAGTTTTTAAGCTTCTTGTATTTAAAAAAATTATTAAAAAGTAGAAAAAAATAAGTAAATCTACTACAGTCGACTGATCAAATGTTTATTTACGTAAACTCGGTTTTCTTAAAATTTGTTAGATTTTTAAGAATTCTTCAAATTTTTCTGAACTACGACTATTCTAGCACCAGCATGCCATAATTGAAAAATCTGAAAAAAATTCTGAAAAATACAGTTTCATATTCAGAAATGTTTAACAAGTATATTGATTTTTTTCTATTTTTTAATAATTTGTTTAATCAAAAAAGCTTAAAAACCATATGAAGAAAAATTTTCCCCAGTTTGACTCTAAGCTAGAAAATTTTGATATTCAACAAAGTATTTTTCAGATTTTTTTCAGATTTCAATATTATTGCATGCTGGTACTAGAATGTGGCTTGTATGGTACTGGAAAAGCCTTAGTTCAAAAAAATGTGAAGAATTCCTAAAAATCTGAAAGAATCCTAAAAAAATCCGAATTTGGGTAAATAAACGTTTGACCAGTCGCCTGTAGTTGATTAAATTTTTTTTTTTTAAATAATTTGTTTAAATCGCAAAAGCTTAAAAACTACAAGAAGAAAAATCTTACCCACTTTGGATATAAGCTAGAAAATTTTGATATTCAACAAAGTATTTTTCAGAATTTTTTCAGATTTCAAAATTATTGCATGTTGGTGCTAGAATGTGGCTTGTATGGTACTGGAAAAGTCTTAGTTCAAAAAAATGTGAAGAATTCCTAAAAATCGGAAAAAATTCTAAAAAAATCCGAGTTTGGGTAAATAAACGTTTGACCAGTCGCCTGTAGTTGATTAAATGTTTATTTTTTTAAATAATTTGTTTAAATCGCAAAAGCTTAAAAACTACAAGAAGAAAAATCTTGCCCACTTTGGATATAAGCTAGAAAATTTTGATATTCAACAGAGTATTTTTCACAATTTTTTCAGATTTCAAAATTATTGCATGCTGGCTAGAATGTGGCTTGTATGGTGCTGGAATAGTTTTAGATCAGAAATATTTGAAGAATTCCTAATAATCTGGAAAAATTCTAAAAAAATACGAGTTTAGGTAAATAAACGTTTGACCAGTTGCCTGTAGTTGATTAATTTTTTTCTATTTTTTAATAATTTGTTTAAATAAAAAAAAGCTTAAAATAATTATTAATTGATAAGCGGTCGAGAGTTATGATAAGTGTGAACAATTTTTGGCTGCAATTTTTGGACGAAATTTTATTTAAATAACTCTATTTTGCTTGTATTTCTTATTATTGACACAGAAATTGACATGGGTTTGCCAACCACTGGCCTTTGATATTTGATCTGATTTGACAGTATACATAATTGGTGGAATTATTTAAATAATTGCACCCATGAACTCACCCATTTGTGATTCTTGCTGAGGTTCTGAGTGGACATGGAAAAAACTATGGAAATCCATATTTGCTGTTGTACACAGGTTAGTGAGCCGGACTTATAATATTCTAATTGTTGTCACGTGATATTTATACTATTTAAGTTATTAGATGATAATATTAATTGTTAATACTAATAGGGGTATATTAGGACTTTATCTAGGAAGTGGGTATATGAGGTTTCGTGATTGAACCTACACTATAATTATATATATTTTTGTACAGGACACTAAATAAAATTTCTGAAGAGGGTCCACACTCAGGACCGAAACGTTAAATTACTGGAATTTTTTAATTTAATTCTCCCTATCACTCCCAATAAACAACTGGGAGCTGGTCGAACGCAGCTAAAAATTGTCCACACTTAAAAAAGCTTAAAAACTGTAAGAAGAAAAATCTTGCCCACTTTGGGTATAAGCTAGAAAATTTTGATAATCAACAATGTATTTTTCGGATTTTTAAATTATGACATTCGATATGCCACATTAAAAAAAAAATTCAAATAAAAATTTGCCTAGAAAAAATAAAAAATAAAAATCTAGTGCATTCGAAGATCAAACCAATCCTACAAAAAATGACGAGACAAATCTGGAGGTCGAGGGTCAGATCCAGATCGAATCGGGACGGAATGCCCCGTATATACATTGGACATTGTATATCCGCAAATGTTTATCAAGAGTCGCGGTAGCGACTCGACGCCAAGTTAAAAAAGAAATTAATGTTGCCTTCACACTACGATTTGTCTGTCTGACTGGACGGGCTGTTACTCCTGACGCGACGGTCGCTATACCCGCGTAGAAAAAAAGAATCTTTTAAAGAATCTTAAAAAAAGTCTTGAAAGAATCTTTAAAGAAATCTTGAAAAGAATCACGTATAGGATCCGGAGCAAGATTCTTTTCAAGATTCTTTCTATCCGAGAGCGTTATGAGAATCTTTCAAAGAATCTTCGAAAGAATCTTGAAAAGCGTCTTTAAGAGAATCATGAAAAGATTCCGTAAATTAAACAGAAAAATCGTTGAAAGAATCTTAATGAAAATTTTCAGAGGAATCAAGCGAAACCTGTTGTTGCTTTTCCTTGGTGTCGAGACAGTACATTTCGATACGTCAACGAATAGTAAACTCCTCGTGTATAGTCGAACTCAGGACAGCTTTGCAGTCTTATATATGTTCAGACTTCAAGTCACTTGCGAGAAACGCTTCGACCGCTCGCCATCTAGCGGAGTATTGTCCACCAGTGTTTCGTATGATGTCACTAGGTGGCGAACGGACGGAGCGTTTCTCGCAAGTGGCTTGAAGCCTCAGCGTATATATAAGACTAGAAAGCTTTCCTGAGTTCGACTACACACGAGGGGTTTACCATTCGTTGACGTACCGAAATATACTGTCTCGACACCAAGGGAAAACCACAACAGGTTTTGCTCGATTCCTCTGAAGAATTTCATTAAAATTCTTTCAACGATTTTTCTGTTTAATGGACAGAATCTTTTCACGATTCTCTTAAAGACGCTTTTCAAGATTCTTTCGAAGATTCTTTGTAAGATTCTCAGAACGCTTTCGGATAGAAAGAATCTTGAAAAGAATCCTGGAAAGAATCTTGCTCCGGATCCTATACGTGATTCTTTTCAAGATTCCTTTAAAGATCCTTTCAAGACTGTTTTAAGATTCTTTAAAAGATTCTTCACAAGATTCTTTTTTTCTACGCGGGTACTGCTACTCTATTTATTCCGAAGGCGGCCTACTCACCGGCCGTTTTCAAATTATAACTCGAATTATATTTGACCACACATCGAGAACAAAAGATGTGTCAGGTTCAATATTTTTCTTTTTTACAATATATATGAAATGTATGTGAAAATGTTATATGGACAGCAGTTTGTGGCGATAGAGTAGAGAGCAGAGCGCTTGAATCCAACTTTTTCCATTCGATATTCCAAAGGCGTTGAAGTGTACCAAGGTGGTAAAAGTCGGGAGTTCTTTTACAACGAGAGTTGCACATTTTCGGTGAGGCGCCGCGATAAAATGCCGAGGTAAATGAGCCGTTGGCGAAAGAGAGAGAACTGGAAGGTCCAATGCAACAAGTTTCCGTTCAGTCGCGCCGACAATTCCGCCTCGTCGACAATGCCAACCGATTAATTCGATTGATGGTTTTACTGGGCACGCTTGGGGGCTTCGGTAGTATGCACTGGGAAATTCGATGCTACGGTACGTCATATTCAGACAAACGTGTTTATTCGTCGTTATTATAGCGAAGTCTATTATTATACAGTGGGGATTTCGTTCTGTGCGGAGGTTTATGTGTGTAGTTATTGTCAATGGGTGCGAAATCAGTTTATATAAATGTTGTAACTGTGAGGTTCTGTTTGTCGTTGGGTGCTTCAAATATGTTGCAACAAACGATTGGATTAATCGTGAAGGGAATAATTAATGTTTGATGAAAACAGATAATATTGTAGGTCGAGTGATTTCATTGTCGGAAATAAATTAACGATTTATGGCTATCTGTTAAATGGTCGTGTATTTGCTGTAGGAATTGTTGATTGTTGTAAATATGTTAAAATCAGGAGCTCAATTAATGATTTTGGAAACACTTATTGTTTGTTAAGAGGTTATGCGTTTTGGATGTTTTGGAATATTCTATTTTTGAGTCTTAACGATTTTTTAGGGTGTCTACTACGCGCGAGACTTTTTGTATGGGCGTGAAATTTATAAATCTAAGTAATTTAAAAAATTGACATTTTATCGATCTGTGAAATTGACATAAAATTTAAAAGCGGTTTCTTCAAAACAACTTATTTCAATTTGGTTAACATGATGTTTCGAAAATCGGTGCACCGATCTACTTGTAATTTTTTAAGCTTCTTTTAGACATAACGTTTTTTCGAAGCATAGTTTTTTTTTGGGATATCGGAAAAAAGAACATTTTTTTCACGGAAAATTAACATTCTCACTTTGGACAATCTCTATTTTGTTCTAAGTCAATATTTTAGAAAATCCTGCGTTCAAGTATTTAATAATTAAATATAAAAGAGAAATCCGTTCAGAAGTGCCGCGCAAAAGTGCGAACAAAAGGTGCTTCAGAAAAATGATAATAAATTCGACGTTATGGAATATTTTTAAATAAGGAAATTATCAAAGAAACTCGATAATATTTTTTGAGATACAATACGAAAATTCCCTTTTATTTCATCCATCCATTAACTCAAGAAACTCCCTAAAGCGAATGACATTAAAGTTTATGTAGAATAAAATATGTTTGTATCTCAAGAGATTTAATTGTTGCTTCTAAATGAATAATCTATTCATCTTTATGTAGGAACCGAATCGCAGAATGCACAAAAATAAAAATTACATATAATGGAATAAATGTTTATAATCGTACGTTCTACTTTAATGATTTATTTCATTTTATCTTTCTCAATTGATGGAACAAACGTCAAAAAAAAGCATAGAATGACAACCAGTACAATTATGTTGAAATAAATTGTGCAATTACTGGTTTATGAAATAATGAATAATAATTAAATTTTTGAAATACTAACGAACAAAAGCAAATTCCATTGTGGTAAATATCACACAAGATATAATTTATACTCGAATCACCTGATTTCATTATCGAAGGAAATAAAGCTGCAACTTTAACTCTATATTATATAATGAAATAAAGAACCTGTTTATAATCGTAAGTTGTACTTCAATAATTTATTTCATTTTATGTTTTTCAATCGAGGGGGCAAACGTCGAAAAAATAATTCATATAATGACAATCAGTACAATTATGTTGAAATAATTTGTGCAATTACTGGTTTATGAAATAATCAATAATAATAAAAATTTTGAAATACTAATGAACAAAAGCAAATTCCATTGTAGTTGTAGCATTTGCATTTGCATTGTAGCATTTCATTATCGAAGGAAAATGATTTATATGATTTTTGCTTCCTCATGGATGAAGCTTTGTTTTCGTGAATTTTTTTTTTTCGAGATTTTCATGTCAGTACACTCAGAATAGTTCAAAACGTCGAGAAAAGTGATTTAGAAAAAATGTCTGTATGTGTGTGTGTGCGTGTATGTGTATGTATGTTACACGCTCAAAAAATGTAAACCTTTATAACTCGGGAACGCCTCGAGATATATAGCTGAAATTTACACCATAGATAGAGGGGTCAATCCTCATCGTTCATACCAATTTTTGTGAAAATCCCCATGATCGTTAAATTTTTACGCGGTTTTGAATTTTTTCAAAAATGTCTGTTAACGCGATAACTTTTTTAATTGTCGAGATATTAAGCTCAAAATTGGTATGTATGTGAGTTTTCATACACCGGTGATCCCTATTAAATTTGCTTAATATCGGTTGAAACGTTAAAATATTATGAGATTTTGATTTTTTTAATTTTTTGATTTTTTTTCTGCGATGCGAATTTTGGTATCAAATATTAAGCTGGGAGTTAACTGAGTACCAAATTCATAATTAACAGAAAAATACGTCAGATATAGCCCAAAAATGTTGAACGATACCATATTTTCATAGCGATGTTGTACAGTCTATATTGCGAAAAGTAGCGATTTATGTCGTATAAACTATCCATATCCTTGCTTACCAATGAAATTTCGGAAAACACCGGTTTCTATAGTGTTCTACAAAAAAAAAAACAGAGAACATAGAGTATTCGAGGGAGTTTCCGGACCGTTCGTCCTTATTATATTTTTACAAAGCGAGAGTGTGCGCTTATTTATTTATTTAAAACAAGGATGCAAAGCAGAACCTTGCACATTGCTTCCTCATTATATTTCGCTTTTTACAAAGCTTCCTCTATGAGGAAGCCAAAATCAATTACCGTACTTCCTCTTAGAGGTTGTTTTGTAAAAAGCGAAATATAATGAAGAAGCAATGTGCAAGGTTCTGCTTTGCATCCTTGTTTTCATTTTATCATTTTCGAAAGAATAAATCGTATAATGACAATCAGTACAATTATGCTGAAATAAATTATGCAATTATTGGTTTATGAAATAATGAATAATAATTAAATTTTTGAAATACTAATGAACAAAATCAAAATTCCATTGTGGTTCATATCACAGGAGATAGAATTCCTACTCGAATCACCTGATTTCATTATCGAAGGAAATAAAGCTGCAACTTTAACTCTATATTATATAATGAAATAAAGAACCTCTTTATAATCGTAAATTGTACTTCAATAATTTATTTCATTTTATGTTTTTCAATCGAGGGGGCAAACGTCGAAAAAATAAATCATATAATGGCAATCAGTACAATTATGTTGAAATAATTTGTGCAATTACTGGTTTATGAAATAATCAATAATAATAAAAATTTTGAAATACTAATGAACAAAAGCAAATTCCATTGTAGTTGTAGCATTTGCATTGTAGCATTTCATTATCGAAGGAAAATGATTTATATGATTTTTGCTTCCTCATGGATGAAGCTTTGTTTTCGTGAAATTTTTTTTTCTCGAGACTTTCATGTCAGTACACTCAGAATAGTTCAAAACGTCGAGAAAAGTGATTTAGAAAAAATGTCTATATGTGTGTGTGTGCGTGTATGTGTATGTATGTTACACGCTCAAAAAATGTAAACCTTTATAACTCGGGAACGCCTCGAGATATATAGCTGAAATTTACACTATAGATAGAGGGGTCAATCCTCATCGTTCATACCAATTTTTGTGAAAATCCCGATGATCGTTAAATTTTTACGCGGTTTTGAATTTTTTCAAAAATGTCTGTTAACGCGATAACTTTTTTAATTGTCGAGATATTAAGCTCAAAATTGGTATGTATGTGAGCTTTCATACACCGGTGATCCTTATTAAATTTGGTTAAGATCGGTTGAAACGTTAAAATATTATGAGATTTTGATTTTTTTAATTTTTTGATTTTTTTTCTGCGATGCGAATTTTGGTATCAAATATTAAGCTGGGAGTTAACTGAGTACCAAGTTCATGATTAACAGAAAAATACGTCAGATATAGCCCAAAAATGTTGAACGATACCATATTTTCATAGCGATGTTGTACAGTCTATATTGCGAAAAGTAGCGATTTATGTCGTATAAACTATCCATATTCTTGCTTCCCAATGAAATTTCGGAAAATACCGATTTCTATAGTGTTCTACAAAAAAAAAACAGAGAACATAGAGTATTCGAGGGAGTTTCCGGACCGTTCGTCCTTATTATATTTTTACAAAGCGAGAGTGTGCGCTTATTTATTTATTAAAAACAAGGATGCAAAGCAGAACCTTGCACATTGCTTCCTCATTATATTTCGTTTTTTACAAAGCTTCCTCTATGAGGAAGCCAAAATCAATTACCGTACTTCCTCTTAGAGGTTGTTTTGTAAAAAGCGAAATATAATGAGGAAGCAATATGCAAGGTTCTGCTTTGCATCCTTGTTTTCATTTTATCATTTTCGAAAGAATAAATCGTATAATGACAATCAGTACAATTATGCTGAAATAAATTATGCAATTACTGGTTTATGAAATAATGAATAATAATTAAATTTTTGAAATAATAATGAACAAAATCAAAATTCCATTGTGATTCATATCACAGGAGATAGAATTCCTACTCGAATCACCTGATTTCATTATCGAAGGAAATAAAGCTGCATCTTTAACTCTATATTATATAATGAAATAAAGAACCTCTTTATAATCGTAAATTGTACTTCAATAATTTATTTCATTTTATGTTTTTCAATCGAGGGGGCAAACGTCGAAAAAATAAATCATATAATGACAATCAGTACAATTATGTTGAAATAATTTGTGCAATTACTGGTTTATGAAATAATCAATAATAATTAAATTTTTGAAATACTAATGAACAAACGCAAATTCCATTGTAGTTGTAGCATTTGCATTTCCATTGTAGCATTTCATTATCGAAGGAAAATGATTTATATGATTTTTGCTTCCTCATGGATGCAGCTTTGTTTTCGTGAAATTTTTTTTTTCGAGATTTTCATGTCAGTACACTCAGAATGGTCCAAAACGTCGAGAAATGTGATTTAGAAAAAATGTCTGTATGTGTGTATGTGTGTGTGTGCGTGTATGTGTATGTATGTTACACGCTCAAAAAATGTAAACCTTTATAACTCGGGAACGCCTCGAAATATATAGCTGAAATTTACACCATAGATAGAGGGGTCAATCCTCATCGTTCATATCAATTTTTGTGAAAATCCCGATGATCGTTAAATTTTTACGCGGTTTTGAATTTTTTCAAAAATGTCTGTTACCGCGATAACTTTTTTAATTGTCGAGATATTAAGCTCAAAATTGGTACGTATGTGAGCTTTCATACACCGGTGATCCTTATTAAATTTGGTTAAGATCGGTTGAAACGTTAAAATATTATGAGATTTTGATTTTTTAAATTTTTTGATTTTTTTTTCTACGATGCGAATTTTGGTATCAAATATTAAGCTGGGAGTTAATTGAGTACCAAATTCATAATTAACAGAAAAATACGTCAGATATAGCCCAAAAATGTTGAACGATACCATATTTTCATAGCGATGTTGTACAGTCTATATTGCGAAAAGTAGCGATTTATGTCGTATAAACTATCCATATCCTTGCTTCCCAATGAAATTTCGGAAAACACCGGTTTCTATAGTGTTCTACAAAAAAAAAACAGAGAACATAGAGTATTCGAGGGAGTTTCCGGACCGTTCGTCCTTATTATATTTTTACAAAGCGAGAGTGTGCGCTTATTTATTTATTAAAAACAAGGATGCAAAGCAGAACCTTGCACATTGCTTCCTCATTATATTTCGCTTTTTACAAAGCTTCCTCTATGAGGAAGCCAAAATCAATTACCGTACTTCCTCTTAGAGGTTGTTTTGTAAAAAGCGAAATATAATGAGGAAGCAATGTGCAAGGTTCTGCTTTGCATCCTTGTTTTCATTTTAGCATTTTCGAAAGAATAATTCGTATAATGACAATCAGTACAATTATGCTGAAATAAATTATGCAATTACTGGTTTATGAAATAATGAATAATAATTAAATTTTTGAAATACTAATGAACAAAATCAAAATTACATTGTGGTTCATATCACAGGAGATAGAATTCCTACTCGAATCACCTGATTTCATTATCGAAGGAAAATGCTGTGTGGTCTTTGTTGTTGGGATGAACTTGCACACCGGACTGGGATTATAACCCAACAACGGGGGCCAGAGACGTCGTCGGTACGAAGGTAATATCCAGAGACAATAGCTCGGAGCTTCCGACAACCACGTCTAAATACATTGCATACATACTACTTTCGCTGCGATATTCAACGTACGACCTAAATGCAGTCGAAGCCACCGGATATACGTATGTATGTGTATATTGTGCTAGTGTGCATCTACATGTGTATGCCTATTCAATATTTGATAGAAAAGACTGCATAAAGTAAATGGATTGAACTCACTCGCTTCTTTTCTATCTGCGAAGCTTTGTTTGATATTGGAATAAAAGTTGTTGAATTTTAAAAAATCAAACAAAAGTACAATAAAATGGAGAGTCATTCAGTTACAAAATAACAGCAGCTTTCATTGTACAAACATGAATCGAAATGTATTTGTTTTATTTTCACTGGCGCTGTTAATTTTAAAAAATCGAGAATACGATTGAAAAAATGTTACTGAAATTCTTTTTGATCGCAATCGACTTTGGGATATACGAATTGTGGAAAAGTTGAATTGGGAAATAGATACAAAAAATGAAACTGTGATTGATAGATAATAAAAACTGTAACTAGTGGAATATTCAGGGCAAAGTTTATTCAAGAATATGTCGCATGCTCATATCTTACAAGAAGCTTGATTTAATTAGAATTAAAGCACTTTACTATGGGAAAAATCTTTTAAAAAATCAAAGGGGTTGAAATCACTCGTTTCTTCTGTATCTGCAAAGCTTTGTTTGATATTTGAATAAACGGTGTTGAATTTAAAAAACCAAACAAAAGTACAATAAAATGAAGAGTCATTCAGTTACAAAATAACAGCAGCTTCCATTGTGCAAACATGAATCGAAATGTATTTATTTCATTTGCACTGGCGCTGTTAATTTAAAAAATCCGAGAATATGATTGTAAAAATGTTACTGAAATTCTTTTTGATTGCAATCGTCTTTCGAATATACGAGTTATGGAAACATTGAATTGAGAAATAGATACAAAAAATGAAACTGTGATTGACAGATAATAAATATAAATTATAAGTAATGGAATATTCAGGTCAAAGTTTATTCAAGAACATGTCGCATGCACATATCTGACAAAAAGCCTGAAATTTTACAAAACCTTTCTGCTACTTTTGACAGAAATTTCAATATAAAATCCAATGATACAAACAAATAAATTTGGTCAAAATTGCACCAAAATTATTAGCCAAAATCGAACCTTTTGTGAAACAATCACGAGAAATAATCGAACCAACCAATAAAACCCTAACAAAGAAACGAAAGGGTACATAAAAATTAACACATAAAAATATGTAAATTCGCAAAATTTCACAAAATTTATTTTCCATTTTTAACAGAAATTTAACATAAAACCCATTGAATAGAATTTAAAAAATTTGGTGAAAATAGCACCAAAATTATTTTTTTACTGTGGTAATGATTCTTTTATGAGGTAGCAAAAAATGAAACTTTTTTGAAACAATCACGAGAAGTAATTGATCCAACCAATCAAACCCTAACGACAAATCGAAAGGGCCCATAAAAATGAACACATGAAAATATGTGAATTCTCAAAATTTACAAAATCTTTTGGCCACTTTTACAAAAAATTGAACATCAACCCCATTAAATAAAAACAAAAAAATTTGGTGAAAAATAGTCCCAATATTATTTTTTACTGTGGTACTTAATAATTTTTCTATGAGGCAGCAAAAAAATGAAGCATTTGCGAAACAATCACGAGAAATAATTCCACCAACCAATAAAACCCTAACTAAACGAAAGTTCACATAAAAATATGTAAATTCGTAAAATTTACAAAATCTATTTGCCGCTTTAAACAAAAATTTAACATAAAACCCTTTGATTAAAATCAAAGAAATTTGGTAAAACTAAGCAGCAAAATTATTTTTTACTATAACTATAACTATAACGATTATTCTATGAGATAGAAAAAAAATGAAACATTTGCGAGACAATCACGAGGAATAATTCCACCAACCAATAAAACCCTAACCAAACGAAAGGTCACATAAAAATATGTAAATTCGTAAAAATTTACAAAATCCATTTGCCACTTTAAACAAAAATTTAACATAAAACCCATAGATTAAAAACAAAGAAATTTGATCAAACTAAGCAGCAAAATCATTTATTACTATAACTATAATGATTTTTCTATGAGATAGAAAAAAAATGAAACATTTGTGAAACAATCACGAGGAATAATTCCGCCAACCAATAAAATCCTAACTAACCGAAAGGTCACATAAAAATATGTAAATTCGTAAAATTTACAAAATCCATTTGCCACTTTAAACAAAAATTTAACATAAAACCCATAGATTAAAAACAAAGAAATTTGGTCAAACTAACCGCTTAGAAAAAAAGAATCTTGTGAAGAATCTTTTAAAGAATCTTAAAAAAAGTCTTGAAAGAATCTTTAAAGGAATCTTGAAAAGAATCACGTATAGGATCCGGAGCAAGATTCTTTTCAAGATTCTTTCTATCCGAAAGCGTTCTGAGAATCTTACACAGAATCTTCGAAAGAATCTTGAAAAGCGTCTTTTTCAGAATCGTGAAAAGATTCCGTCCATTAAACAGAAAAAACGTTGAAAGAATTTTAATGAAATTCTTCAGAGGAATCGAGCAAAACCTGTTGTGGCTTTCCCTTGGTATCGAGACAGTATATTTCGGTACGTCAACGAAGGGTAAACCCCTCGTGTGTAGTCGAACTCAGAAAAGCTTTCCAGTCTTATATATACGCTGAGGCTTCAAACCACTTGCGAGAAACGCTCCGTCCGTTCGCCACCTAGTGACATCATACGAAACACTGGTGGACAATACTCCGCTAGATGGCGAGCGGTCGAAGCGTTTCTCGCAAGTGACTTGAAGCCTGAACGTATATAAGACTGCAAAGCTGTCCTGAGTTCGACTATACACGAGGGGTTTACCCTTCGTTGACGTATCGAAATGTACTGTCTCTACACCAAGGGAAAGCAACAACAGGTTTCGCTCGATTCCTCTGAAAATTTTCATTAAGATTCTTTCAACGATTTTTCTGTTTAATGAACGGAATCTTTTCACGATTCTCTTAAAGACGCTTTTCAAGATTCTTTCAAAAATTCTTTGAAAGATTCTCAGAACGCTTTCGGATAGAAAGAATCTTGAAAAGAATCCTGGAAAGAATCTTGCTCCGGAGCCTATACGTGTTTCTTTTCAAGATTCCTTTAAAGATTCTTTCAAGACTTTTTTTAAGATTCTTTAAAAGATTCTTTTTTTCTACGCGGGTAAGCACCAAAATTATTTTTCCACTATAACTATAACGATTTTTCTATGAGATAGAAAAAAAAATGAAACATTTGCGAAACAATCACGAGGAATAATTCCACCAACCAATAAAACTCTAACGACTAAACGAAAGAGCTATTAGAGCCTCCAGGTAAATTCGAGGCTGGTGTAAAATAGAGAAATTGAAGAGCATTGGGAACAACGGGAAATACGGACGTTTTAGCGAGCAACCGAACGACAGACAAGGTTAGGGAAGAAAATACAAATCCCAGCGGGTCATAGGAGTCATAGAGAAATGGTCGGGAGTATCGAACGGGTCGTTGGATTGGCAATTAATCTTTTCATTGGCCTTCGGCCACATTGGCAGTCCAACTGTGCACTCTCGGGTGCACAACTGCTTCGCGAACGACCGCAAATCCACGTAACCCGTTCGACGTTCGCGTTAACGCTCGGCGTTCAATCCGTAATCCCTCGTTTCGCTCGTCGACGTCATTTCCAGCAGCGTTCTCGACGTAACACTGCAAACGCGGTGAAATAAACCGCGTTCGAGTCTCGACCGTTCATGTTCTCTGTCATTCGGCAAATATCGCTATATCTTTGGCTTAGAATCGAAGGGGCGTAACAGCAATGTTGACTTATATGAGTTACGCCCTTTGGCTTTTTCGATATCGATAGATAACGACGTAGAGTTCCGGCTACGACGACCAACATATAGGTAGTTCAATGGGTTATTGCGTGATTCGTTGAAATCTACGCGACACACTAAATTTCATATAGGGCCCACTATTATTTGAATGCTACGCGCGCTGTGAAAGCAAGTTTTTTTTCGTTTTTTTTTTTAGTACTGCGTGCTTAACGATTTTAAGTTGCGATGCATTTCTTTATAGAGCTTTCAATGGCTTTGGCAACAAAAGTTCAATGAATTTATTGAACGATTTTTATGCTTTGCCAAACTAATGAAAATATATATTTATTGATACCGTATTTTCGTTGAAAAATTGAAGTAAAAGACATATGTGTATTATTTTTTTCATATTGTATCGGACAAAAATAAAAATAAATGTGAATCATATAATAATATAATATAATTATATAAATGTATTTTTCAAAAATGTATAAAAATACATTTTGCTTATGTTTAGACAAACATTTATTTTTATTTTTTTCCGATATAATATGAAAATTATATTATTTATGGCTCATTCTAATTTTTATCTTATCTAATCCATTTTGAAATTATAGTATAAATAATAAACTGATAGTTTTCATGTTTGAAGCACCTAAAGGGTTAAAGCTGGTTTTTTTAACTCCGAAGGGTTAATATAATTTTGATTACTTCTATAAAAAAAACTTTCTTCATAATACAAAAAACAATAATCATACATTTGACGTTTACTGCTATACACTAAAGCTCAGAAGTGCATTCAAGGCAATATAATCCGGTGCTCCTATTTAATTTGGGCCAAGCGAATGGTGTTCTTCGCCATCGTCAAGATCTTACTTATATACCTCGTAGCAGTGCCAGGGTCATGCAACCAGGTCGAGTATTCGCGGGTATTCAAGCCTCAGAAGCTCTTATACTTTGCGTTTATTCTGTGGTAGCTCTGCGCCGAGTTTATACCTTCATAATGCACTTCTGTGTACTCTATTTTACTCCAGCAAAATGGATATCATATCTAGACGCAATGCGACCCATCTTCTTCACCTATATAGCTAACTTTCATTAACTATTATGATGATTATTTCGGTATCTCTTCAGTGGCAGCAGAATACGTAGCAGCAAAACCTGCATTGAGAAAGAGGCTTAGTTGGGTTTACTAAGATCTTGTTTTAAAATCTTATCAAGAAAAGAAAATTCCCAACTCAATAAATTGCATGTAATTAATAAGCAAATTGGGTAAATGAAAAATGGTTAAATATCCCATATGGAAATAAGTATATGCAAGATATATAAAAGATGTATCCTAGATATACATTATACAAGATATATCTTTCCCAAAAACTCTATATGTCAGATATATCTCAGAATATGTACGACATATATGTGAGTGAAAAATATATCCGAGATACACCCAAAATAAAATTGCGAATTTCAAAATGGATGGGTGTCAAAATAGTGAATGATCAAAATAGAGAATGATCAAAATAGCGAATGATCAAAATGGCGAATGATCAAAATAGCGAATGGTCAACATAGCGAATGATCAAAATAGCGAATGATAAAAATAGCGCATGATCAAAATAGCGAATGGTCAAAATAGCGAATGATCAAAATATCGAATGGTCAAAATAGCGAATGATCAAAGTAGCGAATGATCAAAATAGCGAATGATCAAAATAGCGAATGATCAAAGTAGCGAATGATCAAAATAGCGAATGGTCAAAATAGCGAATGGTCAAAATAACGAATGATCAAAATAGCGAATGATCAAAATAGCGAATGATCAAAATAGCGAATGATCAAAATAGCGAATGGTCAAAATAGCGAATGATCAAAATAGCGAATGATCAAAATAGCGAATGATCAAAATAGCGAATGATCAAAATAGTGATTGATAAAAATAGCATATGATCAAAATAGCGAATGATCAAAATAGCGAATGATCAAAATAGCGAATGATAAAAATAGCGAATGATAAAAATAGCGAATGTTCAAAATAGCGAATGGTCAAAATAGCGAATGATCAAAATAGCGAATGATCAAAATAGCGAATGATCAAAATAGCGAATGATCGAAATAGCGAATGATCAAAATAGCAAATTCAAATATAATGAACGTATGAATTTAGAATGGCCATTATTATCGAATTCGCTATTTTAGACATTCGCTATTTTGATCATTCGCTATTTTGAACCCCACCCCAAAAAAATCACCTCAAATGTATTTTTCCGTTAAAGGCTTTTTTTTTCTCAGGATTTTTTTTTCGCATTTTTTTTTTCAAGATTTTTTGTTCCGGGGTTTTTTTCCGGGATTCGTACAAAATATTTGGTTGTCTTACCAAATGTTTGGTTGTGTTAACCAATAATTTGGTAACATTTTTAACCAAGTTTTTTATAGTTCTAACTAAGCCTTTTTATCATTGTGCCAATTCTATGTATAAAATGAGCTTTTCGTGTAAATCACGTATAGAAATCAAGACATATCGTATGTTCTGTGTTTGATGCTCGCTTGCTTGGCCCTCGTTAAGACGATTGACCCTAATTACGATCCTGGTAAAGGATCGCTCTAATTGCTTTGGGAGTCGGCGATACTGCCTTCGAATTTGCCCTTTCGTCTACGTCCCAAGGGATCTCGATTTGAAACGCCCTTCCAAGCAGTTTGAGCAGTTTTCTCGACATTTAAATGGCTTTAGTCGATGAAAGTTCGTTTAGTTTGCTTTGCGAAAAGGTGAGGTCAAATGGAAATTCCATTTCAGGAGGAAATTCATAAGTGAACGTATTTCAGAGCAGCTGGTTTATTTTTTGCAGCAATTAAATAAAATGAGAAATGTTTTATTATAGAATGATTAAACGATAAAAAAGCTTTTGATACAATAAATCTTATTTATACAAGGAAACCGATAAGATTATTCGGTTATTAACTTCCTCACTGAATTTCTCATGATTTAGTGCCCATCGAGCAATTAAAAAATTTTTAAAAATGTTTACGATTTATTGTTGTTACTTTTATATTAATATTCAAATAAATTTATACTTTTTTCACTGGGTCTGGAGATAGTCTCAAGATGGTCTGATCGCAGCCGTATATTTCTACTGCACTTTCACATTGTTTGAGAGAGTCTCGGAGATTTTAGAGTTAGCCCGGGGTCAGTTGACTCGCATATTATTATAATTTTTCATTTTTAACTGTCCCGATGAATTTACATTCCGTTAAGCATAAATGCTAATAAGACATTTGACTAATTACCTGAAAAGTTCTGCCCTCCTTTGTCGCTCGGTATTTTTTTTAAAAATTGTAGAAAAATGATTCTCAACGTTTGTACGAACTGACATATTTTCCAGCTCAAATTGTGGAAAGTCTGCAAATTTCTTTTTACAGAGGACGCTGCGTTTTCGTTAAAAGCTTTTTTTTCAAGATTCTAATGTCATAACTCCCGAAATTACCTGAAAGGTCCAAAAAAGTGGTAGAGAAAAAAAAGTTTGTAATTTTTTGTAGATTCAAAAAAATCTTTTACAACTGCAGAACGGATTGGACTTCCGGTCTGAAATTTGATACACCAAAGCTACTATTACTACCCTTTAATCGTGGTTGATTAATTTGGAATTAGTCACGTGCTTAATATTTTTAATTTTTTTTTTAATTGCAAAGTGACGACAATTTCTGCATATTTTTAAACTCTCAAAGTACAAAATTCTCAAAAAATATAGTTACCTCCTATTTTGATTGATATCGCATTGGGCAAAATTAAACAAACGTTAAACAGGTTGACAACATTATATAGCAATTTTATTTACTACGTTCATTGTTAATTCGTATAACTTGAAAAATAGCTTGAATTATTGATTTGTAATTCAACACATGACTGGAGCAGTCGCGACGCGGTCATCGTAGTGAAATTAATTAAAATTATCGTGGTCAATACAATTTAATGACAGTTGGATTTTTACGAAAATGCAAAACGACGTTAACATCCGAATTCGTGTAAATTTAAAGTTATCGAACTGAAACTTTCTACACGAATGAAGTTACAATAATTATTGGTACGTTCTGAGTTTTTGGTATCACTGGAATTCGATATCAACAGTTATAAAAATTTCCAAAGCTAAACCTCACGCATTGCTTTCATATTATTTTTAAAAAATTCTCTACGAAGAGCACAAAATAAAACAACAAAATTTTTAATACAAGTGGCATTGTCAAAGGTAGAATAATAAATGGAATGCAATATGCAAGGTTTTCCTTTGCAGTTTATTTCAGAATTTTACCAACCGCCACTATCTTAAAAAAGAATTCCATACCCATAAAACTCGCCACGCTCTGGACTTAATTTCACAAGAGTTTCAAAAACTAAAGCGCAGTTTTTACATGCGCTTGAATATTATCTCCATGATTTCAGACTACGTTGCTGAAATTCCGCAGAACGAAAAAAAAAATTTCCGTCCCTTTTAAATAAAAAAGGGCATACAAAAAAATAGAAAAATTATCGTTAAACCCTCCAGTATATTCTCCTTAGTATTTGCTTTCTTGATGCGTAGGCAACACTCAGAATACCGCATAATAAAAGAATTTCTTTAGTGCCATAAAAATAGCAGAAAAATATTATCACAGCTTCATCAGTTTGCGTCTCCAGTGAGAATTACGAGAATATTCAACCGCCCCCTTTCTAACGCAATATTCCCACTGAATATTCATGAGAAATATGGTCACGTAACCGTTGGACATAAGCGGTTCGCTACCGACAATGGAACATCGGACGTCAGCCATAAATCAAGTGAAAACAATCATTATAACTCAGTATACAGAAAAATCCCCTTTACAAATCAATGTATACGTTGCGACGCTTTTATAATACTGCAAAGAGGGTTGAAAGACGCCGAGAAGTTCGTGTCTCTATTAGAAAGACGCTTCTGATGAGAAAGCCGAAGAGGGCAAAAAATGAAGAAAAAGAAATCAGAAAAACTGCCAGTGTCGTAAACGCGAGAGAGGCTGGAGAAAAAAAAAACAGCGACGAAGACGAAGAAGCTAAAAAAAACTGCCACGTCCGCGGTCACCATCCCTAGTTCTCCGAACATTTCTCACCCTAAGTTCCTGATAGATGCATCTCGGCTTTCTCGACTCTTCTTCTCTTGTGTCTCTTCGTTCCTCTCACCTTGTTGGTCTCTTGCGACGATAAAAATACCTGGAAAACTCGTTTTCTCGCCTTCCACCCTCTTTCCATAGTCTCGCTTGAGAATCCTCGTTTTCCTTCGGCCATAGCAGAAGGAAAATCGAGTTTTCTGTCGGCCGCGTTGATTCACACCACCAAGCATCGCTTCGATAGTCACTACGGTGGCCAACGTCAACCCACGACTACTATCAGACCCAACAAACGCTCCGGAAATCCAGCAAACGGTTATGTACAATCCTTGTATATGTTTGTTTAGGTAAAAACTGTCAAAAGCACACTCTCTTTATCCACTTTATGTGCATAAAGACTTTTGAAATGCTGGACTAAGCTTTTATATAAAAAAAGGCTAGGATAAGGTGGAAAATCTATTTTACTATGTTATTTGCATTTATAAAGAGGAAGCTTTAATTTTGCAAGAAAAGAAAACCATTTTCTATCCTTTTTGAGTCGTCATAGAGAAAACTTTGATTTTGCAGAAAAAAAACTATTTTCTACCCTTTTTGCGATTTTATACAGGAAATTTTAAGTTTGCAAGAAAAAAACCATTTTCTACCCTTTTTGCGATTTTATACAGGAAATTTTGATTTTGCAAAAAAAAAAACCATCTTCTACCCCTTTTGCGATTTTATATAGAAAATTTTAATTTTGCAACACAAAAAAACCATTTTCTACCCTTTTTACGATTTTATACAAGAAATTTTAATTTTGCAGAAAAAAAAACCATTTTCTACCCTTTTTGCGATTTTATACAGGTAATTTTAATTTTGCAATTAAAAAAAAACCATTTTCTACCCCTTTTGCGATTTTATACAGAAAATTTTGATTTTGCAAAAAAAAAAACCATTTTCTACCCTTTTTGCGATTTTATACAGGAAATTTTAATTATGCAATAAAAAAAACCATTTTCTACCCTTTTTGCGATTTTTTATAGGAAATTTTGATTTTGCAAAAAAAAAAAACCATTTTCTACCCTTTTTGCGATTTTATACAGGAAATTTTGATTTTGCACCAAAAAAATCTATATTTTCGTGTGAAGATATTCAAAAAGATCTAAAATATCATGAAAAGTGGTTTAGAATTTTTCTATGATGACGATTGAAGAGTAGGTTTAAAAAAAATAACGTAATGCATAACAGAATATTTCAAAAACGAAAGGCCCAATGATAAAAATTGATCATAATGACAAATCGTGATGTATTTTATAAACATAAAAGTCTTCCAAAATGTAAAACATATTAAAATATTTGATTTTGGAATACAACAAAATATCCCATAAGGAAAACAACCCCCGACAAAATATCCTTTTAACGACCGATTTTTCCTAAAAGAGATTTTTCATTAAAACCACAATTTAACCAATTTAAATTATTATAACGCTCACGCAAATTTAGATATCATTATTATTATCTATTACGAGGTAGCAGTATGGCACAGTTCGTATTACATGTGCGTCTGATGCACCTGAGAATCTCCATTAAGAAGCTACTGAACCGCTGGAATAATATGAGCGGAAAGGGATTTCAAACTCGCAAGTATAATAGTTATACTAATTTGGTACATTTTCACGGCTTGGCATGAACACAACTAAATCTGCAGCAACGTAATTAGCCCAGAATGTAAAGTAATGTTACTTTTAGCTATATAAATATAAATAGCCACTCAAAAAAATATATTTTATATTTTATATTTTATATTTTATATTTTATATTTTATATTTTATATTTTATATTTTATATTTTATATTTTATATTTTATATTTTATATTTTATATTTTATATTTTATATTTTATATTTTATATTTTATATTTTATAATTTATATTTTATATTTTATATTTTATATTCTATATCTAATATTTAATGAAAGTTCCGTTAGATATATATGCATAAATAGTCTTGAGAGTTTGCATATGGTATACCATAAGTATGTTAACATCTGAGAAGCTCTTGAAAGCTTCAATGAAAGCCCATACTAAACTATAAGTACAGGAGCAGTCCAATGTACGCACAAACCTTTAGAAGCTCCGTATTATACTGGAAACTCGACGATACGTTCATCGAAAGAAGCGCGAGTGTGCTTTCCACGATGTTATATTTGAACATGTCGATCCTAAAGGTTATTACCTCGAGAAACTGAAGGAGCTCGAAGCGTCTGGCTCTACGAGACCAGGAACTTCAATGTTGTTTTTCTTTCTTCTTATTTTTTTTTCTTCTTATATGCTACGTTTTCATTTCAATTTCAATGCAGCTGATGCTGAAAGGAGCACACACGCCCGGGGGCGCAGGATATTGAGCGAAGGGCCGCTGCAATTCAGGGCTTTTGGTTCTCGTTATAAACGTAATGGACGTACTACGCTAGTTGCCTTTTTGGAAAGCTCGGTTTCAGCATAAATACCTGGAATTTATCCTTCGGTGATCTTAGTAGATATTAAGGTACCTCAATAATTAATTACTCTATCTAATAGGGTTACTTAATTTTGCTTCCTCATAGAGGAAGGTTTGCTTTAGTGGATTTTTTTTTTTCGAGATTTTCATGTCAGGACACTTAGAATGGTCTAAACTTCGAGAAAAGTGGTTTAGAAAAAATGTCTGTGTGTGTGTGTGTGTGTGTGTGTGCGTATGTGCACAATTTTTTGTTAGCATGATAGCAGTCGCAATTTTTAAGATATCGGGCTCAAATTTGAACCACGAGTAAACTTTCGTTAAACAAGGTATGGGATTGAATTTGGAGTTAATCTGTCATGGTGTTCAAAATTTATGGCATTTTGAATTTTTTGGAGAATGTCAGCTCAGGCTCTAACTCGCGCAATTTTTATGACATCCGGCTTAAACTCGGACCAGAAGTGGACTGTTATCAAATAGTGTTTGGGATTAAATTTGGTGTCAATCCGTTAAGGGGTTCACAATTTATGGCATTTTTAAATTTTTTGACATTTTTTGTTCGTGCTCTAACTTTCGCTATTTTTAAGATATCGGGCTGAAATTTGGTCCACAAGTGGACTGTTATTAAATAAAGTTTGGGAGTGAATTTGACGTCAATCCGTTAAGGGGTTTAAAATTTATGGCATTTTGAATTTTTTGTTTGTGCTCTAACTTTCGCAATTTTTAAGATATCGGGCTCAAATTTGGTCCACAATTAGAGTGTGGGTAAACTAAGCATCAGTTCGAATCTGGCGAGAATCTGTCAAGAGGTTCAAAAGTAATGCCATTTTAATTTTTTTTAAACAAGGCTGCAAAGTAGAACTTTGCAAATTGCTTCCTCATTATCGTTGGATTTTTAGAAAGCTTCCTCTATGAGGAAACCAAAATAGATTAACATGCTTCCTCATAGAGGTAGATTTGTAAAAATCCAACAATAATGAGGAAGCAATTTGCAAAGTTCTACTTTGCAGTCTTTTTTTTTATCTCAAATACCGAATGTAGTTATCGAAAAATTGATTAAAGTTTTGTAATTTTGATTCCTCTTGATAACAATTCATAAAAAATTCTTTTTTTTTGTCATTACACTCAAAATGGTTTAAAACGTCGAGAAAAGTGGTTTAGAAAAAATGTATGGATAGATGTGTGTGTTTGTTTGTGTGGACGTCATTCAAAATTCAAACTTACATATCTCAAGAACTGATTTAACAATCGGGCTGAAATTTAGTAAGCATGTAAAGCAGTTCGACGTCTTTGGTTGTGGTAATTTTCAAAAAAATTCAAAAATACGTTCCAATTTTATTTGTCTTTGCAATTTTTTAAACATGTCTGTAAACTCTCTAATATCCGCAAATTTTTAGCTATTGAGCTATATATTTTTTTATGAATAAAGCTATGTTAAAGGAGGATCAATATTGAATTTGGAATGAATCTGTAAAAAAGTTTGGTTTTTATGGGATTTTTAAATTTTCAAAAAATATTCGTTTCGCTCTAACTCATGTCAAATCTCACCAAATTAACTGCAATTTTCTACAGATGAAAAGTAACATTCAGCGCTGCTACCGGCCAAATTTATTTATGATCGGTAACGGAGTTTGGATTTCACGCGATTTTGAAATTTTCAAGAACTATATAGGTAACAAAAAAAGTTGCAAAGTAGTACTTTGCAGCTTTTTTTTTCGTTTCTAAGACCTAGTTTTGTTATACAAACATAAATTTTGTTTAACACCGCAAAACGTATTTTATATTACAGTACAATAATTGTATATATGTGTTTTAAAGTCAAAAAATAATAACCAGAGGAAAATCTCGAAACGTAAATATATTTGATTGCTTTTGCATCCTCATAGAAGAAATGTGGTGTTCATGAAAAAAAAAACTTCATGATAGAACATTCAAAATGGTCCAAAACATAGAGAAAAGTAAATTGGACAAAATTATAGTTCTACAGACATATTCATAGATTTTTCCCTGAAACGATATGATATCCTGAAAAAAAATTTTCAATTACATGTGCAAGAAAAAACAAATAAAATGAATCTACAACTCTGATGCTCAATCAAATTTTCCAATTATCACGGTCATCACCGTGCATCCCATTGATTTCCAACATCGACATTACATCAGTTAAATTTTTATCAAAAAAATCTTTTTCCTTAACCATTTTATGATAGAACCGAGATTGCATTTACATTTTTTTCCCTAAAGATCATTCAGAATAATCCAAAATGTTGGAAAAAGTTAGAGACCTATAGAAATATTCACAGACTTTTCACTGAATTAGGATATTAAAAAAAAAAAAAAATTCACTCACATGTACAACAAAAAAAACAAATATAACGAATCTCTCAATCATGATTGAGCATAAGAGTTGTAGGCCAAATTTGTTTATTTTTTTAATAATATTAAGAAAAAAAAAATTTTTTTCACTTACATGTACAACAAAAAAACATATAACGAATCCACAACTCTGATGTTCAATCATGATTATAATATACTGTGTGATAATAAGTGAAAAAACTTGCTACTGGCGTGATCGCAAAACGTGACTTTCTCATCACGATTGTTACTGGCGTCACGTTACTGTCGTGAAGTTAGTTTGTGAAGTTAGTTTGTGAAATTAGTTTGTGAAATTAGTTTGGGAAATTAGTTTGTGAAGTTAGTTCGTAATATTCGTTTTTGTAGTTATATATGAATAAATATCTCTCTATATTATAAAAAGATCGCGCCGCCGCCTTCGCCGCCGTGTCAAGAATCGAGGGACTTATTCGGGTTAGAAGCGGTCACCCATCCAAGTACTGACCACAAAAATTCTGGGGTCTATTTTTGAAAAAATTAGCTTATTTAGGCTTATTTAAAAAAAAATTAGGTCTTTTTTTAAATTTAGGTCTATTTTTGAAAAAAAAAAAAAAATTAGACCTATTTTTTAAATATTATTTTACATACTTTGCATGTGATGAAAAAGTAAAAATTTGTTACTGGTGTAAAATTTTTATCGTGAATTTACTGGGTTATAGTGATTAATAATGTGTGAATTTCGCACATTAATTGTAATCTCCATTTTTAGCTATAATTTGTCAAGAACGCGTTTGTAAATTCGAAATTCGCGCGCGCGAGAAAGCGAGCGTGACATCGCGCGCCGGCGCGCGCCTTCACATCTCTCTTTCCCTTTGATGTTATTATCGTCGGCATTGCGATAGTTTGACAGTCGGAATTACATTTTATTTGATATTTCCAACGTTTCGCATATTATGGTGTGTATGAGCAGCATTTGGAATTGGTATAAAATGCTATACGAGTGATAAAATAAATAAAAAAACTATGATGTGATGAGTGCATGAGTGTTTATAGTCTAACATCAAGAGTGATGATAACCTCAAATGTGTTTCTCTTGTATTTTTACATTCTTTTTTTAAATTTTAATCTAACATATGGTGTAAATATTCATAGTATGTTATCATTGAAAACTGCTCAAGATCATTGCAGTTCTTTTTTTTAGTGAATGTGTAACACAATAACACAAGAAAGTAACATATTTCAAGCAATACATTTTTTACAACAGTTTAAGATGTCTTATGTGGGTGATTGAAAAAACAAAATCTTCTATATACTAAATCTCTTGTTGTTCATTTTTTATTTGCTGGTAATACTATTTGTATGTATCACATTGAAGCATAATATCTTTTATATTAACTTGCGGTACAAAAATAAATAAAATTTTTATTTTTTTTTATTTTGTATTTAAGGTAAAGTATCAGAAGCAGTGGAGATTTTGGATTGGATTTCAATACCAAAACCAGGATTTGAATGCAGAAGACACACAAAAAATTTCATTTCAGTCCATAGATGTTTTCAAAAGTTATTGTGTTTCCGGACGGCACATACAGACGCCAGACAGACAGACAGACAGACAGATGGACGGACAGAAATGAGGTAATGTGTTTTTTGGAATCTAGGACACTCAAAACATCTATTTCCATCAAAATCTGGAAGTCGAATTTTTTTTGGATTGCAATACTTTCTCTTTATCCATACTCCGTATGTGATGAGAAAGTAAAAAGTAAAAGCGAAAAATAATGAGGAAGCAATGTGCAAGGTTCTACTTTGCATCCTTTTTTTAAATTAGATAAATAAACATGTTGTGAATTCGCCTTTTCTATTTCGTTATTATTAGAGAGTTTTCGAAAGTACATGTGATAACGTATATTATTAAAAATAATTCAACATTCGATAAAATCACAAATTTCATACCGTTTGTCACTAAATTATACATATATAATGGCTGAATATTGTTTCATTTATATACAAAATTTGAGCTCGCTATTTCAAGTTTTGCAAAAGTTACAATAGAGCGATAATGTCAATTTTTTGAAAAATTCAAAATTCCATAAAATCTGAACCACTTTACCGATTCGAGCCAAATTCAATACCAAACAGCATTGAGTGCACCTACTCTCATAACAAACTATTTAGCAAAATAGACTAAATTTTACGAAAGTTAGAGCGATCACGTCCTTTTTTCAAAAAATTAAAAACGGCATAAAATCGAAATTGTCGCACAGATTTTGTCGAAAATTGCTACAGTTGAAGTGGGTCTGCTGCTACACTAGTGTGCCAAATTTGAGCGTGATATACAAAACCATTCTTGAGTTATCGGCGTTCGAATTTTCGGAGTTGTATACACACACACACACACACACACACATACATACGGACATTTTTTCTAGATCACTTTTCTGGACGTTTTGGACAATTCTAAGGGTCCTGACATAAAAATCTCGAAAAAAAATTTTTTCATGAAAACAAAGTTTCCTCTATGAGGAAGCAAAATTTGTTTTTCTTAATATCATCAAAAAATTGTTGTTTTTCAACCATATGTCTTCCATTTTATCATAGAAACCAAGATTGTATTTACATATCTTCTTTTCCTTTCTTTTTTTTTTCAAAGCCAACGAAGAGAAATAACCAGGTGAAAAGCTGGTGGCGTAAATCACTTTGCTCTCACGCTATGCGCGGGGGGTGCATCAAACACTGTGCGACGTTCTTTACGACATTGCAGATACAGGGATCTATAGAGCTACTGAGGCTTGTGACACTCGCACACACACTTTTATCGTCGTATCACGTTTCCGCGTGGTGAAAGGACTTTAGCCATAGCGAGTGTCAGTTGCCGAGTGGACTTTCTGCGGCGGCAATGGCATATAAGCTACACACACTATATATATGCGATCCTTTCAGCTGCAAGTATACAACCCCATGTCAGATACAGCTATATATATAGTTGTAAGAGTTACGCGGATATATCTGTCGAGTTACTACAGTATTGGCTCTCACGGCGTCGCGCGCCCCGAGCCAATAATCCGTTATTGGTACCCCCACCACGTTTCCCAACAAACCTCACCGAAGCAAGCGTCTTAATTTTTTACGACGATACCAGTCGAAACTTTGCCGGAACTAACTTCGCCTCGGCATTCTCATTCTACAGTATATATATATATATATATATATATATATATAGGTATGTAGTCATATGTATATAGTATATGTACTCGAACGAGTTCGGACCTTCGTCGAGAATCGTGAAGACGAGACTTCATATACTGTCAGCCAAACTCCGAACGGAGTTTACGCTCGCTCTTTCGATCCTGTCGCATTGCTATATCTGTAGTTAATATAAACTTGGTAAGAGATATCAGTATGGCGCTTATATATATATATATATATATATATATATGTATGTATCTGTATATGGGCCATTCGATAACGAGTTACGATAGGGTTGTGAAGTTTGCACATTTTATTTTTCTTCTTTCGTTTAATATGTTGTAGAATGATTTTAATAAAGACTTTACACCAATTTTGAGATATTTTTATATGTTAGGTTGACCAGAATTAATAAATATGATGATTACTATAAACCGATGGTGTTTTTGACATTCTTTTTCTTCCGCTTAGAGGAAATTTTGGTTTCATGAAAAATTTATTTTCGAGATTTTGATGTCATAATGTTTAAAATGGTCCGAAACGTCGAGAAAAGTGGATTAGAAAAATTTGTCCGGATGTATATATGAAGCATTCTCTGTCAATTCAGCCACTTTTTTTTCGACCCTCTCCGATTTTCCCTGTAATTGATTATATGAATGTACCACTAAAAGACACTCTATGTGAATTTTTTCAGATTTTTTGAAATAATTTTTCAGAAAATGGCTTTTTTATTCATGTGCAAATATCTCAGAATTTTGAAGTTAGTGAAAAAAAATGTCTGCACATAAAAGTTGTCGTTTATTGTTAGCTTTTGAGCGGAATATTACAAATAATTGTCACTTTCCTGTGAGAATGATTTTTTTCCGAAAAATGGAGGAATTAGTTTTTAATTAAAAAAGGATATTTTTTTTTTACTGAAAAAATTACAGAGTATTGCTACATGACTGTTGATACCACAAAAAAATCGCCAGAGTGACACCGATCGATCTTCTGGTATTAAAAAATGCATTTGTGTGAAAGTGCCGAAAAACGGGGGCATTATTATTTTTTTGATAAAAAAAAGGTTACTTTTTTTTGGCTAAAAAAATTACAGAGTATTCTTGAATGACTGTATATATTGCAAAAAAATCATCAAAGTGGCAAGGATCGAGTTTACGGTATTAAAAAAAATTATTTGTGTGGAAGTTTCAAAAAACAAGGAAATTTTTTTTTTTTTTTTCATTCGGCCCTGCTACGCACCAAATTTGGTGATGATCGGTAAAGCGGTTCGGATTTTACGTGATTTTGAATTTTTTAAAAATTTATTGTTGTCGCTCTGGATTTCGTAAAACGTTAGAAATCTTCAACTTCGTCAATAATTTTCATCTTTCGCAAAGCTTCCTCTATGAGGAAGCCAAAAAGAAAATAAAGAAAACTTCCTCATAGAAGTGGCTTTGTAAAAAGCGAAAAAGAATGAGGAAGCAATATGCAAGGTTCCACCTTGCATCCTTTTTTTTGGTGTATTTATTATTGAAAAATCGAATTTTTTAGACTATTTCACAAATATGCGTCAATGTAGGATAGTAGCATCAAAATAAATAAAAATTGATTGCAAATATTTCCAAAAGGTTGTTTTTTTCGATTTAAAAATTCTGGTAATCTTTTGTTTTCCAAAATACGTTTTCACAGCAGATATTTATATATTTTTTTAAATAGGGTTATTCTCTTTTTTTTCCTTTTTTTAATTCCTAAAAGTTATATTTCCTCTTTGTTTTGTGAAACGTTCATAGTATCTAAAAAAACATCGTGAAATTATAGTTAATTTTTTTTTTTAACTTTCGAAGTTCATAAAAAAATGTGTATAATTTTTTAACGGAAATTTTGTTATTTTGTTACTGTCCAATGTATGTTGTATATGAAAACGAGTATATACACTTTTTGGAAAAGAAAAAGATAGAAAATTGAAAGTTGGGTAGTTTCGAAATATACAAATAAAAAAATATCTAATCCCAAATAAGAATTCGGAAAACCACGAATTTTTAATAAATTTCAAGCGGTCTCAAAAAAACTATTGTTGATTAAACAATTTGCTATACATTTTTTAAATCGATGTTCCAATTTTAAAGTAATTCTAATTACTTAAAAGTCCGAATTTTTTAGTAAATTCTAATTACTTAAAAGTCCGAATTTTAAACTAATTATAATTACTTAGAAGTCCGAATTTTAAAGTAATTATAATTACTTAAAAGTCCGAATTTTAAACTAATTATAATTACTTAAAAGTCCGAATTTTAAAGTAATTATAATTACTTAAAAGACCCAATTTTTTCGTAATTGTAATTACTTAAAAGTCCCAATTTTTAAGTAATTCTAATTACTCAAAAGTCCCAATTTTTAAGTAATTCTAATTACTTAAAAATTGGGAAGTAATTCTAATCACCTGGGACTTTGATTTAATAATTTTATAGCATTTTTGATGATCGATATCAAAATATATTTTTTAAAAAGTGTGTTAATTTGTGTGGAATGCTTTTTTATGCTGCACTACAACAAACTTAACGAAAAAAAAATGAAGAAAAAATGCTGAGGTCACTACTTTGACCATTTGGTCTAGAAGGCCCCATATATTCAATATATATATATATATAATACTGGAGTAAAAGATGTGACTGGTGCGAGAAAGAGATATTGGACGAGGATTCGAGGTACACCGCACGCCTCCACAGAGACATATAATAATCCGACGATATTGAAGATTAAATACTGTATATACTATATAGACGGTTGGGTGGATAGACCAAAGCTCACGTATTGAAAAGTTGTCGTATACATGAAGTTGTCAACGGCCGATATTGAATTCTACGTTTGCGTCACCTGAGGACAAAAAAAAAAAAAAAAAACATGATTGATCTACATTTCAATTATTTTCAATCCATGAATGTCCAGCATTTGCAATCGTGCAAATAATGTAGCTATACATACTACAGTTTTTTTAGCCTCACATAATTGCATAATTTTTTACTTCACGAAGCATTAGGAGCCAATTTAATATTTTTTGAAATCGATAAAATTGAACCTTTTTAAATGAAAACTGAATTATCGCTTGCATAATGAAAGGTAAAAAATAGGTCAGCAAAAAAAGCTCTCACGTTGAAAATTTTTACGTACTTATAATTTTGTCACTGAAAATAATCGAATTCTAGTCTTGCACGAAGAGTAGAACCAGAAACATTTTTTCTTTCAGGAATTTTTAGTTCCTTTAAAAGCTACTTTTTGAAAAATGGGCGATAATTTCTTTTTAATTCCTAAAATAATTGAAGCAATTAAAAAATAATTATTGCAGTGACAACGAAGTTATTAATTAATTTTTCTTTTTTTGCGGATCGATTATGTCTGTGATAATGAAGTGGAAAATTCACAGCTGCATAATCATGGAAGTTATTAATATGGTATCTTTTTTTTTCCTTTTTTTTTGTCGAGACTATGAACACGTGATACAGAATTAATTATCCGCAAGCTTCGTTACCGCATAAATTGAAATTTTTAATCAGAACTGCGTTAATTCTTTTAATTAGCGAACCTTTTAATTACAAGTCTCACCTGTCTCGCGATGGCTGCGTCGCGTTTTCGGCAAAATGTTCGTTGCAATTTTTCCCTTTATGGAATTAAAACGCCCGTCGGGTTTGCCTAGCGCGAACCCTCGTAAGCTCTTCCATCATTCGAAACACCGCAGCGATAAAAGTATCCACTTTTCGACGCATCCAACGAAACGAAAGGTAGGAATGAAATTCAAATTTAACGTAACAATGGCCGAAAAACTGGTTTACTACTCTCGTGGTTTTTCTTTTTTGTGCGCCGAGTGTAATGCCAAAAACATAAATTGTAGTAAGTGTACTGATCTTATGAAAAGTATTATTTTAATTGAAAAATGTTTAATTTAGTTATGCTTATAAAAAGTTGTAAAAAGTTTTCCGTCTTTTAAAAAGTTATTTTCTATACATAAAAAAAAATTCCTTTTTCATTTTTATATATTCCGATCACAAATCTAAATTGTAGCATAGAATTATCTTACATTATTATTTTATGAAAAATTATTTTAGTTAAGAAAAGATTTTATATATATTATATTAAAAGATTACTTTATTTCTGTGTCTGTTTATAAAAAAAATTGAAGAAAATTTACAAACTTTGTCAAAATGATATCCTAAGAATTAATTAAACAAATTAATTCAGGGATTTATTTGCACAACCAGAAAACCGTTACAAACATTCAATCATAGTAGATTATTAATAAAATTGCAGCACCGATTAAAAATATAAAAAGTTCTTCACTATTCTTGAAATCGATAGAATTTTCTGCTTTAATTATCGAATATTATTAGCATAGTATTAAGGGGATGCTGGAGTAGATCTTTTTACCGACTTTGGTCGGTAAAAATAGGCGATTTCGTAGTATATACTATTCATCGAAAATATGCTACAAATATACGTAAAATTTGGCAGGGATGTAATAAAAACATTCATGCTTGGGTGTCCGGTCGAATTACTGTTCAAAACATACAAGAAATGTAAGAAATTGTATATTACTGAACCTCTCAAAAACCAATATGGCCGCTCGAAATGTCAACAGAGCCTTTGAGGTACGATATAAACGTTTCTGGAACTCAGATGTGTTAAATCAGACCGGACACCCATTCTTTGATTATTCCTGAACCTTTCAAAACCGTCGGAATGTCGATTACACAAACCAAATCCACGAATAGTGTTTACTACAATTGCAAAGACTGTTTGCTTTTCGCACAGGCTCAGAGCTGGTAAAGATCATGAATATCGTTCCGTCATTAGGAGACAGGTGGCGCTGACGTAGTCTGTTTACTTTTGGCAAAAGCTCCGAGCCTCTGCAATGCGACCGTAGTATACACTATATATGGATTTGGCTTGTGTAGTTAACACTCTGATGATTTTGGAACATTTAGAAATCATCACAGAATTGACGTCCGGTCTGATTTTACATATCTAATTTCCAGAAACAATTATATCTTACAGCAAAGGTCTGTTGACATATGGTGTGCGGCCATTTTGCTTTTCGGGAGTTTCGGTACCTTTTGCCAAAAGTAAACAGATTACCATGGAGCCTAGAGGTAAGGAGTATGAACTCCTATGGAAATCGCGGTTGAGAATCGTTCGCCAAACCGTGGAAAATTCTTTTGGCGGGAACCGAAGTGAAGTGAGCGACAAATTGGCGGGAACCGAAGTGAAGTAAGCGACAAGTTGGCGGAGACCGAAGTGAAGTGGTCATGTTGTTGAACGCAGCCCTGCGGTTTTTGACGACGACGCGTTGTTCCCGCTCAATAACGCCCATTTTGCGAGTAACCTGTATCAGAGATTGTTGTAATTGCATCGTGCGTCAATTTTTGTTAATTTTCCGCCATTCATATCATCGCCAATATGGCGTCACTTTGGGGTGCGTTCGCTTCATGTTTATCGGGGGCTAACTTCATCTCGGTTTCCGTTGATATTCAGTGGTGCTCAGTTCATTAAAATTTTACACAGTTTCGCGAACATTTTTTCAGCCTGAGTTCGTACTCCTTACCTCTAGGCTCCATGCAGATTACGTTGGCGCCACCTGTGTCCTAATCACGGTCTTACATACAGGTCTTGCGACTCCGATGGTGGGGGGTGACACATATCTTGAAGATAGGGTAGCATTTACGCAAAAACTATTTCAGCCAAAAAGCATTTACGCAAAAACCCTTTCAGCCAAAATCCGTTTCCGCCAATGAAATGGATTTTGGCTGAAATGATTTTTACGTAAATACTTTTTGGCTGAAATAGTTTTTGCGTAAATGCTACCCTACTGCGCGGTAAGGTAGCATTTACGCAAAAATCGTTTCAGTCAAAAAGCATTTACGCAAAAACCATTTCAGCCAAAATCCATTTCATTGGCGGAAACGGATTTTGGCTGAAATGGTTTTTGCATAAATGCTACCCTACCATCTTGAAGTCGAGCTTGACGCTGCTCAGTTTGGCCGCCAAAGGCGCTCTGATCGCGTGCTCCTCGTATGACAGAGATAGAAAGAAATATTTTTCTCTCTTTCACTCTAATAGCATGAGTCCACTGTATAACTTAACTATGATTATTCGAATAAGCTAAGCGATAATCACGCATACAATGAAATTTAATAAACATTATATGAGAGAAATAAATAAATAAATAAATAAAAGATACAATTGAATTATAAACTTTAAGTGAAGCAAATTTTTTCACATAACCGCGGGTTCGTAAAGTATATAAGAATTTCGTACATATGTAAGCTTAATTCGACTGAAAGAGCTTCACGAGATTTTTTATCGAATCACTGAGAAAAAAAGTAGCTGGATGAGCTAGATTAGTGTTTGCCAATGTTTGATCGAATTTATAGTTAGTACATGAAAAGATATTGGCGAACTTAAATGTATTAAAGTATCTCCCCATTTTGTTACATATGTGTCAACTTTTTAGATCCAGTTGCTTCTATATAACTGCTAATAATAATGACTTTTATTATAAAATGAAAGAGCACCTGTAAACAAAACTCGAATTTAGGGTTATGTTGTTCGATAGCACTCGATAGCAGCGACACGTATAGGCGATGCTATGTACTACAAAACTGCTTCAATATGAGTGTCACTCCCCACCACTGAAATTCATCGAAGTCGCAAGACCTGTATATAAGACCGTGGTTCTAATCGGGAAACTTAACGACCAAAGTCGGTATCAAAATCTACTCCAGCATCCTCTTAAGGAGGTTCATCAGAAATATAAAATGTAGAGAAAAATCTGAAAATATTATCGCATAGTCGATACTTTGTGCTGAATGTACCTGAATTATTTGGGAATTTTTACCTACGCCATTCACATAAAATTAAAGTATTTTTTGCATACTGTTTAACATGGACTCTGATGACATGACAGCTCCATCGCCTTATAACTCGAAGAAAAATGCAGAGAAAAAATGCAAACCTTGTTATTTCACTGTAGTTATAGTTTGGGTAAATACCACTAAAAATCAGACTGATTGTCTAGTTTGTTCATGAGAATTATTGAATGAAAGCACGACTTTCGCAGTTGTTTGCAGCTTGCCGATATAACAGGCAGGAAGTACGGCAACATTGGAGAGTTGAGAGTTAGGCTAGGCTCAGCGCGACAGGCGCGCGATTCAGACGATCTTATATCGATAAACGAGACGTGGTTGAGCGAAAATCGAATATTCGATTCATTTTCTTCCTATCCTTTCCGTTTTTTACTCGTTTTAACATATGCTTATAGCACTTTTCACTAATAAGCTTCCCTTTCCACCTCTAACGTCGACCTGCCATGATTGCAAAAGCATAAGTGCTGAACTGTTGGTAGCAGCTGGTAGTCGCCACCATGACACTCATGGTAGGCAACCGCATAAAATACGGACTTTGTTGCCGCACTTCTCCACAAATTCGCGATGCTACAAATTCTAATTTCTATATGTTTGAGCAGTATAAACTTATATCGATTAACTTTATACTGCTAAAAAACATTTATAAATCCGTTTGAAATTACATTATCCGTCCCAATTTGACAATTCTCCGAATCAAGATACATTATTTATGCCGTTGGCTATCGTGAAATAGGCCCGTGTATAAGCATAGGACTACCGCTCGCTCTCCTCACCTCCCGCACGTACTGACGAACCTCCTTAATATGTATCTTAAACAATTTATTAACAATTAAACGTAGCTAAAATCATGGTTTAGAAATATTTCAAAACTGATATTTGAAAAACTTAGTTTTTTTTAAAACCTTTATTCGAAGTCGATCATTGCTTAAGGGGTTGTAAAATCAATAGTCCAATAGTAAGTGAAAAACATTTAAACCATTTTGCGTTTCATCGTGTTTTACAAAAAAAGGTTAAAAAAAATATATCAGGAATACCATTTTCAATGGGTATCTGTGTTCAGACGTGGAATTCCGATGAATCTGATGGAAGGAGCACGTTTCCTGCTGTTCTCGATGTAGGTCCGAAAAAAAAATGCTGACGGACGTCAGGGGACCGAGAGTGAGTGGAAAAAAAACGAAAAAGAAACCCCTACAGTAAAATCGGAGTGAAGTAGAAACTGCTCTGGGTGAGTTTGATAAAAAATAAAATAAAAGTATTACACAGTTTGGTATCCAGTGAGATCCATGGGTATTCTCGACGAGAACAGAGTTACATTTTTTTTCTCCTGCTGCTGACTGACTAAATGAAAGAAGTAATCTATGGGAACGAGTTGATGAACCGTCAGTTCTACATTTTCTGGAAATCGTGCAATTCCTTCATACGGTTTCCTAAACTCAGAAAAAATATTTGAAGCGAAATTTACTTGACTTGAATTCAGTTGAGTTAATAGAATGTAGTCGGCTTAATTAACCCTATATGTCGTTGGTTGTTGAAAAGCTTGAGGTTAATTTAAATCTAATCAATCGTGCAGCCTAAATTTTTTTTATTTTTAGATAATTGAATTTTATTATTGGTTTACAAAAAAATGGGATTCTATGATGAATTTCGTTATTTTTCGAACTTACTGGACTAAAAAGACAAATTGGTATATTAAATAAGATATATTAAATAATCAAAAGATTGAGTGAAGAAAAATTTAGTACTTGAAGGACAAAAAAATCACGTGAGAACAAATAAAAATTAACATTTTTTCTTTTAATAATAATGCTGAATAAATTATTATTTCTTAATAAATTAGTTATAAACTGCTATATTTTTTCATGCCAAAAGAATTCTCTGATTTTTCTGAATACGGAGGCTTTTTTTTTACAGAATCATCTAACAATTTTACAATTTTTGTTTTCAAGAATTTTTTAAGGAAATTTTTATGAAATTGTTTTTTCTGTAATCCACAATTTTCTCAATAACATTTGCAAATCTCGCAGCATTTATATCGTATTAAAAAATGTAAAAATAACTTTTGCAGGTTGTTAAAAATTTTTTAAAATAAATTTCCACTTATTTCATATCGAGTAGAGTCAAACCTTTCAGAATTTTTTTGTTTGTTATTCGAAAAGGTTTTTGGGCATTGAAGTTTTTTTTACCCGGACGCCTGCAAATCTACGTCACATAAAAATGGCCATTAGATCTAAAATTACAAAATAAAATATCCCAAAAATTCCAAGTATTAATAATAAAAAAAAATTAATAACAAAAAACGTCAAATTTTCATGGTTCACCGAGAAAACCATATTTTATGTTAGTAATCCCTTAAGGTTGAAAAAAAACAGCACATTTACCGGTCCGAATAATTTTCCATATATAGGTACAGCGTTGGTTTATTTACCTCAAACCTTTTAATGCGGCCATTATTTTTCATTCTGTTTTTTTTTCAATTTTTCTTTCTTGAATAAATGGCCCGGCGTTAAACCAACCTATTTTCCAACCCAGTATGATTGAACGTGCCGAGTGTTATTGTCGACTCAACAATACTGCGCGATATGCTGCATATGTACATAACTCTGTTGTTTACATAGTAATGCAAGCGATATGTATGTATTAACCGATGTATTAAAATGTACATAAAGTCGAGAACATGAGAGAGAGATATACGTAAATAAGCCCGCGAATCCGGACGCCCTGAAAATTAAATAGAGCTACAACCACAGTGGAGTTCGCCACGCAAAGCTCTCATCTCTCTCGTCTCAATTTGCTAGCGGATTAAAGCTCGTATATCAAAACTCGTGTTTCGCTAGTTTCAGAACGCTGGAAATATAATAACCTGGTTAGGTAATAAAAAATATTAAAAATAAAAAAATTACAAATATCACCTCGTTTTTATGTGTTTCTTCATCGTAATAATGATATATGTTGAATCATAATAAAGTCGTAAAAAGCCGGCGAGTGATAAAAAAAGAAAAATAGGGAATCAACAGAAAAAAATAGGGCCAATGGCGTTACAGCTTGGAAAAATAGTTACGGAATACTGGAAACAAAGCGCATCCATAAAAATCGCACGCACTTGCCATTCTCGTTTCGCATTGGCTGCTTACTATTGCAGAGACGATAAAAATCGAATTTGCATCGAATGCTCTTCAGAATGATTGCATTTGCGCCTATCAGGTGATAAAACCGCGAAGATTCCCCGCGTGACATTCGCAGTCGCGTTTCGAATTTACGTTGGTTGTTCCAATTTCAACAAGTTGCGTGAGTAAGATTGAAAAAAATATATATATATGGCGTGCAATAAAATTTACTAGCGCCTCTGCAATCGAAACTGCCGATATTCTGCATTCAGCGTGAGAAATAACTATTATTGGGTTTAATTAAAATTCAAATATGTGTAAAGGTAAAAAGTAAACGAACAAAATGTATACAATTATTGTGGATTTTTTAAATAAATTTATAAATTTATTTTTGTTTTGATATCTACACATTTGAAAATGTATTATATATAAATTGTTTACGAAATGTCAGATTAGATTATAATTCAAGGATTTTTTAATATAAAACAAAAAAAACGAACGAGAAATAAACGTCGATGTAGTTATTAAGGGTATTTAATTTAAATAAAAATAATTTTTAAGAGTTATTACTTAAATCTTTTTTTTATTATATAATAAGCTATTATAATAAAATAGATTTTTTAAATGGAATAAGTTCCCTAGTTTTTTTTAAATACACATGATTTTGGAAGGATATTTGTACACTCAAAAAATTCTTATTTTTGAGAATACTTTGAGGTTTTGGAAATTATATTCTTCGATAAATCATTCTGAATTTTTTAATGTATAATATGTACAACATACGAAATTTGCGACATTTCCACTACTTCTAAAAAAAATATTCAAAAGTGTAAATTAAATTAATATTAAAAAGGAAAATATTCAAAAGTGTAAATAATGTTACTATTTTAACTAGATTAACAATAATTTTTTGATATTTATTATTCAAAGTTATAAATCACTGTAAAATATCAAACCCGGAAATAATGAAAAATTTACTTAAGCTTTACTGATTTCTTTACAATATTTTAAGGAATTTAATATTGAAGCTAATTTGAGAATTGGAATGCGGTAGTTGATTAACGTGCAATTTAGAACATTGGGAAACGATAATATGCCTCTAATATTATTCTAAACATGAGTATTTGATATCAATTTGCACCGCAATGTCCCATTTAATGTAGATATATGCAGAACAGCTAAAGTTTCAGAGTAAATTGTCAAAGCTTGTGAACAGGAGAGGGATAATTTCGAAATACAGAAATTGCAAGAGGTACGAATTTGCAGCTCCTATTACTTGACGATTTAACCACAGTATTCCCGCATTTGATCAAACATATTATGTGAATGTCCGAGCCACTGTAGTAAATATCAGAACCTTCATTAC